>JAGVSL010000079.1:1222196-2444393 GCA_022494535.1 Himalopsyche phryganea | reverse complement strand
TTTTTTGGGTGTTGGGCGACCGCTGATCGACAAAAAAACTGAGTATGAAATATTTCACAACAGGGCTCGCTTCTCGCAAACCAATCGATGTTTTCTGATGGTATGCATCGCGCCGCGTCGGGCTATATGCTTGTTTAGTAGCAGCGATCGTTTTTGATTTTTGGAAAAAATACCGGTTCGCATCGGTTGGGTGGCAAAATTTTTGGGTGTTCGGCGACCGCTGATCGACAAAAAAGTGGTATAAAATATTTGACAACAGGGCTCGCTTCTCGCAAAGCAATCGATGTTTTTCTGATAGTTTGCATCGCACCGCGTCGAACTATATGCTTGTTTAGTAGCAGCGATCGTTTTGAATTTTTGGAAAAAATACCGGTTCGCATCAGTGGGATGGCAAAATTTTGGACCATCGAGGACCACTGATCGACAAAAAAGTGAGTATGAAATATTTCACAACAGGGCTCGCTTCTCGCAAACCAATCGATGTTTTCTGATAGTATGCATCTTGCGCGTCGGGCTTATATGCTTGTTTAGTAGCAGCGATCGTTGTGAATTTTTTTGGAAAAATACCGGTTCGCATCGGTGGGATGGCAAAATTTTTGGTTGTTCGGCGACCGCTGATCGACAAAAGTGAGTATGAAATATTCACAACAGGGGCTCGCTTCTCACCAAACCAATCGATGTTTTCTGGTGGTGTGCGTCTTGCCGCGTCGGGCTATATGCTTGTTTTTAGTAGCAGCGATCGTTGTGAATTTTGGAAAAATACCGGTTCGCATCGGTGGGATGGCAAAATTTTTGGTGTTCGGCGACCATGATCGACAAAAAAGTGAGTATGAAATATTTGACAACAGGGCTCGCTTCTCGCAAAGCAATCGATGTTTTCTGATGGTATGCATCGCGCCCGCGTCGGGCTGTATGCTTGTTAAGTGCCTGCGATCGTTTTGAATTTTTGAAAAAATACCGGTTCGCATCGGTGGGATGGCAAAATTTTTTTGGACCATCGAGGACCACTGATGGATAAAAAAGTGAGTATTAAATATTTCACAACAGGGCTCGCTTCTCGCAAACCAATCGATGTTTTCTGATAGTATGCATCTATGCATCTTGCTGCTACTAAACAAGCATATAGCCCGACGCGGCGCGCGCTGTCGAAAACATCGGTGGTTTTGAAAACCCTGTTGGTTTGCTCGCGAAGGATGGTCCTCGATTGTGAAATATTTAATACTCACTTTTTTATCCATCAGTAAAATTTGCCATCCCACCGATGCGAACCGGTATTTTTTCAAAAATTCAAAACGATCGCAGGCACTTAACAAGCATATAGCCCGACGCGGCGCGATGCATACCATCAGAAAACATCGATTCCTTTGCGAGAAGCGATCCCTGTTGTGAAATATTTCATACTCACTTTTTTTGTCGATCAGTGGTCCTCGATGGTCCAAAAAATTTTGCCATCCCACCGATGCGAACCGGTATTTTTTCAAAAATTCAAAACGATCGCTGCTACTAAACAAGCATATAGCCCGACGCGGCGCGATGCAAACTATCAGAAAACATCGATTGCTTTGCGAGAAGCGAGCCCTGTTGTCAAATATTTCATATTCACTTTTTTTGTCGATCAGCGGTCACCGAACACCCAAAAAATTTTGCCATCCCACCGATGCGAACCGGTATTTTTTCCGAAAATTCAAAACGATCGCTGCTACTAAACAAGCATATAGCCCGACGCGGCAAGATGCATACTATCAGAAAACATCGATTGGTTTGCGAGAAGCGAGCCCTGTTGTGAAATATTTAATACTCACTTTTTTTATCCATCAGTGGTCCTCGATGGTCCAAAAAAATTTGCCATCCCACCGATGCGAACCGGTATTTTTTTCAAAAATTCAAAACGATCGCAGGCACTTAACAAGCATATAGCCCGACGCGGCGCGATGCATACCATCAGAAAACATCGATTCCTTTGCGAGAAGCGATCCCTGTTGTGAAATATTTCATACTCACTTTTTTTGTCGATCAGTGGTCCTCGATGGTCCAAAAATTTTTGCCATCCCACCGATGCGAACCGGTATTTTTTCCAAAATTCAAAACGATCTCTCTACTAAACAAGCATATAGTTCGACGCGGCGCGATGCAAACTATCAGAAAACATCGATTGCTTTGCGAGAAGCGAGCCCTGTTGTCAAATACTTCATACTCACTTTGTTTGTCGATCAGCGGTCGCCGAACACCCAAAAAATTTTGCCATCCCACCGATGCGAACCGGTATTTTTTCCAAAAATTCAAAACGATCGCTGCTACTAAACAAGCATATAGCCCGACGCGGCGCGATGCATACCATCAGAAAACATCGATTCCTTTGCGAGAAGCGATCCCTGTTGTGAAATATTTCATACTCACTTTTTTTGTCGATCAGTGGTCCTCGATGGTCCAAAAAATTTTGCCATCCCACCGATGCGAACCGGTATTTTTTCCAAAAATTCACAACGATCGCTGCTACTAAACAAGCATATAGTTCGACGCGGTGCGATGCAAACTATCAGAAAACATCGATTGCTTTGCGAGAAGCGAGCCCTGTTGTCAAATATTTCATACTCACTTTTTTTGTCGATCAGCGGTCGCCGAACACCCAAAAAATTTTGCCATCCCACCGATGCGAACCGGTATTTTTCCAAAATTCAAAACGATCGCTGCTACTAAACAAGCATATAGCCCGACGCGGCGCGATGCATACTATCAGAAAACATCGATTGGTTTGCGAGAAGCGAGCCGAAACGATCACTGCTACTAAACAAGCATATAGACCGACGCGGCGCGAGGCATACTATCAGAAAACGTCGATTGCTTTGCGAGAAGCGAGCCTTGTTGTGAAATATTTCATACTCACTTTTTTTGTCGATCAGCGGTCGCCGAAAACCCAAAAAATTTTGCTATCCCACCGATGCGAACCGGTATTTTTTTCAAAAATTCAAAACGATCGCAGGATTTAACAAGCATATAGCCCGACGCGGCGCGATGCATACTATCAGAAAACATCGATTCCTTTGTGAGAAGCGAGCCCTGTTGTGAAATATTTCAAACTCACTTTTTTTGTCGATCAGCGGTCGCCGAACGCCCGAAAAATTTTGCCATCCCACCGATGCGAACCGGTATTTTTTCCAACAATTCAAAACGGTCTCAGGCAGTTAACAAGCATATAGCCCGACGCGGCGCGATGCATATTATCAGAAAACATCGATTACTTTGAAAGAAGCGAGCCCTGTTGTGAAATATTTCATACTCACTTTTTTTGTCGATCAGCGTTCGCCGAACGCCTGAAAAAATTTACCATCCCACCGATGCGAACTGGTATTTTTTCCAAAAATTTAAAACGATCGCAGGCACTTAACAAGAATATAGCCCGACGCAGCGCGATGCATACTATCAGAAAACATCGATTCCTTTGTGAGAATCGAGCCCTGTTGTGAAATATTTCATACTCACTTTTTTTGTCGATCAGCGGTCGCCGAACGCCCGAAAAATTTTGCCATCCCACCGATGCGAACCGCTATTTTTTCCAAGAATTTAAAACGATTGCAGGCACTTAACAAGCATATAGCCCGACGCGGCGCGATGCATACTATCAGAAAACATCGATTCCTTTTTGAGAAGCGAGCCCTGTTGTGAAATATTTCATACTCACTTTTTTTGTCGATCAGCGGTCGCCGAACGCCCGAAAATCTTTGCCATCCCACCGATGCGAACCGGTATTTTTTCCAAAAATTTAAAACGATCGCAGGCACTTAACAAGCATATAGCCCGACGCGGCGCGATGCATACTATCAGAAAACCTCGATTGCTTTGCGAGAAGCGAGCCCTGTTGTCAAATATTTCATACTCACTTTTTTTGTCGATCAGCGGTCACCGAACACCCAAAAAATTTTGCCATCCCACCGATGCGAACCGGTATTTTTTCCAAAAATTCAAAACGATCGCTGCTTCTTAACAAGCATATAACGCGGCGACGAAAACGGCAAGATGCAACTCACATCAGAAAACATCGATTGCTTTGCGAGAAGCGAGCCCTATCATTGTCAAATATTTCATACTCACTTTTTTTGTCGATCAGCGGTCACCGAACACCCAAAAAATTTTGCCATCCCACCGATGCGAACCGGTATTTTTTCCAAAAATTCAAAACGATCTCTGCTACTAAACAAGCATATAGTTCGACGCGGCGCGATGCAAACTATCAGAAAACATCGATTTGTTTGCGAGAAGCGAGCCCTGTTGTGAAATATTTCATACTCACTTTTTTTGTCGATCAGTGGTCCTCGATGGTCCAAAAATTTTGCCATCCCACCGATGCGAACCGGTATTTTTTCCAAAAATTCAAAACGATCGCTGCTACTAAACAAGCATATAGCCCGACGCGGCGCGATGCATACCATCAGAAAACATCGATTGCTTTGCGAGAAGCGAGCCCTGTTGTCAAATATTTCATACTCACTTTTTTTGTCGATCAGCGGTCGCCGAACACCCAAAAAATTTTGCCATCCCACCGATGCGAACCGGTATTTTTTCCAAAAATTAAAAACGATCGCTGCTACTAAACAAGCATATAGCCCGACGCGTTGCGATGCATACTATCAGAAAACATCGATCTCTTGCGAGAAGCGAGCCCTGTTGTGAAATATTTAATATTCACTTTTTTTGTCGATCAGCGGTCGCCGAACACCCAAAAAATTTTGCCATCCCACCGATGCGAACCGGTATTTTTTCCAAAAATTCAAAACGATCGCTGCTACTAAGCAAGCATATAGCTCGACGCGGCGCGATGCATACTTTCAGAAAACATCGATTTGTTTGCGAGAAGCGAGCGCTGTTGTGAAATATTTCATACTCACTTTTTTTGTCGATCAGCGGTCGCCGAACACCCAAAAAATTTTGCCATCCCACCGATGCGAACCGGTATTTTTTTCAAAAATTCAAAACGATCGCAGGCAGTTAACAAGCATATAGCCCGACGCGGCGCGATGCATACTATCAGAAAACATCGATTCCTTTGCGAGAAGCGATCCCTGTTGTGAAATATTTCATACTCACTTTTTTTGTCGATCAGTGGTCCTCGATGGTCCAAAAAATTTGGCATCCCACCGATGCGAACCGGTATTTTTTCCAAAAATTCAAAACGATCTCTACTACTAAACAAGCATATAGTTCGACGCGGCGCGATGCAAACTATCAGAAAACATCGATTGCTTTGCTAGAAGCGAGCCCTGTTGTCAAATACTTCATACTCACTTTTTTTGTCGATCAGCGGTCGCCGAACACCCAAAAAATTTTGCCATCCCACCGATGCGAACCGGTATTTTTTCCAAAAATTCAAAACGATCGCTGCTACTAAACAAGCATATAGCCCGACGCGGCGCGATGCAAACTATCAGAAAACATCGATTGGTTTGCGAGAAGCGAGTCCTGTTGTGAAATATTTCATACTCACTTTTTTTGTCGATCAGCGGTCGCCGAACACCCAAAAAATTTTGCCATCCCACCGATGCGAACCGGTGTTTTTTCCAAAAATTCAAAACGATCGCTGCTACTAAACAAGCATATAGCCCGACGCGGCGCGATGCAAACTATCAGAAAACATCGATTGCTTTGCGAGAAGCGAGCCCTGTTGTCAAATATTTCATATTCACTTTTTTTGTCGATCAGCGGTCACCGAACACCCAAAAAATTTTGCCATCCCACCGATGCGAACCGGTATTTTTTCCAAAAATTCAAAACGATCGCTGCTACTAAACAAGCATATAGCCCGACGCGGCAAGATGCATACTATCAGAAAACATCGATTGGTTTGCGAGAAGCGAGCCCTGTTGTGAAATATTTAATACTCACTTTTTTTATCCATCAGTGGTCCTCGATGGTCCAAAAAATTTTGCCATCCCACCGATGCGAACCGGTATTTTTTTCAAAAATTCAAAACGATCGCAGGCACTTAACAAGCATATAGCCCGACGCGGCGCGATGCATACCATCAGAAAACATCGATTCCTTTGCGAGAAGCGATCCCTGTTGTGAAATATTTCATACTCACTTTTTTTGTCGATCAGTGGTCCTCGATGGTCCAAAAAATTTTGCCATCCCACCGATGCGAACCGGTATTTTTTCCAAAAATTCAAAACGATCTCCTCTACTAAACAAGCATATAGTTCGACGCGGCGCGATGCAAACTATCAGAAAACATCGATTGCTTTGCGAGAAGCGAGCCCTGTTGTCAAATACTTCATACTCACTTTGTTTGTCGATCAGCGGTCGCCGAACACCCAAAAAATTTTGCCATTCCACCGATGCGAAGCGGTATTTTTTCCAAAAATTAAAAACGATCGCTGCTACTAAACAAGCATATAGATCGACGCGTTGCGATGCATACTATCAGAAAACATCGATTGCGTTGCGAGAAGCGAGCCCTGTTGTGAAATATTTCATACTCACTTTTTTTGTCGATCAGCGGTCGCCGAACACCCAAAAAATTTTGCCATCCCACCGATGCGAACCGGTATTTTTTCCAAAAATTCAAAACGATCGCTGCTACTAAACAAGCATATAGCCCGACGCGGCGCGATGCATACCATCAGAAAACATCGATTTCTTTGCGAGAAGCGATCCCTGTTGTGAAATATTTCATACTCACTTTTTTTGTCGATCAGTGGTCCTCGATGGTCCAAAAAATTTGGCATCCCACCGATGCGAACCGGTATTTTTTCCAAAAATTCAAAACGATCTCTACTACTAAACAAGCATATAGTTCGACGCGGCGCGATGCAAACTATCAGAAAACATCGATTGCTTTGCTAGAAGCGAGCCCTGTTGTCAAATACTTCATACTCACTTTTTTTGTCGATCAGCGGTCGCCGAACACCCAAAAAATTTTGCCATCCCACCGATGCGAACCGGTATTTTTTCCAAAAATTCAAAACGATCGCTGCTACTAAACAAGCATATAGCCCGACGCGGCGCGATGCATACTATCAGAAAACATCGATTGGTTTGCGAGAAGCGAGTCCTGTTGTGAAATATTTCATACTCACTTTTTTTGTTGATCAGCGGTCGCCGAACACCCAAAAAATTTTGCCATCCCACCGATGCGAACCGGTATTTTTTCCAAAAATTCAAAACGATCGCTGCTACTAAACAAGCATATAGCCCGACGCGGCGCGATGCAAACTATCAGAAAACATCGATTGCTTTGCGAGAAGCGAGCCCTGTTGTGAAATATTTAATACTCACTTTTTTTATCCATCAGTGGTCCTCGATGGTCCAAAAAATTTTGCCATCCCACCGATGCGAACCGGTATTTTTTTCAAAAATTCAAAACGATCGCAGGCACTTAACAAGCATATAGCCCGACGCGGCGCGATGCATACCATCAGAAAACATCGATTGCTTTGCGAGAAGCGAGCCCTGTTGTCAAATATTTCATACTCACTTTTTTTGTCGATCAGCGGTCGCCGAATACCCAAAAAATTTTGCCATCCCACCGATGCGAACCGGTATTTTTTCCAAAAATTAAAAACGATCGCTGCTACTAAACAAGCATATAGCCCGACGCGTTGCGATGCATACTATCAGAAAACATCGATTGCGTTGCGAGAAGCGAGCCCTGTTGTGAAATATTTCATACTCACTTTTTTTGTCGATCAGCGGTCGCCGAACACCCAAAAAATTTTGCCATCCCACCGATGCGAACCGGTATTTTTCCAAAAATTCACAACGATCGCTGCTACTAAACAAGCATATAGCCCGACGCGGCAAGATGCATACTATCAGAAAACATCGATTGGTTTGCGAGAAGCGAGCCCTGTTGTGAAATATTTCATACTCACTTTTTTTGTCAATCAGTGGTCCTCGATGGTCCAAAAAATTTTGCCATCCCACCGATGCGAACCGGTATTTTTTCCAAAAATTCAAAACGATCGCTGCTACTAAACAAGCATATAGTTCGACGCGGTGCGATGCAAACTATCAGAAAACATCGATTGCTTTGCGAGAAGCGAGCCCTGTTGTCAAATATTTCATACTCACTTTTTTTGTCGATCAGCGGTCGCCGAACACCCAAAAAATTTTGCCATCCCACCGATGCGAACCGGTATTTTTTCCAAAAATTCAAAACGATCGCTGCTACTAAACAAGCATATAGCCCGACGCGGCGCGATGCATACTATCAGAAAACATCGATTGGTTTGCGAGAAGCGAGCCCTGTTGTGAAATATTTCATACTCAGTTTTTTTGTCGATCAGCGGTCGCCGAACACCCAAAAAATTTTGCCATCCCACCGATGCGAACCGGTATTTTTTCCAAAAATTCAAAACGATCACTTCTACTAAACAAGCATATAGACCGACGCGGCGCGAGGCATACTATCAGAAAACGTCGATTGCTTTGCGAGAAGCAAGCCTTGTTGTGAAATATTTCATACTCACTTTTTTTGTCGATCAGCGGTCGCCGAAAGTGCTATCCCACCGATGCGAACCGGTATTTTTTTCAAAAATTCAAAACGATCGCAGACGTATAGCGATTATCAGAAAACATCGATTCCTTTGTGAGAAGCGAGCCCTGTTGTGAAATATTTCAAACTCACTTTTTTTGTCGATCAGCGGTCGCCGAACGTCCGAAAAATTTTGCCATCCCACCGATGCGAACCGGTATTTTTTCCAACAATTCAAAACGGTCTCAGGCAGTTAACAAGCATAGCCCGACGCGGCGCGATGCATACTATCAGAAAACATCGATTACTGAAAGAAGCGAGCCCTGTTGTGAAATATTTCATACTCACTTTTTTTGTCGATCAGCGTTCGCCGAACGCCTGAAAAAATTTACCATCCCACCGATGCGAACTGGTATTTTTTCCAAAAATTTAAAACGATCGCAGGCACTTAACAAGAATATAGCCCGACGCAGCGCGATGCATACTATCAGAAAACATCGATTCCTTTGTGAGAATCGAGCCCTGTTGTGAAATATTTCATACTCACTTTTTTTGTCGATCAGCGGTCGCCGAACGCCCGAAAAATATTGCCATCCCACCGATGCGAACCGGTATTTTTTCCAAAAATTCAAAACGATCGCAGGCTTTTTACAAGCATATAGCCCCACGCGGCGCGATGCATACAATCAGAAAACATCGATTCCTTTGTGAGAAGCGAGCCCTGTTGTGAAATATTTCATACTCACTTTTTTGTCGATCAGCGGTCGCCGAACGCCCGAAAAATTTTGCCATCCCACCGATGCGAACCGGTATTTTTTCCAAAAATTCAAAACGATCGCAGGCACTTAACAAGCATATAGCCCGACGCGGCGCGATGCATACTATCAGAAAACATCGATTCCTTTGTGAGAAGCGAGCCCTGTTGTGAAATATTTCATACTCACTTTTTTTGTCGATCAGCGGTCGCCGAACGCCCGAAAAATATTGCCATCCCACCGATGCGAACCGGTATTTTTTCCAAAAATTCAAAACGATCGCTGCTACTAAACAAGCATATAGCCCGACGCGGCGCGATGCATACTATCAGAAAACATCGATTGGTTTGCGAGAAGCGAGTCCTGTTGTGAAATATTTCATACTCACTTTTTTTGTTGATCAGCGGTCGCCGAACACCCAAAAAATTTTGCCATCCCACCGATGCGAACCGGTATTTTTTCCAAAAATTCAAAACGATCGCAGACACTCAACAAGCATTTAGCCCGACGCGGCGCGATGCATACTATCAGAAAACATCGATTCCTTTGTGAAAAGCGAGCCTTGTTTTGAAATATTTCATACTCACTTTTTTTGTCGATCAACGGTCGCCAAAACAATTGAACGAATAAATTCCGTTTTTAATTACCATTTTCGTCTCGTGGTGACAGCCTTCGTCAATCTTGTCTTCCTGCTTCACGAGTTCCTCGCGTTTTTTGTCAATTGGATATTCCTCATGCTAGGTGTCATTCATTTTCGTCTGATGATTATCACCATTATAGGCGTTCTCTGGTGTGATGCGGTGCGATGACAAAAATTCATCGACCGGTTCTATCTTAATATCCATTACAAGATTCTTCACGCTGAAGATGGTTGCATGAAAACAACAACTTCAAATTTAAATGTCACCCGTGGCAGTTGTAGCTCAAGTTTCAACTGAAGCGTATCGGCGGCATGCCATATTTTTTTTGTCGTGATTTCTTTCTAACAATAGTCGATAGTATATTATTTTATTTATATCAATAAAATATATTTTAGCCGAATGGATAAATTTTTGAGTGATCACAAGAGAGTAGTCAATAATAACGGAGATGCTGATACAAGTGGGAATAAAACCAAACAAAAAGAAGGAGGTAAAGCTACCAATAAAAAACTACAGTTCATCGTATTTATCATTTGGATTCACAGGCGTTATTATAGATGGCTTGGAAAAACCATTGTGTTTGTTGTGTTCGAAAGTTTTGGCTTCAGATAGTATGGACCAGTCAAATTAAAACGGCACTATGAAACTCTACATTCTGAATACATTGATAAGCCCATACAGTTTTTTCAAAGAAAATTAGGCGAGCTTAATAATCGAAAACAAATGTTCAAAAAAATACTATCTATTCCACCAAATGTATTATTGGCTTCGTACCATGTCTCACACCGAATCGCAAAATGTAAGAAACCACATAAAATAGGAGAAATTTTAAGTCCTTTGAGAGCTAGACTGTTTGCAAAGCTATATGTAGATATGGATGCAAATTATACTTCACTTCTGTATTATTGTGAAGTTCGCTGGCTTTCTCGTGCAAAGGTAATCCAAAGGGTTTTTGAACTAAATTAGAACTAAATGAAATAGCAACCTTTCTCAAAGAAAATCACCATGAACAGGCACATTTGTGGACGAACGGTATATTTCTTACTAAGCTAGCTTATTTGGTTGAGATTTTTGGAAAATTGAGCTGCTTAAAAAAATTCAATGCAGGGATCACAAATGCATCCACTCGTTCAAAAAGACAAAGTAAAAGCTTTCATTAAAAAGTTGAATTTATGAAAATTAAATTTACAAAAGAATGAGTCGGACACGTTTTCAATTTCGAAAGATTTCTGGGTCACAGCCAATATTGAAGCAAGCAAAGATCTTTTTATTGAATGAGTGCTGCATTTTTCAAATTATTACAAAAACCTTGATTTCTCAAAGTTGTTGTGGATACAAAACCCATTCATCGACAATGAAGATGACGAATTTGAACTGACAACCATTGAAAGGGAAAGATTAATAGAAGTATCATGCGACAGCTCACTAAAACAAAAGTTTCAGAATGAAAACTTAATTCAATTTTGGATGAATCTTCGCGGAAAGTATGGGTCTTTTTATTGCAAAGCAATGCAAGTGCTTCTACCGTTTGTAACATCTTATTTATGCGAAACGGGATTTTCAGCACTGGCTGCAATGAAAACCAAACATCGAGCCAGGTCGAAAAAGAGCTACCAGTGGCACTCTCCACATTGCCCCCAAGATTTGATAAACTCTGTGCCAATAAACAACAACAAATCTCGTATTAAATTTTGATGCGTTAAATGTAGCTGGTTTCAATGATTACAAATAATTGAATATTAAAATAAATATACATGTACATATATAGTATGGCAAAACCTTGTTTTATTCTGTCATTTGTAGTTTTCAGTTATTATTGTAATAAAAATTTTATTAATGAAAACGTGTCTATATTATTATACCTATTAAAAAAAATCAAAAGGTAGGGAGGCGCGGAAAAAAAATTTGGTTTTAGAGGAGGTGTTGTAGCATAGAGGTTGGAAACCGCCGATCTAAATACATTTTAATATAGTGATGAGTGTATAAGATAGACTTTTAATAATATTAGTAATTGATTCGTTAAAGACGTTAAGTCAAGATAAAACTGTTTACGTACAAACATTTTAAAAGGATTTTAGTTCTTAATCATTTTTATTAGTGAATGTAACCGAACAGATTTTGTGTATCTTTTGATACAATGTGATTGATGAACTAATGAATTTTACAACATTATTAATAAATAGTCGACAGTTGGAATCCCTGTCACATTTCTCCAACATTTTGAGATAAGTCTACCATAATTCATTAAATTTATTAATTCTATAGATATAAGTAAATTCATGAATGGCATTACAATTTATTTATTAATTTTTTTAATAATATCAGTAGAGTTCGACATCTCGACAGACAAAGGTAACGCCGCCCTTTCCCAAAACACATTTATTTTTATGCTATCAAGTTTCGAGACTTTTAGTCTCCAAACTTACTACCAGACTAAATTTAATAACCTTATCATTATTAATTGAAGCATTAAGCTATACTTATGATGTGTTGAAAAATATTTTTTATTGCTTGGTTAAGAATGTGCCTTTGATGTAATCCTGATTTTAATAAATTGAACCTAATTTTCTTGTACATACAGATTTATTATACATTGCGTGATGTGGTTTGTATTGAAAATTAAGAGCATTTGCTTCTTCGATCATATATATTCTGTCGAATGAATACTCTGCCAAATTTGAAGTATTGTTTTTATTACTTAACGTCAATTATTCACTGTAAGCTCTCTTGATTTGTTTTACCCAATTTAATTTGATTTAACCCCCTTGATTTGTTTTACATTATAGCACTGTCAGCAGACATTTAACCCTAATTATATTGTTCTATACATTGATGATCGAAGTATGTTGAAGGACTACAGGAATATATACCGAGTGTTTTCTTTATTAACACTTTTACATTGAAAATCCTACTAACTGTCATGAATTCTTTTTAACCGCTTGGCGTGTTTTGCCTGTAAATTGTTTATGCTACTTTGGGATATTTATAAATTATACATTCCGCTATATGAAAAGCGGCAATATTTCCATTTGTTTTTTTAATAGAGAAAATAATTACCTATCGTAATGTAATGTACATTACAAATTTTATCTATATATGGAATAGGATGGACTAAGTATATGACACACCCTGGTTTTTGTTAAGTATAAGTGTCATTAATGTCCAGAACTAAAATCAGCCAACGGCAACAGCAATATTTCGCAGAATAGGCTCTTTCTTGTTGCCAGGCGTTCAAATAGCCCCCGGTTACGTCCGCTAGACGAGTCCATTTTTACGGAAAGGGGTAGCTCCAACTTTGCAGGGAGTTTTTTTAATTTTGGTAGACAGTCGATTACGATCTGCCGAGCCGGACGAGCGAGGTCTCGTCGCGGCGAAGGTGACGTGAAGATGTGAATTGTTTGTTTTCTTTTTTTTTATTTGCATTGGACTTTATTCAAATTCGTTGTGTCATTTGTACTATAACTTAAAGTAAATTCAGTTGCTAAGTAAATGTAAATGTAGAATCAATTTTATGTGTTAAGATTTATATATTTGTGTAATATTAAACCACTGCATCTTGAATGGAAAAATAAATAAGTTTTGAACCGGATTCAAAATGGTGTTTGTCTGAGATCAGCCCTTCCAGGACTCCGGATAACCAGCCGCTCGCCTCTCTTCGATCCGGGGTCTTCTCATATAATGTGTGAAATTTGAATAATTGAATGTTCACACTATGGCAATTTTGTGTTTGTTGCTGCGGCGCGGCTTGACCAATCAAGTCGTGCCATGGCGGACAAGATGGAACCAATAATTTCGGTTTGAAATTGAATTAATTAAGCCAGAATAAGAGACGATTTTATAGATACTTCAGGTTTGGCGTTCAACCGCAGAGGTGGTCCTCCAAAGACTACCCAACCGAGCAGTGCACTGATGGAAGTCATCCGATCCTGATGGAGCAACAACATCTCTATCAGTATCATATTTATATTTTTTTGTTATTTTATTGTATCAACTTAAGCTATGGTCATCCCATATGTTGTGCATATTGCAAGCTTTAAATGTAAAATCTTATTTTTTGTTAAACGAGGTTACTCTAACTTTTTGTATTAATTTGTGGTAATTCATTTTTATATATTAAAATTTAATTTGTCACCATTCTTAGTATTTTATTAATTAAAAAATAATTTTTGTCTTAATGTATGTTTTCAGACTGGCGCCCATTCATATATATTTATAGTTATTTTAAATACCCGTGTTCTTTTAACCTTTTTTATTTAGGGCATTTTTGTCATGTAAACTTAATAATATCTCTGTTAAATGCAGAAGGGTACTTACATACCACGCCGTGAGATTATTGTCATAATTCCTTGCCTATCGACGAGCTAGTTTTTTTAAATTAATGATGATAGCTTACAGTGCAAAGTGGTGGTAAACCATTTTGCTTCCGCTATACCGTTTTGCTTCATCTAAATTATCTTTTTAAATTTTAACGTAAAATCAATCGATCTATCTTTACGCGTTTCACTTTTTTTATTGATGACATTCTTTCTTTCTTTTTCTATTTTTTTTATACATGACACTATGTGTAATTTAAAAGTTGACCAAAATGCATTTTTATAAAAAAAATGTTTCAGCTGTGATCTATTATGAGTTAATCTTGGTTTTAATATTGTAAAATATGCTTGTATAAGTTTTTTTTATATTTAAATGTAGAAAAACATTCATTTTTATATATATAGATACAAGCGATGTAAACTGTTTACTGTCTGTCAGTTCGAGTTCATACGTGTGCTTGAATGCCTGAAGATGCAGAAAAGTGAAACCCGGGGCGTTAGTGACGAAATACATGGAAACGTACAAAATCTCAATAATTCAAATTTGATATTGAAACTCCATCAAGCACCCTCAGTCGATATCTTAAATTATTTTTAACTAAAACGAACAAGTGTTGATTTCAAAGAGGTTTTTTTCAGACTACGTCTTCTCCCGATGTAGAGCATATGAGCTCTTAACACGTTTCGTGCCATGCCGGGCACCGGTGACCGGCATCAACATTGACCACTGCGCCGTGTCAGTCACCGGTGCCCGACAAAAACCAGATTCCATAAAGTGTCGTCGGGCGCCGCCGGGCACTTCTACCATGATATTTATCATCAGATGTGACTCACATGGCGTCACCCAACCAGATGCACATAAAAACATCGACAAATTTTATTTCAAAGTTAAAAACAAACGTAAAACATATGAAATCATGAAATATGATTTGGATATGATTGTACACATATGTGATCGATAATACGAAAGATTATCATGGAGAAAAACATCGAATACTATTTCAGAAGAGTAACTACATGGTAAAAATTTTAGATTGTCATAAAACTAGAAAACAAAAAATACCAATAAGGTCGAAATATGATGAAAAAATAATAACAGGAGAAGAGGTAATAATTATTTATTTTATATTCAAAAAACATTGTATTTACATGGATACATTTCTATGTTCCGTATTGAAACATGGTAATAAAAGGGGTTTCCATCACAACCACCACAATATGTCACAACCTGATTAGTTTTATTTTTCGCGATTTTTCGTCCAAATTTTACGTTCGATTTATAACACCTGATACAGTAACGGCGAACCTTTCGTGCTTGACCTTCTTTTTTTAAAAGTTCATGGCGTGCTCTTCTTTGGATTGGTGTTGATGTTGATGGTTGGTTAGAATCTACGCAGCTGGTAAGATATAATGCTAATTGTTTTCGAAATTCCACAATAGTAATGTTTTTTTTGTCACTTCTTCATATATCACTCTGGCATTCACCACTGCCGTATTCAAAAGTAGTTCCGTTGCTTCATCTTCACCTTCAGATAATTCGTCAATTGACAAATCATCATCTGATAAACTTCTTGCCATATATTTATGGGATAAAACTGAAAAATAAAATTGTTAAAAAATAATAAATTGAATGAGATAATATAACTATATGTGTGTAAAAATACAAACCTGCTCTAGGGTTCGAAATCAAAATATATCTTCGAATGCTATACGTAACAAGTTGATGATAAAATATAATGACATATTTTGAAACGCATCTCCTTATATATTGCGAACAAGTTTCCCCCATAAAGGGATTATTTTGAACTAATTACAATTGTAATAGTTCCCGATTGGATTGTATTTGAAAAATGGTAACGCCTCTCGGTTCCTGAGCGAGAACATTATTTTTTTTTCCATGTCCGCTCCCAATGTGGAGCATATGGTCTCCTAATGGAGGTATCTTAACAGACTTTTTCTACGAGAACTGCTTGTTACTCAGTTGCTCAACCTCTCTTTTTTTCCAAAGAGAGTAGGGATATAAGGATAGGGCTATGAGAGAACTAGTGGTTAGCTAATCGCTCTCGCTACGCCCCGTGAGGATGGGATTGATGGGAGGGAGGGAGGACTCAGACTACGAACAGAAATCCATGAATCGATTGAAAGATCAATCTATGAAAACAGTCCGCACCGGGAATCGAACCCGAGACATCCGTAACCGTAGCCAGCGACGCTACCAACTGCGCCACAGACGCCGACAAACATTATACTACCCTTTTTATTTTGAAGAAAGGATTGACATAAAATATTAAAATAATACGTATTTATTGAATGGAAGCATTTATACAAGCTGGCAGGAGACACTCAATAGAGTTGATTTATGAGGTCACCCAAGCAAGTACTCATATTTTTTTTTATTCTGTCGGAATTTTGTTATGCAATTAGTGAGTAATATCAGTTAGTTTGTGATAAAATAAATCTTTTTACATGTTTAGAAATTTATTGTTTTGTATCTTTTCCTTTGCTCTTTATTACAGCCTCCACCCTTCTCGGAAGGGATGCATACAAAGAATTGAGATATTGGCCATCAATTTCATTGTCTCAAACCTGCCAAATATTTTGCCCACAGATTTTGAATGGGTCTGAGGTCAGGGGTGTTTCCTGACCGGAACAATGAAAATTATGAGATGGCGAGAAAAATATGCTTAAAAAAGTACTCAATCACGCCGTGGAGGTCACCGGTGACCGGCAATCCAAAAAAAGGTTATACAAGGGTTTAAAAAAATCTCGACTATTTATTAAGCCCTTATTAGGATATATATATAATATAAAACTAAAATTTGCAAATGGCGCACATGGGTTTTTTAATAAAAATAGGGTGGCACGAAACGTGTTAATGGAGCTAATCTCAAGAGTCGATGTTCTACGAATACTGCTTGATACTCAGTTGCTCAAACTCTCTCTTTCTTAGGATAAGGAGGATAGAGTGCATCCATACCTTCGGGCACAAATAAATTTTATGGGAAATTCAATTTATGAAACTGTCTCCGCTGGGATTCAATCCTTGAACACCACAACCGTCACCAAAGTCAACGACGTTGGCAGCTCGGCTACGAGCCCTTCAGCGCACTTTTTTTAGTGACCATTACAATTAGTTTAATATTATTAGTCTATTTGCAAAGATAAAGCCATCCGGTGGCATTATGGAATGAAAACTGATTTTTGTGGTGTTAGAACAACCTTAATCGAACAGAAAAAAGATACGGTTTTAGTTTCATATTTATTTACAATCATTTCTGTATCCATCAATGGAATTATTAAAAACATAACAGTGGATTACTGACAATATATTAAAAATTGTGCATAAAAGTATGTGAAGAGTAGCGATAATTAAACTCTGCAAAGATTGAAAACAACAAAAAGAATGATATCGCAAAGACAGTGGGAAGCGATAATTAAAAAAGGAATCAATAAGGAATAGGAAGGGGCTCTCTCGTGCGACGCGAATAGTCGAGTCCCAATCGCTGCGCAGCGGCCCCGATGACATCCAGACAGCGGTCCAGCTGCTCTTTCGAGTGAGCGGCGGAGAGACAGAACCGAATGCGGCCGGCCAACAGCGGAGTGGCCGGGAAGCCAACTCCCACGACGGCGACACCGCTCGCAGACAGCTCGCGGACCACGCATCTGAAGGAATTCATTCATTGATGTATTATGATCGTTTAAGAAATTTAACTAAATCAGTTTAAAGTAAACAGACACAGACGAGGACGGTGTCTCGAAGGCATGCCGCAGATGCCTATAAGGTACATTTTTTTCACCTCGACAACCACCGAAATCAACCTGTAGTGAAATCGGTTTCAACACATTCATGGATGTGGCGGCAATCGGGAACATATTTTTATCCTTCCTACGGGGCGCACTCGCAGTCATTCCATTGTGTCCCTATTGAGGTGTGCGGGTGCAATTTGAAAATAATTTCCGCAATTCGAAAATAATATTTTCATATTCTTATATTATACTGCCGAGTCAAAATGATATTTAGACTGATGCTTACTAGGCAATTAGTAAACTACTAAGCTTTTTGGAAGTATAATTAATTACACTGGTGACATGGACTCTATAATAAAATGTACAAATAATTTTGTGACATTGAGCGGGTAGTCGAATCTTTAAAAAGCATGGAATCGCAGGATGACAATCATTTATAAAAAAATATATGAAACATTAATGGATTTTTTTGTTTCGAGTTACTCTTACTCAGGGCCAATTAGGGTTTTCTACATTACGAAAAATGTTTTCTAAGGATCAAAAGGAGGGTTCAAAAATAAACACCGTGATTCTTAGGCTGATGCATCGATACAAACAAAAAGGTAGCAACGTTACACTCTCAATTGAATACGTGACATCAGATGTAATATAAAAATTATTAAAAATTATTTTATGTTCTTTGTAATTTCAAATTATTACAAGAACTTTTACATCTACTCATCATATCAGTGTTTATAAGCGCTGTAAGTACCGTAGTTCCATAAATATTAAAACAATTACAGTAAATGATGTAAGCTCGTGTTTTTTTGCAAAATGTGTGGTAAATATAAAAATTATCTTTTCAATAAAATGTTTAAAATATGACTATTTATCACTAATATCAGTGTAAATTCCAGTGATACTACAAAAGTCTGCCGAATATAATATTCATTAGATACGTACCCGATCTTGGAATACAAATAGACCAGCATGGGAACCACGGGCGAATCCTCGTGACCGTAAATAATTACGCCCATCTGATTCAGCCTCCTGCGGAAATATCTGGAAATCAATAAAGAACGTTGTCAGAAAATCTATGCAAAGTTCGACTGCGAGCTATTCAATCAGGATCGACTAAACTAATAATATCATATTTTAGAAGGAAATTTTGAGATAAATTACAGAGAGAAATTCATCAGTAAAGACTTCAACCGTACAAATAAATGAATGTAAACGGCTCCTCTATTTAAATGTATCAGATATATAATCTTGCCCGATTTCATTTCAAACAAGTTTTTGAGTTGAGTTCTACTATAAAGCGGTCTTATGAAATCTTATCAGAAAATATTTACAGCAATAATAGATATAAGATTTTCAATTCGGGCCGAGATCTCTGTCGAGTTCATCTGTAGGTGTGCGGGTTAATTGACATTTATTCCAGGAAGAGAATTGAATAGAAATGGATTTTATGCTCAATTTTATCTGGCAGATTTTTTCCAAATATTTACGTATTTCTTTTACATCTAATGTAGATAATAAATATAGTAGGACTGCCAAAGAACGCTGATAGATTTGTGAAGGAATAATAATAATAATTTATTAAAAACTACGAGCCCAGCGAAGGACACCGTTCAAACAGTAAAGAACGTTGATTTATTTACTCATTATTTAACATCTAAGTTTGTTTCCGAAGACATTTCAGAATTGAGAATGTTTCTGGACAGGCATTCGGCAGAAACTAAAACTTTTAATGAAATCGCAACAGAGGAAAACGAGGATAACATTATTTTAAACGCAGTCAGGAGACCTGGTGTTGCGAGCGAGAGCGGCGATGCGGGACAGGCCTTCGCCTCCTCCCTGCAGTCCCATGATGATGCTCATGCTGCTGATGATCTGCTGGGCGACGGGAGGCGACATGCTATACGCATACGCTCCCGCATGACCGTGCTTCCGAATGCAGTCTATCAGCTTCTGCAATTTTATTCTCAGCATTAGTGACAGGCAAAGGATGAAGTTTATAACACTCTGTGTTTCTAATTTAAGACATCGACTGAGGGTGCTTGATGGAATTTCAATATTAAATTTGGATTATTGAGATTTTGTACACTTCCATGTATTTTGTCACTAACGACCCGGGTTTCGCCTTTCGAATGCCTGAAGATGCCGAAAGGCGAAACCCGGGTCGTTAGTGACAAAATACATGGAAGTGTACAAAATCTCAATAATCCAAATTTAACTCTGTGTTTCAATTTTAATTTTGTTGTACAAATTGATCTTCATTTTGCTCCAATTTTTTATATAGTCCTTCAAGCTAGCATGACGTGCACAGCGTGCCGATCAAAACCACTCACTGGAACAGACGTATGCGGGGCACACGAAAATAATGCTCTGTTTTATCGTCTATTTATAATAGCTAAAGTTGACCGATTTCATTCAAATAGAATAGATTGAAGTTTTAGTTATGAATACTTTTTAGTGTATTCTTTTTTTTAAACCATATCCGCTCCCTATTCGGAGCATATGGCCATCACGCGGTTCCTCCAAGCTTCTCTGTTCCCTGCCAGTCTCTTCGCTTCCTCCCAGGTCATCCCAGCGTCCCGTAGCTCCGCCGAATACATCCTATGGACGGTCATCAGCGGCCTTCCAGGGCGACGGAATCCATCTGGTTGGTAAAAGAGACAGGCAGGATTCAGGCTCCCCTGGGGCATCCGCAGCACGTGTCCAAGCCAGGTCCATCGTCGCTTTTTTATTTTGGACGTAATAAGAGGTTGGTCGGTCTGCTCTCTTACCTCCGAGTTCCTGACAAAATCAAACCACCGTACCCCTAGTATTCGCTGCAAACATCTGTTTTCAATTCTTTTTAATCCAAAAAAACCCTTGAATGTTAAAATTATTGTTCTTTTTTAAATACGTTATTTGGAAAGATAGTGTTTTTAAATTTGACACATTCTAATCCTATAAAGCGGTTCCCCGCAACATTTTCTCTCTCACGGCACACCTGAGCGCACCTTAGAATTTCACAGCACACCGCAAGTAAAAATATGTAAATGTACATTTATGTTTTGATTGTTTGATGAATTTAAACTAGAATACATATAAATAAAAAAATTCTATTCGTCACCTGAGCTTTTACTGATTTCAGTTACCTCAGGTGTAATCGCGTAACATGGCTTATTTCTCAGTTCATATTTTGTAGATCGTATGAATGTTAATATTGAAATACCATAATATAAATGGTAATATATTGGATTTGCTAAAAATTCACCAAGATATTTAAGAAAATTCTGTTTTTAGAGTAACAACCAATGAAAAAATAACTAATTGTTCTTCTGCTCATAACAAAAATTCACAGCACAATTTTTTTTTCCTTTTTCCTGCTTTGCGAGCATCTAACACTAATATGATGCTTGCGTTTCTGCTTGTTTTATTGAACACGACAGTTTTATATTCGGTTCGGTATTTGACGAGCAACTCGAAGACGATTTCTAAATTATTTAGACACTCTCTCTCATAAATTTTTAAATCTAAATGTCGCATACTTTGGAACCAGCGAGATATCCGCCGGCCGCTCCGAAGCTCTTGGTGAAAGTGCCCATCAAGATGTCCACCCGGAGGGGATCCACGCCGTAATAGTCCGTCACACCGCGGCCTCGTCGTCCCATCGCCCCCACGGAGTGAGCCTGCGGCCAAATAGGGATCGAAAGTTTCAGGAAAGTCGGGTTATAGAATATATGTTTTGTATATAAATATAGGAAAATACATTTTTGGGGACGGTTGTGGACATAAATATGCAAATGACAAGTTCATAGAATACATCTTTTTCAAAAGAAAGTTGCAATATATTTTTTCCTTCTTTACAGGAAAAGGTTATTTTATAAAATATGTATATTGCAGATAATACTTCGGTATTTTCTATTAACTTTGTCTACTTGATGTGCCGAGTTGCTGTCATTTGCAATCGTATGGTAATAATACAGTGACATTTTATTAACCGTGTCCACTACCAACGCGGAGCGTGTGTACGGATCATGACAATGGTACTTGATTTTACGAGAACTGATCGTCAGTAAGACACTCAATCTTTCCCAATCGAGAGAGGGTAAGGAAAGAAGAATGAAGATAGGAAAGACGTAGTGCTCAGTTAGTCGCTATCCTCTATGTGTCTATGCAGGACGGGATAGGAGATAATAGGGAAAGAATGACAAATAATAAGCTCTCATGCCTTCAAACAGACATCGATAAACTTTAGTTCCTTTGTTGTCGAAAAATGTGAACATTCGGATACTTATGCTGAATTTGAATTGAATTCAAAATGATCATCTCGGCTCATTTTAGTTTCAAAAGTGGTCAAGTCGGCACTTTGTACTTTGTCAGTAATACTTATTTGTGAAACTGTCATCATTCAGGGCATCATACATTCAGCATACTTCCACAAGAAGGAAAAACATTATTACATTTAACTATATAATTATATCTGTGACAGTAAAACTGTATTGGTGATTTCCATCAAGTGGCGTAGGTGACCACTCAGTAGTGTGTACTCAGTACTTGGACTTTGACACATTTTTATGTCAAAGTCTACCACTAATATAATACAATAATTCAAGTACTGCCAAAGGCGACGATACTTATTATATTTGTAAAATTCTTATTATTCAGTTAGAACAAAACTTCTTCATCTTTTCGCAAAAGAAAAAAAATGCTAAGTGACCTAAAAAGGTTGCAACATTTATTGGAAAACAGCAAATACCTCATCCAAGTAAAGATAGCAGTTGTATTTGTCCTTGATATCCAAAACTTGCGGAAGATGCACGACGCTGCCCTCCATGCTGTAAACGCCCTCCACGACGATGAAAATCTTTCGCCAGGGCTTCCACGGTTCTCCGGGACCTGCGCGACCGCGGGCGATATTCGAACGGACCACGGATTCCAGATGACGCATGTCTGTGCAGAAAATAGTTATGAAAAGTTACGGAACTACGATACCGAGACCGGAGAGCGTATACGTCTGCCGTTTTCCCCTAACGCGCACGATCAAAGCTGGAATATAACCTACCGTTGTGCCTGAAGATGGTGACGTTGGCATTGGAGAGTCTGAGGCCGAGGATGAGAGACGCATGGTTGCGCTCGTCGCTGATGGCCAGGCAGCCCGGGCCCAGGATGGCGGGAAGCCCCAAAGTGTTGGTGGCGAATCCCATACCTACGGCGAGGGCCGCCTCCGTCCCCAAAAAGCGTGCCGTCAGCTCTTCCAGCTCCACGTGAACCCTACACGTGCCTGCAAAAAAATTCAATAAAATGTATTCACATAAATCATGAATGCCCCCTCGGGGCACCCATCGTTTGCCTCTTTTGAACACCAATTAAGCAGTGTATTTTTCAAGTCTGACATTTTTTTCAAATGTAAATTGTCTATACGTATACAATTTCAGTATGATTCGATTTCAGTCGCAACAAATCTCTTTCATATTGAATATGTCAGAAATTTAAGCGTTATCTTAAATGATAAAAAGTACTAGACAATATTTTATCTTATCTGGCTGGTCCTGATCAATAAGATTTAAAAATGGTATTTGGGAAAGTTTAGTCACATTAACGACTTTTTCACAGAATGTTACTCATTCAAGTCCAATAGTACTCCGTATTACTAATCATATCCTATCTTCTCAAACCGTGACTGTTTAACACTGGTTCAATGGCAAAACGCGTTGATTACTCAAAATGAAGCAATCACTCAGGCCATATCTTGCACTTAAATATATTTCATAGAGTTTATTAAATTCTTTTACATATGTTGAGAAAAATTAAGGAAAGTTTATTCTCACCGAGTTCACTCCTAGGACTGGCGAGAGTGACACCGAGACTCCTTATTGATTCTTCGGCGGCGTCGGCGCAAGCTCCGGTGGCTTCCGCAAAGCCCAAGTAGTTGTAAGAGCCTAGGTTTATGCATCTCGTCTGCGTTCCCGTGAACCTATAACGAAAGATGTTCTCTCTTATGAATCTCAGCAAACCTGATGCAGTAATAATTTATTTAAAGCTATACTAAATAGGCTATACTAAAAAGCTATAATAAACGCTGAAAATTTGACTTACATTCAAGGACGTGACTTAATCGTGTACGTGTGCAAGGTGCACAGAGTCCAAGCTCCGCCTTAATCTTTACTATTACAGATTCGCTGAACGTATAAAAGGATTCATATTATAAAATTTTGATATCATTACATTGATACACGAAGGTATTGCATAACGTCAGAATTAAAAGTTCGTCAATTTAATATGCCTCGGCGCTAGAGCAGCGCTTCTAATGTGAAATTGTACTGCGGCCGCATTATAAACATCAGCGGTCCTGTGGAAATGTCTCGTGACCGCACCAAGCATTGCATTCGCAAAAAGCATCGACAAGTTTATTTAATAAAAGACATTCAAACATGTCGGTATCTATTTATTTAAAATCAATGCAATTAGAAATCACTCGACACATCTTTCATGCAAAGCATGCCGTATTTAAGTTATCATCTGTCAGTTGGTTTTGATATTTATTTTTATAAAGTGCATTACACTGACTCTTTCACGGTACACAGTTGTGGGAAAAATTTACAAAATTAATAAAAAAAAAATTGTTGCTAATTCTTCATATTGACACGACTAAAAATTTTCAAGTTTATTATGAAAACGGCCATTCGGTATTTGATTATAACTGATTTATAATAATGCATATTTTACGTTAGCCCAGTTGTTTGAATTTAATACAATAAATAATGATAGTAAAAGGTTCGAAGAATTGAATTTTTTTATTGATGACAATGAAAATTTCAAAGAACTACTGTTTTGCAGTTCTTTGAAATTTTCATTCGTCATCATCAAAAAAATTCAATTCTTTGAACCTTTTATCAAGATCAAACTTTTGAAAATTAAGCAGTCTCTTATTTTATACTTTAATTTCAATTTTGAAGTAGTGTCACTAAGAGGGTATCAATATTTTCTATGGATTCGGCGGTAACTTTGTGGAAGTTCATTTTTAATATAAAATTAAATTATAAAAATTTTCCCGCTGCGCAATCTTCTGCGTCGTGATGATTTATGATAAAATAAAAAAAGAGTTGGTAATAAAATAGCTTTAATCCAACAATATTGTCGATATGAAACCAAAATTTTTGGAAAAAAATTATTAATATTAAACATAAAATTTGTCAGGATTGTATGAATATGCTGCATCTTTTTTAAGAAATTATATTTATTCTTCATAAAAAATTTCGGAAAAAAGGCGGGGGGCGGCAAATTCAAGAGCCGCCCCAGGCGGCACAAACCCTAGCTACGCCACTGTTTCCAATTGAAAAAATCTGAATGACAAACTCACCTGAAAGTCCAGCCGTAGTCGTCGGTCACGCGATCTTTGAGAACGAGTTCAGCCCCCGGTGACGAAGAGATGGGTCTGTTCCAGCAGTCTCGCACTCGTCGATACACATAACGGGAATAGAATTGGTCGAACGGATTATAAAGACGAGCGTAACCCTGCCGATCAAGTAAAGACTGTTATTCAGGAATTCTTTTCTGTAATACCTTCAGAAAACTTCTATGAAAGGATAAGTAATATTTGTGCCAGTGAGCTGCGGCAATCATTTTCATGGATCATTTGTCACTCTCGAGGTGAAGGTGATCATGCGTGAAACGAGGACGAGGTCAACCGAAAATAACGTTCATCAATGCTTTTCACAGCTTTTACTTATAACCAATGAATGGTAAAATAAAAAAAATGTTTATTTCTTTAATATAACCAGTACCTCTCGGTTGTATTCTGTGGCAACTTTGGGAGTGAAAAACGCTTGATTGATGAATCCTAAAATCATCAAAATGTAGAATCCCAAATGGGTCAGGCACGAAGTGACAAAGGAACATTCTTCGAAGGACTCTTTGGAGGTGTTGAAGTTTTTCCAATCGATGCGATCGATATATTTACTGGCAGCACGCTTTCCTCCAGGGTTTGCCATCTGAAATCAAACGATTACATTGTACGGCGAATGGCAATTATTATATATTTTTAGCAAAAATATTACAGCGACAAACTCCATTGATGGCCTTTCTTTCAAGGAGAATTGAAATCGAAAGAATGAGTAAATAAATGTTTATTGACACCGCGTTTGAGCTGAGACCTGTGACCTGACTCACACGACGGCGTCGTGTAAAGAATGACACCATTGACAATATTCAAAAATAGTCACGTAGGTGACTTTCAGTTGGAAGAAGTTAACGATTTAAAATCTTTGCAGATACGCGAATTGAAGACATAACTCAACACGGGCGTCAACAACCAAGATGCACCTGAGGTCGATAACAAACAAATAAAATTAACACTCCGAAAGACACACGGGCTGTCAATTTCATACATTAATTAATTAATATGACACTGGCGAGAGAAATACCTCAGAAAAGGGGTTTTTAGCAATCCTATTATCATAATGCGAATCCTCCCTGCCATGTCTGTCGGACAAAACGGGGACGTCATTCAAAAGCTGAACCATCTTTAGTATTAAATTGTATGTCTATTGTAGAGCGACAACCTGCAAGAGGACGTCAACAAGACCGCGACGCGCCTTCAACTAAGCGCCATGCGCCATAATTTGACATCTACAGTCCGCTAACTTGATGTAGTGATTATAATTAAGTGTTGGTAGGTTGTTTTGTTGGTGATTTCTAAGCATTTCAATACTGTTACTTTCGGGATAAGGGACATTTTTAATTAGTTCCATTATTTGTTATGAAAAAATCTATTTTATGCTCCGGTTATTCTATTATAAAAACTGGCAGCTAATGTCACTAAATTTCTACTGAAAAATACCAGTGAGCCTGATTTCTCCTTAAGATATCTAATCACTTACTTTCTTTTCTCACGTGATTTCAATTTAAATGTAAATTCATTTTATTGATTGAATTGACATTTACTTGGTAGAACTCCATTATAATGGGATAAAATAACAAAGTATTTAGTTCTTCAAAATTTTTATCAGTTAGTTGATAGCTATTAGAACTGAATACTTTGTTATTTTAGCCAATTATGTAAATTCATTCTAAAATGAAAATTTAAAGTTCCTTTGTACTTAAAACGACAAAAATAACTCCAACATATTTTTTTGATGAGGCACTCAAGATTCTTTAACCCCCGTGCATTGCTACCGTCATAGATAATTATCTAATATTAAATTTGGATTATTGAGATTTTGTACACTTCCATTTATTTTGTCACTAACGACCCGGGTTTCGCCTTTCGGCATCTTCAGGCATTCGAGCACACGAATGGACTCGAACAGACAGATAGCAAACAGTGTCTAACGTTTATATAGAAGATACAAATACGACAAATATTATTTACGAGGTAAGATATTATACGTCTGAGAGCCACACTGATACCTGAGCTAAAATTTCGAGAATTGCTTTAATCCTTATTTTGTAAACACCACATTTACAGAGTGGCGAATTGTCGCTTTCCAACTTCTTATGGAATTACCAGTGATTTTACAATTATAATAGTATTATGGGTTTCGACGGGATGCAATTCGACGAAAGGGTAAATATATACAATCATTCCACGTTTAGTGACATCTGCTAGGTGTTCAACGTATAGGATATAATAACGGAGAATTAGGAAGGTTCAGCTGCTCATTCAGAATTGGCAATGAATTTAACTGGGCTCTATTGATTTCCAAAATTTCTTGATAAAATAATTTATGATCCCCCATGTTTTTATGCAACAGTTTAACCCCATCATCCGCATTAAACGTATGGTTCTCCATTAGCAAGTGATTTGCGAATGTCGAAGTTTCTTTTTTTAATCTAAAGGCAGCTAAATGTTCTGATACCCTTATATCTAATGTACGTGTGGTTTTACCCACATAGAAATGTTGGCAATCAATGCATTGTAATTTATAAATACCAGATATGTTCTTAAAATGGACTCTATCTTTATTGTTAATAAGTAATTTGCCTAGAGAATTTTTGCAATAGAACACCGGTCTGACACTATCAGCGAGTTGTTTTTTAATTTAAAAAAAACCCGGCGAAACCCGGGTCGTTAGTGACAAAATACATGGAAGTGTACAAAATCTCAATAATCCAAATTTGATATTGAAATTCCATCAAGCACCCTCAGTCGATGTCTTAAATTATCTAATATTGCCAAAGTCTGTAATTTGATGTTATTTAGAGACGAATTCTCTCTTTTTAAGGGTCATTAAATACTTTTTTCAATGTTTTCCCGTTTGTATCTATCAAGAACAGTGCTTGCATTTTGAAATTAAGGGATCACCAATTTTTTGTAGATGTATTCAATGGTCATTTGAATATTTCCGATACAATTTCTCATCAAATACTCGCGTACTTGAAACAAAAAAATTTCAATACTTGTGTATCGATAGGCATCCCTATTGATATTTGGGCCAATTTGGAATTGCCATTCTTTAGATTATTTTTCCCTTCGATAATATAATTATATATTATATTATTATCTAGTTAAAATTATACCGTATTTTTTTTGAAGTACATGAGTATTCTTCGCTAAATAGTTAATATGTAAAAATCATCAACGTATCTTAAGATATTTTGCAACCCCGCCAGAAAAAGTAATTATAAAATTAAAGTTGAACATAAAATTTAAATTTATTAAAATTATTTAAGGTGTCTCTATTGTTTATAGTAAAAATAAACATATTAGACAAATATGTGCGCTTAAAATCATATATGAAAGTCTTCGGATTTTAATATATGAAATATAATATGTAAAGTCGTCTTTTTATTACGTATTTTCATTTTATTATTTTCACCATCTCAATTTTTGGCTATGCTTGGTGCGCATTTGGTTTCGATGATTTCACAGATGCCTGTAATTTTGCATGAATCATGTTTAATTCGACTAGAAACAAGAGGGGAGCGACAGATGAAACAAAAAATACCCAATAGGGAAAGGCGGCAGTGCGCATGGTCAGAGGAGAACCGTCAAACACGGAGTGCATTTTCTTTCGCAAGTGACGTTTCTCGACGGAGGTCGGCATTGGGACAGTGTTCGTACAAATAGCGCAGTCTTCAAACGCCGGTATTGATTCTTTCAAAGATTGCACTATGGAGTTCTTCGAAGACGACACGAACGCTGAAAAAGTGACGATTAAAGAAAATTTACCGATAAACGCGGATTCCGGCCACTCCCAAACGGGAGACGTCCGCAATATCAAAAGGGAGCAGGACTCTCTCGACGACTTCGAACATCTCGACCGCGACTCATCTCCGGCGGGAGACTCCGAGAGGGCGAGATCGGAAGCTGAAGCGGCGAATGCGGAAAACTCAATGTTCGGCCTTCCGCCCGTCGCCGCTCACGGGCTGTCGCGGCTGATCGACGAGGAGACGTCAGGCGAGGCCAAGGGGGTGAGCGCCGCCCGGGCTTTCCTCGACACGGAGCGCGAAGAAATGGAAGTGTCGCCGGCCAGGATCGCCCCCTCGCCGATTCAGCCCCATCCCGACGATCCTCTCTTCGCGGACAGCAGAGAGGAGCTGAGCCCGGCGCCCAGCGAGGAATCTCTCCCGGACGTCGTCGAAGCCTTCTCGGCTCCTGAAAAGGCGCTGCCCTCGACGCCTCCGTCACCGGCGTCCGCGAGCCCCGCGCCGACGCCCGCGTCCGCTCCTCCTCGGACTCCGTCTCCCGCGCCCTCCGCGGTATGCCAGGCGCCGGCACCGGCACCGGCTTCACCCACACCCACACCCACGACGACCGCTGAACGCACGTTAGCGAAAATCGGAGCTGGAGCTGCGGTCGTACCCGAACCGCGCCCCGTTATGGAAGCCGAAGCCATATTCTGCCAAATGGGACTGGGTAAGTTTTGTTTATATTTAACACCCTAAAATGTAAGTGCATAATTGCATGACAGAACAAACCGATTAGCTGTCACTTCGTCTACCATCAGTCTATTTAATATGCATTTCATGGCATCGTATATTATAATGATGTACCTGTATACTTTTATCAGATAATTATATACCTATCAGTTTTAATAAGATACAATTCATATCATAGTATAGATTATAAATTAACACAAGCCGCACTCTAACGCCACGCTGACTCATGGTACATGAGTCATAATAATATTATTGGACTCGTTGGTGAATGCCATCGAAAGCTGCGTAGGTACTCTTGGGAACATGGCTGTGCAGTGTACACCGGGTGAAATTTCGATGTACATATTCATAAAATTCACAGAGCATTCGGTATGATGATTGCTACTTCTCTTCCACCACAGGTTTATGCTTTATATTCTCATTAAAGCCAGGTGTGAAATAACACGACTTGTCCCTATGACTTTAGATATTATAGAGATACAGATAGCACGGCTACCTATGTACCTACATACTTGGAAGAATTTCATTTCCAACATAGTATTTTAATTTTACAAAAGCTCTCAAAATTAGATTGTCCTTGACAGCTCATGTAACATTAAATGCGTACTATGCGTAATGCATTTCGAAAGACGATGGAATGTAAATGTCATTATTAATTATGTACCTACGCAAATAAAAGCTTTTGAAAAGTAATTGTAACATTTCATGTAAATATTAATATTCTTAAAAAAGTATCGTTCTTACACGTTATTGAAAAAAATCACGAAACAAACCATATGTTATTCCACTGCATGACATGTAACTGTTAAAGTATCATATTTATATTATTATCACATTATTTCAAACACACATATTATGAACTAAGTATAAACTGGCCTTTATGTTTTCGTGTACATCCTGTATTTGTGATGATGATGTCCAACCGTATCTTGTTAACGTTTATAAAATGTACGTGATAGCTTTTTGTCAATATGTCAATGCTTTCGTAAATTACCGAAACCGGGTTTAAATAAAAATATGCATTAATGTAGTTAGACCCCTGTGAACAAAAGCCCCGTATAATATGTATGGTGTGTTTCCATTCTGTGGCTAAATGCTAAAATATGAATCACTCGGTGAACTCTTTGACATTGAAACTTTCCACTGGAGCCACAGATATCTTGGTGTCGTTCTAAATTTCTCAGGGACTGTGTTTGATTTGAACATCATATACTCCAATACACAGGTACCGCCCCTACGCTTGCAGATTAGGCGAAGAGTCGTTTACTGAAGACCAGTCCTATCCTTATCGTTAAACTTTCCAATGATCCCGTGATTAGATAGTTGATTTTTTGTATTTGCATCCCTTATTCCATATTTTTAATTATCCTTTAAAACGTCACCGGCTCTGTAGAATTAAAACAATGATGTTGAGAAAAAAGTTTAATCTAGAAAAACTTGTAGCACTCTAGAACCAGCACGAATGCTACATCTTAGTTTATTGTCAGGACTGGTTTTGCTCATCGCGAGCATTATCAAGTGATGGAATGCCAATCTTAACAAGGCTATTTATACTAATCTGAAATCAAAAATAAACCACAATTTCAGTAAATTGTGTGATAAAAATATAATGATGCGTTTAGATGTCATTTGTTCAGGCTTTCTATTGCGACCCTATTAATTTAAGTTTAAAGGAGAATTTATTATTATATATCATGGTAAACAATAAAGTTGCTTGAAATGAGAGCTCCTTTGTCGCGAGGTAACAATTGTCAAAGTAGGTATTCGAATATCACCGAAAGCAACTGTCCCTGCACCCCCCGCCCCGAAACCCCTCCGGCCATGGTCATTTTTTTACGAAACCGGTCCTGATCATTATAAACATGTGGAAGTAATACCAAACAAATTGTATTTTGTTCTGAAAAAATGATCACCTAGAATTGACAACTTAAAAGGAGTGATTTTTCTGGTCTATAATCATACAATGAACATATTTAAATACCAAAGAGTTCTTTTTTCCCAACTTTTAAAGTTAATTTGGATTAATTAGTATTTCTACAAAATAAGGTACATTCTGAAGTTTGAAGTTCTAATAAAATTTTCTTCAATGCAGCATTCCAAAATAAAAAAAGGTTCCCCGATGTAGGCGTGCAGTGTATAAATATGGCAGAAAAAATATACAATATATATTATAATCACTTTTAAGGTGTTAACTGTCAATTCTTGGTGGAAAGACATTATATTTTTAAAAATAAAACACAATTCATTTGTACTACTTCCACATATTTATAATGATCAGGACCGGTTTCGCTCATCACGAGCATTATCAACTGATAAAAATACAAACATAACAGGCTTATTTATATAAAATTGAGTGTAAAAATAAAGGTATATAAAACTGATGGTTCATGAACTGAGACAAGAAAATACTGATTAGCAAATAAATTATACATAAATCAAATAAAAGAGTCTACAATTAAAATGTTATGGACTTCTTGCAAATCATTAAATACTAATCTGAAATCACAAATATAGCTATAAATATATTAAAAAGTATCTGTTAAAGATACGTAAATAAATAGGTTGACGAATTCGGTTCTGGTAGAACGCATGTCGAGAGCGAAAATATTGCATACTGTCGATCAAATAATTTAATAATGCTCAGCCACGGATGTCTGAATACAGGATACTTAGTGGATTTCATTACACCAGTGGTCGGCCGTCTAATATCTTATTAAACATTGAGGTTATTCCATATTTTTATCTTAACACCCCTGTAAAATACTGGATACAGGACACTTAGTGGATTTCATTAAGCCAGTGGTCGGCCGTCTAATATCTGATTAAATGTTGAGGTTATTCCATATTTTTATCTTAACGCCCCTGTAAAATACTATATTATGTAGAGCAAAAGCACTCAACATGCATAATTCAAGAAATGGTAGATCAAACATGTCTTTTTAAGTTGACCACAGCGGCTATTTTTTTTAGCGATCTCCATACAACATGAATTTGTCGAAACTTGCGAAGTAAAAATGTGCTTTTTTTTAATTGCGTATTGCATCACATAGGTCAATATAGTGCAGATTTGGCAAGTGGCAAGACTACCTACACGAATTAAAAAATCTGTTTTTTTTTAATATATCCACTATTATTTAAGTTTTAAGCTCAAAAATCCGACTACTGGCGACGGCTGACTTTAGGAACAAGCACCCTATGTATACATAAATATATATTACTAGTATTTATTACCCGGCTTCGCCCGAAATAGATTCCGCTTATATTTTCTAATTTAGAAATTGGCATTATTTTGGAGATAACTAATGTTTAAATTTGTTAGTTGGAAATATCACTGTGGACCACACCTTGCGTAACACACACAAAATATAGTCCATGAGTTAATAATAATGTTAAAAATTGAGAATAGCATGAAAATGATAATACAAAATTTACTTCGCAACTGTAAACCGTTTCTGACAGACGGACAATCAGATTGATACATGGCATTTTCATCTATGTAGTATAAAGATAGTATGTATTACCTGGCTTCTACCGGGATAGATTCAAACTCATTCTTTATTCATTATAATTGGTTGTACCTATTTATCCCGTTATTGCAAAACTTGGCTATATACAATATTTCGAGTGTATTGTTGATCATCGGCGATGATGAACAATGTTGAGGGATCCATCGCCCTTGACATATAGCGGTCCATGCGAGAAACACTCGTCAGTCAAACCCAAGCCTGTGACTTTGAGTGATGGCCCTTGCGCCTTATTGATTGTGATTGCAAATCCAAGTCAAACAGGAAACAGTTTGGCATTTGCACTTCCTTTTTTGATGTTGCAAACAGGCACTTCGTTATGTATTAATTCAATGGGGATTTGCAACATTCAATGTGCGGTTCATCCACCAGTCACCAGCGTTGCAGCAATACCTGAAGTTGCTACAGCGAGTGCAATATCGTTTTTTCCTCTTATTCTAGCAAGCGATACATTGATGAGGAAGATTTTTCCGGTTCCTCCCGATGAATCGATAAAAATAGCCCCACCTTCACTCTTGTTATGCCGCCGTGGAACTTCTTGATAGGTGGCTTGTTGATCTGCATTTAACAATGACTCCTGCTGCGCCACAAAATTAAACATTAAATCAGAGTCATAATGCCAATTCTCGCAATATTTGTCTGATTTCCAGAATGGAATATTTTCTTTAAATAATGGATAATTCTCCTTTCAATCTCTTACTAATTTTACGATTCACATGAAAAATTATTATTTAACTTTAACAGTCGCTAAGCAACATGGCGCTATTTTGATGACAATGCACCATGAGTACTTTACTGCACTAAATCCAAGAATTGTAGTTTTGAGATACAAATTTAAATACGAATTAAAATACAAATTAAATATGAAAAAATAAAAATTAATAATCAATACAAATAAAAAATTATAAATTGAAATTACAAATTAAAATTTACAAATTTATGATTTTTAAATCGGTTGCTAAGTATAAAAATAATTCTTTATTTGATAATACTAATACTTTGATACATCACTTTTAAGGTGTAACTGTCAATTCTTGGTGGAAAGACATTATATTTTAAAAAATAAAACACAATTCATGTGTACTACTTCCACATATTTATAATGATCAGGACCGGTTTCGCTCATCACGCCTGTTATGTTTGTATTTTTATCAGTTGATAATGCTCGTGATGAGCGAAACCGGTCCTGATCATTATAAATATGTGGAAGTAGTACAAATGAATTTTGTTTTATTTTTTAAAATACTTTGATACATAATCATATTAAATCTTAATAATATAGTATAGCAATCAATTTTTTTTTTAAATATTTTGAAAATACTTCAGTGAAGTAACTTAATTGCAACGCATTTCACATTTTATTTGAGTTGCTACGTTTTAGCAATAAATAAATAAAAATAATGTCGAATAAGACTGCATTATTAACTAAAAAATGATAATATGACATAATACACTACAGAAGTCGTGGTGCGATAATCACGGAATATTCGGTATGAAGCTGTTGCTAGGCAATCTTCCTCAGCGTTTGTTAATTTTATTATTAAACGTCAAAAATATCGCGTTTTTAGTTTTAGATTAAAAGAGAAATGTTGAGAGTTGAAACTAGCGCAGTTGATCTTACAATTTTAGCCAGAATGACGTGTGAAAATTTCACGTCGCGAGTATACGCCTTTTGGGAGGAGTTGTTGTGACCGACAAACATATATATTCCTACATGTATTTTGTGCTATATAGTAGAGATATCGACTGCAGAAAGGCAAAAAACTTATCCCTCCGTCTTTTCAAAATAATATTTTTCGATAACCTCAATGTGTACATTTTAATATACGTTTTGTTTGGGCTGTACACAATATTTGCTGTGTGTGTGTTACGTCCTTTTTCCTTTCCACAATCGATATGAATGTGTTCCTACGTAGTATAATAAAGGTAGACTTTTTACAGTGTGGGATGTGGCGTGCCTAACTATAGATTTGGTGGTGTCCCTGCAAACTTTCCAGTGGGTCGATTTTTGTTAAAAAAGGCATTGAAACCTACATGATTCGACCCATAAATGGAAATCGAATGTAAAAACTTCAACGCAATTTTCACTGTCGGCGTCACAACAAATGCACTTGAATAATCAAAAATAAGCTGAACGCTTACTTTCTGGTCCCGTGACTTTGTTGAACTGAAATAACGGTGGATCATAACATATTATATTAACTTTGTAAAAGTGTTTCGGATGGTGAAAGATTGATCGGGGAATATTGTTACTTAAATTGCTTCAATTATTATGCACACATCTCGTTTTAAATGTTCATGTACGCCTTTCCATGAGTATCCGTGCGTGTTACTTCTCATAATATGCTAAGTAAACCAAAGTTTCTGAAACTTTTCTGACATATGGTCCCCTTTTTAGTTTCTATATTTAGCAAAGGAAACTTAATTATCAAAAAGTGCACCGTTTACTTACATCGTTATCGCGGCCTTTATAACTAACCGATGAGAAAAAATATTTCTTTTTAAATATTTCGCTACGATATTTTTAGCGCAAAAGAAAGTTTACAAGTTTGCCCTTGGCCTCCCTGAAGCTGTTTTTCCCAGTTTCCTCGTCGGCGCACTCTGAGCTCTCACGAGTATGTTTATTAGAAAACGATTTCTACTTTGAATTTCTCAACAGTGCAAAATAGATTTGTATCCAAAATCATACTCAAAAATGTTAGATTCTTAAGCTATGAACGGTAGAATCGCTACGCTCGTAGTGCACCTGCTGTCCAAGCAGCGGGCACACCGACTTGGTCATGGACAACCATAATTTAAAACGAAACAAGTAATGGGTTATTTTTTCGTACATCATTTCTTTCCGCCCTGAATAGTCTGCACGGCTGTATCTATATCGGAAGCGCATCGCATCGGCTGTGGTTAGCGACGCGAGACGCTCGAGCGCCGACTCGCTCACCCTGTCTACTCGACTCGAAAGACACGTTCACCGATGGTGTAACTACAATTCGGGCCCACCTCCACACTTCTCGTTTGAATTTCGTTCAATCGTTGTAATCACAATCATCGTCGAATGAAATATTTTGGAATTTTCTATTAATTAATCAGGTAAACCGCTGTCGTTCATATTCGACGGTACTATCTGTCTTATTTAACAGCTATATCCATTATACATTATTTTAAATACATTATTTTAAACGCCCTATACATTATTTTAAACGCCCTAACATTCTGAGAGCCTTGCATGAGCCTTGGTATTCTAAGATGTAATAAAATGACTTGTGCAGTGGTGGCCGACGTACCGGCAATTATAATATACAGTTTTGTCCCAAACTTCTGCGATTCACAATCATTTTTAAACAGCAAACCTCTTCCTAATTCTAAATTCTTTGCTCGATTTCGGATATAACAAAAACCTCTTGGAACTGGACACTATTGGTTTTAAATTTTCAAGTATACTAAAAAAATAACACGCTCCTTTTTACTTTCAAAAACGACGAAAATATATGTAAAAAAATATTGTTAAGAAAATATTATTTTTAATTCTGTATAATGTATTCAGGGCTGGAAATGGAGTGGAGCGTGCCGGCGTTTCACGAGTATATCTCACAAATTAACTTAATTTATATTTACATGATTATTAATGTATCGAATAGTGGTGCAAGGCCGGGAAAAAACTGGCTTTTTACCCGGGAATTAACTCGCATGGGAAAATTGGGAAAAAAACAATTATGATAATAATCATAACTGTATATCATTTTTAAAATTCGGTAAAAACAACGGTTATTCCCAAAATTTAGGTTACGGTAATTTATTAGTTGTTTGATATAGATTTATAGATGAAAGTAAGGAACTTTATTCAATTTCGGATCATGTATGACATCTATGTATAATTGAAGCCAACACTAAATATGTACGGAAATTCTCCTAGTTTTTGTATGAAGTTAAACACATATTTATATGTGCACCTGGACACAATATGTTAAAAAATTTCATAATTAACACTTTATTCCTTATTTTCCGAATTTTTTCCCCGCTATTTCAAAATTCCCGGTTTTTTTTGCAACATTTATCGTGAATAAGATGATAATTGCTGTTAAAAAGAATTGCTCGTCTTTATAACTTGAGATTACGACTTCTAGTAAAAATCTTGTTTTTCAAAGAAATACTCAAAATTAAAAGTAGTGATACAAAACGCTCTCAAGGTTTTGGCAAAGGCTTCAGCTCTTGTAACATTGCCCTATTTATGTTGTTTGTGAGAAACATTAGTGAATGATTTTTTATTAACATTCGTGTAATTATTAATTCGCGTATCTGATCAATTAAACTATAGTATTACCAACATTACTTGAACTCCGCCGAATTCAGAACTTGAATTGTTTGTCTAGAATAAATTTCTGCAATTGCCATTTTATGCAAAATATATCTTGTCTACTTTTAATAACCGTCGCGAAAATGTTATTTCTGGTTGAGTATGGCACCCTCACTAGCGGCCAAGTCAGTTGTCACATCTATAGAATGAAGAAGACGTCTCATTTGATTAAGGTATATCTTCGAAAACTATTCCAATGACATCGTGCAAAATGATAGTTGGAGGGCTATACCACTTTTTTATTATTATTTTTTTATATGTCAACGAAATTCAGCTGATGGCTATGTTGCGAAAAATATTACATAACGTATAATTAAATATATTATATGTCGTCATTGTTCTGGAAGAAGATATTAATTAGAAAATACTAGTTTGGAGTAATTTGACTTTGAATTTTGCCAAATGCCATACGTTTTTCATAATGTTTGTTTGTACAAAACTATTTTTGAATAAAAGTATTATTTATAAAAATAAGTGTATTCTGTCGTACGGTAGAGCAAGTGCTCCGCAACCTTTTCTCACCCACGGTGCACCTAAGAACTCATTAATATGTCGCGGCTCACTACAAATCAAAATATATAATTTTCATATACAAAACTAGCAATTTATTAATTTGTTTCTATTTGATGAATTTGAAATAGTGGCATACATACTTTTAATAAAAACCAATTAAACTATTTAAGCCCTTCAAAGTGATGGGATACTTTTTTTTAAAACCATATCCGCTCCCTTTTTGGAGCATATGGCCATCAAGCGGTTCCTCCAAGCTTCTCTGTTCCCCGCCAGTCTCCTCGCTTCCTCCCAGGTCATCCCAGCGTCCAGTAGCTCCGCCGAATACATTCTATGGATGGTCATCAACGGCAATTGTACAAACAAACATTATGAAAAACGTATGGCATTTGGCAAAATTCAAAGTCAAATTACTCCAAACTAGTATTTTCCAGTTAGTGTCTTCTTCCAGAACAACGACGATATAAAAGTATGTATTTAGTTCTCCAAAGTTTTATTAGTTAGTTGATAGCTATTGCGGCTTAACGCCATCGATAGTTCTGAATTCTGATATTTTATCCTATTATAATGGAGTCTACCGATTCAATCGATCGAAAAAAAGGCAACTTGTGTTTTTGTAAACTCATCTTCGATTTATATATGGAAACATATATTAGGTGAAAGAAGAAATTTAAAATTATGTTAATTTTTTTTTATAACGAACCTCAAAAGCTCTTAAAAATTCAAAATTGAAAGATAAAAACAAAAACAATAAATATCTCCAATCAGTAATAAGTCGTCTGTCGTACAATTTTCATTTCAAAGCACTGAGAAATAACCGTCAAATGATTTCTTTTCACTCTAAAAACATTTAAAACGCATTCTTCTCAAAACTAAATTTTTGTGACAAATGCCCTTTTGATATTGGGACGAAAATATTATTATCAATATTAACGACTGATAGGAGTAAATGATAAGCTTTCATGATAATGTGGAACTGACAACTCTTTGGTTATGGTTATAGTAACAACGGAAATTTATTCGATTTTTCATTATTATCGCTTGCCAAATTAGTAATTAATTAGACTGTAATATGAGTTACCTACTATAAAAATGCTCAATGTTAAATATAAGAAGTTAAATCCCAACGCTACCATTTGCCGGGGGGGGGGGGGGTGTCATCAGAAAAATATACATTCCATTGTTTCTCCATTGTTCATATCATGACCACCCGGCACCCGGCAGCTTGTTACAAAGTGAGATATTTAGAATGTCATTCTGATTGATAAGTGTATGGTTTCTCTATAGCAGTGCGCCGCGAGACGATCCCAGGTGTGCCGTGTCGCATGCACTGCGACATGAGAAAAAACGAATATTTTCATATTAGAAACAAGTTCGGCTGCTAAGATCTCCGTAAAAAATATCCTCGTTGATACAATTTTTTTATATTTAATGGAATAATTATTGTGTTGGCACTAGGGCATCCAATCCCGGACCCTTATTACGATCCTGGGATTTCGGAATACAGAATTTCTCAATCCCGGGATCCTGGGATCTCGGGATTGGTCATTAAGAGCAATATCATGTGTTATATTGTACATTTAACATTTAATTTGTGATCATTATTGCTTCAATTGAAATGTATCATCTATGGTTAAAAAAAAATTTTGGGCATTGGAATGATTTTTTTTTATTTAAAATCAGACAGTCAATTACAAAAAAAAGAAAAAATATTAAAAAAAAAAATAATGAACAAAATATTTTGATTTATTTATTGCATTATTATGGTAGGTTTTACCAAATGGTATCCAAAAAGAGGACATATCCTTCAACATGACTTTAAAATACTGTCCTCCATTCATCTAAGAAGCAGTCCTAATTTGTCCTCCATTCATCTAAGAAGCAGTCCTAATTTGTCCTCCATTTCAAATTGGTTAAGAACGGCACTTACGAAATACGAGAAGGAGGGAGACTACAATAAATTATTTTTTTAGGTATTAAAAAAAACTATGTACATGAACAACCCGAGGTACACGTTGTAGTTAATCAAGAAGCTTTAATTTGATATATGAACTATTTTTTAGCGTTTACAGTGAATCTCGAAATCGCGCTATTGTGTCAATATCACTCCCGGGATTACGGGATTGAATAATTGACCGAGATCCCGGTATTTCGGGATCCCGGATCCAGGAATTGGATGTCCTAGTTTGCAGGGATAGTATAACTGCAATCATAGGGAATAAAACGGGGGTTGTCTCGTGTGCAAAATGAAAAAATCTACCATACAAATTACACATTGCTACATATATTGGGAAGCATTCATGGCGAAAAAATTTCCCAGTGAACTTATTACAAACAATGAACGAATATATCAAAATAATACACATTATCAAATCAAAAGCCTTAAATACGCATATTTTTTTGAAGAAATATCAATCCCGATTCTTTCGCACAGAAATTAACATCTCGATCGAGTCCATTCGTGTGCTCGAATTCCTGAAGATGCCGAAAGGCGAAACCCGGGTCATTAGAAATCAATATGTTGGCTGTTCCGGGGCAAAGTTTTGGCAAGATTATTTGAACATATCAGAACTTTTTTAAAATAATCATTTGATGAACTTGGTACATTGCTGACATCTTTGAGCATCTAAATGATTTAAACAAAAAATGAATGGTCGAAATAAAGTTATTAACATGCTCTGATAAAAACATATTTATTAAAACATATATCAGCTACAATTTCAAATTCATCAAATTAAAACTTAATCAGTAATTGTTTTGTTTATGATATTTACCAGCGGCGTGTGGTGAGTTATCTCTATCGCACAACCTCACTTGTAATAATATCCGATTCTCTGCCAACTCATACAAATCTTTTATAATGTTTATTTAACAAATGTAATATATAATTTAATGTAATATTTGGACTATTTCATGTATATTTTTTACCTTTGGTGTGCCACGAAAATTTTGGGGTATGTTCTGGTGTACTGTGGTAGAGAAAAGGTTGCGGAGAACCGCTCTATACCACGCCCGGGATTGTCATTCCGAATGATCGTGTACGGTTTGTTTATCTCGTTTGTGGAGAGTCTATGACAGCGGTGCGCGATCTTTTTGGAATTGCTTGCTCGCGGACCCTTAAAAATTCAAAATCAACATCATTTATTAAAATAGGGGGCGCCAAATAATCTGCACAAGAGTGCCACATATGTACATAGAAATAAAACATTTTTTGACAAACAATTATTTATTCAGAAAATAGACTATAACATCGGCTCGCCGGAGCTTTAGCGTTTTACAAAATCATACACATGAACCTGAGTTATATTTAGATTAAATTAAATTTTTCATTTAAAAATAATTAAAAAGTAAAAAATGTTTTGTGACATTGACATCTATGGGAAAACTGTTAAATGACATACGTCTCCACTGTTTCTCCTTCGATTGGGAAAAGTCTCTAAAGAACTTCAACCGAGGATACTCGCCCGAACACGATCAAGACCGAAATATTGACTCCAGCTCTGAGAGCATTTAGTATGACCGACGGGAGCAATCCGACGCCGATACTGCTGATGACCTTCAATGCAGGACACGTCAAAAGAAAAGGATATATTTAACTGAGTGAAACCCCTTCTGACGAAGACCGGGTGCCTCAGATGTCAGGATTTCGGTCACTGTATCGGTTGCTGTTTCGCCAAACTGATGTCCGTACTTTCTGAATTTTATCAAAACCTGAAATCGGGCCGACACAATGCGCTAATTGCGGGCGTAGCACACCTGACAAATTAAAGCGGGTGCAAACGACACCCCGAGCATGCGAGCTCGCCAGTGCGTGATAACACATTTGATTCCACTGTGCTGCGTCATATACTCATCTAGATTTCGAATGTGTCAGAGATGCTGTTGGAAACCACACGTGCAGTCTCTTCTACCGCCCCAAGGAGATATACATTCCATGGGATTCCAGGTGCTCTTTTCGGAGTTGTTTTATTCATTTTTTGTATAACTTCTTTGGAAAACGCGTACTTCTGACGAGAAGGCTATTTAATATTGCATTATTCTTTCTCATCAATAACTGAAGCAACATTCCGCTTAAAGAAGCACTTTTGTGTTTTTCAAATTTTACATTTTTACCAATTTAGAAACAATTGCCACTGAACTTAATGCCTCCAAAAAGCCTATGGCTTGTTACCGGGCAGGTTAAAGAAGCTTCGGAGATATGACAATGACGTTTCCCTTGTCTACGCGATGAACTAATAAAAGTCTGCTTAAAATTTAAGTAGAAAATCGTTTAATCTTTCGTCGCATCATGGAATGTTTATTGAGCTCCATTGCTTTGCCATAATTGGGTATTTTAGTTTTTATATTTTATTCCCATAACTACATATTTATATTAATTATGAAAAAACTAAATGTTGTTTGTTTAAAATAACACGTAATATAGTAAGAGGCGCGCATAGTGTCGCGCAAGCGCGCTATAATGCACCTTGCAGTGCGCAGGCGTCGGTCGATAAGAAGCCTGTACCGCAATTTTCTATTACTGAGTGATGATTATTCCTTCTTGGACATACAATCATGGAGGGAATAAAATCGAAACATAGAAAAGCATCCAAAACAATAACAAGTCATTTATTTATTTATGTAATATCTACATTACAATTTATAAGTTTATGGCTTTTGCGATTTAAACAACATTTTAAACGTAGTAAAAAAAATAAAAATAGTTAACTCTGGAAATTGACAAGAAAGTCAACCTAGTAAGCTCAGACAAAGTCTATATTGATATATTAAAATATAGTGCTCCTCTGAACTCGTTCACGTCCACACGGAATATGTCGACATCCGAAGCAATACCGTTGGACATTTTTATAGCTCTTCCCAGTGGCATCCCCGTTGGCAGACTTAGTCTACGGTTTGTAAGAACAACGAATTCATGTTCACGATTCCTCAAAAAAATATCAGGAACGTAAAGCTTCCCTATTCTCAAGAATGACGGAATTCTCATTTGTCCTCGTAAAAGCCCATAATGTCATCGTCATGCATGAGTCATGGGCACCTGCATCTTAAAATTCGTCGAATGACAAAAATGACGATTCCAATATTCATTAGAGCGGAAGTGTTTTTAAATATATACATATTATATTGTATATAGTAATACTTTTCGTTTTTTGTAACGGTGTAGAAGCTAAAAATCCGTATAAAATAAATAATTGGGCCGTTATCTTAGACCGTGCGCAAAGAAAATCGGGTGTATTTCTAAAAGGGTTGTACGCGCGCAACAGCTACCCGAAAGGCTCGTCGATCGAGGTAAAAAATCTCCGAATAATCGATCTCGCGCGTATGTCGAGCTGTAAATTTATCGGATACGACTCGTATTGCGGTCGTATGGCGTGTCTGCGCGGACGAAGGAGTGTTGCGATTCGCCAGTGTGCGCCGCCGTGGAAAGTAGCGCGTCAGTCGGCCAGTCGCTCCTTTATTCCGTCGCCCGACACACTTTGATTTTTTTCGCACTTCTTTCGCGCTTCCTCATCGTCCGTGGCTCGCGTTCGATTTCCCTCGAGCGAAGAAAGGATTGTGAGGTTCATTTGCCTTTTTCGAATAGTGGAGAGTGCGTCGCGCGGAGGGCAGGATGGGCGGCGCCGCAGAGAGTTGCCCCCGCTTGCTCATGAGCCTCTTCAACCCCAGTAAGTAGCGAGAGCGCTCGCCGTCATTTGCTATTGTCGACAATTTTATTATGCGCATTTTTGAAAATATCTACCCGTCGATTTCGTATACTCCCAGGCGGTCTTCTCTGCAGGAATCAGGTCGGGCTATTGACGATTTTTATTCATTCGTCTACCGCTGGTGCGTATTACTTAAAACAAGGTAAACATAATCAGCTGCTTTTTTCATTTGTAGTTATTACAAAGAAATGGAGTTCAAAATCGTGAACTCAATTTTTCTTTCGACATTAAATAATTTGAACATGTGCGACATCTATTTTTATTAATATCAGTCATAAATTAACAATGACAGTGCTTTGTTTTTTCTAGCCTTTCGAGTCTCACAAGGGCACCGTGTGCGAGCCGTAATAATAATGAACTAACTCACAAAGATAACAATAGTACTGACTTGTGACGTTTTTCCCACCTGATTCGAACAATGCTTAACATTTTGGATTCAATTGACGGCTAAGACCTATCCATACTTTAGAGGAAATCTTTCTGTAGGAAGCTGACTTTTCCTCGGAATCTTTTCTAGGAAACTGCTTAAAAAAATGATTCGGAGAAGGCAGAACAGGAAACACACCCGCCGAAAGAACGTAGCTGTGATCTTAGTTAAACCGAGTCAATTCTTAACCTTTACTATCCAAACGCACACTTGCACCTAAAATGTTCAAATATTCATCTAAATTTTATTCAACTTTTCAACCAAGTGTAGAGCATACGATCCACATAAAGGTGGCTCTCTAGAACTAAGTGGCCGCCGTCCACCGATATACACTTTTAAATTCCGTCTAGAAGTCGTCAACTGTCACAATTTATTAAAGCTATTTACATAATTCAATAATAATTTAATTTTCACGTGAAAATGAACTGAACCAACCGTAATATTTTGCTTTAAGGTTCCAATTGGGCATATACGTGTATAGTGTCATTTTAGTTGAAATAAACGCCTGCAAAATCTTGTTTTATTTTTATAACTCAAATTAAATTATGGAAACTGGTATTTTTTGTATATATTACTGTATTCTTAAGTAGGTATATTATTACCGCGCTCATAACATGTCGGAAATGAGACTCCTAAAAGCTGGGGAACTTTATGAATGGACGTAACTGAACTATGATCCCATGCGCGAAGTATTCGGGTTTATGGTTTACGGATGTTATATAATTCACTTGAATTTGTTTTCAGTTAGTTGGTTAGTAGTAAGTACAAATTATTCCATATATTAATATATTTTCTCGTTGAGGTAAACTCCCTCACTCTTTGAGCATCGATCGTTTACGGGCGGCTTTGACTCTTCGCTGTGGTCGACATCGTCTAGTTTTGCCGAGTCGAGGGAGCGTTTAATAAGTGTCGATTGCGTCTAGGGTCTAGGGATAGCAATCCGGGAAACTATTTTCAACTTGGCGACTAGGAAACACAACGATCCACGAGTTATTTAATTTTATTCATCGGGCCGTCAAAAATTTTCAAACGGAATAGAATCAATGCAAGGGTTAAAATGCTTTTGCAACTTTTCATCCTAAGAGAATTTTGACGGTCAAATACCGTTTGATGTTTTCAGAATTTGACATTTTTTAAAATGAAAAGCTAAAAAAACTTTTATATCCAACCAATTATTGTATAACGAGGGGCATTAATAACATTTTAACTCATTCTTTGAGGATTCATTGGAAATATGTTTATGAGATTTTGTATATTTCCATGTATTTCGTCACTAACGACCCGGGTGTGCTCGAATGCCCGAAGATGCTAAAAGGTACAAAATCTCAACAATTCAAATTTATTATCTTTGAAGTGTATGTACATATATTTTGTTTATATTAAATCAGTTGATAATACTCCTGATGAGTGAAACCGGTCCTAATCATTTTAAACACGTGAAAGCATTACAAACAAATTGCATTTTACTTTTAAAATACAATGCCTTCCCACCGAGAATTGACATTTAACTCCTTAAAATTAAGTAATAAAATGTATTGAAATTGATAATTATTTGAAATATGAGAATAAAATTAACATTTAAAACGCTAAAATTGACAATCGTAATGCTCTTTATAAAGATAGATGCTCAAAATAGTGTATAAGTATGAATGTATCACCGCGCAGCGTTACCGCCATCGACATCCATACCCGCCATACCAATGATCTCGTATTTTTCAAATATCGATGTGCGATTAGGCGAGCTCTATAAATTAATACTCTATCGATCTTATCACATATGAATGCGAAGAAAATTTCATATTCTAAAGTACGTTCAATGGTATAAGGTCTATCTCTTACATGTTAGTAAATATAAATAAACCAAATTCTGTTTTAACATAGTTCTGGCGATTGTGTGAAGGCGAAATAATTATCCGAAACTATAATTCTCGTAGAATTAAATACGTTAATATATTTTCCTTCTTATAACAATATTCCAAATCGATAACAGTTGCACTAAAAAATATATATTTTAACGATGTCCGCTACCGATGTGGAGCACCTGGCCTCCTAATGGAGGTATCTCAACATAAGTAAGTTTTTTACGAGAACTGCGCGTTACCCATTTGCTCGACATTTGTTTTTCGAATTGAGTAGGGATAGAAGGGTAGAGCTAGAACAGGACTAATGGTCAGCGAAAAGTTCTGGCTGCGCCCCATTTCTAGGATCGGATGGGTGGAAGGACATTTTAGATATCACAAACGGAAATGTCTTAGAATCGATTGAAAAACAATTTATGAAACTGTCCATACTGGGATTTGGGTCCGCGACATCCGCAACCGAAGCTGACGACGTAGACCACTGCACCGCGGACCCGACAAAATTTACGTAAATTTGCCATAAAATTTTACATTAATATGAATGAATACCATCAATCAACGACAAGTCAAAATTGACATTTACATCTGGATATAGACTGCGAAACCGCACTGCGATTTCAACCTATATATGTGTACGATACCACAGTGATGTGCTTTGGCAGGTTTAGTGTTACTTTCGTTCCTGATCCCACCCCACCCTTAATTTTTGAGTTAAGAATTATAATCATTATTTTTTATTGTGGAAAGCATGTGGAAGTAGCACAAAAAATTTGTATTTTATTTGTTGAAATATAATGCCTCTCCACCAAGAATTGACAGTTAACACCTTCAAAATGATTATAATCATGGTTTACCTTAGAAATAAGTAATCTGATATAGTTAGTCTGAGGATGCTTCTAAAATAGGCAAAACACGTGTCACACGGAGTAACACAGCCAGTGGAATAGTGAAGTTATCAATTTTAATTTTTACTTATTGTACATCGTACATCGCTATAGATATCTGCATAAATTGGTGGAGGTGACGTTTTTCATAAAGTAACATGTATATTCAATAATTATTTTACTAATCTGATTATTTCATGTAGTTTTTTTGTATGTTAACTACTGTATAAACTATTAAATTGTGAAAATGCGCACGCTGAATGCATCATTAACCGCTTACTGTATATTACTAACCCATCTTGACTCGCTTATTTTGTCTTGTCCGCAGACGCTTGGTTCACTCCTGATCGCCTGCATCCTAAAGGTGAGTTCTGACAACTTCTTTTTAAAAAATCGCCGCGCAAACTTCGACCTCATAAATCATCGCATGCATCGAATCGCTCTATGGCGCTCAATCCTTGAAATCGGACTATAAAGTAGTGTTCTAGAATTTACAATAGTCCAAATCCATCATCTATCTGAATTGTTAAATATCAAACAGATTAAAATGGACGAACTTGACTCTTTGCAATATAGGCGTCTGGACCCTCACTTAACATAATCCAAATGCAGAATTTTAATCCGTACACTATAAACTAGCAGAAGCTGATAAAATCGGTAAAAAAATATATTCGTGGAATGTGTGAAATCATCATCGGAAATACCAAAATCCTCGCATGCAAATTCTGTCATATGTCAATAATTGGGCGTCAGGAGACACAACTTACCATAGTTTTAATGTTTTCATTGATTTACTTTGGAAAATTAATAACCGGTGTGGCCTTTATCACTCTGGATATATTATTTTAATTAAACATATGTCAAATCTGTCGACAAATAAGGTTTTCGGAGTCGACGCAAACTTACTTAGCGATATTTTTATACTGCCTCTTTTATCTAATTTCATAAAAATACTACCGGTATATGTTACTGTGTATTACAAATACTGATCTGCTTAACAACCTAACATTCATAATTATAACTGGGATTTTTTTATACTTTCGATGGATTCGGCGGTAAACTTTGTGGAAATTCATTTTTAATTTTAAGGGATTTTTAATGCTTATGAAATCAGTTCCGGAATTTATTGCAATACTTTGCGATTTACATGCAACGAGAATCTGGCGGATCGGCTTACTAAAAATCTAAGACATCGACTAAGGGTGCTTGATGGAATTTCAATATCAAATTTGAATTGTTAAGATTTTGTACATTTCCAAGTATTTCGTCACCAACGACCCGTGTCCATTCGTGTACTCGAATGCCCGAAGATGCCGAAAGGCGAAACCCGGGTCGTTAGTGACGAAATACTTGGAAATGTACAAAATCTCAACAAGTTTAACTAAAAATCGTGAAAAAGCCATTTGTTTTTTGAATAAAATGGTAAATCATTTAAAATATGTTACAATTATCGATTTTGTATTGTAATTTTTTCGGTCAAGGGCCTCTGGGACTGTCTAAACCCCACCCCCACCTGAAAACTATTTTAAACAAACATTAATTTGGAACAACATATTGCAAATTCTCCTTTAAGTTATTATATAAATAAATATGATGTGCATTGAATATCATTTTAGCTGCGTCTTCGTTTTGGCTGCGGAGCTCTTGAAATAAATTAGGTCGGTGGTTTATTAAAATCTCGAATCATTGTGTTCGCTTTCTCTTTGACTTTCGGCTTGCACATAAACGTCACAATCTGAAACATAGGCTTAGATTATTATATTTTACACAGTGGCGAGTTACCCCGTAAGCGCATGAGGCGCGAGCTCAGGGCCTCAAAAATAGCTATTATATTATTTTCAATACAGAAATTCATTCATATTGTTTATGTTATTACTTCCATATGGGAAAAAAATATTGAAGTTATGAATAGTATTGCCTTATGGCAGACTAAACGTAGCCCGAAATATTTTTCTGAAAATTACATTTCTTCCCCGAGCCCGAATTTGAATCGTCTTTACCCGCCCGAACCCGGCCCGCGCAGACCTGCAGTAGACCTAGATTGATGAATTCGTATCCGAACGAAAGATGTCACGGCGTGGCAGGAAAACTTATATGCTTCATGAAAAATGTTTGTTAGTATTCCATAGAGGTCTGCAGAGGCCGGACCCGAGACTTAATATCCTATTTGTACCGCCCATAAATTGACTTTTTTTTCATAGCCCAAACAAAACCCCAAAAATGGCTGGATTAATGTAAAATAAAATGTGATGTTATATAATGTAAGCTGAATAGCTGTATTTATAATTTAAGATATCGACCGAGGGTGCTTGCTGGAATTTCAATATCGAATTGTTGAGATTTTGTACATTTCCATGTATTTTGTCACTAATGCCTGAAAATGCCGAAAGGCGAAACCCGGGTCGTTGGTGACGTAATACATGGAAATTTACAAAATTTCAATAATTCGAATTAGCTGTATTTTTTTTGTAATAGCCATATTTGGTGAGTTAGTATGAATACATAAACTCGACAGATATTGACCGCTTAAAACCAATGAAAAGTAGAAGCAGAATATTATAATTTATTTACTGTATAGAATTCCATTGTAAAAAGGTAAAACATCATGGTGTTCCACAAGAATTATTAGATATAGTTGAGCTATTTTGACTTCGCGCCGTCGTCAGTACTATGAAATCCATCTATGAGGCTGAAATAGCTATCAACTATATCTCATAATAATTGTGGAACAAAATACTTTGCTATTTTACTTTATTAAGCTTTTACTCTTGCGAAAATATCCCTTAATATTTAAATAAATTCTTTGTCTGGACTCCCTAATCAAAATGCAATCAAATTATTCCAATCAAACCCGGTCGGCGTGCCGGGTCCGATAGAGGCCCGCGGTCCAAGCCCGGCGCCGTGCGTGTGTCTATTATCTAATAATACCTTCGAGAAAGGTGGGCGGGCAGCGCCGCAGTGCTCGTAAAATATGATCGAACGTATGAGGTCGGGTTTTCTCGACTGATAGACGACGCTAAGATGTAAAAAGAAAATATATTCAGCTGAGAAGGCGCATCGCTTTAAATCACTCGCATAAAAAACACTGCCGCCGACCGCAGAGAGGCCGGAAACGTCTTAATTGGTGGATTTTACTGTTGAAGAATTTCAGTAATTAATTGTATTTTTTTCAAACTATTGTAATTAAACGCACCAGGCAGCACAATTAGTTTCACAGAATATTTATGTGAGATACTGAGAGATCTTTCCATACTTTCTTATCAATCTACAAAATCACTCCTATTGTTAACGCGGCTGACCGCGCAACTTGAAGTAACAATGGACGAACTATTTTAACTTGATGCTAAATTCATTCTTATAAGTATGTCAATTTAAAACTATCGGCCATAAGCCAATATACATAACACTTCTATACTTCCCTGACATGAAATAAGAAATGGATTTCAAATTATAATTCCTGATCGTTGACCAAATTTTAGCCGGAAATGATGGTTTCGTTGGTAATAAAACCGATTGAATCATAGACAAAATATATGTACGTAATATTCTTTTGATTAAAAAATATACATATCGATCAATTGAAATAGATTTTATTAGCTATGTAATAGATCAGCATAATTGTATACGCACATTTGTAATGAAATATGTCAAATCTTCAAGGAAATTCCTTTCAAAGTTCTATTAAAATTTTCTATGACTAACACGTATAAACAATTCATTTTCATGATGGTGTATAAATAATTAATTTTTGTGTAAAGATGAATTTAGAGATTTCTAATTTTCCGAGATATATCATCACAGAATCTAAAATGGCAGGATGCAGAGCACATTTTTTGGGAGTATCCATTAATGCTCGCAGGTAAGCCGATCCTTATTAGGGCATTGAATCCCGAACCTTTTTTTACTGTCCCAGGATTTTGGGATTCACAATTTTTCAATTCCGGGATCGGTCACTAAGCGTTTTAAATTGTATATTTAAAATTCAATTAGTGCCCAATATTGCTTTAATTGGAATGAACATATCGACCTTGGAAAGGAAAAAGGACGTTACCCACACCAAAAATATTGTGTATAACTCACACAAAACGTGTTAATACACTATATTTATATATGAATATATAATGTATCGACTTTAGAAAGGCAAAAGGACTTATCCCTGTCTTTTCAAAATATTTTTTGTCGACAATCACAATGTATACAATTTAATACACGTTTTGTTTGGGCTATACGCAATATTTTTTGTGTGTTGGTTACGTCCTTTTTCCTCTCCACAGTCGAACTATGATTGAATATTTTTTTGCCATTGGAATGTTTTCTTTGTTATTGAGAATCACATGGTCAATCGATGTTAATATCGATATAATTTAAGACATCGACTGAGGGTGCTTGATGGAATTTCAATATCAAATTTGAATTATTGAGATTTTGTACACAACCCAACAACATACATGGAAGTATACAAAATCTCAATAATTCAAATTTGATGTTAATATCACTGATTTCCACACCTGAAAATACATCTAAACTGCCTTCTTTTCCTATGAATGCAAAATAAGACAATGCAATTATTATGTCTACCCATAATTTATCGTTTCTTTTAAGTACCTAAAATAATAAAAAAAAAATATTAAGATATGCCTAATATTGTTAGATTTTTAATTTATACCAAAATTGGTTATGTTGATTTTATAAAAACTGAGATACACGCTGTAGTTAATGAGGAAGTATTTAATTTAAGATACGAATTATTGTTGAACATTTAAAGTCAATGTCGGAATCCCGGGATTGGAATGGTGTTCACGTTTGTAACGCCACTAGATATGCGCCGTAGCAGGGGTGGTATGGTTCAATCGGGAGGTCAATTTATAATGAAGCATAGTTGAGGTCGGCCGAGTCACATGTTGAAAATTCGTTTGTAAGTATTTTTATCGAAAATATTTAAACCATACACACTAAGAAAATGCAATACTGTCAGTGCTATTTTGTCTCCCGCACCTGTGCTTAATATAATGTTAATCTTCCCTGGACGTCGCGTCGCCGTCTGTCAGTGGCGCGCGTCAAAACACTTCTATTAGGGCGAGTCAGAGACGGGGAGTGGGTGCAATCAGTCGCTTTTCGATCGATATTCAGCCCTCGGCGACATCCTGGTACCATTTTTCGCACTAAGCCACGTATTATGATGGTTCCGCATCAAGAATTAATTATTACTTTACACTTCTTTTATTCGAAAATAGTTTTATGTATATACGAACCGGATTCCGGTCCGGAAGTTTCCTACGAAATTTCTCGATAAATTACAGAGTGCCTACTTGTTTATGCAAGTCAGCTCCTACTTATAATTCTAAAACATTCGCTCACAAAACTGCAAATGGCACGAAGGGACCTAATATTTGTTGTAAAAATCACGTATTCGCCTTTCACAAGAAATATCGTTTAACAACGAACTTGTTGGTAAACCTAAAAAAAAAAATTGGAATCGTTATATTCAATAAATTGCAAATTCCGCCACGATCACTTTCTTAAAAATACTTTGTTATACGATTTTGTCTCAGACACCAAATCTCGATAACCTAAAATAAACCCTAATCTAGTCACGGCGTAAAGCAAATAAAAGCATTTCTGAAAAACAGGTGTAAACTCTTTGCCAGACAGGCTTAATAACTTCACTATTTTCCTTTTAAAAAAAATGCAGTAGTGTAAACAAATACGCTGAGAGAACATTTAGAGAGTATAACAGAAAAAAAATATATTTCGACTTATCATGTTTTTTAGGCGAGCGAATACAATTAACGATTTTCGCGAAATGACTGAAAAACCTACTTAATCGCCTTTAAACTATTTCAAGAAGCTCACGTAATTACGCATGCTCAATAAAATTTCAACGCTTTTACTTTGACGATTAATTAATAATACCATCTATATTCGTTTTCCTAGAACAACTGAAAAACACAAGTGAGTTGATATAATATTGTCAGCGTCTTCTGAAACAGTATATATTATATAGCCAGGCTAAATTAAGTTTAAACATAGTTCTGACGATGGCGTGAAGCCGAAATAGCTATTTGCAAACTGATTACATTCTTGTAGAACTGAATAGTTTTTTATTTTTATTCTATGAAGGATAAAATATGAAGATTTTTTACGTAGATCGAAGGAACGAATTCCGTAGGATAATAGTACACTACACCGTTTGGTCCGCTTTTGTTTTAAATGTGAATTTCAAAATTTACGAACATGTCAAAAACGAATTATCCCCATGTGTTGTGGTATCTTGTGCCATACGTGCCATTTTTCAAACGAATTCTGTTTTATCTTGTATTCACGAACTATTATTGTTAAACGCATTGTAAACTCGACAGATGTCTCCACATAATTTTGAAATACGAAGTTGTATAAAGCATCGCGTTTATCAAGGGAAAGATTAGATTTCTATTCTTAGATATACTTTAACGTCGGCGTACGTTAATGCGGACAAGTCCTAGAGCTTCAACAAGATGGCATCTGGAGTATTTGGACGGTTTTTAAGCATTTCCTCTTAACCTTCAAATTAAACTATTGTATGAATCGTTGGAATTCGGGTTTCAGGCATTCGAGCGCACGAATGAACTCGAACTGACGGACGTAAATAGTTTATATATAAGATAAAATATGACAAAATACTATCCCCAAGTCCGTTAGTGACGAAATACATAGAAATGTACAAAATTTCAACAATTTAAATTTGATATTGAAATTCTTTTAAGCACCCTCAGTCGATATCTTAAACTATAAAAAGTGTTATTGCCGTACATTGTAGTTTTAATGGACGTCGACGGAGAAGATAAAGTCATTAGACACGTATTTTGAGCATTTTGCGATGAATGCTAACAGATGCTACATTAATGTCAAAGAAACTGTTTTTGTTATATTTACCATCGTGAACACACTCAAATGTACCTTTATACCATAATATACCTAATAAATTGTTAAAAGCCACCCGCCTATCTTCAACTGTACCAAGATTATGTTCACTTTTAGCCACTAAGTAACAGCAGCTTTTCTCATAGTAATAAAAATATCTCATTATATTATTTATGTGCCGACATAAAATAAATGTAGAATTTTGAAAATAAACGTGATAAAAATGTTGGGAGGGTTGCAACTAGCCCCTCCTCCCCTATACATATTTAAAAATGCATATCTTTACCACAGTGCGCAAAGCTCGTAACTGCAAAGATATCGAACATCGGGTTTAAATGGCACTGTAATAACTTCAACTTATTATTTCTTGCACAGTATTTTTTTTTAATTTTAAAGATCATCATATCTATATTTTTTCTTGTTATAATTATTGCACAATCATTTTTTCAAAAATGTTTATTTGTATTTACAGTAATTAAGAATTATTATTTTGTATTAAAAATAAACGAACCCCAGCCCCGGCACACCTATTTGATGAACTGATTTTCACTTAGCTGCAGATCGATCATATTGGGCGCTAATCTTTTTCGTAGTACTTTCTTCGATTCCACCATAGAACAAAACTGAAGGATCAAAAATTAAAACATCAAAATCTTGCGTCATTTCTTTGCTACCTCCGGAGGTATTCTTCGGCGGCGGCGTCGTCGGCCGCCGTCGGGGATGACGCGGCGGCCGATAATCGAGAGCGCTATCGATCGCGACCGCGTGTCGCTGTCGGGCGGTTCGCGGAAGGGCCGCCGCGCGAAGGGGCGAGCAGGCGGAGGGGCGACGGCCGCAGTCTCGTCGCCCGCGACTCGCCAGTCACCGCTCCGGACTCCACAAGCAACATGGACTTCTCGTTCGAGTTCACGCTGAACCGGGCAGAAGGTGAGTCACCGCTCCCGCCCTCAACCCCTCGTGAACTCTGACATCGCCGTCGTCGCTCGCGTTATTCAAATTCTCCATAATTTGCGCTGAATGCGGTTCCTAAGTACAATTATGCAACGCTTTTTCCCGGAGAGAAGAATCGCGAGCGTCCCGTTTTCCCGCCAGTGAAAGCCGAGTTAAATTAAGAACGTCCGTCCGGGCGACCGATCCGGCGATCTAAAAACGAACCTCGTGCGCGCTCCGCGTCGAAGTCGTGTCGATCTTCGGCCCTCGGCCCTTCGGGGTCGTGATCTTCGACCCGGAGTCCCCCTCCGTGACCCGGTCGTCCGATACCTCGGCGGCCGATCGACGCAGTCTCCGTGGGACGTCGGAGGACGGCTTTTCATCGAAGCGTTTATTCTGGTGGGCTTCATTTGCGGGAAAGGGGGCGAGTCCGAAGATACCTCCTCGACTCGTCGTGCGGCACACACTGCATTTGATCCGTCGCAATGGCATTGCTGCTATCAATTAATCGGCGTCGAATGTCGTATATAGAAAAACTCTAGTCCCTAAATACAAAGTGACAGGTGCGCGACGGCGGTCCGGTCGCCTTTTATTCGACGGGGCAGCGTCGCACGCAAATCTGAAGATGTTTACGGTCCGTCCATCGATATTTTGACAATTTACAACGATCTCTTGTGCGTTAGGAAAGTGCGGGTGCTCGTTGACCCGGAGCGATCGTTTAGCTCTCGGTTGGGTCTCCTCGTCCGGTCTGAATATAAACATGTGATAATTAATTATTATTCATAGTGAAGGTCGTTCGACTAGATGGACAAATAATTCGTCTGATTTATTCTGAGTCTGAATTTTTCGACGGCGTCGATCGCGCCAGGTGACCGACGCAATAGTAATCTATGTTGGTTCTCGGCCAATTCCCTCACTCGGCTCTCGGTATCGGAGAGTTATTATTTAATGCTTCGCATACCGACATTTCATAATGTTCGAAAGCCCGATTTTGACTCCCTCAAAATTAATCCGATCACATCAAAATGTTGAACTTTCATTGAAATGGAATTGATACCTCTCATCGTGCCCTCAGGTTCTCGTACCCGTTGGAACGATTTTGGACATTTGAATTCGCCATCAACAGACTAATACAGATTATAAAAATATCAACCATTCCCACCTACCGGTAATTAACCTACGTATGACATACAGGCGTATCGTTAATTTGTCGGTATATATTATTTTTCAAAAAGTTATCAATATTGTAAAAAAGTGTTTCTGAAAATTTGAATTGCTCAAATTTTGTACATTTTCCCATACGTTTTGTCATTAACGACCGGGTTTCGCCTTTTGGCATCTCAGGGCATTCAAGTACACGGATGAACTTGAACTGACAGAACTGACGAAAAATATTATCACTAAGTCTAGGATAGGAACTATATTGATATCTGAATTTATTTTAATATTGATTTGATAACGAATTTCAGCCTAAATTGGTAAAATAATCGCATTAACAATTACAAACTCATAGGATTTTGCAATTGCAGGTGATCATAACTATCAATTATCATTAAAACATAATTGGGAGAAGTGGCACATAACTACTGGTTTACATTTTTTGGTTTTGTTAGGATAAATATCAGATGACGTATCATTGTAAGAATTGAATTATTTTGATTGTTAGAATAATTCAGAATTATTTTACAAACTCATCTCGTGTATCCTTTACGGATGATATTTATCGGTCTTCCGGGTAATGAGAAAGACTAGGTCCAGATTATTACTGGCGTCCGCACCGCACGGCCCGGCCATGCTTATTGACAAGAGGCTGCAACGGCTCCTTCATCGTCTGTTCTTCACGTAATGAAAATCTCAGCATTAGACACAGACACAGGCATAGTTTTTGAAACTCTGCTTATGAATTTTCCGAGACAGAATGAGCGACTATTAAGCTCAATAATATGTGTGGCCTCGGCAAAAGGTTTTCAGTTACTACTATTGCTATTCGAATAGCGAGGAATGTTCATTTCTATATGAAGCCGTCGACATTAGTCGACCTTACACACAGACGCTTCCACGCGCCATAGGAGGTCTGTGTGATTTCAAACGCCAACGACTGTGCGTAACGTTCTCATTTTCAAGCGAGTTTTAAAGCACACACACACAAAGCCTAATCTCGCGTGGAAGCGACTAAGTGTAAAACCCACTATTTTCGATGGTCTGTCTGTTAAGAGCCAGAAGACACGCGTAAGGCCACACTGGCGTTTTTTCACACTGTACCTCAAGCGTGCTTTCTTATAGCGGGTAATTCTTCAGCCCACCTTTCCACACATGCGTGAAATCACGTCGTATGACGTCACAATCTTTACTCCTATTGGCTCCGCCACAATATGATCAGTAACTCATTTGGTATCATATTCGGACGTGTGCACTGTATAATTAATTATGAACACAATTTCATTTAATACACTTTGACCTACTCTCTAGTAAACCTATATTTAACTTTCTCTTACCAAACCCATGGAAAGTGCATGATTCGGTTTCCTTTTATCACTTTATGATTGTTTATCATAAATGCGCTTCACGTCTGGAATTGACTTATTATTTATCGAATACGTTTCAGATAGATTGTGTAGATAACACCTGCATTGATATTAATCATGGGCTCTGCAATTCTCTGTTGCCAATAGATAAGCAATTTATTTTTGCAATAAAAAATATTTCGTTATATATTTTGGCGCCGCGCCACAGATGAGACACATGACAGTACTCGACGAGTCGGAGGGCTAAGTCGAGGGTGCTACTTTTCTTCAGATGAAATAAAAAGGTTCGAAAGAAATACCCCGGCATATTATTTTTATCGTATTATAATGATAACATATTCTGTTCTCATGAGTTCTCATCAAATCAATCAAACTTAAGAAACTTTTTTTGATGCGAAATTATAATAATGATTTAAAATCCTGCGCTGCGACACGCATGATAAATTAATTAAATGTATAGGGACTGAGTTTCTGCAACTATTACTAAATCCGCATCTGTTAATTGTTAACCAACTAAATTTAACTAAACAATGATTAGGGTCATTTTTCCAGTGGTCGGCCAGTTAAGCGACAGGTGTACTTTCAAAAGGGATTTTGAGTCAATGGCTGATAAATACACATTTTTTCGCTGTTATTCCATTAAACAGATGTTAAGTAATGTAACCAACTAAAAATAAAATAGTTAATATTGTACCAAGCATAAAATAATAGAAGTTTACAAAAAATGCCAATTCTCCCAGTGGTCGGCCCAGTCTTTCGTTGCCCTGAGTTCGGCCATCACTATGAAACTTCATAAATATCGCGAACGAATTTACTGAGAGTAGTCAGAACAATAAAAAACAAAATGATGCAACATATGACAATATAAAGTATATTGTGTTAGCGATCCCCATACAACGTGAATTTGTCAAAACTTGGGAAGTAAAAATGTGCTTTTTTTAAATTACGTATTGCATCATATAGGTCAGTATAGTGTAGATATACATTGGCAAGTGGCAAGACTATCTACACGAATTTAAAAAAATCTGTTTTTTAAATGTATCCACTATTATTTAAGCTTTAAGCTCAAAAGGCCGACCGCTGGCGACGGCTGACTTTAGGAACACTCGCCCGATGTGTGAAAGACGCCTAGTGGATAAAACTGTAGGCGACAAGGCACTTACGCTTCAGACAATATTAAAAAATCAGCCAGTCCGTTGGCAGTGTTGGCATGCCGGCCGCGTAAAGATCTGACATTTGGCAAGATTTGCGACCGCGGATAAACGGACCGATCGCAGTTTCGTCAATTCCAACTGAATTGTCAATTATTGAAAATCAAAATAGTGCTGCCAATCGCTATAAAAAAATCTCTGAAATTGATTTTTTTTTAAGGAAACGTAGTGTGAATTTAACATCACATCGTAACGAGCCAGTGCTCAGAGTTTCCCAAACTTTTCCTGTGATGAAACACTTTGAATTTTGAAACTTTAACGGAACACTTTGTTTATTTTATAGGGTCAATAAAAGAAAATATGAAACAAAACATAATTATTTATTTAGTTATTATTTTTAAAACATAACACAAAAATATGATGAAGATCCTAATCACTCCATGAATTGAAAATATTCTTGATATCAATCTCAATGTCGAGCCTTTTCTTGAACTTCGTTGTAGCATAATAAGAAAATCTTTACTCTCACTAGCCAGTCAATTTGAAGTCGAACAATACGTTGAATTTATTTGTTGCAGCCGTTGTACCCTAGGTATAAAAAAATTTAAGTTTGGCGAACACCTATTCACGTTCCGCGGAACATAGAGTGGGAAACCCTGCACTAAAATTTTCGATTCTGCTGTTACTATTTGAAGTTACGCCGACTATCTCGACGTGTTTATAGCAGTGGCGGACTAAGGCGTGGTGGTTGCAATCAAGGACGGAAAAATGTGCAAAAAAAATTTAATGAATTCGACTACGCGCATTTTTTTAACCGAATTTATTGACAACTTTATGTTGTAAATATGTCGATACATAAGCCGAGTGATTTACGCCCTTGAGGTTTCTTCCTATTCGCTTGCGTGGTCAAAGAGCGCGGTAATAACACTGGCAGCCCACCTCCTGTACGTTCTCCTTTACGTGACATTTTCTATTATATTCGATATGCTCCACATTGAAGGACTTTGTTTAAAACAATGAAAGCATTTTTTTTTTCTTTTCATGTCCGCTCCCAATGTGGAGCATATGGTCTCCTAATGGAGGTATCTTGACAGATTTTTTTCTACGAGAACTGCTTGTCACTCAGTTGCTCAACCTCTCTTTTTCTTTTTCGAAGAGAGTAGAGATAGAAGGATAGGGCTATGAGAGAACTAGTGGTTAGCTAATCGCTCTCGCTACGCCCCGTGAGGATGGGATGGGTGGGAGGGAGGAAGCACTCAGACTACGAACAGAAATCCATAAATCGATTGAAAGATCAATCTATGAAAACCGTCCGCACCGGGAATCGAACCCGAGACATCCGTAACCGTAGCCAGCGACGCTACCAACTGCGCCACGGACGCCGACACATAGTAAATGACAACACTCGCAACCTATATGTTTTCTATCGCATCCACGGCTCCACCCAACCCGAAATAATAATGTTTACATGTACTTAGAACTAAAATGGAAACCGTATCCGCTTAGATTTGTGGTGGTTTTTCAAATTTTCAGCAGCTTTCAGAGTTTTCAATTCATTTTATATGTAATGATATGTATACACATTATGTGTGTTGTTTATCACCGTTTTAAAAAGTTTTATAAACTTTGAATCCTTAACAACACCTGACTGCCAAGTGGTACTAAAAAAGGGAGTTTTGGTGATGCAATGTATTTTAATAATCTTTATTAATACTAACACAAAATAATCTTCATTGACTCGTTAAAAACCGGTTTAATAAACTGTTATTCATCTGGTAAAAAATAAATAGTAGAAATAATAAAGATAATCGCTGTAATGTATCAAAATTCTTGAAATTTCCGCAGTTTTACTTGTTCTTCTCTTCAGCATTGTTAACTCTTTATGTATGATGCTGGGGCATTTAATTATTGTATTAACTTTAAAAGTGGACATTTCAGCAAAATTCTACCGGGAGGGGGGGGATTTTCAAATTGTATTCAGCTTTGCCACTGTCGGGTGCTTTCTGCACATGTAAGGAATATTAAATATGCATACGTTAGCATTTTTAAATATTGTACCTAGGTGTGTAGGCGTGTAGGTGTATGTATCATTGACACGTTTTATACTCGTGTGCCGCGTTGCATTATGGCCTGGCAAGTTGGCACCATTAAAAGCTGATTGTGCGAAACTCATATCAGATTCGCATAGCATTTACTGACGTATCAAATATTTACAACATCGAAACTACGAAAAGATCTTTTCGGAATTTGATTCCTTTTATAAGAATCCCGAGTCAATTATGATAGGCGTCACCGAGCTATGTTGACGTTCATATCATTTCCGCCAAAATGAAATTTTGGTGTAACGCAAAATAAAAAGAGCTTAATAATATTACCATTATCGTTAACTGGAAAAATTTAACAGCAACTTTACATCGAAGATGGCAGGTCGTTAAATCAAAATAAATATTAAACATGTGAACAAACAATAAATTGACGAACCTGTTCTCGACTGCCACCTCGTATGAGAGCATTCAGGTGCAGCCTTTACTGGGTGTATCTCGTAACACAGCAGAGCGAACCGCTTTAAAATGATTGCCAAGAGTATCTTATATCATTACATATATGCATTGAATAATTAACGAAAGATGAATGAAATCCATTATAAGTACTTATGCCGTATACATTATGTACCCTTTTTCATTCGGATTTTTGTATGAAATCCGACTTAATGGACGAAATAGAACCCTTCATTTTTATTTTTTAGAATTTAAATCGAGATAATGTCGGCGTCCGTGGCGAAGTTGGTAGCGTCGCTGGCTACAATTACGGATGTCTCGGGTTCAATTCCCGGTGCGGGTGGGTTTTATAGATTGACCTTTCAATCGATTTATGAATTTCTGTTCGTAGTCTGAGTCCTCCCTCCCACCCATTCCATCCTCACGCGGCGTAGCGAGTGCGATGAGCTAACCACTAGTCCTGTCCTAGTCCTATCGTTCTATTCCTACTCTCTTCGAAAAAAAGGGAGGTTGAGCAACTGAGTAACAAACAGTTCTCGTAGATAAAATTTGTTAAGATACCTCCATTAGGAGACCATATGCTCTCCACATTGGGAGCGGACATGGGGGAAAAAAACGTCACGATATAGTTAGTCTGAAGATGCTTCTTAAAGAGGAGCGAAACACGTGTCACGTTTAGTAAGACAGTCAGTGGAATAACAAATTTATCGATTTTAATATCTGTATTAGAAATGGAACCCGTCGCAGGTCGAGTGTGACTTAGCAATAGTCACCGGTGAAGATTAGCTATTTTTTTGCATTTATTCGCGGTACATATCGTCGTTGTTCTGGAAGTAGACAATAATTGTAATAACAAGTTTGTAAAAGTATAATTTATAAAGACAGTGTATTCTTCCATACGATAGAGTTCGAAATAAGGAACATTTAAGTATAACTAACTCAATACGTCATTTTTTCGATTTAATGTTTTCTTCCATAACACCGACGAATTTAAATATATACTGAACTATATAATTAGTATTCAAAGATTATATTTAAATATAATCTTTGAAGTTAAAAATTTGAAAACAGTATTTCTTCCGAGTTTTATACGCACTCTCTAGGCAAGTAAAATTTCAATATTATTCTATCTAGGTACGCGGTTATATCCGTATAACTGTGATTTTAGGCAAACAATGTGTACTATTAAGGCAATAACTAATAAACACCAAATGTACGAACTCCAATATCTGACGATTGAGGCGATACTTTCTTTTTAAAGATTTTTTCGATTTCGGAGTCTACAAGACGGGGGTGACAAATACCGGTTTACGGAACGATTCCGGTTCGCGGACACGGCCTCTCGAGATCGGGATCGGAGGCTCGCATCCGCCCGATCCGAGACCGCCCGACGGAGTCTCGAGGGGGAGAGCGCCGGCCCGCGCTCCGCTGCGGAGCCGACGGGCCGTCCTCGTCAGTCGCGTGTCAATTCTCCAGCGCCATGGTCCGTCGTCTGAATCGGAGCGATAGCGCCCGCGGTCTGCCGAGTCGCGGCCCAGGTGATTGCTCCGTCCGTATTTCTGTGACAACATCGGTTGACTTTTCTCTGTAAACAGTCACCGTTATTCGATTTATTTATTTTTCAACTCGGCCATTCTCGAGGCGTTTCTCGCCGTTTTTTAAATTGCGTGCATTCAAATCTGGCATATTCGTGCCGCAGTACGGGAAAGTGTCCGATCAGATAGAAAAGCTCGAGAAGGAAGAATTATTTTTGTTCTGCGATGCGAATAACGTTTGTCGTTTTGAATAGTAAAATTAGCCTGTGCAATTAAAATACCTGCAGATATCGCATTAACGACGATGACGCGACACCGCCGTCGGCAACCGCGACTACGTGGATGCGACGCCAAACGACCGTGGCCGCGTGGCGATCGCCGAGACGCCCCCGCTCGCCGCGCGTCGCCCCCTCGCGGCAGCCTCGTCAGCTGCCGTACACTCCTCCGTGACACGTTTCGGGTGACTTTCTTCCGCATGTCATCGAATCAATTTGATATTATGACTGACAATGAAATTAGTTTCAATGTTACGGGGACGATTCATAAATTAATGGAAAATATGCTCAATGTCATGAAATGAAGTGTTTTGTTGCCGAAACCACTTATTCCACCGACACTCAGTTAGTGAATGTGAGCGTTGTATATAAATATGTAACCTCTTATAATTTTTCGTAGCAACTAATCAAGTGCCAGAGCGGAACTAATACCCTGGTCTCTTTTTATTCTCCTTAGAGTCCTTATAAAAATGTCCGCGATCGAAATACGAAATGCCTCGTGAGGTCTTGCGACGAAGCTGCGCGACTTCACTGGAAAGTTCGGTAGCTCGGATCCGCGAATCTTGCTAGTGAAAAATAGTTTCATAAAAGATCCCCGTTCTTTAGGAAAATGTTTGACAATCACTGCCAACGGCACAATCCCGTAGGTTCGGAGGACTTGTACATTTTCAACTTATTTTTAATCATTATTGACCATATTCGAATAGTAATAATATCATTTTTTCAAATTGTTATATAATGTACTGCCCACAGATGTAGCCCAGTTAATCTATATTTTGGTGTTGCCTAGCTGTAGAGTAATATGCGCGATGTTTCTGAAGAGAAAATTTCTTAAATGAATACATAATATTTTAAATAATTGAACAATTCATTTGTACTACTTCCACATATTTATATAAATATGTGGAAGTTAGTACAAATGAATTGTGTTTTATTTTTTAAAATATAATGTCTTTCCACCAAGAATTGACAGTTAACACCTTTAAAGTGAATACATAATATTTATAAAATAAAAGAGTGACCGGCTCGAACTGGACAGCTGATAATTTGTGATTGTTTTTTTGCAGTGGAGAGTCTTGTGTATTGGCGGTCTCCCGCTCGGTCGGGCGCGGCGTTGGCCGCCGGCCTCCTCCTTCTGCTGGCGTTGGCCTGCTGCTCCCTCATCAGCGTAGTGGCGTACTCCTCTCTCCTGCTTCTTCTGGGGACCACCGTCTTCCGCGTCTACAGCTCTGTGCTGCAAGCCGTTCAGAAGACTTCAGAGGGACACCCTTTCAAGTGAGCGTTGTTCAATCATCTTCCATCAAAGCTTCCGAGAATGTCATGACATATGTATATAGTTTATTATATTTAATGGTCCAGTCTCACAGACAATTTTCTGTCTAGGAAGTGCATGGCCACGTCTGCTGTGCAGAATCTCTGTTAAACTTGTAATACTTTTTATCTTAGAGAATTGCTGGAGACAGATCTGTCAGTATCGCAGGAGCGGGCTCAAGACTTAGCGACGTTGGCTACCGCTCACCTTAATGCCGCTGTCAGCGAATTGCGCAGGTATGTTTTCTTTTACTTAAACTTAAAATACCAGCAATCCCAAATGCATGCAAAATGTGAAGCGATGCGTGAAATTCAAGATAGAGGAAGACAAAAATTTATCTGGGGGATGGTTATAATTCAAATAATATTTATTGATTTTATCCCAATTAACAGGACAACGTTCTACTGCTGGTGCCGAAAAAACGAAAAATTCATTTTATTAATTTTGTCATTTACGGCCTGGGCTTCGAATTTCACCATCTTCAGACATTCGGTATTTCGATTCAATTAGTGACTAGTGTAATGTGTACGTATCCATTATTACTAACCTGTTTTCATCGGATCCGAGTGCCACATGGCAGATTTAATAATGTTCCTTTTGTTTCCAGATTATTCTTAGTCGAAGATCTAATAGATTCGCTTAAGTTTGGAGTTATGCTGTGGTGCCTGACATATTTAGGTGCTTGGTTCAATGGAATGACTCTCATCATTATTGGTAATTTATTCAAATTCTCTTATTTTCGGTGTATCATCATTTTATTGATTGAATTGGCATTTACTCGGTAGAACTCCATTGTGATGGATAACATATTAAAGTATTCAGTTCAATTTCTAAATTTTGTGAATACTTTGATATTTTATCTTATTATCATAATTTTCTTTATCAAAGGCGCAATCTGAGGATTAATATTGTTAAATATGACCGTCAGTCTTCTGATTGACCCTCGTTAACTGTTATTTTATAAGCCTGTGTTTTCTTTTCAGCGTACGTCGCTCTGTTCACCCTACCCAAAGTTTACGAAAGCAACAAAGCGCAGATTGACGCCAACCTCGAAGTCGTCAGCGCTAAGTTCCAGGAGATTACAAATAAGTCAGTACCTATTCAGTATCTACCTTACAGTTTTTCAAATTTGACAATTACAAGATAACCCAAAACCCTTCCAGATACCCGATGCATATTTATAAAGGGTCTATCGATTATTGCGTGTTTTTACACCCAATAATCCCAACAGTCGTCGTAAGTCTTTAAAACAGGATTACCTTATTCTTAAATCTACTCACTATAAAAATACTTGGAAAGGCGATCTGAACACCCACCTTTAAGTGTAAAATTATTATTGTACGATACCATTACGATAAGGGTAAATAAATGATTGAATCATCATTATAGGAACATATAAAAACATGGTTTTACTTTTATTATTTTCTCATTGTTAAAACATACCCCTTCTGAATGTTGAATGATTACAACTGATCGAAACAGGGCGTCTTTCGAAAATTATAATTGTACGAATCCAAACCGAGAAGTCGTAAGAAAAGCAAATGACCGAATGTATGTTTTTCAAATTTTAGGGTGAAAGCAGCCATCCCCATCGGAAAGAAAGGAGAGAGCGAGAAGGACAAGTAAGAATGAGAAGGCGGCATTCCTTTGGGGCAGGAGCGGAGCGAGCCGCGGTCCGACTGCTTCAATCATCTGAGCGAATGTGAGCACCGTTCCGGGGTGCGATACCGTCGTGTGACAAATTTAGATCATTAAAACATATATTAAATAGTTAAGAAACTGACCTTTCAACGTGTCACCTTCTCCGGATTTTTCGGTTTCGTCGCCGCGACCGACCGGACGGCCGGGGCGTCTCCGTTTGCAATCTTCGGATTCTCCCGCACGCTATGTGAATATACTTGAGTTAATTTAATAAAGTAAAATTCTATCAACGTCTGTTTTCTTATTGCACCGTGTTCGTTTCGATGCGCCGCATCGATCCGATGTCGCCTTTTGTCAGGTTATTGTCATTCTTCCGCATGCGGACGGTCCCGAACGGCTCCCTCAACGTGCGGAAACATACGCCGCCTCCCGTCTGAGACCTTGACATTCCCCGCGCCCCCTGCCCCTCCCATACGTTCGTCAAATTGAGTATTATGAGAATTTTATGTTTCACTCTGTCGGGGACGATCGACACGCTCGTTGAATGTGGCATGAACGAGAAAGCTCCAGAGAGTAGCGTTCATCGGGATCGATTCGGTTTGGAAACTGTCGAAAGGGGCACTTGAACGTTCTCAATTTTACGAATGCATAATGTTGTTCTACTTTTCCTCGTGAAGCGTTACTTAATTGTAAATTTATAGTGCTAGCTTTGACGCCGCTCGCGCGGATCGGGATGCGCTCTCGCTTCGCGTGGCGGGTGATCCACTGCCGGGAGAGAACTCTCGCCGTCGGCGAATTATATTTATTATTTTAATCATAGACACGTATTTATATGCTTATGAAATTCTCTCAATCTGGCGTCTCAGATGTAAATACTATGTAAATTTTTATTTAAGTTTGGTGTCAAAATCGTTTTATACTTTTGAATGGTGTGTTAAAATTTTACATCGATGTTTACATACATTATTGTTTGCTCTCTTGTATGACAAAAGTTTAATAAACATAAAAAACTATTATGCTTTATACCTTAACAGTGAATTTTTACTCTCCCCCGACTCACATCCGCCCGGCCGCAGACTCGAATTGTATTTTCGGTGATGTCTGATTTTATATCATGTTCCTGGTTATGCCATTTAGCTTCTCCGGTAACCTTGAAAACAATAGGTCGAGAATCCACTGCATTTAATATCTAATAGAACAATCTAGTTTATTGTACACTACTGTTAAACTTATATTAATTCAATTTTCTAGACAGCGAACAGCATAGAAAGAGAATATCACTATTTAAAATACAATTCGTTCATTATATTATAAGCTAGAGTGGTCTCAGCGCTGACACGGTTTGTAAAATCGGTAGAACAGGTAGTCACTCGGAAGGGTTTATCTACTGATTATTTATTAAGATTCCAGTTTTATCTTCCGTCGGTTCTGTTGCAGAGAAGGGTGTTTATTTATATTTTTGGATGGTAGATATTTTACTGTTTTATTTTGATGGTGCAATTGTTTGATATGCAGTCTAGATATATTGTACAAGAAGTGTGCTCACCGGTAGACTTGAAAGAATACATCTAATGCGGTAGAGCTTCCCGGTTAACCTGATGCAGTTGTCCTTTTAAAAACAATGTCTATCGATTGTCATTATCACGGATTTTAAAAGGTCACTTTAATGTCGGATTTCTTGCCTGGGAATTAAGACAAGCTCGTTAAAGCATAGAAACTGAGATTAAAATGTTATTAAAATGATTATCATTAAAAGCATCATGTAATGATATTATTGTAACATATCTATCGTAATTACTCAACTTCAATGATAATTATCTCACTGTATCATTTGTTTATTTTTTATTAAAAACTGTTGACTGTTCTATATAGAACTGCACTAATTAGGTAAATATTGTCGAAGGGCAAAGTCTGATTTAAACATAATATTGACATTCTTTCTTTTAAACATAACCGGAGGTCGTATTTTTACATCAGGTTCTAATGGATTTTAAAAATAATACACTGTCTTGTATATATATTTCACAACTTATTTATCTCTGAAATAATTTCGATTGTGCGAGTGGTATTGTGGTATAAATTGGTAATGCGGTCTGTCTTTACTGTGAGCGTGTGAAAACTGAAGCAATCGTTGCAAAACAGACTAATAAAATGGTAGTACTCTCGAGGACGATTACTTGAGAGGGAGCCCTCAGAGATATTATTTTGTCAATAGAGACTGGGCGGCTTGTATTATGTACAAGGTAAAACATAACTCACATTCTCCAAAAACCGAACACCATACAAGCGCTGTTTTTCGTAATTGCAAAAACTTTATGAATATTAAACACAAGTGAAAAGTAGATGCTTCTCGTGATACAAAATATATGCCATTATACTATGAGAAATACTGGTCGGTTGAACCTAAAGAACTCGCATGATTATTTGAAAAATATAACTGTTGATATTTTTTATGGATTCGGCGGTAACTTTATGGAAGTTCATTTTTAATATAAATTAAATTAAATTAGTCTGAAGATGCTTCTTAAAGAGGCGAAACGCGTCACGTTAGTGATAAACCAAGTGGAATAACTAAGTTATCAATTTTTAATTTAATTTTATATTATCACCAAAAGTGATCTTTGGCCACGATTTCTACATCATTTAAAGTAATCTTTAATATCCAACTACAGTAGACTCCCGAGTATCCGTGCATGAATTTCATTAAAAAACAAAGCTCGTTTATAAGTTCATGAGTTTATTTTAAGCCTGGATAATCGGGAGTGTACTGTATATTGATCAATGTATTTGGAATCACGTGGCATATTTAACTCAAAAATGCAAAATGTTCATTCTGATTCTGGGCGACTCGTACATATATTATAGTGTAGTAATAATTATCAGAATTATCAATGGCCGAGCAATTTTTATGATATCCTGAAGTGTAATATGTTTTCAAAATATTTCATTATTTTGATTTTATTTTTAAGTGTGCAAATATAAACCGGATGTCTTATGTCAGTGGACAAATATTCCCAATATCCATTATCTGAAGCAGTCAACATTCCCAATGATCAGAGCCTAGTCTGAGCCATGACAGGTTGTATTTATTTTCACACCAATCCCAGACAGATTACTTCGTAAATTTGACGGCACTATCTACGTATTTAAAGTCACAATTTCAAAGTCGCAGGCATCCAAAATTCTCTAAAGTGAAGGTCAGTGTGGACTGTGAATATTTAGTTTCTATTTTTACATAAGTAGAATAGACCTATAAGAATAATATTGATAATTTTAGTAAAGAGTTCACTTGTGTAGCAAAGTATGACCTGTAGAATATCAATGTTATGAATTTTAATTTAAATAAAATTTCTACAAAATATCCAATTAATCAATTGAAAATAATATTCAATTGATCAGTGTTATGAAAAAGTATTAAGGTTGAAAAGAAAGAATAATAGCAGTCTTAATAGTAACCAATAATTAGTTAATAGCATTTTAAAAAGAATGGGTGGCTACCTAGTGTTAAATTTATTTTCCACGTGATCTTCCGCTCCAAAGACAGGTAATTAATATTGTAATTAGAACTGTTATTTTTATGAGTAACCCACTCCCCACATCCAGTAGAAAGAACAAATTTCACCCTTCCGTTTATGTAATTACTAAGTTAATTAGAATCAATGTACCGATACAAACCTAAAAAACCTTATGGTAGAGTTAGCCTGAAAATGCTTCTTAAACAGGCGAAATATGTGTTACAATTAGTAATACAACCGGTGGAATAACAAAGTTATCAATTAACTTAATAAGTTTAAGAGACGGCATTAACTTTAACTTTTTCTCAGCTCTTAATTAAATGTATATATACCTAATATAAAAAAACAACAACAATTTATATTATTAATTACCAAGGATGAGGAGATCGAGGCTACTTTCGATGCAGTATTTGCTAGATTTGTTTACAAATTAAAATCAAGAAGATTCATTTTGTATTTCATGTAAGTACCATAAACCATTTTTTTAAATTTGAACAGCTGGAAGCAAAATAAAATATACCTGTATTGTAAACTTCCTTCAAATTTGAATTATTGAGATTTTGTAGATTTCCATGTATTTTGTCACTAACGACCCGGGTATCGCCTTTCGGCATCTTCAGGTATTCGAGCACATAAGTGGTACTAGCGTAAGATTAGTTATTTAGGTTGCACAAGCTTTAGAATTTCAAAAAACAGCTCGCTGATGGTGTTAGACCGTCCTTCTATTGCAGGAATTTGTTGGGCAAATTACTTATTAACAATAAAGATAGAATCCACTTTAAGAACAAATCTGGCATTTATAAATTACAATGTAGTGATTGCCAACACTTCTATGTGGGTAAAACCACACTTACATTAGATATAAGAGTATCAGAACATTTAGCCGCGTTTGGATTAAAAAAAGATACATCGACATTTGCAAATCACTTGTTATTGGAGAACCATGCGGATGATGGGGTTAACATGTGGCATCAAAACATGGGGATCATAAATTATTCTATCAAGAAATTTTGGAAATCGAGAGTCCAGTTAAATTCCTTACCAATTTTGAACGAACAACCGAATCTTCCAAACTCTCCTCTATTGTATCCTGTATGTGGGATGAGTCTGTAAAAAATAAAACATGAATTAACAATCAAAACTAAACATAAATTAATAATCAAAGTAATGAATTTCCCATATTAATACATCAGTCCATGGTCACCCTAACTTGGAATTGCATTTAAAAACCCCCCTCACCCATCTGTTCAGTCTGAAGGTGGTCACTAGTCCAGATGTTAATTTATTAGACACAGCGATAAGATTTGTCCTATTTTATTTTGTATATAATTGTTATAAACTGTTTGAGTCTGCTCGTGTGCCTGAATACCTGAAGATGCCGAAACCCGGGGCGTTAGTGACAAAATACATGGGAATGTACAAAATCTCAATAATTCAAATTTGATATTGAAATTCCATCAAGCTCCCTAAGTCGATGTCTTAAATTAAATTAAGTAAACCTCGTTATTTACCATACTGAACTTATAAAAATATTGATCATTAACTCAGCCTCTCTTTAACCCCCAAAATTTATTTCACGTATGTGGTAACACTTACACGTGTGGTCTTAAACACACTTAGCTTAAGAGGAATAACTAGGTTTTTTTCTCATTTCGCGAAAATCGTTTTTAAAAGGAAAAATACTTTTTCGTCATATTTTTCTTTATAGGAAAGTATTTAGGGGAATCAGTTTTCGCATTGACATCACTCACAAATTTTTTCTTATTGTTGACTGAAATTCGACACCAAATAAGAAAATGTATTAAATGTATAAACTTGACTATTTAGGTACCTAATTATTTTAGGGTCACCACAAATGCATCAAAGAAAAAACAGTAATTCACTTGATGTTAACTGTCGATTCTTGGTAGAAAGGCATTATATTTTAAAAATAAAACACTGTTTTTTGTACTATTTCCATATGTTTATAATGAACATTATAAACATATTGAATTAGTACAAAAAAAATGTGTTTTATTTTTAAAAGATCGTACATAATTCAAGTCAGATTTTTTTAGTCATTAAAGCTTTGTGCGAAATGTGTTGTCGTTTGCGTGTTGAGTAGCCAACATAAATATTTTTTTTAAATAAAACAATTTTTGTACTCCTTCCACATGTTTACATTGATCAAGATCGATTTCACTCATCGCGAGCATTTTCAACATGTGGAAGTAGTACAAAACAAATTGTTTGATTTTTAAAATATAATTCCTTTCCACTGAGAATTGACAGATAACACCTGGTATTATTTAATTGATACGGTGAAGGGCTCTCTGGGCTCTGAATTCACCTTCAGTGCTATTACATCACGTGTTGATAGTCGCAGATCACTTTTAAGTTCGTCCTCGTTAATGGAAATTGAGCTCTATTACCTAATGAATAATTTCGAAATCAAATTCATTAGACTTTTTAAATTTGAAATCAAATTATATTCCCTTTCCATAGGTTTTTAGGCATTTTTATTATCTATTTTTAGCGAATATGATGTTCGTTACCTACTCGTTTGGGGCTCATGAAATACCTACGAGATGTTTGTTTAGAAGAAAATTATAGAAGCAACAAGTGATAAGTTTTCAACTCACTGACTTCTTATTGTACTATTACCATTAGGTGCATATGAATGGATGTTTATTCTAAAAAACCAATATACGGAAATTTCCATTCGGAGATTCGAACCCTCCCACGCAACCATAAATGCCATTCTTTCAAAGTGTTCCTAACCATACGGCTACGGAGACCAACGTAAAATTAATTTTATTTTATAAATGGTATAAGTAAGTAGGTAGATACATGTTATTTTAAAGTAAGTGAAAGACACAAAACTACAATCTTTAGCCTTTATTCATTCATATTAAATAGGTTAGTAAATTAACCTTTGCGAGAGTATTAATCTTAGACGTTCTATGGGGAGTGAGCTTTTTACATCTAAATTGTATTATTTTTTTTCATAACTATTTGAGTCGTGATAGCAAAAAGGATTAAAAAATATTATTAAACAAAAGATTTAACCACTTTATCGTAAAAAAACTGTTCAGTTAATCCAGGAGTTACAAATCATTGGCTATCACGAAAACATACGAAAAGTTTATTTAAAAACTATTGTTTTCACAGCACCTTTTTTAAATACACTCCACTTTTTTTTTACACTGCGGGTAAGTTACACTAAAAACCGTGTAAAAAACGGTTTTGGTCCATTTTGAAAGTGTCAATTTTACACTGTACACAAACGTCGTACGGATTTACCATTTATGACATCACGATTATGACATTTTTCAATAAACAAGCAAAATTATGTTTATGGTATTGAATCTAAAATAAATATTTATTTCATTACTATTTAAAAAAGGAGACAAATACTATGGGTACAGAACGCGGCGGAAGGATAGAATTACAAGGTGAGCTGCATCGTTGCTATGGAAAATATGTGACGTCACAGCGGGCGCATCATAATTTTGAGTTTGGAAATTTATCGAAAGGCATGATTTGCTTTGTGATCAAAATTGAAATATTTTTGGATTCTATTATAAAATATATTAATTTATAGTTTATGTAACAGTTATTTTTATTTTTTTTTGCAAACTTTTCTGGTTTCAATCCCTTATTTAAATCTTAATTCTAACATGCATCCTAGATCTAAAAAGCAATAGTTTTAAATTTTCAGAAATTAAGATATTTTCGTTTAAACGATATTTTAAAAAATGATCTTCAGTAAAAATTTTACAACCATTATTTTGAAATATACTTTTTTCTAATTCTAAAATATTGGATAAGAATTATGAATATTTTGGAAAACTGATGATTTACGCAAAATACGAATATAATATCAGTATGAAAAAGCCACCATAATATTATGATAAATGGAATATCTTAGAGCAAACCATACAGCATATGTGAAATATGGCGACGATTTTTCGTAATATAATTCGTTTTTCGCATAATTTATTGGTTTCATTGATTCCAATGTTCGACTTTTTGTCAATTTCTTATTCGCAATTAAATTTCCTAGAGAATGACATTGTTTTGTCAAACAGAAAAAAACTGGCGTGTTGTAAAGAATATTTACCAAAATAAAATAAAATCCAAATAATATACTGATGTTAGATTTTTCTTAATCTCACTTTACTCACTTAATATTAAAACGATTTTTTTTATATGTCATGTCCACTCCCAATGTGGAGCATATGGTCTCTCAATGAAGACATCTCAAAAAAGCTTTTCTACGACAACTGCTTGTTACTCAGATGGTCAACCTCTCGTTTTTTTCGAAAAGATCACGGTTATACGGATATGAATAGAACAAGACTAGTGATTAGCTTATTACTCTCGCTACTCTCCGTTTTAAGGATCCCATGGATGAGAGGAAATTTAATTAAGATCACAAACACCCATGCCTTCCAACAGGATTCCATAAATAGATTGAAAAATCAATTCATTAAATGAATTCAATTCTGTCTGTACCGGGATTTGAACCCATGAGCACCGCAACCGAAGCCAACGACGTAATACCACTCGACTACGAATTCGACCTTTAGGAAAAGTAAAAAACTTCACATTTCAGCATTGTTATTAATTTTTTTTTCTTTAAAATTTTAAAAATAATAGTTTTGCTTAGACAAGAACGTCTAAATTTATTTTTATTTTAAACTCTATTTATTTATTATATATTTATATATATATATATATGTGTGTGTGTGTATTCTCTTTAAAACCTGAATCAACTATTTATCATCTCTTCAAAACAGTGTCGCAAACAAAGTACTTTTGATGTTTAAATATTTGCACGTTATGACGTCTTTAAAAATAAAAATGGCGATTGTCAATTGTTTTACAGCTCACTTTGTAGTTCTCACTCTCCTTCCACCATGGGTACAGAATAATAGGTAGTAAATTTCACTGTCGGTAGGTACCTAGGCTATAGAGATGCCATACTTGACCAAACAATACTGTCGTGTGTTTTTATCTAAGATGATATTATGTAAGATGGATGTTATGCAAGATGATACCGGCCACATATGTTTAATAATAATGGCGGCAATCACATATCACTCGTGTCGTATACTAGGTACCTACCTTCTTAGTTCACGCATATTTGTTAGAAAATTCATTTCTGCATCTCAGGATAGTTCTTTTATTTTTAATTCCTTTCCACATATGTTGAATATTGTTCTGAGAACTATGTAAGCGTTACGTAAGCTGCATTTATCGAATCGTATCAAATCAGCTCAATTTAGAGTTTGCTTATTTGTAAGAAAGTCTACGAATTCCTTCACATCGAATTGTGGCTCAACTTTAAATAATTAGTTGTGAATTTAAAAAATACGATAACACTGCTCGTCTGTTTTCCCATTTCGCGAAATCGCGAGTCCTCGCAGTGGCAACTCCGAACAGCTGTCACCCTCGGCCCAAGTTTACTCTGTGACCTTCACCGAAGGTGACCGCGATATTTAACAAAGTGTAGAGCGGCCGCAGAGTTCAGAACAAGTTCGTTCGACCGCTGTTGGGCAGTCCGCAACTCCGTTCGTCGCGAAGTAGACAGGGGGAGTAGTATCGTTTCTTATTTTCGTCGCCGACACCGCTCCAAAATGACCAGCGTCCAGATCGACCACGAAAAACGTAAACAAATCAGCGTGCGAGGAATAGTCGCCGTCGAAAATGTGACAGAGGTGAAGAAGACCTTCAACAGGCATCTCCATTACACCCTGGTGAAGGACAGGAACGTCGCCACCCCTCGGGACTACTATTTCGCTCTGGCCCACACTGTTAAGGATCATCTCGTCTCCCGATGGATAAGGACTCAGCAGTATTACTATGAAAAGGATCCTAAAGTGAGTCCTTTTTCGCTATTGTCGTTGAAGTCTGTTATGTTTTCATTGGTATTTCTTATTTTGATTTACAGAATGTCTACATCTCTCTTCGAAAACAGCTTCGGACCCATTTATCCTTCCATTCCTGTGCATTATTTTCTTAAGAGTTGGCCTCTGTATTCATCCGGAGTATTTTAAATCTTACATGTTGAGTTATTATCCAATATTTCCATTGTCAGCCTCGTCGACAAGAACCTCTAAAGATATATTCCACGAAGGCTTTAGATTTAAGTTTAGAAATGTACTTTCAAGAAAAGATGGCATACTGTTTTATTAAAAAAAGATTACTTTTAAGGTGTTAACTGTCAATTCTTGGTGGAAAGACATTATATTTTAAAAAATAAAACACAATTCATTTGTACTACTTCCACATATTTATAATGATCAGGACCGGTTTCGCTCATCACGAGCATTATCAACTGATCAGTACAAATGAATTGTGTTTTATTTTTTAAAATAAAAAGAGATTGACGCTTTTTTGGTGAAAATTTCTAACTGACATCGATGAAGGGTCAGTATTTCCCTGTCTCCTGGAATTTATATGTTTAATAACAGTTTTGACATCTGCACTATTGTATCTTATTTATAGATGGAATTTCAGTCTTCCCACAACCTGTTGATGTAAATTATTTAAAGCTCACGGCTCATCTAAGTCACTGAGAACTGACAACGTCAAATTGACGAGTTTATCGAATGCTGAAATCTTTAAAAATCATTTTATTTTATCTCGTAAAAAATCATCAAAAGCACGTAAACTGAATGTACATTACTTATGCAAACTAAAAATAGTACATCAAAAACAATTCATGCTCAGTGGGTTAAATAAAATATAAAACATTCATTCAACAGGTTATTCTATTAATTTCTATCATTGACAAAAATATCGGGTATTTTAGAATAAAATTAACAGTGACTTTTACTTGAACCTAGTCAATGTTTGGTTTGTGTGAAACTTGGCAGAGGGTTTGCACTCTTAGGGCGATGTCGTATACGCTATATTTACACCCCGTAACATATGCGTGTAGTTTTACCAAATATGGATTAGAAAAAGAAAAATGTACTAAAATGAAAATATTATATTAATCGAAATTATTTTAATAATTTTAAAGAATTAATAAAAAAGCATTTTATTTTTTGTCTTATAGTAGAATATTAGTAGAACTAATTTACCTTGCCTGACTCTTTTCAAACATGCTTAGTAGAAAATTGATAAAATAAACCTACTTCAGAATATACATACATAATTTGGAATAATAAAGTGGACTATCTTGTAACACGGCAGCGTTATGAGCTTTCAAATGGAGTGTCTCTCGAGCATTTATCCGAGACTAAAAAAATGGCAATATGTGAGGGAAATCTTTTACGAGTTGAGATTTGCATGCTCTCCGTATGATGTCATCGAGACTTTTAATTCACCCTCGTAGACACAAAGTAGGCCTGGTTGACCAAACCTAGCAACTGAACAATTTCCAGAGGATATAATCGCATACTTTATTGCCAAATATATAATTAGGCATAATATAATAAGCGGACCGACCGAGCTCAGCGAAGCCACTGTGCCCGGTTATGAATTGTCTGTTGTGAAAATTTGGATTCAGAACTTTGGTTATCTCCATTCGTTTAATATCCAGAACAAATAGATACGCTCGCATATCAATACAACCATTTAGAATGAAATATGGAATACTTAGGAAAATTTTAACGATTACCACCAATCATAAGACTGTAAAATATACTTAATAAACATCATTTTGTGATTTTTTATAATTCTGACATTATTTATGATTTTTGATCAATTCCTATTTTGATAATAATTGTTATACGTCTTGTCACTGTCGGTGCGCGACAGATCGATGTGTTGCCTACAAAGAGAATAGAAAATGTACATATGCAATGTATGGAATAAACGAGTCTCGCTAACAGGTCAAATAGACATAATATTTGTGATCAGGTTCGCCTATTGCCCTTCGGTCGCCGCCTGCCCCGGCGCCGTCTTTATCTCCCTAATATACAGCCTATCGTGAAATGTTTTATTTCAATAATTATCTGAGGTTAAACGGCGTTCGATTCTTTTTCTTCCCGGGGTCGTCTCGGCCAATAATATTATTCTACTGATGACCCCGTTGTCATTCGCGAACTCTGTTTTCCTCCGTGACCCCCTAGATGCGGACCGTAACCTGTGACCCTTTGAAATGGGCTCGCTCACCAAACCGACCGTTGGAATAGTTCAAATCTGTTTCTGAATTCCTGAATAATATTGAATTGGTGTTATTTTTATTTACACTATCGTTTTCATCTTTTCTTGCAGCGCGTCTACTATCTGTCCCTGGAATATTACATGGGACGCTCTCTCCAGAACACGATGGTGAACCTGGGCATTCAGGGGGCCTGCGACGAGGCCCTCTACCAGCTCGGACTGGACATAGAAGAACTGGAAAGTCTGGAAGAGGACGCCGGCCTCGGCAACGGAGGTCTCGGACGCCTCGCCGCCTGCTTCTTGGACTCCATGGCTACCCTCGGCATGGCAGCCTACGGCTACGGTACAAAGCGACATTGATCCCTCTTAAAGACAATATTTAGATGTCAACTTTAACATTCTCAGTATGTATTCTCATCATTCCCAGCACACTAGTGCATAGCAACCAAATATTGGGTAATTATTCCTCATAAACCAACCGGAAACGGTGAACGCCCCGGGATATACCCATTAAAAGAGGAGCGGGGCTGCATCAGTCGACAGTGGGTGCAATCTTGTGGACCGATTTATTTTTATTGTTCCGCAGTTCGCTCGACATTCAATGATAAAATTTAAACGTAGAATAATATTTGCAGGCATCCGATACGAGTACGGAATATTCGCTCAGAAGATACAAAACGGAGAACAGACCGAGGAACCCGACGATTGGCTGAGGTACGGAAACCCATGGGAGAAGGCTCGTCCGGAGTTCATGCTTCCGGTTAATTTCTACGGGCGCGTTGAAAACACTGCGGAAGGAAAGAAGTGGGTGGACACGCAGGTGGGTCTTCTAACTCCTCAGTGTCTTTGGTGTAAACAGATTTCTCGCTTGTTCTCATTTCGCAGGTGTCTTCGAAGTTTTCCGCTAAATATTTTATAACAAGCAGCTTGACACATCTCACGTTTGCTTTTTTTTCTCTCAAAATCTCGAAAAGCGGTAAGTATAATATATGTCGCTACGTTTGGAAAAAAATTAAATCTGAACTCAGTGTAAAACGTGTCGTTTCAAAAAAAATGTGATTTCTTAACATCACATATTTTATTTATGTTACCGTGGACCGGTAATTTTTCTAAGAACAATTTTATCCGACAGTAATGTAGCTGAAATTTTAAATTGAAACTGTATTATACATATCGACGCTCGCCAACCTTTCGGGCCTCGCGAACGGTTAAATTCACAATTTAGTATATCACGGTCCACTAACACAAATTCTTTTTTAAATAGTACAAACATTTAGAAAAATTAAATGGTAATAAAGCTTATTTAATGACAAAAAATTAATTAGTGTGATATATTTTCTGCACATTTGAAATAAGTTTATGGAATTTTGGCTCTGATGAAGTTACCGCAAAAACTCCGCAGACCGCCGGTCGGCGACTGCTGATATACATTACTTACAAATTCATGAACTCTCTGTGAATAAAGTTTCCTGGAAACATAGCAAATTGGCACAGGACATCATAAATCCATTCCCACGCGAAATACGAGAAAATCTTTGTTTTCTGTTGTCATGTCATGTTCAAAAGTAGAAATTTATTAATTTAAGAAATCGACTGAAGGTGCTTGATGGAATTTCAATATCAAATTTGAATTGTTGAGATTTTGTACATTTCCATGTATTTTGTCACTAACGACCCTTTCGACATCGACAAGTACACGAATGGACTCAGAACTGACAGTTGAGTCCATTCGTGTACTCGAATGTCTGAAGATGCCGAAAGGCGAAACCCGGGTCGTTAGTAACAAAATAGATGGAAGTGAGAGTGTCTGATTAGAAATGTCAATCAACGTAATCACTCTATCTCTCCTTTTCAAAGAAGGCATGTATAGAAAAATGAGGCGTAGCAGCGATGATTGGTATAGTATTACCAACATTACTTGGCCGCCGCCGAATTAGGAACTAGAATTGTCAGTCTAGAATAAATTTCTCCAATTGCCATTTTATGTGAAATAAATATCTTGTCTACTTTTAATAACCGTCGCGAAAATATCAGTTTTGGAATTTCAGTTCTGGTGGCACCCTCACTAGCGGCAAAGTTAAATTGGTACATCTATAATTGCGCTAAAAAAATCACAGACATCCATGCCTTCTGAAATTGATGTAATTTTTTGTAAAAAAAGGCAATTTATGCAAACCTCCACTTGAGGATTCGAACGTTTGATAGCGGGACAAGAATTTTTATTTTTGTAAAAGATTGTCATCAAATTGGTACCAAATTTCGCACACGTAGTTCTGACACCTGGCAGGTATCATAAACTATTTATTATAACTCGGAGTTTTGAAAAACCCGTCTTCGATCGCTGATACTTGTTTAATTTGATGTTTTCCAATACTGTGCCATTGTATTACAATGTTTAAAATTTGAAGCCTCGTCGGCTTACTGCAAGGGTATTTATTCAGTTACTAAAATTACAGCATGTCTAAAGGATTTTTAGCCCTGAGTTGGGTGAGGCCAAAAATAACCACCACCCAGGGTATTCATTATTGTTCTTGAAATCTGGAGAAATTGTGATGTGATCTTTCGTCGATTTTGTAAAATATTTCATAAAAAATTTTTACGAATACTGTTCGAGTAGTTGCCCAAATATTCGAATAGTTAAAAAAGGGTCGAATATATTCGGATATTGTATATTCGAATATTCGAGTTAGAATCCCTCGATAGAAGGATCGATTTATGAGTTTCTATCAAAGCCATGAATGTTCGTGGTGTTTGAAAAAAGAAATATTCTGTCATTTTTCTATTTCACTCACCCCCTGAGTTCATAGTGTCGCACGTCCACAACGTAGTTAGGTAAATACCCAGCGTGTGAATATGAATTGATGCGATGGATCATTTGAATCATAATTATTATGAAATTCTTGAATATTCCAGGTCGTGTTAGCCATGCCGTACGACAGTCCGATTCCCGGATACAGGAATAACGTCGTGAACACTCTCAGGCTGTGGTCGGCCAAGAGTCCTGTCGATTTCAATCTCAAGTTCTGTAAGTTTACCGTTCAGTTTTCACTCTTCGTCCCTATCCTATTATTTTTAATATTTTCATAGAACCTAAGTCTGGATGAAAAAAATAGACAATACGATACGTATGATTCTTAACTAGCGAAGTTAATAAAACGTCACCGACCCATCAGTCGTCGATTCCGCCGAAGAGCGATCGCAAAATGCTGTGACCGACTGGAAATTTATCGACCGGACCGTCCGAATTGACTCGAAGCGACAGTGCACTGGGTGCGCCTTACGAATGCAGAGAGTTAAAACTGAATAAAACTCAATCAATAATTTGCCTATTCTTATGAGAGTAACTGATTTGAATAATTAAAAACTAGGTTTATTCAAAATTAAAATTTTTTAAATGTCCTGAAGGTTTTTTTAAATTTTTTTAGAGCTAATATATTCTATAGATAACGTACTCAATTAGACAACGCATCATTCTTAAAAAGTCGTAACAGTATTTATTTGTGAAAATATTGTTTTTATGTTTTCAAATACTCATAATGTTGCCGGGGCAGCCGACTTCTGAAGCCCCCGATAATAGGACTTTGATTGATAAAAATGTTGATAAAATGAGTGTTAGATAAAAATAGATAAATTTTTGAATGGAATTTGCACACTAAAATTTGATTACACCGATGAGTGAAACTTTTTAGGCAAGTTCTTTCAAACCTTTCCGATTTCCCCGGGTTTTTAAAAATTCTAAGCATTTTGCATCGGATGAGATCTGTCAATATTTCCAATTCCTCAACTGTGCATGGGAAGATTATTTTCCCTGAAGTGTACGAAATGGACATTGAAATTTCTTTATTTTATATTTACGACTGTCGAGTGATGTCTGTTTACGTTGTCATTTTTCTTTGCAGTCAACGACGGAGACTACATTCAAGCCGTGCTGGACCGCAACCAGGCGGAGAACATCTCCCGAGTTCTCTATCCCAACGATAACTTCTTCGAAGGCAAAGAGCTCCGTCTCAAGCAGGAATACTTCATGGTGGCCGCCACTCTTCAGGTGCGACTTCTTCCGATGACTCCGACGACGTTCCCTGACAATTTTTTTGACACCGATTTTACAATTTCAGGACATCATTCGCCGCTTCAAGTCGGCCAAGTTCGGATCCCGTGAGCCCATTCGAACGTCCTTCGCCACGTTCCCAGATAAAGTGGCCATCCAGCTGAACGACACGCACCCCTCCCTGGCCGTGGCTGAGCTCATGCGCGTCCTGGTAGACATCGAAGGCATCCCGTGGGACGCAGCCTTCGAATTGACGGTGCGCACCTGCGCCTACACCAACCACACCGTTCTGCCGGAGGCGCTCGAACGCTGGCCCGTGTCCATGATGGAGTCCATCCTGCCGCGCCACATGGAGATCATCTATCATATCAATCACCAGCACCTCGAGAAGGTGAGTTTCTTTTGTGTCTTCCGCCTCATTTTAATATCTTTCGTTCCTTCATTCGTTTATATTCAAGAGACATGTCGACTTCCCTCCTGAATTTATTTGGATTTTTAGGTAGCGGCGAAGTGGCCGAGCGACCAAGACCGCATGCGGCGCATGTCGCTGATCGAGGAAGACGGAGAGAAGAGAGTGAACATGGCGCATCTGGCGTTGGTGGGATCGCACGCTGTCAACGGAGTCGCCGCTCTGCACTCGGAGATCATCAAGGCCGATCTCTTCCGCGATTTCTATGAAATGAACCCTGAAAAATTCCAGAACAAGACAAACGGTATCACTCCTCGTCGCTGGCTCCTCCTGTGCAACCCCGGTCTCTCCGACCTCATCTGCGAGAAAATTGGAGAGGACTGGACCGTTCACCTGGAGCAGCTCGCCGGCCTCAAGAAGTTTGCGCGCGATCCCAATTTCCAACGCGCTGTCATGAAAGTCAAGCAGGAGAACAAGCTGCGGCTGGCGGAGCTGCTGGAGACCGATTACGGGGTGTGCGTCAACCCGGCCTCCATGTTCGACATCCAAGTGAAAAGAATCCACGAATACAAGCGCCAGCTCATGAACTGCTTGCACATCATCACCATGTACAATCGCATCAAGCGCGACCCGACTGCGGCCTTCACCCCGCGCACCGTCATGATCGGAGGCAAAGCGGCTCCCGGTTACCACACCGCCAAACAGATCATCCGCCTAATCTGCTCGGTGGCAAAAATGGTCAACTCCGACCCTGTCGTGGGCGACCGTCTGAAGGTGGTCTTCTTGGAGAATTACCGCGTCACTCTGGCCGAGAAGATCATTCCCGCCGCTGACCTCTCGCAGCAGATCTCCACCGCCGGCACTGAAGCTTCAGGGACAGGTCTTCTTTTTTTCTGTCTCTTCTCTGTTGAAAATAATTCAAAATTTGAGCCTTCGGACATTAATCGTGGCACACATCTCTCGTATGACGATGATATGTCTTGAAGTGTTAAATATACTGTAGGCACTGCAGATAGAGATTGTTTTCGTGCTCTTGTTTTAAATTCTCCTGCAGAGCATTTTCAGGTTTGGGATGTCTAAGAAATTGACTCATCAATTTAGCTCTTATTGCTTGATTTGAAAAACTATTACTTCCATTTTATAATGTTTGTGTGTGACGCAAATGCTAGTTACAATCATCCCTCAATTTATGGATGCACAATACCCAATAGATTATTTATTTACTTGACATATTCACGGTTTCATAATCGTGGCAAAATGTAATACAAAGTATTTGCAAAAGCACATTGAAATTTGAAGTGTCGCATCATATCCCCTATAATGTACACTTAGTAAGTTTTTGTCAGCAGTAGAGATGTGCCTGGGCCGGGTTCAGGCGGGTGAAAACGATTCAGATTCGGGTCCGGGTGAGGAATTTCATTTTCAGAAAAATATTTCTGAAAATTCAGACCTCTAGTTAGTAGTAAATAATTGACGAATCAACGTAAGCTCACCTTGTCGTGAACGTCTTCTCTCCTGTCGCAGGCAATATGAAATTCATGCTGAACGGAGCCCTCACAGTGGGCACTCTTGACGGAGCCAACGTAGAGATGGCCGAAGAGATGGGAGAGGAAAACATGTTCATCTTTGGAATGACCGTGGAGGAGGTCGAGGCTCTCAAGAGGAAGGGCTACGACGCTTACCAGTACTACCGGGACAACGCCGAGATCCGTCAGTGCGTCGATCAGGTCCAGAACGGTTATTTCAGCCCCGGAAACCCGGATCAGTTCAGGGATCTCGGCGACATCTTGCTCAAGTACGATCGCTTCCTTCTCCTGGCAGATTTCGAAGGCTATCTCAAGATTCAAGATCACCTCAGCAAAGTTTATCAGGTAAATTACGATTCTGTTACGTTTCAGCGATCCACCCCTTACGATTGTGGTTTTTCAATCTTACTAAATTTGCATTTTGTTTAATTTTCAGGATCCCGCGAAATGGGCGGAGATGTGCATAATGAACATAGCTTCGTCCGGAAAATTCTCAAGCGACCGCACCATTTCGGACTACGCCCACGACATCTGGGGAGTGCAGCCGACCTGGGACAAGCTGCCAGCTCCGCACGAGGGCGTCGCCTCATCCTAGACGCCCTTACGCCTGTGGACCGTCTCGCGATGTCGAACGCGTCTCCCTTTTGAACCTTTATTTTTTTGTTGCAAACGTTATTCAATGTTATTGTATTTTTAGAATAAAAAAATGTCCCATCGTAGACTGTAGGTTTAGGCATTGACATCTTAAAAAGGACGACGTTCGATAGGCGCAGCCGAGTTTCGGCTTCGGATATCTGTAAATGTTCGCTTCGCATATTCTGTGTAATTCGTTATTATCTGCGTGGAAAATATTCTATTTCTGCATTTTATCTTTCGGAGGGCGACGCCTTCTCCCCGCGTCCCGCTCCGCATCTGACGCTCGAGAACGCTTCGATTTAGCATTTACCTTTCGGGAGCGCCCTGACCGTCAGAAGAATACTTTAACTTCAGTCGAACAATAAACTTGTGCCATAATAAAATTAATAAATAAAATGTACATTTTATAAATGTGTCGTCGGGCGGACACAATAATAAGTAGAGTAAGATTGTAAATTTGGAACAAATTAATCATATCTTTAGTCGCGGCCTTTCTTAGAATAAGTTTGTAATATACTGATGCGCGACACGCCGGCCGGGTGATAAATTATACCGCGTTCAGCGCCGTCGAGGGAATCGATTGAATTTAGAAAACGCCGGTGGCCTCCGCCGGCTGATTTTTTTATATCGAGTCTCTGTCAACAAAAGTACGCTCGAAAACATGTAAACGAGCGGTGGATATACACGGAAGGGGGGAGTGTTTCCATTGAAATAAAAGATATTTATCAAATGAGCGTTTGTTTTTATTCATATTTTTACACAGATTTTATTTTGAACCCATTCGTAATAATACAGGCGGATCGCTTTATTGTCGGGGCGAATGAAAAAGTCGTCTACTATCAGTCTTGATGCCGAGCGTTCTCTTAACAGAATACCTGTTTATCTACGTGCAACGTCACAACTCTCAATATAAAAACCTACTATTTACATTCAACGACTATACCTTCATTCTTTCTCAAAAATAACGATTACACATCTAAATAATGTGGCTTACAAAATACGCAAACGTTTAATTAAGGGGGGGAAGGTTTTCTAAAAAATCTCAAAAACCAATTAATTCTTGACACAAAATTTAAGTACATCAAATGTCTATAAATGCATTGTGTCGAGTGAAGCTGCAATCGAGCTACGTTCTTTGTTAGGAACAGTCTAGGTTTTATACTTTTATCATTAACAGAATTAACTCTATGTTGCCTCATTTATGGATTTGTACAGTGTTCCGTGAGCCTGCTGAAACGGAACGATCAGAGGTTCCACGTTAGAAACGTCCGGGTGACATTCGCCTTAAAACATCTGCAAGATTTCTGCTGGGTATACCCTAATCTTATAATAAATTGAAAATGTTTTAAACTTTATATTTCTTAGGTCAATAAATAGAGCGACAATTGAGGATTTGAATTCTTAAGAACCTTTTTTGGAAAGTACAGATTTAATTAACCACTGGCCCGACTCGCCGAGACTGAACGTCTGAGTTTTCTCATTTTTCTTGCGCAGAATGAGGCTATAGCGAAATTTAAAACGCGTCAGTGTTCAGAAGCTGTCTTACGATAACACAGAATGCAAAAGTAAATCGCCCCGCAGCGGAGACGTCAATGACGGGCGGCCGCGGGGATGTCAGTCTGGTAAATATTTTTGACGTGGACGTCTCCTTGGATCAGGACAGCCCGCACGCGGTCGGGCGGCATCCGAAATGCGAAAACCCCCACCAGACTCTGGCCTATCCACACGGAGTAGGAGCTCTCGTCGCAGTCGATCTGGAGCTCGAAGTCCGCTCCCGGAGCCATGTGTTGAGTCTCGGCTCTCTCTTCGTCTCCCCAGGCTCCTGCGCGCATAGTCAATCGTGAGATTCAAAAAATTATTTCCTCTCTCTTTTAATAAAAATAAAACACAATTTCAAACACAAACTAAAATCAGTTGAAAATGACCGAGATGAGCTCGACCGAATACTATGTCAAATTGTGGAATTACCTCAAAAAATTGTGTTTTTAAATATAATACCTCTCCACCGAGAATATTCACAGTTAACACCTCGAAACTGATTACTTACAAAAGAAATAGGCTCACCGTTTTGCCACGAGTTCCTCACGATGAGATGTTTGCGACCGACCAAAAATCGTGGATTTATGTGGAGAGGAATGTCGGGGTGGGGCCACATCCTCACCGAAGACTGAAGATTTACGTAAAAGGAGTGCGGGAGAAGCTTCACGCGGCCCTGCACCGTCAGCCGCCGTCCCGCCGGCAGACCTTCCTTCAGCGTGCCGATGGCCGGGTCGCCCTGCGAAAGACGCACGAAGTAGACTCGAATCGCTCAAATGTTAATCGAAACGGGATCATCCGTCGGACGCATCCACTCACCCACTGCGACTGTGGCGAGCCGTCGGACACGGCCGGAGGCGGGCGGGCGTTGACGGGATAGGCCCTGGCTTCGCCCATTCTCATGCTGGCTATCTCCACTCCCGCTCCACGGATTTCCACACCGCGCACTCGGGAGATCGGCGTGCGAAAATTGAACGAGCAAAAGTGGCGCGAGTTAACCTGCGAATGATAAAAACGTGTAAAATTGAGAGTCCGAGTCGTCGACTGCCCCCGGTCGGGGTGAACGAAAAAAAAAAAAAAAAAGGTCACCTGGCAGTGGAAGGCGTCGTCGGCGACGAACAGGTCGACGACGAAGGACTCGCCGCGACCGAAGGGGAAGGGCGCCGAGGCCGCGGTCTCCTCCGAACCCCACCGTCCCTTGAGGCGCGACCCTCGCACCACGTAACGCTGCGACACCCGCGGGTTGAGGTGGAGGGCCAGATCCGCGTCGCCGCCCGAGCCCGGCTCCTTCTCGCAGAGGAGGTTCACGGAAAACCTGCGGAAAGAATCGTGCGCATTTAAAGGGAGCTCCACTCCACGCCCGGCATTCCGAGGAGAAGACAGAGAGAGAGAGAGAGACGGCGCACCTTTCGCAGTTGTAGAGGACGGCTCCCTCGACGGTGATCACGTTTCCGCTGGACAGCGCCGGCAGCTCCGCGACGTAGACGCACGTCGAAGACTCCTCTTTTTGTATCTCCGATTCCTCGCCCTGTAAGACCTCGACACGCTCAAATAGGGTATCAGCATTTTTCAATTAGTCAGTATTACTTCCTATCTCATATATATTATTATTAACGGTCGGACTCCATCAGTTGCAACATTATTATTTGATTTCGAAAATCCCTAAAATTCACATCGGTGGTGTGTAATATTGTAATATTTTTTGTAATATAATATTTTTTGTAATATAATATTTTTCTGCAAGAGCAATGATTGAAGAATTTGTTTTATATTTTTAACTTGAACGACCAACATTACTTGAATATTGCAGTTATGATTTAAAAAAAATTAAAAACGTTGTTACGCTCTCATGCAGTGTCACAGTTTGTGAGATACAAACGAGTACTAAATCAAAGACTGGCGAAATAATGTTCAACGATATAGGTACGTGAACACGTATTCCACACATACATGAAAACGTCTCCAGGTGGTTATTAAATACATGTTGTTTAATTATTTAATCACGGATTATTCCTATTACAGCACATATTGCTTTTAAAAAATAAAATCAAAAAGCAATTTGTATTGTGCTACTTCCACATTTTGTATATATTTAGATCAGGCTCGTTTTCGAGCATTACCAGTTGATAATGCTTAAATTTAATGCCTTTTCACCAAGAATTGACATCTTAAATTAAACTTAATATTCATAAATTAATGAAGTAACAGTCGATAATAGTTCATCACTAAGCTAAACGCACGTTTATAAATTTTGTGGAATTTGTTCGATAAAATCTTTTTTTTTTCAATCTTAAATTTATTCATCTATTTAAACGCCGAGTTTAGAAAACATGAAATCGGACGTAAATAATTGATCTTTAACCTCTTTTTTGTCTTCACAAATAATCATCGTCACGAGGGACCTTGTCCCGTATTCGCGCGTACCTCGATGTGCATGCTACTTTTTTATTAACATTCTATTGCGCGACGCGGGCCTCGCCTGACACCTTATTCGCCTTACAAATTAATATAATATAATATACGACACACAGGGCACTACGCAGTAGGCGCATATTGCGAATGCAGCACACCCACATGTACACATCGTTAGAATGTAAAATGACGAACGATGATACAACTATTATTTATAGATAAGACGGCACCGTCACTAGTCATCGCTGCCGTTACAATTTACCGCAGGAAAGCGCGCGACAGCATTTTCTTTTCGCAAAATCGTCATCCATTTAAAACCGTCGTGAGATTCCGCATCCTAGAACGCCGGACGGTAAAATAATCGATATTTCGGGCAAAACCTTACAGTGACCTGAAGGCGCTCGTCATCGGCCGGATCGCTTTTCCGACGGCCGCCGCAGCAGACGACGCCGCGGCAGCAACCCTCCGACGCCGACCCGCGCCCCTCTTCGACCGCCGCGGGTCCGACCAGAGGGGGAACCTTCATCGTCCATCCGCTTTCTCCGCCCTTCCCGTTTCCTATCACTTATGTTCGTATTTGAAAAAGACACCGATTCCGGAGAGCGATCTCGCGGTCGACATCGTCTGCGATTGCGGACTGACGGTTCTGAGCTCGAGCGCGGCCGAGCGGTCGCGTCGCTGTGCCGAGCGAGCGGAGAATTAGAGGAGAGGAGAGCGGTCGGCGCGTTTCCCGAGAGACTTCGGCTTGAGGCGCGCGTCGCATTGGAAAAGGCGAGAGGGCCCGTCGTCGCGGAGGCTGAAATTCGATTAATTGAACTATGATTGTTTTCATTCTTCACCCGCTAGGTATGTGGGTTCGTGTTAAATAATAATTCTCAATAGTAGCCGCACTATTCTACAAAATAAGTACGCAATCGATAATTTGATTCGTCGGCTGGAATTAGATCGGTCATGACACTGGAAGATTGAAAATTTCTAAACGCACGAAAGCTGAAAACTTTTTTGCAAAGAAAACTTTAGCGAAAAATGGATTTTTATCGAGTAATTAAGATTACCTTTATACATTCTGCAGTTTTGAATACGTTTGATATCGTTGTCGAAACCGCATCCCTGACGAGTAATCGGCGGCGCCGACGCAGTGGGCCCGCCATCCCCGAAAATAATAAAATAACGTCATTACATAAGTCATACTACTATACGATAGTACATTTATATGTATGCATATGCAAGTGGGCAAATTTGAACACGTTCTTTGATTCTTATGACAAAATTTTATGAATTTCCAATAAATTATACACAACGGTACGCAATTGCTTAGGTTTTAACTGATGGAATTGGCATTTTCTTGGTAGAACTCCTTTATAATGAGGTAAAAATAACTAAGTATTTAGCTCCAGAAGAATTTTATCAATTTGTTGAAACTATAGGTACTTCTTATTTTATGTTTATTAACACTCACTGACCAATGCTCGAAATGGATCGGAGCAGAACGGCGCATTATTTTTTCCAAGCAATAATGCAACGCGGGCTACTGAAATTCACAGTTCGAAAATCATTTATTAATGGGGATTTACTTATATAAACAATCCTTATTTTGGGTAATGTATCAGATCCTTTCACCACTTGGAAAATATTTTTTCTAAAAATTCTCCGTTACGCTTGCAAAAAAATAAGATCTAAAATATATCACTAAAAAGATCATTCTAGGGAAGTCGCTAAATTTTGTCCCGTGCCATGTTATAAAATAAATACAGATATAGCACAAAAATATTCGTGTCTCACTGCAAAGATATTGTATGCCCAGTTTTTGTCGAAATTGAGTTAACATACACAAAATGTTTGTGTATTTGCAACATATCTTTATGCAATTTAAGACATCGACTGAGGGTGCTTGATGGAATTTCAATATTAAATTTGGATTATTGAGATTTTGTACACTTCCATGTATTTTGTCACTAACGACCCGGGTTTCGCCTTTCGGCATCTTCAGGCATTCGAGCACACGAATGGACTCGAACTGAGAGACAGTAAACAGTGTCTAACGCTTATATAGAAGATAAAAATGCGACAAATATCATTTACGAGGCAATACATTATACGTCTGAGAGCCACACCGATACCTGAGTTAAAAATTTCGGAAATCGCCCTAATCCTTATTTTGTAAACACCATATTAACAGAGTGACGAATTGCCGAAGGCGAATTACCGCTTTTCAACTTCTTTTAGAAATACCAGTGATTTTACAATTATAATAGTATTGTGGGTTTTGACGGGATGTAATTCGACGAATGGGTAAATATATACAATCATTCCACATTTGGTGACATCTGTTAGGTGTTTCAACGTATCGGATATAATAGCGGAGAATTAGGAAGGTTCAGCTGCTCATTCAAGATTGGTAATGAGTTTAACTGGGCTCTATTAATTTCTAAAATTTCCTGATAAAATAATTTATGATCCCCCATGTTTTTATGCAACAGTTTAACCCCATCATCCGCATTAAACGTATGGTTCTCCATTAGCTAACTAACTCAGGTATCGGTGTGGCTCTCAGACGTATAATGTATTGCCTCGTAAATGATATTTGTCGCATTTTTATCTTCTATATAAGCGTTAGACACTGTTTACTGTCTCTCAGTTCGAGTCCATTCGTGTGCTCGAATGCCTGAAGATGCCGAAAGGCGAAACCCGGGTCGTTAGTGACAAAATACATGGAAGTGTACAAAATCTCAATAATCCAAATTTAATATCTTTATGCTGTTAAAATATTGTACGTTTTAATAGGGTATTTGAGGAGAAATTGTTTGATTCAAATGCATAATATGTCCATTTCGCCTATATTTTTCTTACATCCCTAATCTTCAAATTCGATTTTCTCAAAACAAACGAAACTTGACATACCTACCTACTTGCACTAAAACATCGATTTGATAAAATACGAATAAACGTGCCTGTGGCGTTTCATTTTGGTTTTTTAATCATGTTTTACGTAATTATACATAATAATTCCTAAATTTATAATAAGTTTATACAACAAACAATAACTTTTTTAATTTTCAACGATCGATGTCATTAAATGGATAGGTCGGTGATTTTTAGGGCCACGGCATGAAAAGGCTGAAGATTATAAAAAAAAACTATACCAGGTAGGCGAAAAAAGAATGACTGCGTGTCGGGTGCTAATTTTTGAAATTGGCGAAATAGTCCAAGACAGAATAGGTAGATGATAATCTAAACAAGTTATCGAAATTAGCATTAGTGAGGTTTGATAAAAATATGCGTGTCCGAAAATGATGACTCATATTATAAGTATGTCGAGTCCTAATAAGCTACGTAAGTATTCATAAATCAGTGTCTCACGTCTCATATTTCCCCTAAAAGGATGCGCTGACTAATGTTCTCTTGAATATTTACAGTTCATTTCAATATTATCACGCTGTTCAGCATTAACGTTCACTAATTTATTATTATTATTGACTCGGCCGAGGGTCTTAAGCCGGCCCGGTCCGTGGGCCGGGTTCGGGCGGGCAAAGATAATTCGTATTCTGGCGCGGGTGAGGAATTTATTTTTCAGAAAAATATTTCGGACCATGTTCGGGTCATGAGTCAGCCATAAGGCGATCCTATTCATAACTTAAATAATTTATTTCACATGTGTTATGAATATCGTTAGAAATATGGAAACAATAACATTTATTAAATTTGGATTATTGAGATTTTGTACACTTCCATGTATTTTGTCACTAACGACCCGGGTTTCGCCTTTCGGCATCTTCATCTCTCATCGGCAAAATCTCAATAATCCAAATTTAATATTGAAATTCCATCAAGCACCCTCAGTCGATGTCTTAAATTACTTAAATTAAATAACATTTATTTTGTTTGATAGTACAAATGAATTTCTATATTGAAAAAATTAGGCTCTTTTCGGGCTGAGAAAAATAAATCTTCAGACCTCTAGTATAGTTGACTCCCCGATAACGCGGTAGACGAGGGGCGAGTTATCTGTATGTATAATATAAAATAACTTCTCAAAAAAAACATTTTAGACGGAACGGCCTAGTAAAATAATTGGACATGGGGACCAATGCAATTAAAAATTAACCATTTAAGGGCGAGGGAAAAGCTTCAGTTTCTGTGATGGTGGTAACGACAAATGATTTAAATAACATTTGTGTAATTTACCAAATCTAGCTTTACAATATAATTTCGAAAACATCTCAGTCCACATCCCTGTAATACTATTTCATCTATATACTAGTATGCATTCCACTAATCGTCTACTACAGGCCTGGGCAAACTCTTTGAAAATTCAAAATAAATGGCAGGCCGCAAGTGAAACATTATTTTTAGATATACATTATCTATTATAGTGAAAATGGAATTTTAAAATAAAAATTAAGTGATTATTTAATAACCAACAACGGAATGAGGCGACTGGGCTACACAAAAATACGTGTAGGGCCGCAGTCTGCTCAGGCTTGGTCTACTGAATAGGGCGCAAGTAGTATCCTTTGACATTGACTAAATCACCATATTTTTCTGAAAACTATATGAAACGATAAAGAAAAGAAAACCTTAAAGCTATAATCTTTGTTTTAGGTTTTCATACCATGAATACATATAATTATCTAATTAAGTGTCGAAATAGCAACGCAGCTTCTTAACAGTTATATTTAGAAAAATGAGTGAGCTAACTGCACCCTTACCGATTCTATATGCAGATGTGAATTTTTAGATTTGACTTGTTGAAGCAAGACTTTATTGGACGCGGTAAGTAGGGCGTGATTTCGATTGTTTAGAGTTTAGAGCAGTGGTTCCTACGGACCTCCAGGGGTCCTTGTGACTAGGGCATCGGATCCCGGTCTCTTTTTGTAAATACAGAGACCTATAATAATGAATAGAGTAAGTTAATCAAATACTATATTTCGAATATTATTATTTATATATAAAATTAGTTTAAGAAGTGAATACAAATATTTTGCATTCAGACATTTTAGAAGTCACTTAATTATGTAGTAATAAACACTTATCTTGTAATTACGTGGTATTAAAATGTTGTTTAAAATCATACATATTAATATAATGTTCATTTTATAAATTGAATTCATCTGAACATGAAGACTTTCGATATCTTTTTAATTTTTAATTCACAGTTTTTAAACTCCATTTATCGTCCATCCCTTTCTCGCAAAAAGTATTTCCAGACAGAATATTCATAGTAAATTTGGATTATTGAGATTTTCAATAATCCAAATTTGATATTGAAATTCCATCAAGCACCCTCAGTCGATGTCTTAAATTATATTCATAGTAAATTGCGCATTTATTGTCGTCGAAAATTTTTGTATTTTAAATTTTATTGAAGAGAGTTTTAATTATTCAAAGTAAAACACTAAAGTAAGATGGCAAAAACATCACACGCCACGTGCAGGTGGCACGTATAAAAAATGATTCCAACTGTTTTTTGTGGATAATGTTGCAAAAAACAATAAATTGCCAATCAAAATTGTCTGTTCCTGTCTAAGTTGATTCGAAATATTACCGACAGGGAGAGAACAACACAAATATTAATTATGTATATGAATAGTAGAAAATGATGTACATACATACATCAAAATAAGTTGCACCGCAAACGTTTTTTATTCGTATAGTTGATCGGCTAAGAATTTATATTTTAAATATGAATTAATTTTTGATATTTCATAGCGAATCCCGAATCCCGGTATTTGTATTAATTCAATCCCGGCATTGCGGCAGTGCCGGCCGAGCCTAAATGTACTATGCCTATATCCTTCGCGCAAGAGCAAGCAACAACTTGACAAAGTTTTATCGGAATCGGATGAACGGTATGGCAGTGCATAAAATACGAACAAACCCACATTGATTCTTATATAGTAGATTTTTACATCACCATTCAATACATCAAAATTAAATTTATATTTTTTCTATTATGCAGTGATGTAGAGTTATTTTACTTGGAGGTCCATAGTCAGGTTTTTGCTTCAAGAAGGGGTCCATGGACATAATAACATTGGACTTAACTGATTTTGAGTAACGAAAAACGTCACGGTAGTTGTTCCTGAATGGGCAAAGCAGTTTTTTAGTTGGTTAGACAAAATAATTTGTTTATGACATTATTTCCAATTGTCAGTTGATCACACTGAATTTTTTAAACATCTAGAATTTCTCGTAAGTTATTTTTAAGCTTTACTTTTGTAAATGGTGTATGCATATGCAGTAACCTCTAGATACTTTTTTTATATTTCTCGACAAAATAACAAAAAATAAAGCATAAAAAACAATGGTTTCATAAATTATTTTCTTCTACCTAATTAATAGGCACATTACCTTATCAGAAAATATCAGTATTCTGAATATAGTATATATATACAAAAATTAATTAATTATATTGCTTGCACAACCCTAAGTTCAATTTTCAAAATGAATAAACGCGTCAGTGAAACAAGGGTAATACCGCCTAGCAAATTTTAACGATGCAAAAATACAAATAAAAACGAGGAATTTAAATGGTTTATGGTATTTAATATGTTTGTGGCATGTCATGAGTATTATTCCACCGCATTTCTGTTAATCTCAAATATTCGGATTTTTTTAAAATAGGCGGTATAGCCCCGAGCTAGTTCTATTTCGCCTGCATGTTTATATCGGTGAAATCAATATATTAGAATGTAAATCGATAATATTAACCATTTTGAATAACTGCAGTTAAGTATAAAAACATTAAAAAGCACATACAAATAAATACATAGTACAAAAAAAAATACAAATTAACAAAACACGGTAAAAAAAACAAGCGGAATAACCCTGTTTGACGGTACTAATGGCGGAAGCAGTAGTTTCAGGGAAAAAAACAAAAAGTGCACAAAAAGTGACAACCCTACGAGCTGTCAAACTAAAATTGCACCTGTGATGAAATTGCTATGAAATAGTAAACAATCCAAAATTCGTGTGCCGACGCTTAACTTTCCTCGTATTTTAAATATGAATAATAGTCGACCGTACTTATTTAAAATAGATCTTGAAATAATTTTCATGCCACCCAAAACGGTAGATTGGTATCATTTTTTCTTAATTGACTCGTCAGATAAACCCCTTGCAAACTCTAATTGTTAAGAAATCGAGTGCAATCAGCTCATGGTGATCGTGTACCTCGTAATCCAGCGCCTCCCAAGCCGCATCGACATCATCATCACACAGTGTCATCACGATGCATCAATGACTTATTTTCCTATGCACACAAAATCGTTCACCTGCGATGATTGCACCTGTAGATCTAATTAGTAAATGACACGTCGTAAATGTTATAAAAATGATATAAAAATGTTCAAGCCCAAAGACTTTTATGAATACGAAATAAAAACAATTTCGACTCTTCTGGATAATTACAAAACTACCGTAAGGCAAAACTGTCAAAGCGAAAGAATAATAATTGGGTAGTTTGATGGGGCTGCCAGTTGTTAAATTTAATTTTCCAATAAATTTGTCATAACAATATTGATTACTCTTCAGGTAATAATTAACTTAATTCACAATTTATAAAACACAGAGTATGTTTTTTAAAAGTACTTACTAAGTAAGACAGATTCTGGGCCCAGTAAATTTTTTTTTGTTCAAATATTAGTCTCGACTAGTACCTAGTCAGTAAGTTGAAAGCAGCCCAACTGCTTATACACACTAGTTTGTCCCCATCACAACATTAATATGTCCCCTACCGAATCCCCCTATACTTTGCAGTGGCTGCCATGTCCCTATCCAACAATCTTGGTAAGCTCACTTGACCATCTTTCCAACTAGCCTCCTCTGGATAGAACATATAGGCCAACTAGTAAGACTGTCGCTGCTAAAGCATCCACTTTAGTGCGAAAAGGGTAGGCCTCTAATACTATGCCTATAGTTCGATTGGGTAAGCTATTGCATATATGACGATCAATGCTCATAAAAATTGGGCATATGTGCCCACTTGGCATACAAACTAGAGACAGCTTTTTATGATTTCCTTCCCTTTGTAAGCTTTTAGATGAGCCCTGGCGATTTCTCAACATTGGTTAATGCCATAAAATCTTTTTCTATTACTGTAATTATTGTAGCCACTGTGAACGGATACGTAGTAAAAATCCGACAGTTCAATTCCAAAATTAATTTTTACAAGCAACTAGTCTTTCTGGGCTTCAAATAAACTTACCAAATTTCACAATCACCTCATCACACATATTTATTTTCAAGTCATATCAACATTCTGTTTCGTGAAAATGTTCATTCTTGGCCGAATTCGATATCTTCATTGTTTTACGGTGGCAAGAAATATTCAATATATTTAGGGACATGATATATGCTGCAGCCTAGTTAATGTTTTATTATGATAATTTGAACAATATTTATCTGAATAGGAAGTAGAATATTAGTATATTATCTACGAGTAGAATACAACTATGAAAATTCAACAATTTGAAATATTGAGATTTTGTACACTTCCATGTATTTTGTCACAAACGACCTGGGTTTCGCCTTTCGGCATTGGAGCACACCAATGGACTCGAATGCCTGAAGATGCCAAAAGGCGAAACCCTCGTCGTTAGTGACAAAATAAATGGAAGTGTACAAAATCTCAATAATTCAAATTTGATATTGAAATTCCATCAAGCACCCTCAGTCGATGTCTTGAACCATTTAATAACAATTTGGTAACATACTTGCAAGATTATCGCATACAAAGCTCAAAATATTTCATAAAATCTTTCAGGTATACCCGTCCCACCCATTGCATGGAAGATCAGTTCCACTGAATCACCATGTTAAGCGAGTCTAACAAATGTATGTTACCATAGAAAGATGGATGGGTTCTTCTTAGGAAAATTAAGAGATACATACGTTAGTCTATCTTTTTTACTGAGTTGTATACTTGCCTACGCATTGTTTAATCTCTCTTAGAAATTTCAAGCCACGACCCAACAGTATTATAAATTAGGAAATGCATTTTCATACTATTTTTTGACCTATGCAACCCACCTTTAATTGTCTTTGCATTAATAGGCTAACTTTGACCAGAGCTTTCGGTGTCGGCTAGAACTACGGTTGTCAGTTTAATGATTATCTAGATTCAAGGTTATCATCACGCACTCAAAACTATTCCAGAACAGATTCCTTTCCAGCATGCATTTAAATTAGTTTTTTTTTATATCGGTAATAATAGCCAATGCGATTATTTTCAGCCAATCAAATTTCTCCAAAAATGGCTACTTGTAAGGGTATTATTTTCTCTTACATATCGGCGTATATTTTTTAAAGACATATCTTGAGGTTCGTGAAATTGTAATTTGCACAGCTGAGTAAGCCAATAGTCAACAATGATAGATTTTACATCCTGCTTGAAGGTGCCGAAAGGTGAAACCCGGGTCGTTGGTGACGAAAGACATGGAAATGTAGAAAATTCAAAAAATCAAATTCAATTGCTATTAATCTCTTTTTCATCAATTTTTGCTTGTTGTATAATTCATGAATTGTTTTGGGACACCGAAACCATCACTTTTACCCTAATTTGGGTTGCAACTGAAAAAGGTCAAGAGATGCTGACTTAAAGTATTGAAAAATATATTGAATTTTAGTTTTCATTTAATAACGTGTAAAAGAATAATAAGCTTCAAAATGTTATCTCATATTAAGTATTTGTATGAGCTCTGCACCATAGACCGACAATAGGATTCCAGTAGTTAGACGATCAGTAATCAATGCTATTTTATCTACATTTACTGTACAAGTAGAGTACAAGTAATATTTATTACTATTTTTTGTACCTTACTATTATGCTCAGGGAAAAGAAAAAAAGAAAATCATAACAATTTTTTTAATACATTCAGTACAACAATAATTTAAATGAAAAATTAGATTAAAAAATAAAAGCTGGCCGTATTTTGATGCTATTATTAAATGGAATATAGTATGTGAAGAGGACGCTGATAAACATTGAAGACGCATGATTCTGCAGGTGACTCAGACATCGATAGAAGAGAGATCATAGGGAAGAATTCCTAGGCTGCTTGGCTCCACTGAGAACGACGTAAGCCGCCTTCGCTTCTTTCTGCCTCGCTTGCAAAAGAGCCAGAGTTCCCAGAGGAGTGTCCGTTGAGTTCATTTTTTTCATGAGCTGAAGAGAAACGACAGAGATGCGCAGTATTAATATTTTGATGAGAAATTCCATATTCAAACGTTATCGATTCGGCGAACAAAATAAATACTAACCCCCTCTTGATGATTCTGCTTAATGCGCTTCTCCTGCTTGTTCTTGCCCGGTCCTTTGCCGTGGAACTTGTGGGAGAGATATCGGAAGGCCTCCTTGGGCCGGAGAGGGCGCCCCTCGTCATCGACGTAATCCAGTTTGACGTTGGGCCGGAATCCCTCTTTCTCCCGAAAGTCACTAGCGGGACCAGAGTAACCGCCGCGTTCTCGACGATTGAGCTTGTCGTCCTCCCTGAGATGAGCGTTTAAAATTGAATACAGGGGCACTTTGATCGGAGCAACTAAGGCGCTCTTGATTTTGTGAATGAATTACTAAGTACGGCTCCGAATACATTCTCTGCTAATTGAACTGGGAGTACATTGATGCAAAGAGCACTAAGAAACCAATTCTGAATGATGAAAAAAAAGGATACAAGGCCCAGCTCTTTTGCAATGTAAGTATGCGCACCCAGTGATGCAATAGATAACACACTTGGCAAGTTTTCAGCACTGAATGTGTCAAGATTCTTAAAGATTCCAAGGAACTCAATACATATATTTTTCAAACTTTTATACTATCATTATACAGAGGTCAATCGATGAACCAACGGTAAGGATTGCGGATGAGTTGCAAAATGAACTTTTGCGAAAGATGTTTGTTCGGTTAACGAACACCTTACTAATTTGCAGTATTGGATTTACTGCCAGCGATGAACGAGATTTAGAATGTATAAAGGTGAAAAGAAATTATAAAGTTAATATTTTTTTTTGGATCTTTGGAATGGATTAATCAAGTTGATGAATATTGTCTTTAAACCAGTGGTTTTCAACCTCTATGCTACAATGCCTCCCGTAAAAAAAAAATTCTGCGCCTCCTTACTTTTAATTTTTACCCTACTTCGATATTATAATATTGACACGTTTTTAATAATAAAAACTTTTTTTTTTAAATAAAACACAATTCATTTGTACTACTTCCACATGTTTATATATGATCAGGACCATAACATTGACTGTTCAGCATCTCACAAAATGATAATTCAGCATCTTGTGACTGTTTACAACAATTTCTTCTTTCTGCCTCGACATTGAGGCTTTGTGATTATGCTTAGATTATTTTTATTTGTTTATTTCTGTTCAAAAATGCTACCTCCAAGAGTATATTTTGTCAACGAGTAAAATAACCATTCATTCACTGAATTGTTACTGTGAAGTTTTATTTATTTGTAGATATTTTGGTATGAAAATCATTTTTTAATTACAAAATTTTGCCACCACGTCCGATGTTCACTAACTGATCTCTCACTGTATAATAATAATGTTGTCATAATTAATGCTTCTGGGATTACTTTCTATTATAAAAACTGGCTAATATTGTGTTAAAATGAAGAAAAATTTAGACATACCCATGAGTGTGAGCCTTATCATCTATGGAATAGTTGATGGCCTTGAGGTGAGGCAGAGCAGGCGGAGCAGCACGCGCCTCTCTTCCACCCTCCAGATATCCTTTGCTGAGCGCCAAGCGAAGGGCTCCGCCCACTCCCGCTCCTAAGACAGGTTCAGCGGCCAATGCCCCTCCACCCTCTGCATAAAAACACCATCACGGATTAAACCCAGAACATTAGAGGGGCCAAGTGAGATTGTACATTTTGTATGGATCAAATAAAGAAGTTATTTACTAGCTTTGGTAACTAGCCTAATTTTCGACACACCACAATGGTTGGATAACAGTAAAAAAGAATTTACATAGATATTGAAAATACTATGAACCAATAAATTTGTTGTAATGTAAAAAAAAATGAGCTTCCACGAAGTTATCGCCGAATCCATAGAAAATGTTGTATTTTAATTATCACTTGACTTGATTGACCTGGTCATCCACATGGCATCTAACATTTCAACTTCAATAACCCAACCATTCGTAAAGTTATGAATAAAAATAAACTATATATATATATAAAAAAAAGAGTAATTTTCATCAAATGAACTGGAAATTTCAAATATTTTAAGTGATAAAGAAAACCATATCCAGTAATAGTGGTTGGCTAATTGCTCCCGCTGCGCCTCATTTTACAATCAGGTGGGCGGAAGGAATTTTAGACATCAGACATCCATGCCGTCCAGCACATATATCCATAAATGGATTATGGATTGTGGATCTGTGCGTACTGGGATTCGAACGTGTGAACACCATCACCGAACTAAACAACCTTTACCACTCAGCTGAAGATAGTGACATTGAAACATCAATTCCGAAGAAGCGAAGACGGCAGCGACAATTCCGAGTAAATATATTTTTTTGCATTTTTATATGCATTTGAGTGCAAAACGGTTAAAACATAATTATGTTGTATGTATAGTCATATAAATAAACACCATTGATTTCCCATGATTTTGCTGAGCTTTGTTTTTATAGAATGTAAATTAAATGTATACTTAAAAGAAATAAATTCGCTAATATTAGAGTGAAAAAGACTTTGACAGAATGTCATAACCAAATATAGAATTACATTAATTCATTTTCACTGATAAATCCATATCTGTGATAATTTTACATTGTTGTTCACATTTTCTCTGCTATATTGGAGTATAACTTCTTAATTGTGAACTTACGGTTTGCACAAATGACCATTTACAGGAATACATACTAAAATATCACCTGTCAAGCGAACACTATTTAGATCCTTTACAATCCAGAGGAAAATGAAAAAATTACCTCGAGTGAGATCGACGGTCTGTTCGGTCTCCACGTCGACAGAACTCCAGGCGCCTTCTGTTCCCCGAGAGGCAGATGCGGCCTCCAATGCGGCTCTCTCCAATTCCTAAGAATAAAAATCATCAGTTATTGCTGATATTTAAACGATAATGTTGTCAAAAAAAAGTTTGAATTACATACCAGCAGATCAGCGGCGTCCACATCCCGGTTGCCGGCTTGGCCGTAAGTGGGGATGTCGCCGAGGGTCCGGCAGAACTCCGCCGTGCTATCTAGCACGATTCCGCTCTCTTCTTCTTGCTCGCGCTCTTCTCTTTCCTCGCCCTCCTCTTTCACCTCCCGTTTCAGTAAATCCTCCAGCTGAAATTATATGAAGCATTTGAATAAAAAGAAATAGCGCATTTTTGTGTGATTTGTATCACGCTCAGTGCCTTTCTTTACCTTAGGTAAGCTTCTTTTGTATTGATCAGCTAATTTGAGTCTTCTGGCTTTAGCTAAGGCAGCTTCCAATTCGGTGTCCTCCTCCTCTTCGTCTTCATCCATCTTTATGCTAGAGAGATCTTCTTGCTTTATACCTTTATAAAAAGGGTGGATTAGAATAAGTAGATTTATAAAAATTTGAACAAAGATTCAATAATCAAAAATGTCGCTTCACTGGGTAATACTTGATTAAGTATAATATGACTTATCGAGTGACCATTGTGACACAATTATTATTGGCGCGTTTCAACGTGGAAAAAATAAATAATCTTCCGGTGTAGTGCACGCGCCCCTTACATTTAATTGATAGAGGAGTGTTACTATTTCTGCAATATTTTTTCTTAAAGATATGAGAAATTTTCGATGAGCAGAATTTTTGATTCAATGAGATTACTCGACCTGCTCTACATCTGCAACTAAATAAAATTTGTGAATGAGAAGTTGCTCAAAAGTCTTAAATGAGGAGAAAACATGGCAAGTTTGAATAAAAGATTTACCAGTATCGTCTGTGAATAGATCTCCTCGCAAATTATCCACGTCTTCAGTATAGTCTTCCATTTTCACTTTCTTACGCATCTTTCCCTAAAATGAATAATAAAATTAACCAATTGGCAGTGGAAGATTTAAAAATATCACATTGAAATTGATGTCTTTGTTAGCCCACTAGCTGTAGCACATGTTTTGCCTATTTGAAAGGCACCTTCAGACTAAGCATATCATGGATTCGTATCCATAACTCTTAGCACTCGAGTGCCGCCATAGCGGCGGCATTGGAAGTTTATCATATTACTCGAGTGCCGCCCGGCCGCTATGGCAATATGTGCCAATAGTGTTTTTTTTAATATTTTCAGCTATTTTTTCATTGTGATTTCAATCAAATTAGAATGAATAATAATAGGTTATTACATTTATCAGAGAAAGAAGTCGCCAAATGAAGACCGCATGCGTAATTTCAACATGTGTTTTTATCAAACATCATTATTTTTTACTGTGTTATTTGCAATCTTGAATTTGATTACCATTATGTCATCATCAGATAGTGGCTCAGGTAACTATTATACAGATGTATATTTGCATACTAAAGTAATGGCACTAACATGGCTGAAAATAGTTCAATCTTCTGATATTCAATATTGAAATAATTGATCAGAAATTTTTAATATCGGTACATCCGTTTTTGCCAAATGACTAACAATTTATACATCCCTGAACACATTATGAATTGATGCAACTATGTATTAAAAGAATTTCATTTTTCCAAGAGAAAAGACGCAGAGGGATTTCATTTAAAAAAACCGTTAGAAGAATCCATTACAAGAGCCAAACATACCGTCAGTGTCTCTTTGCTAAAAATTCAATGGATGCGACTTTTAAAAAATGCACCCAAAAGAGGAAGGCCAAAGATTTACGAAAAAATAAACTTTTTTCCATTATACTTGACCAGCAGAAACCGGGAATATTTTAATTCTCTTAAAATCGAAAATTAAAGTGAAATTAAAAACAATAGCTTGGAAACATTAATTACTGAAAAATGTTAATGAATATAGCTTAATAAATAATTATTCTCAAAAAAAAATTTTTTAGTGTTAAACAAAACTTAATCTTAAAAAATGACAGACCATTTTCATAATAATGTGCATAATTCATTCTGTCAATTTTGAAAACAGTCCAAGTCGGTGTTCTCCAACCAATGGTCCGTGGCCCAGTGCCGGGCCGCAAGCAGTGTGCCAAATTTCAAGAAATTCGCCAAGCAAAAATATTGAATTTAGTATTTTTTTTCACCTGCACGTTCATTTGTATTTCTAGTTATTGTTAAATAATAATTGGTAGGATGATGCGCACGATGGTCACTGGTTTTGTCATAATCGACAGTCATAAATCTTTTCATGTACACTCAGGGAACGGAACGGAAATATTTTCTCTTGGGTAGTGAACCCAGATGCAAAACTTAACCTAAATATGTTTCCAAGAATTTCATATGTATTTTTCTTAGTTAAGTCCAGCAGTGTAGCAAGGGAAGGGGGTGGAGGGCCCACCCCGTGCGGCACATTTTAGGGGGCTGCATTTTCGATATATTCCATAATCAATGCAAGTTAATCATGTTTTATTCTGTCTAATGTGTGACTCGCTAACAAAATATACTTTTCTAGCGGCGGCATTTTTAAAAATGAGTAGAAAATTATGTAGGTAATAAACAAATAAGAATTGTCATGCCTTGTGATTCGCTGACAAAATATTTCTTTTCTGAAAGATCTAAGAATAATCATGAAGCCTGAATGTAGCAATTATTGAAATGCTTTTAATTTATTTTCTCACAATTGTGCTGCTAGGCTGTGAAAGAAGTTTTTCGAAAACTGAATTAATAAAAAAAACAATTTAATATCAACAGTGGGTAAGTTGCAATTAAAACAAATACTTTCAATAGCACACCAACAGATAAAACAGATTTTGATAATGTTGCTGGCGATTTTGCTAAGAGTAAAGCGAGGAAAAATAAATTTCTTATAATTTTTTTAAAATGTTATTTTAGTAAAATCTGCTGAATACCTTGTCCTAAATCAGTCCAAAGTTTTTAATTCGTTTTTATGTAGAATATATAGCTATTTATGTAATGTACATAAATAGTTTGATAATTCCATATTAACACTCAGGTAACCGGCGTTTTCGCTCAAAACTTACATGAAACCCGCACATTTCACACACGAATCGAATTTGCGAATACATTGCGAAAAAAATCATATCTTTATAACCATTTAAAGTAATTCCTTCAAACAAAAACGTTTGGGAAGCGTATAATGTTGCCTATAAAGATAAAGAAACACTGATTCTAAAATTAGAATAGTATTATGAAAAAATCAAATCAATCTTTGCATTACGTTGTCTCCACTTATGATGACGCAAAATAAAATAAAAATGTGAACACACATAATAATGACAGAACACATGGCTTATGTGCGTTTGACAAAATTAATGTCATAAATAAGTGTACTGTGTAACTTTCGTTTGAATTCACATATTATATGTTAATATTCACGTATTGTAGGCTATTCAAGAGTAATTTCATTGAAGTATTTATCATTTTTTCTAATTTATAAACATGTAATCACAGAAAATAAGGACGTGTACTCTACAAACGATATATTCACACTGAAATATATTTACATAATAATCATGGATACGAAACAACCTAGAGAATGAGTTTTTTTTAATTTGTAACTGGTTAAAAAAATATTATCACAAATAATATTCTAATGTAAAGTTTTCTGAAGCAATAAATATTATATTTCAAGGGTTATTTTTGACCGTAAATATAATAAAAAAAAAGTCTTCAAAAAAATCGTAGCCTTTAATCACACCCTCTTGAATAACACAACGAAATAAATAATTCTCAAGCAGTCTGTTTTGAGTTGGCTGATTGCAATTTGTCGTGCACTGCATAAAAACGCGCCAGCGCAGGGCCGGGTCTTAACGTAATATGGCAATTTCCGCAGCAGCGTGGGACCGGTTGCCTGATTGTTAATAATACACATAAAATTTGTTAGGATTGTAAAAATATAGTATGTTTTTCAAGAATGCAATGTTTTCCATCGTCACGATTACAAACAGTTTTCAAGAAAAAGTGGGGGGGGGGGGCAAATTCAATGACCGCGCCGGGCAGCACAAACCCTAGTTACGCCACTGGTTACGTCCATCGGTCACAATATAAGATTAAAAAATATTTCATAAATGACCCATTTAAATTACAGTATTGGTAGAATGCAATGTTTTCCATCGTCACGATTACAATTTTCAAGAAAAAGTGGGGGGGGCAAATTCAATGACCGCGCCGGGCAGCACAAACCCTAGTTACGCCACTGGTTACGTTCATCGGTTACAATATAAGATTAAAAAAATATTTCATAAATGACCCATTTAAATTACAGTATTGGAGGTCTGCGAAAAAATTTCTTTTTTTTTACTGATCCGATTTGTAAAAAGGTTGGGGAACACTGGTTTAAGTCATTTAACCTAAAAAACTTATTTCCTTATAAGCTACATGCAAAATTCATGACAAAATAAATTGTAAGCCTAGTAGACTATAGAAGTTTTGAAACACTATCGTTTAATATAAAAAATATTTTTTAAAACATTAAAACGTAAACCTTTAAATATCTCAAAACGAAAGAAACATAAACATGACTTACGAAACTTTTATAATTATGGGCACAAATCATTATTCAACATTAAATTAAAATATATCCAAGTGTTTATTTCTACAAGAATTATAGGAATCGGTTGATATCTAATTGGGCTTCATGCATTAGTCAGAATTATAATTCTTGCAGAACTAAAACCTTTGATGCCAACCATATTATAATGGAGTCCTACTAAGTTAACAGCAATTCAATCAATAACAAAATTCATACAACTGTAACAAAACGAACCTTCTTTTTTGGCTTTTTAAATTTGGCCTTCATCTCATCCTCAGTGTAATAGTCGGAAGCAATTTTTAATTCAGGAAGAACAAGAGATTCCAATCGTTTTGAAGACAGTTTTTCTTTTATCTGTAAAAAATAGCACACCTTTAAGGTTTGAAGATGAAAGTATAAATGGATACAATCGGGAACACAGTCCCAAGCGTGACGCAAGTGAAGTAGACTCTCGGCCACAGCCCTGTAAACGAATGATAAGACTTTCTAAATTTCGCACCCCTCATCAGGGTCCCTCACTGTGATAGAGAGGGAGAATTTACACAAACATTCTGAAGGCGCTTTGCCGAGAGGTGACTCATGGAGGATTCTGAGCATGCTGCACATCAGGGATGTATCAAAAGATATAACTGAAAGTAAAATAAGGATAAAAATTGAGATAATAAATGAGAATTTTAAGTAACAAGGATTCACCATCATCTGTTTGAATTTCCTAGCTTCTTCTTGATCACGGTCGCCGATGACAAATCCTTCAGGTTGATTCTCTCCATATATCTCCTCATCGTACTTCCCGAGGAGGCTACGGGGCTGGGTGATACCGTAACGCTCAGGGTCGTCAGCCCCTTCGTAAGGATCATAGCCCCCGGTCTTGGCTTTCTTTTTATTCTCATTGCTCTGAAAAATGGTCAGGCGTGAGTCACACAACAATGGAATAAAACTATTAACACGTTGGTATTTGCCGTTTATTGTTCAGTTGAATGGGACCCGGCAAATGTCGTTTTTCGCAGACGGTTGGTTGTTTGCAGGACATGGCATATGACAGGTTTGCTTGCTGGCATGAGATAAAACGCATTTAACGCAACCAATTATCTTTAGAGTGATTTATACTTTGATGCAAGAGACCCATTTTTGACGAGAAGCAATAAGACTTATGAGTTATTATAGGCTGAATGTTTTCATTCATTACTTTGGAATGGCAAGTGTTATTATTTATTATAAATATAATTATATGGAATGGATAACTATATCTTTTATGTGGAATGTTTTAAATATTTCATATTGAAAATATGTGTAGTGCCATTTGATAACATTGATAACAGGTGTTTATATTCAGCTTAGAAATTTGGTGAAATTATTATATTATAAGTGTTTTTTATTTTATTTATAAAGACCAAATATCACACATAATTTCTCTGAAAATTTCAATCAACAATATTGTTTGGTTTAGAAGTTATGCCTATTTTAAGATATATATTTTTGCACCAATCGCTAAAAAAACACCCGCTTCCGGTTGCTAGTCTATTTTAAAAAATAAAACACAATTCATTTGTACTACTTGCACATATTTCTAATGATCAGGACCGGTTTCAGTTGATAATTCTCGTGATGAGCGAAACCGGTCCTGATCATTATAAACATGTGGAACTAGTACAAATGAATTGTGTTATATTTTTAAAATATAATGTCTTTCCACCAAGAATTGTTAGTTAACACCTTAAAAGTGCTAGTCTATTGTTTGAGGCGCCCGATTATAATATGCTAACATGGGGGTTACTGGATGAAAGAGGAATACCTTATCGTAGCGATGGTCATCCAAGAGATTAACATTGACGAGAACATCATCGGCCTCATCGAGCACATCGTTATCACGAAGGGTTAGAACGACACTGCGTCCTTCCGGAAAGTGCCGCGTATCATGGCCCACTTTCAGCCCTCGCAGAGAGCCTGTTCCATATGCGGCCGCTCTCTGTCCTCTCTCTTCTTCGGCAGCTATTTCGCCTACTCCAAACTCTGCGTCCATCTCGTCCAGAATGGCCGCCTATGTGAAACGGACCGGTTCAGGTATTTCATACACAACAGTATATACATACATTTTGCTCTATTCATTGACAAAGAGAACATTTCACCCACCCTTTTGGCGGCGTCCTCCTTCTCTTTGGTGATTTGGCGATTGCGAGCGACCCACACTGACGCATCTGACTCTTCGTTGTCTGAATCTCCGAGTCCCTTGGCTCCCAGTAACCTGCGCAACAGTTATTATGAGTGTACTGCTCAACCTGTACTCCAACACTTCCTAATACAAGTTTCACAGAATTGACTAGGAGTGGAATAAGCATTTGCCTATTTGTTCGAACAGACGAAAGGCTCTCTTAGAAGTGTTCTTTCACTGGGTAATACTTTTACGGCATATGAACGACCGCCAAGTGACCATGTGAAATGTTTCCTTTTGGCATTAGTCATTGAAAGGCGCGCATGTCACACGCTCTCCTCTCATTAAGAGACAACAGCCGTCAGCTTCTACATATTGCTGTATGTTCAAAATATGATTTGGTTTTTTGCGTACACACAAGAAAGACCTAGGTTCAAGATACTGACAGTAAATGAGCCAAGATATCAGAATCTTTGAATAGAAAGACGAACTTTGAACCTAACCTTGAATTTATACTGCAATAGGTTGTATGCCAAAAGTAATTAAAAAGATATTGTACTGTAAAGGTAGTGAAAATACACTTCGTCACTATGTGATATCATTTTCAATCTCTAGAATGTATGATCAATGGCAAATAAATTGCAGTTTTTTTGCTTCCTGAACACATTGACAATACAATTTATGGCAGCACGACTACCGGTCGATGCTTGAAAAATGAATAAAAACTATGACTTACTTTTGTTCCACTGATCGTTTTTCCTTTCGCTCGGCTATTTTGGTCCGAATTTTTTCCCTTTTTTTCTTTTCGGCGAGATTGTCAGCCGGTCTGTGATAAAACTCTCCGAGATCATCTTTGAGCATTCCATCGTCTATAATTCGAGAATGCAGACATTAATGGCAGGGCAGGGAAAGAGGCGAAAGATTTCTTCCAAAAGGTGAACTGTCACTCGACCGGGTAATACCCGTACGACAGGAGACTATCGTCGAGCGACCTAGGTCGAGTGTCACTCTCGGCCGTGGCGATAGAGAAGAACGCGATTTCGTTCGACCCTTTAAAATTGAAATGCGGTTGGCCATATTAAAGGAAGTGATAAAAAAAAAAAAATGCACATCTCACCTCCCACCGCCTGCTCCTCGACTTGGAGGGGTTTGAGACCCAATTTTGCACGAAGGCGATTGGATTCGTCGACGGACAGAGATTCAGCTTTAGAGGCGGAGGGCGTCGGGCGCTCATCCTCGCTCGTTCTACGACGCTTCTCCGGAGACGGAGAAGTCAGATGCGAATCCACCGGCACTTCTTCGACTAGAAACAGATCACTAACCCGTTAATGTCTTCGCTGCTAATCGTGACATAAAAAATATATTTGAAATTGTTTTCTCGACGACACAGGGGCGAAGCAGGATAGATTTAGACAACTGAGCCATAGAATGCAGGATCACATCTCGCTCCTAAGCGGCTGTACATACGTTTTCAGGTATATTAGTATAGCCTTAAAATTATACAAATCAATAGAAAAGTACGGTCCCAAATGAAAGGTTCGGCAGGGAACAATGAACTCTATTTGTGCCACACGGAGGAGCTATGAACATCGGTGTGAATCCAGTCAATCTTTTGAGTGTCAGTTACAGTGAAAGTAGACTTCATTAAAAGCAGTCGTGTTAAAGATGAATTTATTAACTTTCTGCTAATTCATATAAAATCTTTAAGCTTAGGTCTAGAGACCAATTCGATTGAAAAGTATTAACCTAGGAAAATTAAGATGGAGTACTCCCGGACTGACTACCCGGTGTACGGAAATGGTGTAAAAAGAGTAATCGTAATACATTTTTTCCTGCTGTCAAATTTGAAGGTGATTAAAATACTGTTGCCATTCTAATAACATTTCTTGCAAAATAGTGATTAATGCATTGAGCTAAAACGAGGAATGCTTTACTATTATATATTAGTATTAACAGATTAAGCATCTAAGCATCACACCATTACACACTATTCACTTGTTTTTTATTGTTCAAGTTTTGTCACTTTAAATTTTAGCAAGTTTCAATTTTAAAGGCTTGATGGAACTTTTAAAATTCATCCATCATTCATTATCCGTTTGTATATTATTGTAAATAAAAATTAAATCATACATGTAGTGTATGCAAAAAAAGAACTGCAAGTCTTCCAGTGAATCCATAATAAAAGTACAGATTGTCATCAACTTATTGTCCTTTTAGAAAATTCAACCTTTGATAAAATTTGAATCTACTTTTAAATAGCAAATTAACATTTATATCTTAAAACTGCAGTAAAGCGTGGCAATACTTGTCGGAGACTCAAAGACCAGCAATAAATTGAGTTTTATATACATGGCAAAATTGATGGATCGATGTCAAAAAAAACAAAAGAGTTTCCAGTTTGATCGCGAATTCAAATATTAGCAAAAAAAATCAAGCGAATGAGTGTTGACAGTTTTCTTCTCTATCTTAAGTGATTTGAAATTTCAAAAATATTTGGTTCATTTAGGTTCAAATATTTTAATTTTATATTGCTTATAATTTCCACAATTGATTCGCCTACATTTTACTTTTCACCATATCCACCTTCTTTGCGGAGAGCCATGCAGCACCTCTAAGATTTCTATAAGCCTGCAATCGCTCAGCTTTCTCCTGCGACAAGCCAGAATCTATCAGTTCCACGAGTACACCCTATGAGAAATACCCGATGGTCTTACAGGATGCATTTATAGTGCCGTATTTTATTTTAAATGCCCTAGGGTACTTTACAGTTGGTGAGAAAACTATCAGACCATCATATTTATCTTTGTGAAAGATTCATTTCACGAATATGTTTAAAAAATAAAATACAATTCATTTGTACCACTTCCACATGTTATGCCACGCAGTGCACATTTCAATCTCACTTTCATTGTAGAACCAGATTGGGTACCGAGATACAATTGGTATTAAGGGGAACCATGGGCATGGAGGGGAAATTTCAATGTGAGATTTGTGATAGGTAAGTAAGAATATAGGGTAAAAAATAGCAATGTGTTTATTTACACAAGAATAACCAAATTGCATTGATACCTTGATGCTGAAATAGCTAATTAGATAAGTTTTTAACCACATCCGCACCCAGTGTGGAGCATATGGAATGGAGGTATCTCAACAGAAGTTTTTTTCTACGAGAACTCCTCGTTTCTCAGTTGCTAGATGACTCTTTTTGGAAGAAAGTAGGGGATAGGGCTAATACCTCTCGTTGCACCCCATTTTAGGATTGGGCGAGGAGGGAATTCTAAAGATCACAAACATTCATGCCTGGGAAAAGATATTCACGAATCAATTGAAAAATAGATTTATGAAACTGTCTGTTCCGATACTTGAACTCGAGCGTAACCGTAGCCATTGACGTTAACCGCTTAAAATTATTACTGATTACCTAATAGTCACCAATATTTATTAATAATCTTTGTACTACTAAATACATTGGTATTGTTTGCTGTAATGTTCCATCAAGTAAGTGGCCATTTAATAAGTAAGATAATAGTATTATTGGTAAATGTTCGTATTGGTGGATGTTATCTAAGAATGCATTCTTCTCACCAAAAAGCGCGTGAAATGTTAGAATAGTCTTTCATCAGGCTAAATATATTCAATAATGACGAAAGGAAACATAAAACAGTGGTTTATTGCATAATAATTGTGTATGTCACACACTTTATTTTTGAGTGCCATATTGCAATGAACTCAGGATTGTCAACTTAAGACCAAACATATTCATGTGTGCTACAAACAAATAAGAGTCTAAATGAAGATTCATAAGAATTCAACTGTGTTTATTATACGGTAGGTATTTATTTCGAAGAACTCAAAAATAATATGATAAAATATCAAAGTATTCAGTTCTACAAAGTTTTATAAGTTAGTTGATAACTATTTCGGCTTTACCACACGCGCACACCGTGATAATCCGCGCAACGTGAATTCGTAAGAATCTTTATTTACTCTTATGTAACACACATGCATATAATTTAAGACATCGACTGAGGGTGCTTGATGGAATTTCAATATCAAATTTGAATTATTGTGATTTCGTACACTTCCATGTATTTAGTCACTAACGACCTGTCATTCGTGCACTCGAATGCCTGAAGATGCCAAAAGGCGAAACCCGGGTCGTTTGTGACAAAATACACAGAAGTGTACAAAATCTCAATAATTCAAAATTGACACATGAATATGTTTGGTTTTTAGGTTGGCAATCCAGAGTTTATTACAATATGGCGCTCAAAAATATTGTGTGTGACATACACAGCTATTATGCGATAAACCACTGTTATAATGTTTCCTTTCATCATTATTAAATATTTTCCATATATTTAGCTTCATAAAAGACTGTACTACCCAAAAACAACTCATTTAGCATGCCTTTTGATGAAAAAAATGCATTTTTAGACAATGTCCACCAATACGAACATTTACTGCATTATTGTATCAACGGATAAATATCAAAGTTAGTCATCCTCGAAAATCATTCATGTATATCCTGGGAATCGAACCCAGTCTTGCTATCAAGTGGTACTAAAACGATTTATCAATTTGGACAACCTCAATTATAAGAACAGAGGCATTGACTATACGAGGTTAAATCAACAATACAATCTTTAAAATAAGTTCCTGGAAATTTTACCAACCTCAACAGACGGCATGGTCTCTGCATTCTGGGATGCCGTCATATTTCTGAAATGAAGAGGAGCAAACACAGCCATTAAATAGGTTCTGTTTAAATCCACCACCAGAAGCACGTGGCATTGAAAAGGAGCCAGGACAGTCCACGGTGGCGGATTATATTAAAAAAAAAAAATATTCATCGATTAGGAAAATAGAAACCCACCTTCGGGTGAACGCTCGCGCTTCCTCTCTTTTCGTTTCTTGTGGTGTCGACGGTCTTTGTCTCTGCCATCAGAAGCAGGCGATGGAGGCGATCGGGATCTGCTTCTGTGTTTGCGTTTTTTGGTATCTTTATCACGCTTATGCTTTTTGGTAGAAGAACCCATGTTGATAGAATGAAGAGAAATGCTTTCAAGTACTCCACAATTATACTATGATTGGCAAAGACGAACAGCATGCGCCATGCAAGCGTACAAAATGGCCGGTGCTAGTCTCATAGATAATATAGTATACCATAGTCTCATAGATAATATATATATATGGCTATTTTTCATTATATTATCTATTATATTAGTATATTATCTATGGTCTTTTTATAACGCAATAGACAACAAATTTAGCTTCCGTTATGTCCGCACTTGAACGGTTTGTAGAGAAATTACTACTATCACATTCTTTGAATTTCATACGACTAATGCTAGGTTCTCATTATAATTAATAAAAACATCGATATAATGATAGCAACTATAAAGCATCTGCCTTTTGAATTTGATCTAATTCCATATGCACTTTATATTTGATAGATGTGTTCCACAGTTTGCTGTATAAAAAGGCTTGGCTTACGTTGAAAAATTAGTGATGCATTATACAATTTTCCAAAACCGCAGAACTTTGAAGCAGTGAATAAAAGTATACTCAATCGCATAAAAATATGATTAAATCAAGAAAATAACAAGAACTGAAAACAATGTGCTCATCGGATATATATATATATAGTATAAACAATGGTTCTTCATAATCAGAATTATAATTATTCTAGCCTCATTTCCATCAACGTTGTGTGCTGATTGTTTGACTTTAACAATCTAATCAATGATACGTGTAAATGTAAACTTTGGGATGATTTTTTATGTAAACTATAATATAGTTGTGATTTAACTTTGGAAAGGAGGAGCGGGACAATACTTCTCAGGTTTACCGAATATCACTAGATTTTAACAACATTGCATATAACCGTAATCTCCGTTAGTATAAAACGCTGACGATTGGGCTTGCCTTCCAATACCGATGCACTTGGCAACATCACCCCGTGACAAAACGGAAAATCAGTAGACTTTCGACGAACCTATGTAAACATCATTGTTTTAATACATTTCAAAATGCTTTTTTTTGGGAAAAAATATTAAAAATAAACAACATAAAATCAAAATCGCATAAAAAGAGATCCGAATCTACTAAACTAATAAAAATATGTAAGTAAAAGCATAATGCAAAACAACATTGACTTTGACAACATCAAGCTTGTTGATTTATTGACTGTTTTATATCGAAAAATGCATTTGCTTGATATTATTTATATAGCCTGTTATTATTTGACATAACATTTAGTTGGAGCGCTTATAGCTGTGGTCTTATTTATATGATAATGGTAAAAAAAAATATATCAGAATTAAATTATTAATTGATATGTGCAATCGAATAATCTTTAACAATGACACTGATTTAGCGCCAGACTATAACATCTTAATTACAATGAATAGTTCAAACTCAAGACCTTTTGCAAAACATTAGGGCCCTCCACACTATGCTTCTATCGCGCACGTTTAGGTGGTGGAGGGGAAGAATATACTTGTTATTTCCCCCTCTTCACCATATTTTTCCACTCAAACGTGTGCGATAGAAGTATAGTGTGGAGGGCCCTATTACCCACTAAAACAGACATTAAACAACCGTTATCAACATAGACAAAAAGTTCACAATCTGTCACAAAGCCTACAAAAGAACGTATCTTAAATAATACTGTTTGGAGTATTTCTAAATGTTCTCAATAATTTTTAAAAAAATCAACAGTTAGTAATGCTTGTTATAATCATTAAAAAAATGTGGAATTCGAACAAAAAAAGCTTTGAAATATACAGTTTTTCCACCAAGAATTGACAGTTACCTTAAAAAAAAACTAATCAAGCTTTTACTAGGTATATCATTTTCACATAAATTTCATAACTAGCAGTTTTTAACTAGGTTCGCCCAACATAGAGGACGCTCATATTAGGTTATTTAAAGATGGTACTGTTTTAAATTAAAAAATAATGGATAATTTTCCGCTCAATCGCTTAAAAATTTTACGAGAATTTCAAGTGCGATCACTTATTATTTGTGAAATTTATAACAAAGCTTAAGACATCGACTGAGGGTGCTTGATGGAATTTCAACAAAGTATTGTTGCTAGGTGACATGATGTAAAAACATTGATAATCACGAAATATTTGATATGGAGCTGTTGCTAGGCAATCTTTCTCGGCGTTTGTTGATTTTATTACTAAACGTCAAAAATATCGCGTTTTCAGTTTTGGGTCATGGTGGAAAGATAGAACTACAAGGTGAGCTGTAAAACAATTGACAATCGCCATTTTTATTTTTAAAGACGTCATAACGTGCCAATATTTAAACGTCATAAGTATTTTGTTTGCGTCACAGTTTTGAAGAGGTGATAAATATTTGATTCAGGTTTTAAAGAGAAACATATATATTATAATAAATAGTACGATAGAGTTTAAATTAAAACATTTAGATATTCTTGTCTAAGAAAAACTATTATTTTAAAGATTTTAAAGATAAAAAATTAATAACAATGTCGAAATGTGCAATGAAAACTAGTAAGAGCTGGAACATGAAAAAATCAACAGAAATGTGAAGTTTTTTACTTTTCCTACGGGACGGATTCGTGGTCGAGTGGTCTACGTCATTGGCTTCGGTTGCGGGGTTGCTCATGGGTTCAAATCCCAGAACGGACAGAATTGAATTCATTTCATGAATTGATTTTTCAATATATTTACTGATTTCTATTGGAAGGCATGGGTGTTTGTGATGTCTTAATTAAATTTCCTCTCATCCATGCGATCCTTAAAACGGGGAGTAGCAAGAGTGATAAGCTAACCTTTAATTCTGTCCTATCCATATTCGTATATCCATGATATTTTCGAAAAAAACGAGAGGTTGACCATCTGAGTAACAAGCAGTTGAAGTAGAAAAACTTTTTTGAGATATCTTCATTGAGAGACCATATGCTCCACATTGGGAGTGGACATGGCATCTAAAAAAATCTTTTTTATATTGAGTGATTAAAGTGAGATTATGAAAAAGCTTATATAAATATTCTTTACAACACGCTACTATTTTTTGTTTTGACAAAACAATGTCATTCTCTAGGAAATTTAATTGCGGGTAAGAAATTGGCAAAAAGTCAAACACTGGAATCAATGAAACCAATAAATTATGCAAAAAACGAAATATTAGGAAAATTCGTCGCCATATTTCAAATATTCTGTATGGTTTGTTTTAAGAAATTTCTTTTGTCACAATATTATGGTGGCTTTTTCATACTGATATATTCGTATTTTGCGTAAACCATCGGTTTCCTAAAATATTAATAATTCATATCCAATATTTTAGAATTAATATTTATTAATTTTTTAAATAATGGTTGTAAAAGTTTCACTGAAAACCATTTTTTAAAATACCATTTAAACGAAAGTAATAATATCTTAGCTTCTGAAAATGTAAACGTATTACTTTCTAGATCTAGGATGTATGCTAGAATTAAGATTTAAGAATCAAAAAATACTTCGATTTTGTTAACTAAGCAAATCATACCTTTCGATAAATTTCGAAACAACTCAATATTACGATGCACCCGTTGTGACGTCACATATTTTTCATAGCAAAGATGCATCTCACCTTGTAGTTTTATCCTTCCACCATGGTTTTAGGTTAAAACTTAAATGTTGATAGTAGAAAGTTGAAAATAGTGCAGTTGAACTAACAATTTCAGCCAAAATGACGGGTGAAAATTTCACGTCGCCAATTTAAGCCGTTTCGGATGAGTTGTTGTGACCGACAGGCATACAAACATACATATTTCTACATGTATTTTGTGCTATATAGTTAAGATTAAGTACAATGTCAAAAGTACTATAGAGGTTCTGGTTCGTTTTGAGGGTTTCGCTTTCATTTGTGGGAATAAAGCAGCTGCAACCAAAAATGGTACAGATAAATTTTAAAACATAAGAGCGCGCTTTTCAAAACTTATGTATCGTAGCTGTCAAACGTCAATAGCAATATTATTGCAAATTGGCCTGCTGATCCTCTACTTTTAATGGCTTTGGTCCATTTTGAAGTCGTCAATTTTACAGTTTATACAAACGTTGTATGGACTTACTATAGACGATTATGAAATTTTTCAATAGACAAGGAAAGTGATGTTAGCCCTCTTTATGGCATTGAAACTAAAATAAATATTTATTTCATTATTATTGAAAAAGAAAAATTCTCATATTATTACACATGATAAAATGCTTTCTTTAATTAAGCCGGAAATGTGTTAAATAAACATTTGTTAAGAATAAAAAGAGTATGTTTGAATGTTCTGATTTGCCGAGATAGGGTATTGTTTGAAAATTAAGGTAGATACTTTTAGATTCTATAAGGGTGAGGATCTTTACCATGGATCTTGAAATATACAGAATCTTAAAACTAAATTTAACTCATTGCAGACACTTAAATATTCTTTATTATATAATATCACAATTATTTTATGTTGTTTGTGCTGCATATTATTTAGTTACTCGGTGATTACAAAATTGTAATGTTAATGTGGAAATAATAAAATAAATGTTCTATAATTGAATACTTTGATAATTTATCCAATAATAATGGATTTCCACCAAGTAAATGCTTATTCAATCAATAGTTATACGGAGCCTAACAATATTGAAGTAAATTACTGAAAGATCGTTAAATGTTCATCATTGTAAATCTTTGATAAGTGAGCATTTTTTTATGAAATTCGGTTTTTTTGAATATAATAACAAAGCTGGGCGACCGAAATACATTCAACGCTATTCTTGGAGATATAACCGCATTTTATCCAGTTGTATTATAGGGTAAATAGTATTATGATACTTGCAGAACTGAATTATAAGTTTTTTTTGTTAGAAACAGATGACCTGCATATAACGCATTAATTCTTGTAGCCATAACCTACTTCCATCTCCTTTTTTACAATGGTTATATTAAAATTGTCTTCACAAAATTAAATTCTGTGTTTTATTTATTTAAAGTAGAGGATCATTAGGCTAATATTCGATAATATTGTGATTAAAGTTTGACAGCTACGATATAAGATTTAAAAATCGTACTCTTATGTTTTAAAATGTATCTGTACCATTTTTGGTTGCAGCTGCTTTATTTCCACAAATCATAGTGAAGCCCTTAAAATAGACCAGAACCATAAAGTCAATTAATAGTGAATTTTTTCAATAAGAAATGCAAATATGTAAATCTATTTCTCTGAATATAAAGATTCAATATTAAAAAGCAAATCTAAAAATCAGTCGAACGTTTTTATATATAAAAAAAACTGCTGAATAATGTTAAAAAATATTTTTGCCATCATTCGTACCCTGGCTCGCGAAATAAAATAATCGCTGTATGGGAGAAAAAAGCTTTCATTTAATTTTCTTATCCTAGAAAACAAATGACGTTTATTTTCAATTACAATTTATTAGGATCGTATCACTCAATTTATTTTCAATACACTGACGGCCATTTTGAGAGTGGAAAACGTAGCCAACGAACGGATAATAATGGTAACTTTAGCTTCGCAGTCTTCACACAGTCATAATATTTGTGGTACATAGTACATACAGCCGTACTATAGAATAGTGCAGACAAAGAGTCGATCGAGGTCAAAAGGGAGGCATCGCAGTGCGCACAGCTGTTTATTTCAGTTTCAGCTGACTTTTGTGTACAGTGCCAGCTCAGTGTTTTATTTTAGAGACCGCGATGATGGAAATCGAGTCCTAGTAGAGGAAACGTCAAAACAATATCGAGACAATCGCACCGCGGAAACGTATTCTGGCGGAAATGTAAAATTTTCTAAACAAAGAAATGAATCTCGATACCTGCGTTCGTCTCTGATTCCGCGTGACGTCACGTACAAACTTTACTCAGCCTTCCGAACGGAGCACCGGAAGAGAGCCATGGCCGTCTTGAGCGTCGTCGTCTCGGCCGGACTACCCTCTTCGCGGTAGGCTTCCCGTCGAGCCGTAGAGTTCATCCGGAAGATCGCAACGGAATCGGCCCGAATCAAGCCTGGCCTCCACTGATTCGTCGGGGGACGACGGCGCCGGGCACCAGCCGCCGCGCAAGAGGTGTCGCAGGCTCTCGCCGCGCCGAGAGATGCACCAGCAGGGCGCCGTCAACGCCAACGGCGCGCAGGTGAACGGGGCGGCGATCGCCGACGCCAACGGTGCCCCCGTCCCCGCCGACGCCAACGGAGAGCTGCCGCCGCGTCTGCAGCTCGACCAGACTAATCAGGAGATCGTCCGTCTCATCGGGCAGCACCTCAAATCCGTAGGACTCGAGTCAGTATTGCGTTCCAGGGTTTTCATTTTTTTTGTTTATTGAAGTCACTCAAGCGGGGACAGTTCGGATGTGTTGTGCTATTTATATTTCATGAGTTGCAATGTTGACAATCTGGGAAATACTCAATAATGTACAGTCAGTTGCTTTAGTTTAATCAAGGAGTCAATGTGGCCTCAAAATGAAATTTGTTACCCGACAATCCAATTCAAAACACTCGATAAACAACATGATATTGTAGGTCTAGTGGACTACTCAGCGCTATTTTTATTTTCCTTTTGCCTTTTCTCATTGACCATTTGAAAATTACGTAGAAATGTAATCAGCACAAGCAAGTCTCCCTCAGAATAATAAACTTTGCGTTGTAAGAATGCCCAACTTCACCGCATATTTTAGAGTCTCATTGCAGATTGCACTGAGTGATTGTGAAAATAATATAGGAAAAAAAGTATGTTTGAAAACAATTTTAAATGCCATTTAGGGGCATTTCTATAAATGCTCTTCGCTATCTCCATTTTGTGTTTCCACCTCGAGAAGTGCTTCTTCTGCTCTCTGCAGTCTCAATTATTCTGTGTCTGCTTCGACACAGTCCGACTGACCCTTCGCAGTACCTTGCCTCAGTTGAGTTTCTTCAGTTTTTTAGAGTTCTCCATCCTTTCAACCTAGCCTGCGCAATGTAGTTATGCTACTTAACTGAATTGCCAAATGGCGCATACAATTTGGGGTTGTTTCTTGAGTATCGCCCGAATGCCTTGTATTTCTCAGATATGACCGTTATTTTATGATAGTTATTTGTTGTCTTCGCATGACTGCATTGATATACATAATAAAATAGCATTTACTCTCTGGAAACACAAATATTCATTTATTTTTTCTATTCCGTTATTGCGTGAAGTAATGCAGCAAAATTGTATATCTATAGGATGTGCTGTATGTCACGAAAAATGGAATACTGTATATCCTCAATTACTACCCGCAAATTAAAGACATACTATGCAAATGATTAATTAAATTTAATATTTACAATGACAGAAAAAACGCTGACATCTTCATCGACAAATCGCACTCCAATTCTTATAGATGACACGTTTTGTGTTTTGCAAATACCCAGTTTTGACATTTTTTAATCAAGTTAATCGTGATTTATTGTATATTTCAAATGGTTCTCGAGTGTTCACTAAGGCGGGATCTCATTTTCCTGTCTACCATTTCTTATTTATTCAATGTGTTGGAAAATATTTACATACGCAGAAGAGACATGTCGATAGTCCATTTAGTTATCTCGTTTGCACTTTCACCTTTACCGTGCGCTGTTCGTTTATTTATTCAGAATGCGATTCAATCTCATCGCATTAGTCACTGACATAATTAAGAATGTAAAGAATATTTGGATTCTGCATTGTACAACAAAGAAAGCAATTGCGGTCCAGTATATCAAATTTATAGAGCCAGAAGGGTGTAAATGAAATTTTGGCGAAATTATTTGTTTGCTAGTTAGATTTACTGGAATGGCCTGCACGACTTGTCATAAGGGAAGCGACAGAAGTTGTTCCATAATGAAGCTATAGATTTTAAGTACTGAATATACCACATTTCAGATTATTATATTAAATTGTCTTTAAAATTCTTCGATTCATATTTTTATACTTAATAACTGTAAATTTATTTTCATGCTGATATTGCACCCCAGACATGCGTCATTGGTAAACTAACGAATCTTTTTAGTGTACCAGTCACTCTTCTGCCTCTATGGAAATGTTAGTACTTTCCCACTCTTCTACTTTGCAGCAGGCAGAGTGATAAAACAAATGGCTTGCGGAGAATCCAAGAATTGAGCTGTGAATCATGGTTTTCGTTATACGGTGTGGTGACTAATGTGTAAAAATAGGCCAATTCATTCGAAGTGGCCTGATTTCGATATCTATTGCATATCTTTGACAAGCATAATACAGACTTGGGTTATTGCAGAATTATTTTACTAAAAGGATCACGTCATTTTTGTCACATGAAAGATACAATGGAAATTGGATACCCATGAAAACATTTGTTTTTGTTCTGAAAAATTATTGTACCCTTTAGATTTCCACCCTCATCGTAGTCGATCTTCTTTTGAACCAAATCTGTGCAGTAAACGCATTAACGCGTCCCATAATCCCATGCATCTGAAGGTGGCCATAAAAAGCGCCGTACTTTAAAACTAAATCTCTAGCCATGATTGTTTTATCAAGATTGTGATTGTTTTAAATAATCTAATATTTTGTATGCACAGTGACATTTTGAATTACGGTGAAATACTTGGACGCTATATATTGTAACATATTATTGACATTATATTGATTTTCAATAAGAGCTTCGTTGGGCAAGCAAATTTTTCAAAGAAATTCCTGGCCCGCCAGGTACCGTCATATGTATAGTTCCCAGCCGTTAAAAGGTTTACTGTCATGATACGATGAAATATTTTTTTATTAATGCACCATAAAAACTTTACCGAAGAGCATGATTGAAATATGTGGAAAGATAATTGATCTATTAAAAAAGATTATAGAAAATAGTTATGATTTACGCAGTTTACTCTATTGCCTGAAAAGCAACCAGTTGGAACACTCCAAACCAACGGATTCATACTCTTCGAAACTGATAGAGGACCTCCCGCCTTCTTCCCGGCATCTCTGAGGAAATAGTGATATACTGAATAACTATTGTTACCTTTTAATTCACAGAAGAAGCGCATCTCTGTTGATGGAAGAGTCGGGATGCCACCTGGAGCACCCGGCGGCGGCCACATTCCGTCAGCACGTTCTGCAAGGCGACTGGACGAAGGCCGATCATGACCTCAGGCAACTCCACGACCTGCTGGACGCTGACGTGGACGCCAACAGTCTAGTTGTGAGCCAATATCCATTTCGTTTATATTTCAACTGACGCTATCGATGAGCGTCGCGAACTCGTATTAAACGATCTGTTCTGTTTCAGGAGATGAAATTTCTACTGTTGGAGCAGAAGTATCTGGAATATTTAGAAGCCGGTCGGGCTCTCGACGCCCTGCACGTGCTGCGTAATGAACTCACTCCGCTCCAGCATCTCACTCCTCGCGTGCATCAACTCTCCTCCTACATGATGTGCTCTGACAATCGAGACCTCTATCAGCGAACCGAATGGTGAGCGCCGTGTCTCATATTACTATTCAGGCTTTTTGTTAAAATAAGTATGTGCAGTAATCACTTTTAAACTGTCAATTCTTGGTGGAAAAGCATTATATAAATCAGTGCTCCGCAACCGGTGTGACGCGGAACACCGGTGCACCGGAACACCGCGAGACGATATCAGGTGTGCCGCAGCACAGTGGAAAATGGGGGCTGTTTCGTGTGTAAAACGAAAAATTCTTACCTTTCAAATTACATATTGCATATGTTGGGAATCGGGAAGCACTGATGGCTAAAAAATTTCTAGTGGAATTATTACAAACAATGAACAAATGTATTCAAATAATACACATCAAATCAAGAGCCTTATTTTTTTTTGTACGTAAGTGTTCTAAGTGTTCTATCGCTCTAATAAGTAAAAGGGTTTAACTGGCTATAATAGCATATTTTTTAATAATGATTATTAAAAAATATGCTAGCTACTATTTCAAATTCATCAAATAAACACAAATCAATAAATTGTAAGTTTTGTTTATGAAATTTACATATGTTGGCTTCTAGTGCGCCGCGAAATATAAATGAATGCTTAGGTGTGCCACGAGTGAGAAATGGTTGCGGAACACTCATATAAATTATGATAGTAAAACAACTTTTTCCACCAATTCCACAATTTTTACAATGATCAGTTCGGTTTCGCCCATTCCGAGCATTTTCAACTGATGAATCAGTAGAAGATGCTTGCGATGAGCTTAACCAGTCTCGATCATTACAAAAAAATGCGGATTGAGTACAAAAATTGTATTTTGTTTGTATAAATACTATATCGTCGTTGTTCTGGAAGAAGACACTAACTGGGAAATACTAGTTTTGAGTAATTGCCAAATGCTTGAAATGCCATACGTTTTTCATTTTGTTTGTATAAAAAAGTTTTTAAGTAAAAGCTTAATTTATAAAAATAAGTGAGTTCTGTCATATGGTAGAGTTTGAAATAAGCAACATTTTGGTATAACTAAGCCAATATGTAATTTTTTCGATTTAGTGTTTTCTTCCAGAACAACAACGATATGTGAATTACATAGTTTATCGTCATTATAAAGTTCTGTTTTTATATATCAATGCTCATGGCAACATTTATTCAGTATGAATGAAATCATTCAGTAAAACATTTTTTATTATCCACCTTAATAGGTGTGGTGCTGGAGCTGTTTGGCGTGGTCGCGTGCTGGAGCGGGTGCAAAGTCACCTGCCAGCTCGGGTCATGCTGCCTCCTGCTAGACTTCTAGCTCTCTTGGGACAAGCGCTCGCCCTGCAGGCCCAGAGGTGCCGCTACCACACTGCGCCGGGACCCGACCCCTCCCCCTCTCCGTCGCCCGCTCTGTCTCTTTCTTTCCATGCCTCTCTTCTGCAAGATCACTGTTGCCCCCGAGGACAGTTCCCCGCTCACCCCGTGCAGGTTTGTTTTGATCGTCGCTCATCATTCAGTCTCTTGTGTCATTTTCACAATGATCTAACGTCTCCGGTCTGTCTTTAGATCCTCAACGACCACTGTGATGAAGTGTGGTTCTGCAAATTTTCTCCAGACGGATTGAAGCTGGCCACCGGGTCCAAGGACACCACCGTTATGATTTGGGATGTGGACCCTCGCGCCCTCAGACTCTCCCACAGGTAAAGTATACTATTACTGCAAAGTCCCTCATATGACTATTCTTCGCATAAAAAAATATTTTAGAAACCTTTGTTATAAAATAAGCTAAATGGAGAAAATGAAATAAAGTATATACTATTTATTCATGAGCTTAAGATTTAAGAGAGTATGGACGATATAGATCGTCCGGGCGAAATTACCGTGGAGGAGTATGGACGTCAATGATCGTCCGTGTACATTTACGTGTTTATAGGCTGGAAAATGTATTGAAATTTCATCTATGGCTATTTGTAGGTACCTTTTGGACCTTTAGAAACTATTTAAAAACAGTTAATGACTTCATATTCGACCCCGTAATTCGAGCGCTCGCAATACCTTCCTTTTCTCGCTGTTTATTATCATCTTGAAGGTTTTTTATCGTGATTTGAGTTATTGTATTGTGTTTTTTGTTGGAATATTTGATTTTTTGTGTTTTGTGACTTGTTTTTACTTTGATACTTTATCCAATAATAATGGATTTCCACCAAGTAAATGCCAATTCAATTAATAGTTATACGGAACTTACCAATATTGAAGTAAATCGCTGAAAGATCGTCAGATATCCGTCACTGATACCCTTATATCTAATGTACGTGTGGTTTTACCCACATAGAAATGTTGGCAATCACTGCATTGTAATTTATAAATACCAGATTTGTTCTTAAAGTGGACTCTATCTTTATTGTTAATAAGTAATTTTCCTAGATAATTTTTGCAATAGAACGCTGGTCTAACACTATCAGCGAGTTAGACCGGCGGTTAATGCGGATGATGGGGTTAAACTGTTGCATCAAAACATGAGGGATCATAAATTATTTTATCAAGAAATTTTGGAAATCAATAGAGCCCAGTTAAATTCCTTGCCAATTCTGAACGAGCAGCTGAACCTGCCTAATTCTCCGTTACTGTATCCTATACGTTGAAACACCTAACAGATGTCACTAAATGTGAAATGATTGTATATATTTACCCTTTCGTCGAATTGCATCCCTTCGAAACCCACAATGCTATTATAATTGTAAAATCACTGGTAATTCTAAAAGTAGATGGAAAGCGGCAATTCGCCACTCTGTTAATGTGTTGTTTACAAAATAAGGATTAAGGCGATTCTCGAAATGTTAACTCAGGTATCAGTGTGGATCCCAGACGTATAATATTTTATCTCGTAAATAATATTTGTCGTATTTGTATCTTCTATATAAACGTTAGACACTGTTTACTGTCTGTCAGTTCGAGTCCATTCGTGCGCTTGAATGCCTGAAGATGCCGAAAGGCAAAACCCGGGTCGTTAGTGACAAAATACATGGAAGTGTACAAAATCTCAATAATCTAAATTTGAGCATTTTTTTTGAAATTCGGTTTTTTTGAATATAATAACAAAGCAAGGCGACTGAAATTATTCAATGCAATTCTTGGAGATATAACCGCATTCTATCCATTTGTATTATACGGCAAATAGTATTATGAGACTTGCAGCTTTACTTTTAATTAAGCAAGGAAATGTGTTTAATAAAAAATTTTTAAGCTTAAAAAAAATATGTTTCAAACTTTTGATTTATTGAGATAGGGTATTGTCTGAAAATTTCGGTAGGTACTTTCAGACTCTATAAGGGTCTCTACCATGGATCTCGAAATATACAGAATCTTAACACTAAATTTATCTGATGGTAGACACAATAATAAATATTATTTATTACATAATATAACAATAATTTTATGTTGTTTGTGCTGCATATTATTTAGTTGCTCGGTGTTAATAAACTTTGTAATATAAATATGTGGAAATAAGGAAATAACTTCGATATTTTATCCAATTATAATGAAGTTCCACCAAGTAAATGCCAATTCAATCAATAATTATATAGAACCAATCGATATTTAAGTAAATCGCCAAAAGATCGTCAGATGTCTGTTACTGTATGTCTCTGATAAGCGAGTATTTTTTTATGAAATTTCTTTTTTTTTAATAAAATAACAGGTCTTGGAGATATAACCGCATCCTCATTTTCATATGCGAGAAAAGTATGATATTACGGGCGCTCGAAAATCCATATTGTTACGCAAATTACAAGTCACAAAACACAAAGAATCAAATATTCAAACAAAAAACACAATATAATAACTCAAATAACAATATAAAACCTTCAAAATCATAAAAACTTCGATAAACTGCGAGAAAAGGATAGTATTGCGGGTTCTCGAAAATCCATAGTTTACAATATATGAAACTGTTTGAACTTGTTCTTGTGATGTCATAGCAGTATCACGTGACTTACGAAAAAGTTAAATATCGTCGAATTTGAAGTTATAAACTGTTTTTAAATATTTTCTAAAGTTCAAAAAGGTACCTACAAATAGCCATAGATGGAATTGTAATACATTTTCAAGCCTATAAAAACATAAATGTACACGGACGATCATTGACGTCCATACTCCTACATGGAAATTTCGCACAGACGATCTATATCGTCCATACTCTCTTAAAGGTTAATAAATCATTAGAATCTTGAAACTTAAACTAAATTAAATTTGGATTATTGAGATTTTGTACACTTCCATGTATTTTGTCACTAACGACCCGGGTTTCGCCTTTCGGCATCTTCAGGCATTCGAGCACTCGAATGGACTCGAACTGAGAGACAGTAAACAGTGTCTAACGCTTATATAGAAGATACAAATGCGACAAATATCATTTACGAGGCAATACATTATACGTCTGAGAGCCACACCGATACCTGAGTTAAAATTTCGGAAATCGCCCTAATCCTTATTTTGTAAACACCATATTAACAGAGTGGCGAATTGCCGAAGGCGAATTGCCGCTTTTCAACTTCTTTTAGAAATACCAGTGATTTTACAATTATAATAGTATTGTGGGTTTTGACGGGATGTAATTCGACGAATGGGTAAATATATACAATCATTCCACATTTAGTGACATCTGTTAGGTGTTTCAACCAGGGACGGCTCTTGTAAAGGAGCAAAGGGTGCACTGCACTCCAATAAGTCCCATCAAAATATTCCATTAATAAACGATATTCAAATATAATAATTATACCAATTCACTAATTTTAAATTTTCCTCGTGTTTCCCATAGGAAAATATTGGAGGAAACGATGATCAATAAACACGACTAGCAAACGTATTCTGCGTCGATTCAGAATACGCATGAAAGTCGGTCGATGACGCGGTAGCAGCATAAATTCTTTTGCACTCCTTAGACGTCTGAAATGTTCCATGTATTTTGACATATTTGTGACGTTGCAACAGTATGAACTACGCGAAGGGGGGATTTTGTATGGACTGTTTTTGAGCATTGATCCCCCTGGCGGAAATTCCCGAATGTACCCGAAGCGATTTGACGTTTGCGTTTACAAGCCTGTAACAGTCATTTGTATGAATGAAAAAGAGCAGTGGAACAAGCGTAGTAAGCTCATTTAATTTCAATATGATTCTTTAACTATACGCTCTTCAATAAGAATAATATTTACCTACCATTATAACTTTTGGAGTGATGAATACAATTTATAAAATTATAACTATGATCGTGTATAATACCGTGTAGATATTATTGAATATTTAAAATAGAATAGTTTCGAGTTTTCTACCTGGCTGGCCTTACCTATTCCATAATATTCAACTGTGTATCTGGTTTAGTTTCGTAATACACCTTCCTCTAATATTTTTTATATTCTTCTATATTGAATTCTACAAATTACTTTCCCCAAAAATACTTATGCGAAAAATTTCCGGCTTAATACAGAATTATTCCAATTGCAGACATTAATACGGTAACCTTAACATATGATTTCACCGAGGAATTTAAATTTAAATTGAACTAACCGTCTTATACAGCAGAGAAGATTTTTACGATGTCGTTGGAGCCCTGTCTATACTTCAACTCTTCACGAATAAAAATACATGTAGTATTTAGCTAAACCGTTAAGCCATTACAAATAATTTATACAATATCGATGACTTCCGTCGAAAGTGAGTGTTACTTCTAAAATTTAAAAAGGATCAATTCATTTTGAGAAATACCACGACTAAAGACAGACAAGGTTTCCCAAACTATCATCCGCGACAACCTGGAATGGTTGTATATGCTGCTAGGGCTGCAACAAATTTAGACGTACTCAAATTCATATTGATATTACCTACCCAAAAAAAAGAAAAAAGGTGGTCCGTCGAAATTAATCCGCAGGAAAGGTTTGGGAAACCCTGGTGAAGAGAAACAGTTGATATCGCCAATATCAGACTTATATTTTCGTATATGTCTGATAGTACTTTCAAAATCCAATATGTGGAGGATGGATTTCTTGCATAAATATGTGAATCTTTTTTTGCACTCCCTAATATTCCTGTCACCGGCCGCCACTGGTTTCAACGTATCGGATATAATAGCGGAGAATTAGGAAGGTTCAGCTGCTCATTCAAGATTGGTAATGAGTTTAACTGGGCTCTATTAATTTCTAAAATTTCCTGATAAAATAATTTATGATCCCCCATGTTTTTATGCAACAGTTTAACCCCATCATCCGCATTAAACGTATGGTTCTCCATTAGCAAGTGATTTGCGAATGTCGAAGTTTCTTTTTTTAATCTAAAGGCAGCTAAATGTTCTGATACCCTTATATCTAATGTACGTGTGGTTTTACCCACATAGAAATGTTGGCAATCATTGCATTGTAATTTATAAATACCAGATTTGTTCTTAAAGTTTACTCTATCTTTATTGTTAATAAGTAATTTGCCTAGAGAGTTTTTGCAATAGAACGCCGGTTAATATGGTTAATCCACTCTGTTAATATGGTGTTTACAAAATAAGGATTAGGGCGATTTCCGAAATTTTAACTCAGGTATCGGTGTGGCTCTCAGACGTATAATGTATTGCCTCGTAAATGATATTTGTCGCATTTGTATCTTCTATATAAGCGTTAGACACTGTTTACTGTCTCTCAGTTCGAGTCCATTCGTGTGCTCGAATGCCTGAAGATGCCGAAAGGCGAAACCCGGGTCGTTAGTGACAAAATACATGGAAGTGTACAAAATCTCAATAATCCAAATTTAATATTGAAATTCCATCAAGCACCCTCAGTCGATGTCTTAAATTAAATTAAACTAAATTTATATAGGTTTTTGCCTTTCAATGAATGATACACACCGAGATCGAGTCTGGTATTATTTTATTTTTTTAGAGATCAATTTATTAGCGCACAAGTATTTTATATATGTCTCACTATTTACTTGTTTCAGAAAAACTCTAGAAGGTCACTCTTTCGGAGTGTCCTATCTCGCATGGAGTCCCAACTCGAATTACCTAATAGTGGCCGGACCCGAAGACTGCCACGAATTGTGGATATGGAATATGGAGGTGATTTATTTTTTTCGCTTTTTATTAAAATTGGCGCTTAATCTGCCAGGGATCGAAGCTGGAACTTCGGATCGCCGAATGATGTTTTTATCTCAGGGCTACAGAGGCCCGTAAGTCTATTGAGCTACAGTAGCAAGCTTCGTTGAATCGAATGTTGAATTTAAATGAATACATGTCCGCAGACGGAGGAGCTGGTGGTGAAAGTGTCGCATTCGCCCGAAGACAGTCTCACAGCGGTGGCGTGGCACAAGGACGGAAACAAGTTCGTGGCTGGCGGAATGCGAGGGCAGTTTTATCAGTGCAATCTTGAGGTATTTATCTCTATCAATCGAGTTGGCGTTGCCTCGGTTCAACTGCATTACGATTCAATATAAGTATCACTATGTAATTCTGTAAAGATTATCATTGCAGTGATGACATCACTCATCCTGGAAACGTTTCTCAAATTTACTTTTTTGTATGTATCAATTTTGATTGTAATTTCAAAAAGAAAAACTTTTAACTGCTTTGTAATTTTGGAAATGAGCTAAGATTTTATTCTAAAGGTTAAGAGTTTTTCTTTATAAAAGGAACTTTAAATGTGCATTAAAGAATTTTAAAATTTCATCGACGGTCAATATATAATATAATGTACAGTGTCGATCCGTATCTCTTGTGTAATTGTATTTTTTAATTTAAACGTAGGGCACGATTCTGTATAGCTGGGAAGGCGTTCGGGTGAACGCTTTGGCGTGCAGAGCGGACGGGAGGACTGTGCTCGCCGCCGACACGCATCACCGGGTTCGATCTTACGATTTTGAGGACCTCACGGATTGCAATCTGTTAGTTATCCTTCTCTCCTGCATGTTATTTATTACGAAGTCGATACGTGTAACAATTTATCAATTATCATGTATTTATTATATCGGCAAGAATTGGGCTTACATGCCAGAAATAACCTCGATGGGAATGGGGTATTTTTGTAAATATGAGTATTCCTCGTTAGCATGAAGTAAGATATGATGGAAACGCATGCTTTATAATTAAAGATTGGGACTCTTTCAGAAAATTCAGGCTTTCAAAAGTTCAAACTCTCTAATGTTCTATGAAACTGAAAACATCCGATTGATAGACGTCGCTCATTTCACTGCCGGTAGATATCTCCTCGAACCGTACACGAATGTCTCGTTGACTGTTTAGAATCCAAGAGGAGCATCCGGTGATGGCGTTCACGCTGAATCCTGCCGGAACCCTCGCTCTGCTAAATGTGGCGACGCAGGGCGTTCATCTCTGGGATGTGAACGCCAGGTCTCTCGTCAGACGCTACCGGGGACTCTCGCAGGGGCACTTCACCATCCACAGCTGTTTCGGAGGAGCCAATCACGACTTCATCGCGAGCGGCAGCGAGGATAACAAGGTTGCCCCGCTTATCATGTTACTCGTATACTAGAGATCCGCTAAAATACCTCGTCCGCTTAACTCCCGCTGCAACGGCTGCACTCTACTTGTTTAGCGCTTTATACATGTCGAGTTGTATAAAGAATATTTAATTATAAAAACAATTTGTAATTCATTGAATTGGCATTTATTTGTTATAACATCATTATATTAAGGTAAAAAAACACAGTATTTAGTTTCACAAGAATTTTATCAATTTTGAGATAGCTATTTCAGTTTCACTGATATGTTAGTTTTACTTTATTACAGTTCGTTACATTTATTCCACAATTTGAACTCATTCTTGAGACATTTGAAAACAATAGAATGTGTCAACTGTTTTGAATATTTAGAGGTAAAACACTTGCATAACTTAAAAATCTTTGAGTACAACTTGTAACAAATACTCGAGAGCGGAGATAATCAATACTAGAATCAAAACCTCAGGTGGAGGGTTTTAGTCTCTAATTCAACTTGAGAGCTTAATGTCAAACAACACTATCTACAAGAGAGTAACTTCACAGGACAGCCAAAAAACGTTTTCAGTTTCTTGTAACTCAACAAAGTAGATGTTGTATTGTACATTTGATTTTTCTCATGACAAGAAAACTAAAAGCTTTTCTACTAACATTAGAAATTAAACAAGGGCAACTTTATGTAGTTAACACTAAACTTTACTGACGATTTAAGAAGAAATGATTGACATAATAAATTTGAATTGTTGAGATTTTGTATATTTCCATGTATTTTGTTACTACGGACCCGGGTTTCGCCTTTCGGTGGAAATATACAAAATCTCAACAATTCAAATTTGATATTGAAATTCCATCAAGCACCCACAGTCGATGTCTTCGATTGACATAACGTTGTTTGACTATTATGTAACCGAGAGTGTAAAATAGCGTTATCAAAAAAAAGAAAATTAGATAACGTTGTTTGATTTTAATCCCTCGAACTGTGAAAACAATTCATATTACAGGGTATATAGATTAAATTTTTGTAAGGATGTCAAATGATTTTACATTATTTACGGAAACTGCACACCATCATATAAAACATCAGCCGGCGTATCGAGAGCTCGGCTTGTCTTTCATTTAAAAATAATCATTTTCCCAATTCTTCTAATGAATTTTTTTCAGGTTTACATCTGGCACGTTCGGGAAGAGGAGCCGATCGTGACCCTGACGGGACACAGCCGAACGGTGAACTGCGTCAGCTGGAATCCCGTCTTTCCCGGACTGCTGGCCAGCGCCGCCGACGACTGCACAGTCCGGCTGTGGGGGGCCGCTCCCTCCGGCGCCGACAGTAACGACTAGGCGGAAGCCGTCCCCGTTCTTGGACTTCGCCCCGTCCCGCTGAACGAGGGAATTTATATCTCGAAATGCCAAATCTCCGAACGCCCGCTGCAGCTCAGCACGACGAGGACCGACGACACCCCGGGACTCTCCGTCGGCAGCACGGAACGTTTTGGATGAACTCGTGTTTGCTCATCCGAGTGTGATTTTGTGTCTTATTCGTCCAAAGACGAGACATTATCGGGTACCTTAGTGTTGTGACCGTGTCCGTGCGGTGTCTCATCCAAGACATTGTGACAGCGCACGCGAAACTTTCATTCTGACTCGAATCGAGTCTCCGTCCGCTCCCGGAAGAGACGAAATTTTTAAACGGGAGTGTATTTTTCTTTCAGCGATAGACTTTCAATAGCCACGCGGATGATCGTCACCCGTTTTGCGCAGAGGCTGCGGACGGCGCTCAGGTCACGCTCGCTCGCGCATGTGACTCGTTTCATCGAAGATTTAGTTATTTCTCATTTCTGTCATTGTGAGTGTTCCGAATGAGGAATAGTGTATTGGTGGTATTTATTGAATGTAATGTGGACTCTGTTTTTGTATTTTTTCAGATACATGATTGTTATTAAAATCTATGTATACGGGCGGTCCTAGCCCTGCGAGTGCGTTAAAAATATGGCATTTACCAAATATTTTCATTGACAATAAGAGGCAGCTCTTATACATTATCATTCATCGGGGTATCGCAATATGCGCACCTCCGATCTGCGGCTGAATCGAATCCGTCCGCCGGTCTGGGACCGCCCGCATATTTAAATTAGTCGAACTCAACGTGAGCAGAATGTTAAACATTAGCAAAACGCGTAGTGCGTGGCACTTTTTTTAAATCAGACAGGCAGCGGGGGACGGAATGGCCGGCGTGTTATTTTTCATTATCTGAGAATACAAATGTCGGTCTCGCTCGTTGTGAACGCTCGGTTATGTAAATAGGCGGTTTCTCGCCTAGACTGCGAAGGTACGCCTGTCTATATTCTCAGAGCTGTCACATTTTTTTCAAATATTTTACTAAAGCCAAAATGAGAAGTTTCACACTCGACATAGTTTTTATCGGTTAACCTACATTGCATCTCTGAACCCGGTAACTCATCAACGATCGTGTTAATATTGTGGAGTTTCATTTTTTTAATTCATTTTCAATGCTTTAGTGGACTTCTCCCATAACTTAATACTATAATTTTATCACTGGTTATCGTGGAGATGTTTTATAATAATCACAAATAGTGTTTATAATAGAGTGTGAGTAACATTTTTAAAATGAACCAAAACGCTCAAAGGGATTAAAATCATTTTTTCAGGGTGATGAACTTCTCCGATGGCCACAAAGGTGCCTTGTGACAATTTTTATCCCTGCGTTGATAGTAATCATTTCATCCGTGGACGTGAAACGTTTCCTGAGCCTATCGCGCGTGTCTAATTATAACTTTTTGGGAAGATAGTTTTACTGTTAAACGACTAGTGATAGTTATCGTAGCGGCGTGCTGAATGTTTTTTTTTTAATAATTTATTCATATCGGAAGAGGGACTTCCGCGCTTTTATTTTTAAAATCTGACCTCGGGGCGATGTAGTGAATTCATTTTGAAGACGGACCTGGTCTTGGAATCGTATACAATCTTGCATGAACTCGAAATATCTATTTAAACTTTTTTTGAAATGATGCTCGCCAAGGTTCACTTTGGAACCCGGAACGATCTATCGCTACCCCAGTAGCGCTCGATGGCTTCATTTATACAATCTCTATAAGAATGTACCGGATACTGATCTGACTGATGCGTCTAATAATTAATCACCGGAGGACGAGCGGTCTATTGTATTGTCATCGGTCGCATTGACAAAAGCAGAGGATCGACCGACTGGGAGATGCCTGCGATGTGCGGGTGCGAGAAAAATGTTTATTTGCATGATTCTAATAGAAACGGCCATCCCTCATCTCTTTAGATTCAAATAAATTATTTGTTTTATTATTTACAGAATATATTACATATTTTATAGTCTTAATGTTTGATTTTTATAAATTGTATTAAGGTTCTTTTCGGAATGATATTATTTGGAATATGTTCTGGATAACTTTGCTGAAAGATTGAGATATTCATATAATATAGAAAACTTTGTATGAAATGTGTGTTTACTTTTAATTATTTCTGTTTTCCTTTCCCTTTGAATCTTTAATCCATAGGTTAATAAACTTATTTGACCCACTGCCTCCTTTTCAGACAAAAATATGTTAACCTCTGGTCCTAACCCTAGTCCTATTATTCTATCCTTGCTGTCGTAACGAGCAATTCTTGCAGAAGAACTTCTGTTGACATAAGTTCCATTAGGAGTCCATACTCTCCACATTGAGAGCGGACATGGTAAATAAAAAACTCACTTAGGAAGAGATCTACATCATTTTACTTGGGACATCTTTATTTATATATGACAACTTCGGTTCAAGTTGTTGAAGAAAAAAAACAAAATTGAAAATCAATACGCATAATAGTTAAGGTGAGTGTAGTGGTTCAGAGTGACGTATATCTGTCGATGAAAAACAATGTTGAATATGGTTTTGGATGGTTTTGGTAAAGGTTCGTTTTCGTGGACATTGTCTATAAATGATTTTTTTTCACCAAACACTGCGCGAAATGACGATAATTAGGTTAGAATAGTCTTTTATTAATCTAAATATGCTCAATAACGACGAAAGGAAGCATTATAAGACTGGTTTATCGCGTAATAGTTGCATATGTCAAACTTTATTTTTTCAGCCATGTTGGATAAAAAATCAAAATTGCCAACCTAAAAACCAAACATATTCATGTGTACTTGAAACCAATAAGATACTAAATTAATATTCCTACATATTCAACTATCTTTATTTTTTTAAGTATCTGGTTTTAGGCTGCCGGCGATATTCAACGTAAAATTCGATGCTTACGATTAAATTATGTATTTAAATGTGTTAGAATATATAATTGTTATTAACTTTTATACTCTCAAATATTAATTTGGCGGATTCTCACGGCGCGCGCGCGCGCAGTGTTAGGTGAAAAAAAAAAGCATATTTAGACAATGTCCACGAAAACGAACCTTTACCATGGTTTTTACAAAGGTTCATGTAATTCAAAAATCTAGCTAACTAAAATTTTAAAAACTTTCCTTGTTATATATAGGTACTATTATATATAGGAAATGACTTACCATAGACGATTATGAAATTTCTCAATACACAAACATTAAGTTAACCCCTTTATGGCATTGAACTAAAATAAATGATTTTTAAATTTATTTAAAAAAAATATTTTTAAAAAGAAAAATACTCATATTATTACAGATAAAATGTTTTTTTAATTAAGTAAGGAAATGTGTTAAATTAACATTTGTTAAGTCTGACGTATGAAAGTTTTGATTTGTTCAGATTGGGTATTGTTTGAAAAATACGGTAGGTACTTTCAAACTATAAGCTGGGCGACCGAAATTCATTCAATGCAATTCTTGGAGATAAATATAATCGCATTCAAGCATTTGCATTATAAACCATACCCGCTCCCTATTCGGAGCATATGGCCATCACGCGATTCCCCCGCCAGTCTCCTCGCTTCCTCCCAGGTCATCCCAGCGTCCCGTAGCTCCACCGAATACATCCTATGGATGGTCATCAGCGGCCTTCCAGGGTGACGGAATCCATCTGGTTGGTAAAAGAGACGAGCAGGATTCAGGCTCTCCTGAGGCATCCGCAGCACGTGTCCAAGGCAGGTCCATCGTCGCTTTTTATTTTGGACGTAATAAGAGGCTGGTCCGTCCGCTCTCTTACCTCCGATTTCCTGACAAAATCAAACCACTGTACCCCTAGTATTCGCCGCAAGTATTATTATCATAGGTAGGTACAGCACTGAATTATTTAACTTTTTTTATCGTTAGAAACAGGTGACCTGTAGATAACGCATTAATTCTTGTAGCCATAGCCCTCTTCCATATTTTTTTTACAATACTAATGTTTAAATTGTGCTCACAAAATTAAATTCTATGTTTTATTTATTAAAAGTCGATTATCAGAAAGTAAATTTGTGATAATATTGTGATTGACGTTTGACAGCTACAATTTGAAAAACGCCCTCTTATGTTTTAAAATGAATCCGTACCAGCTATGTTTGCAACTAACTTATTTCGACAAATGAAAGCGAAGGCCACAAAGTAAACCAGAACCATTTCGTCTACCAAGTATAATGCCGCATAATAAAAAATATTTTGTATGTACAATATGCACACACCAATTAAAAAAATATTTTTTTACAATAACTTACAAGTAATTCTATATGTTTACTTTTAAACCTTTGTTCAGTGTGAACAACTAATGGTTTTGAATAAAGCTATGAATATATATTGTCTAGCCGAGTGTCATAATAAAACGCCATATAAACAAAATATTTTTTTTTAGGCGGCATTATACTCAGTAGGCGAAATAACCCCAGTTAACGGTGTAATAAATTATTATGTTAATGATAAAAAATTTTTTTCCATGTCCGCTCCCAATGTGGAGCATATGGTCTCCTAATGGAGGTATCTTGACAGAATTTTTTCTACGAGAACTGCTTGTCACTCAGTTGCTCAACCTCTCTTTTCTTTTTCGAAGAGAGTAGAGATAGAAGGATAAGGGCTATGACAGGACTAGTGGTTAGCTAATCGCTCTCGTTACGCCCCGTGAGGATGGGATTGATGGGAGGGAGGACTCAGACTACGAACAGAAATCCATAAATCGATTGAAAGATCAATCTATGAAGACCGTCCGCACCGGGAATTGAACCCGAGACATCCGTAACCGTAGCCAGCGACGAAACCAACTGCGCCACGGACGCCGACATTTATTATAGTTTATGGAAAAAGTCTCTATGAATGTCAGTTTGACGTTTCGCCCTGATCTAATGCAGGTGTGCGAAAATAAACACTACTATGGTGATATACGGTGTGTATATTGTTAGCAAATCGGGAGGCTTGATATTCAATCATGATCATAATGTCCCTAAGATCGAAACCGAGAAAACTTTCGGCTACCCTTTAGACATAAAACTTCAATATGAAAATAAGAAAGTGGTCGTAGCATTTGGGCAGAGGGATAACATCAATGGTTAGTATAAGAAACATTCAATCAGGGATATTTCGTTTGTTTTAAAAAGTTAACAAAGTGAGCTAAATAATATCAGTATTTCAACAAAAGGTATATAGCGAGAAGTTGTTTTGGTTATTAGCAACTGAAGATGTAATTTGAAAATTAGGTATAATATTATTACTGTTGAAAAAACAATTGGAGTTTTCTGTTGAAACAAAACCATGTTGAATGCCAAATAGTCCAATTGGGTTCACACTGTCGGCTTTTCTATCTGTAAACACTCACGTTATTACTACTGTAGGTATATTCATTTATTCAACCGTAGATAAGAATTATATATGGAATTTGAATTATTGAGATTTTGATATTGAAATTCCATCAAGCACCCTCAGTCGATGTCTTAAATTATAATTATATATAGAATCTCTTTCTTTTCATTTTTAATAATTTAGTATTATTCCAGTTATTTTAATTCCAAATATTTTTCAGATAACATTAAAAGAAAATAATAATGTCAATGATTTATAGTTACGGTGGAAAACAATGAAGTATTCGGTTTCACAAAAATTCTTGAGTACTCCAGCTATTTAACATTTTTATGATGGAGTTCTTTCAAGTCAAAATATCAATTTATTATAAATGTTTTATTCTTCTGTCAGTATCATTAAGAGCGGTGCTAAATATCTTGGAATGTTTATGCAGTCGGTCACGTGTTGCTAGCGGTGAACGGGGTGCCTGTCACCGGCCGCCAGACGGAAGACAACCGAGACGTCTTTGAGATAATCGAAAAAAAGGAAAGCTATCCGCTGAGTCTGAAGTTTGGCCGCCTTAAAATGACAACCAATGAGAAAATTTTCTTGGCCAGCATGTTCTATCCACTCTTTGCGATCGCCAGTCAACTGAGTCCCGAACCGAGGAGCTCTGGAATTGAGACGTTAGAAGCGGACGCATTCAAATTATACTGTTTCCAAACACTCACAGGTAACTGATAAAAAGCTCTCCGCCCATCAATATGGTGCAACTAAATTATATGCTTCGAAAAATCATCATAGGGTTCAACAGATGGCATTTGGTTTTTACCTTGTACAGCTGTATGTGACTTAATTGAATTTAACCTTTTCGCCCTTAGATTTTGATATATTTCTTTATGAACCTTTGATAAATCGTCTTCTGGAGACCGAAAGGTTAATATTTGTGCAATTCTGTGAAAAATCTCAGGCAATGAATGTTCATATATAGAGAACTCTCTTTGTGTAGAAATATATAATGCTGCTATACTGAATACCTATACCAATAATAAAATATATTTAAAAAATATCATACACAAGTTTCGTGTTTTATATTTAAAAAAACCACGTATAATAAAATGAATTGCTTGTGTACAGGCGAAAACACCAAACACAGGCAGGCGAAAACACCAAACTTCCACTCGATAAAATTAAACTTATACCTTTTTTCCAGGTGTGAAATTCATGGTAGTAACTGAACCTAATCAAGCCAGGAATGGATATAATTTTGAGAAGAATATATGAGATATACTCAGATTATGCACTCAAAAATCCATTCTATTCTCTTGAAATGCCCATCAGATGCGAGTTGTTCGAAACAAACCTACAGAACTTATTGGATACTGTAGAAAAATCCGGAATAGCAAACGTTTAACATATATTATTTAAATTGTAAAATTATTATTCCACTAAGTTATATTTAACAATAAAGATAGTTTTTATGTATCACACTTATTATTCTGTCAACAATGTAGAGTTGTACTATACGAGTAACGATAAGAATTCAAAATGAACAGAAGGCCACAAGTAAAATACTATTTTCATTTAAATTATGTATTATTTATGAACATGAAAAAGGAATTTCAGCATAAAAAATTCCTCTCAAAACCAAAAATTTTAATGACTTTCAAAAAATAAATAAATTTTGTACTACTTGTGAAACTTCTTTCTTAAATCTTTAATTTGGTTGAAGACAAATTGTAAAAGTTTTGGGTATATACAGTATGGAAAATTTTGTTGCTTCAAGCCATTTTTCGCTAGATGTCTCAAGTGACCTTCTATGTTAAATCTATTGTGTTAAGATGTCACCGTTAAGTCAACGGTTACCAACGACTCCCGTAGAAAATCTTTTTTTCCATGCCTACCTACCTTTAATTTTTTTAATCGATATAATAATATAGACGCGTTTTAAATAGTCAAAACTTAATTAAAAAAAAAACGATCAATATAATGGTCAATATAATTAACAGAATAATAACGAGATTTTGTGGCGTGGCCTGGGGTTTTGCCTTCCCCCACCATTTTTCCTCCAAAAATGATTTAATATTTACAATTGTGTTGGATTAAGGGTATCTTTAAAATTACTTACTATTTATTTTAAATCATAAACTATCACAGTAGAGGAAAAGTTTTTGTATATTAATGTAATTTCTTGAGATATATGTCCTATATTTTTGCAATTTGTCATTTAAAATGTTATATTTAATATTAATATAAGTCCCGCAGGCTTGTTCTTGAAATATGTCAAAAAATCTAGTCTTTAAAATATTTTTATATTTATATAAAGAGTACAAAATAATTGATGTACAATCCATTAATATATTGTACATTAAAATTACAAATTTATTTAGGACAAGATATTCAGCAGATTTTACCAACACAACATTAACTATTTGCAACAAAAAACATTAAAAAATTAAAACAAAATTATTTTTCCTTCCTTTGCTCTTAGCAAAATTGTCAGCAATATTATCTGCCAGTTGGTGTTCTATTGAAAGAATTGCAAGATTTTTTAATCGCAAATTGCTGACTGTCGATGTTGAATAGTTTCTTTATTAATTTCAACCACAAAAATAATATTTTCTTCAGAAATATGATTATAGCTTGTCCCGTAGTTTGCCCAGACCTGTACTATATGATGCATACAATAAGAAACCTCGCATATTGCATTAATGGTATTTCTCACAATCTTTTTTACACACACTTCTTCTTCATGGTCGTTTACCTCACTGGTTCTGGGCTGGAGGTTCACCTGACCACTCCAGTGAGTCTGGATCCTTCTGCGTCCCCATTAAAGGCGTAAAGGCAAATGGAGTAGATCAGCGACCGTACTAGTCGCAATTTGGTGTCTGGATGTTGTCTTACTTTTCCAGATTATCTTTATCCTAGACCAGGGGTCGACAGTTTGTCAAGTGAGAAGAGCCAAATTGTCAAAAAAAAAAAAACAGACAATAAGGGTACCAGAGAGCCGCATATACATATCGACTGTGGAAAGGAAAAAGGACGTAATCCACACATAATAAATTTTACAGCATCCACGAAAAAGGTTTTTTTTCAATGATTTTCGGTCAAAATCAAAATATTAAATATAAATAACGTTGAATTACATGAAGACTAATAATCCGGCGTTTTATTTACCCAATCTGATACTAATTTAATAAGTTATTTAAAACCAATAAAATTGATGGTTATGTCTTTTTTCCCTGACGAAAATTATCAACGCCAATGTAGTTGAGCAGCATACCGCCTTTTTCCTCACCAATTTAAAATGACTGGCAGCTGGAACACTTCCGCATATATTTAAAATAGTTTTCTTAGGAATACATTATAATTAATTAACTGGGAATTTGATTACTATATTTAATAAATCACATAGAGTATGTAGCATAGCAAAAATGTTAGTTATAATTATACCAATACGAGCCTAATAGCACGCTGCAACAATTTTTTTATATCAATGCACGATAGTACCTATTACTATTCTACTATTTATTTACTGCAAGTTAAGTTAAGACATAGTTTATCATACATAATGCATGAAAAAATAGACGAGAGAATATATCAGTACGTCATATTTATTCCATTTTATGAGCAGTGTAATCTGAAAATGATTTCAATCGTAAATATAAGCGTATTTATAATAATTTCAGGTAAATATATTGACAGGACATATAGCCTAAAAACCGCACGGTGATGTTTTTAGTAAATATAGCAAAAATTGTGATAACTTCCTCATCTAATATGAACAAGAGATGATTGATCTATGATTTAAGATGTAGTGTTGTTGTAACAAGGTTGTTTTATAATAATATAATTGTAATTTACGAAAAAAACCTTACCTGAGCGTCTAATAATGTTATTGATGTGGTGTAAGTCCTTTTTCCTCGCCACAAATTTCAAAGTCCCTCTTTTTCAAAATTAAAATCCAAATTTTGATACTAATTAGGAATTAACAGCTTGCATCCTTTTGGTATAACGTGTATTAAGTTGCATACATTGTGATTATAGAAAAAAGCTTTTTTGAAAAAACTGAGGATTACGTCCTTATTCCTTTCCACAGTCGATATGGATATGCATTCATATAAAAAATAATCTTAAGACTTTTTTATTTAGAACGGTGTCCAAGCATCGCGTTGGATAACTCTACGATATCTGGCAAATAGTTACTTATTTTTAATATAACACATGGTTGTAAATTTTCATCAGATAATCTGCTTCTGAGTTTATTTTTGATTTGGTTCATTTGCGAAAAAGTTTGCTAGCATATATATGTAGAGCCAAAGATTGCTAAAATTCCAAAGGCTAGTTTTTTTAATGCATCATATGTGTCGGGCAAACTATTCCATGCATCAAATATAATTGTTTCTGTTATAGGAAGTTGTTTCATATATGTCCACTTGTGCTGAGAAATCAACTTGGGTTTTTTTATTTCGAATTCTTTCAAATGAGCTCCTTGCTTTTAAAATTTAGTAATTAATTGCATTTGGAGTGAACCAGTATCTGTGCCTAACAGTTTCAAGTTAAGTTGATTGAAACTGATTTCAAGACGGCGTACGATGAAAGCTTGTGTAGTCTTATTTGCTCTAAATCGTTTAAAACATTCACTAAAACTGTTCTTCATTTTTCCCAATACGCTACTGAAATAAGTTGCATCAAAACAAGTGCTTTTTTCGTCAAGATACTGTTTTAAATTATTGTAGTGAAGTAATTGACCTTTCTCTCTATATTTTCGATGAGAACTTGTAGTTTATTTTCAAAGCACTCGACTTCTTCCAATAATGCATATGCGATGTTTCCTTTTCCTTGCATTAATATATTCAAAGTATTAAGATGTTATAACAATTCGTTTTTTATTTAAAAATATAATGTCTTTCCACCAAGAGTTGACGATTAACACTTGAAGCTCTATTGGATCATTTTGAGGCCACCAGCAGAAGCCCTACGACCCCCCCGGGGATTGTGACCCATAGTTTGGGAAGCATATTAAGTGAAGATGTCGAGTGTTGTTACGACTTTAGAGTGATTCTACTGCGTTCAGCATTTAATTATTTATAGCTGATTCTGATACTGAATATGAGCAGATTATAATATAGTACATTATGTTTTAAAAATAAAACACAATCGAGTCCATTCGTGTGCTCGAATGCCTGAGGATGCCGAAAGGCGAAACCCGGGTCGTTAGTGACAAAATGCATGGAAGTGTACAAAATCTCAATAATACAAATTCAAAAACACAATTGGTGTTCTACCTGTTCCACGTGTTTATAATGGTGAGAACCCTGATCCTGATCATTGTAAACATGTGGAAGTAGTACAAATCAAATTGTGTTTTATTTTTAAAATAGAATGCATTGCCATCAAAAATTGACAGTTAACTCTTTAAAAGTGATTAATAAATTATGCTAAATATTCAAAAATAATGAATTCAAAAATCTTCATTTTGTCATTGAACCCTAAAGTTTATCTCTATAGCGATCCATGGCCCCATTCTTATTATAGAATATTATAATAGATGGTAATCAGCTAATAAGAAAAGCAATTGAAGGATTTCCTCGAAATTGTCTCGCGGAGAGGAAGTTGCGGTCGGAACCTTTCAGCCCGCCCAGTTATATATATATACTGACTTTATTGTAAATCCAACTCACGCGTGTTCAATCGTTTTTAAAATCAGATCGGTCAGCCCTGCGAAAGTGTGATACAATGATTGTCGTTGACGAAAGATGCATAATTAAATGCATTTCCTATGCGTTCAGATATATTGCGCTATTAGATAATGGTGTGGTATGATTTCAAGGACGTCGTTTGGATTTTTTCTGGGGGGCGAGGGATTCTCTTTTGCTTCACTTAACTTATTTTCTATTCTCGGTCTTCCATATTATATACATTTCTTCAAATTCAAGGTAGGGTAGGGGGCAGAGTATTTAAGTATTGAGATGTACTTCGATCTTCATCTCGCTATATAATACAAGTGTGACCTTTGTAAATGCAAGCTTTAAGTCAGATAATCAGTCCATTTTTAACAAACTAATTGTCTTCAGCTATAACTGTCCCAATTATATTATAATTTATACCGAACGTCTGAAAATGATGCTAAACAAACGTGCGACATTATTTTTTATCAAGCACTTTCAATATTCTTTAAAAAGTATAAATGGTTCGGTGATTTCGGTGAAGGTTAATTATTTCATTTAAACATCGTTAAATTTGGATTTTCATAATATGGTCACCCTGAATATCGAGAAAAAATATTTTTTTCAGCGTCCAATATCATTTGGGTCGAGTGTTTTAATTCCTAGAAGCTAGTCCAAAAAGATATCATAAATCACAACCGTTTTACAAAACTAAGCCGCAGCTAAATCGTAAAATGAAGCTGAAAAATTGATTCGCTCAATTCGAGTTTTTTGAAGTATCAGCGGACGACCAATCAGGGGACGGAGATACCTTAGAGACTAGGATCCTTCGCAAAGTCCATCCTCCTATTAAAAAAGTGTTTTTTTCTATTTATTGAATGACATGTCTCATATAAGATCGTGAAAATGGTCGACGGACTTGTTTTCATCAGTCTAGGTCGATTTCAGTCACCTTTACGGTTCTTCAGGACGTAGGTCTCCGGGTAAAAATTCTTCTGCAGCCAGTTTAGCAGATATATTTCGTGAAGTGTGTCTTTATATGGTATCGACAAAGGTCTCTTCCTATCAAATCGAAAGCATTGCAAATATGGTAAGAATATTTTCAATAGATTCGGTGGTAGTTAATTATAGATTATTAGATTAGATTAATTTTTATATAGAGAAAAGAGGTGTTTGTGTAATACGGTTAGAAAACCAATAATTCATTCCATCAATAAAATAAATTATTTGTCTTCAGACGTAGCATGTGAAGACGTGCACATAAAAGATAATCTATAATGCTTATCAAATTAAAAATACATATTTTTTTCGTTTATTTTAAAAATCAAACACAATTTGTTTGTATTACTACCACATGTTTATTATGACCAGAACCGATTTTGCTTATAGCGAGAATTATCAAATGTTTTTTTAGCAGTAAGTAATTTAGATCAACTGATATTTTTGTTTAATTGAAAAGCGATCCCACGCCCAAGTGTGCCAAATTGAAATCTTGTCCCACCGGATTTAGGGTTCGATCGGACAAATTTCAATATCTAAGTCAAATACAGTGTAAGCATTGTCATTTGCAATCGTCGATTACAGAGAAAATTTGCATTGTGAACGCATTTACGAAACAACACATAGTGAGTGATGCAACTATTCTATGGGCACCCAACCGGTTCACGTATAAATATCCTTAAGCCAATAATCCTTAGTCTTTTATTCAATTTTAATTGATATCTTTTCCAAAAAGTTTTCATACTATTGTATACATTTTATACAATATAATAAATATAAATTAAATAATTTCTCTGTGTCGGATCGGATGTGGCCAACTCTCCCCCAGTGTACCTAACACTTTTTCGAATCATATTGTATCTCGGTTCGGGATCCATACTTACAGGCTTCTAAAAGATGCAATTTTATGTATTTTACAATTCTCTATTTTTATCTCATTGTCATTTATAAAGGAATAATTATGTTGTTATTGTCGAGGGTAGTGATTCATGTTCGGCTACAGCGCCAGCCATCTGCCATTTTTTGCATTGCAAATGTATGCGCTAAACACGTTTTACTGGGGATAAGAAAACCCAAAACCACTACTTATTATATTTTATTAGAGTTATCATAGTATAAAGATATTCGCCTGTTAGGTCTGACGGTGCTAGAATTATTTAAAGATTTGTAATATATTTTTTCGCGAACCATGTCGATTCCCAATATAACATCTCAAGAGAAGTAGCTTTACGAGAACTGGTGATTATTCAGTCGCTCAGTGACTTTATTTTAGAGAGGTTAACGATAGAAACATAGTACTTAGAAAAGACAAGGAGTTACCTAATAGCTCTCGGTACGACATATTTTAAGGATCGGATGGGTGAGATGTAAATATCAAATACATTTAACTTTTGAACACAATTTGAAAATCTTATTGGGACTTTCTATACCCACTCATGTACATAATGTATACTTCTAAATCTTAAGATATAAAATACAATATTTCCACCGGTGGGGTAGGTATCTATATTTTTCCTCATCCCCTGAAAACCGTTAATCTATCTCATATTTGCCATAAAAAGAGCTAAAAATTGCAACAAACTTATAAGCGAATTGTGGCAATAACTTAATTGCTTACGTTAAGATGCCTCTAGCAGTGTAGGCGCATGCATCCTTTAGTTGATAAAAAATGTACATTGATAATAAATACGTGAAAAGTCCACCGAGAATGAGAAGTTAAAAATAATATAAACGATATAAATGGCTTTCATAAGAGTGTAAAAGTAAAAACCCGACCGTTCCTTAGAATTCTATCACTATGGTGGTCAGAGAGTATAAATTAATGAATAGTTTTTATACTCGTTGCGGTTTTGGCCATTTTTTTGTTGAGAGGGCAACGGGCAGGTGCCGCGCGCGGGAAAATGTTAATCCCATTTCATTCATGTTTGATAAAAAATCGGTCGACCATGCAAAGATGTGAGCGGAGCTCATTTGTAAAATGTCGTAATTTAAACAAGATAAACGAGAATACACATGCCGACCCTGTACTCGAGTGGTCAGCGGTTTTGAATCTTCTCTTATTGGGTTGCAGGGTCAAGGGTTCGAATCCCTGAACGGATAATTTCAGATATAGATTTTTATATCGGTTTTAGCGCAAAGTCGTTGTATGTCAGGTTTTGCTTGTTTTGAGAAAATCGAATTCGAAGATTTCAAATGAATGAGAAATATATGCCAGATGGATATATATTATGCATTTGAATGAAACAATTTCTCCTCAAATACTCTATTTGGACCTACAATATTATTACAACATAAAGATATGATGCAGACGAACGTTTTGTGTATTCTAAATCAATTTTCACAAAAATTGGACATACAATATCTTTGCACATGGCATCGATTTGTGATGTCTACACATCAACTCCTTTCCGTCCACCCGATCCTTAAACGAGGGAACAACTGATGCCTTCTATCACAACCCTCTCAGGAAAGAGCCTTAAACGAATGAATTAAAACCAGTTCTGTTGAGATTCAGTAGCAGTTTATATGATTCATGTTGAGAGTGAAAATAGCACAGAATATAAAAAAATATCTGAGGATGTCACACATAGTTACGCAACAAGCGGAGTAACAAAGCTATCAATTTTAGTTTTACATCAATGGATTACGATTGAAAAATAATGTGAATGAAATTATTATACATATATGAAAATTTCATATATAATTCAGTATTATGATTAATGTTATTAATACTTTTTGCTCCATTATGAGTCTTTATGCTCCAAATTGGGAGTGGACCCAATATATATAGATATAAATATAATATAACCATGGACGTCCATAGATTTTTCTTAAACATACGAGCATAGCGAAATTATTTGTTTGTTATACAAATGGAATGGATCGCACATTAGAGGCTTTTAAGTATCTAGTTAGAAAAGGCAAAGGTTTACATGTTGAAATTCGTTAATTTTCAGGAGACGCAAACAAAATGAAAAATGGTTTCCGTAAATATTTTTTTGATTAAGTTTAGATTTTTACTCAATAAAGATTCGGTAGACGTTTTTATTGAAATATTTTCTTTTTGTTTTAACAAAATTGATGAGCTTTCACTATTTTAACTTCGCAATTTATTAAACAATTTATGACAAGTTGAAAAGGACACTAATGAATCTAACGTGTCAAATGATTATCTTTCGCCGAAATGTCATTGTGCTATGCGGCGCATCAACGCTATCAACCTCGAGATATTGATTAAAAGGAAATTTAATTAATAATTTAGATTTAAAAAAATGTTCTCAATCAGTATCAGAACAATGAAAGAAGGTTTGGTTTGCCTGACCATATAAAATATAATAACATCATCATCATCGTGCACCCTATCGTGTATCGCCCCGGAGAAGACTCTACGAGGTTCGAAGAGGATACACAATCAGTAAATCGATCCAGATTAGGACATGCTCAAATAGAATATTAAATATAGATAAATTTTCTTCGCTTTGAAAGTACATGAACAGAAAGTATGCGTGATTTATTTTTCCCTAATTTCCTATTGAAACTAGAGCGGAACCCGCGAAGTGGATAATAACTATTTTAGTCTTTATATTCGTTTCGTGTACAAAGTATATCTAAAAAACGTATTGCTAAAAGTTTTTGTCGGTCGAAGGCTTGTGTGGGGAAAAAATACGAAAAACATCACACGAGTAATGATTATCACTGAATCAACAAAAAGATGTTTAATTCTTATTTTTTTCAGTTTAATCATGAATTGCTCGTAATTATGTTAGAAGCTTGAAAGGTTTTCAGGATTTTTAGACTTGCTCAGAACTTTACTTGAATATGTAATTCGAGCAAGCTATCGCTGGAGTGCAGAGCATACGTGCCCCAGCAGTTCCTAAAAAATAGTCCTAGTGCATTTCTTAGGAAATTGAATATGCTTTCGGTCTGGAAGAAAAGAGAGAGTCTCATAAGGACGAGACTTTGACATCGGGATCTTTATACCACAAGTGGAAGAAACTTATGCTGGTACTACGCCCTGAAAATCAAAGGATATATATAATGCTGTTTTCGGCCAATCAAACGGAATACTCCTCAGATTTACGAATTCATTGATACATTTCAGAATTTGCCGCTAGCGTCGTGTATATTAAAGATCAGATGATAAGGAAATATTATATAGCAAAAGACACATACTATTTTGGTCCAAAAACCTCCAAAAAAACAAAAAACTGTGCTCGAATACCAAATCATACTTACGGATCGAGTACTAGATATACGAGAGAAATGTTTTGCAAACGATATACGGGTTCTCTACACACAAAGCATAGAAAGAGTTGGCGAATGACAGATTAGGCAATTTCTGGAACTATACAGCCTCTTCACAGGAAAATGTATCTCCAAAAGTTGGCAGACTTCAATGAGGTGCCATTTAGCAAATATGGACGGCACCTGCATCTCTAGATGTATTCAATATAATGCACCGGTTGGTTCAGGTCGATTGACAGGCACACACTTTTTTGGCTAAATGGAGTCAGCAGAGATTCTGTATTTGGCATTTGATTGAGAGAGGTGGAGCAGATGCTTTGAGGAGTCCCAGCCTAGACCTGGGATCATTTAACCAATAATGAATTAGATTATTATCAATATCGATTCGGTTGAACTTAAATTTTATGAAAGAAAAACAGTGTAGGTACCTGTGACCGGGAATTATAATGGATAGCTAGATACAAATTTGATAGATTAGAGTTTAGTTTGCCGACAGTATGAATCGGCGGCGCCAAACATCAAACACCCACCTTTTTCATAAATCCTCGCCCACTCTTTATAGCTACGCAATTATAGTTGCATAATGCCGACCTTTAATCACATGCCGAAATTCTGTTTCAAATCCTTTCCATGTGGCAAAAGAAAAGTTCACTTAGCGGTTCGACATTTTGGCAAAGAATGATAATGTTAATATAACATAATTTATTTATATAATCAGCCGCTGATGGAGATGTTGCACGATGAAGCTTCTTAATAGTGTGAAAAGTCTCTTTTTATCACATTAATGGGTGATTGAATGGTTTAACTAATTCATAAGATTAATACAACTGAATTATTTTTACGCCTTATGGAAAATAGCGGTAGGTAGTTTTTGAAAATGTTTTAAGATTTCTCATATCGATTTAGGAAAATTTATAAAAACATACGTTAAGACAGTGTCACTCAAATTGTGGTTAGCTTTCAACAAAGTAAATGATATATATGTATATATATAGAAAAATAGTTAATATTGACTCGTATCTTGTGTAATATCAATGTCCCTGAATTTCAATTCTTTGAGTTCAATAAAAATACGTTGAATACTACCTTATTTTAATTTTATTTGCATAATGAAGCCGGTCCCCAGGTAACACTGAAAAATATTTACTGGTCCGCACACCGAAAAAGTCTGAGTGGCACACGCACTAGGAGATATTTCAAAGGGAACGTTATACATTGTTAATTCTTGTCGTGCCATGAAAAAACATATTATTCCTTTAAATAATAAAAATATAATATAATTTGTTTTGTGCTATTTCCACATTTTTATAATGATCAGAATCGGTTTTGCTCATCGCAAGCATCATCAACTGATGATTAGTATCATTGATGAGCATTATCAGTAAAAAGCTAATTGTGTTTTATTTTTATTATTTTAAAAATATAATGCCTTTCCAATAAGAATTGACAGTTAATACCTTAAAAGTGATTAATTAAAATCGTATTACAAGAATTTGATTTTCTTCTCAGATATCTACGCACTTAATCGCCTGAGCATGAATGAAATGACACTCGTAAATAAATGCTTTATACACATATAATAAAAGCTAATGACGATGATCGTGGCGAAGCACTAAGCAGCTGATGACATTGCTCACTCGCACGAGAAGCAAATGAGGAATGATCGTTGCGAATTGCAAAAGTGGAGCGGAGAGCGCTCCGATCAGAGTGAGTCAATTTCTTCGAAATCCACCGAAACCGTTCCTCGCCTTCGTCGCGGCCGCGACTCGAGCTGACGCCGCGGCGACCGCCTCGCCATTCATTAAACTAAACCGATCGACTCGACATCTCCGCGCGGGATATTCCACCCGCCCCGCCAAGCCGTCGATATCGCGATCGACGATCGATAGCCGTCCCGCGTCGCGGCGCACTCCGACCTGCCGAATCCGCCGACGTTCGGAGAGCTATACTCGAGTATTGAAAGATCCGCGTACCGGTGCCGGTAAATCTACAGTATTTCGAAAGTGACAAATTTTGTCGGAAAGTGATGGTGTGTGGCAAAGTGAGTGATCAAACCGTGAAGTGCATAACAACTATAGTCGGTGAGTGATGTTGTGAGAGGAAAACCTACGGCAGAGTTTGGAGATAACGGATATTCGTTCAAGACGAGGGCGGTCTGGGAGGGCGGGGGCGCCCCGGGAGACCTCTCCCCCGACGGTCATGGCAGGATGGACGGAGGCCGTCACCGCGCCGAGGAGGGCGGAGAGGGAGGATCGCTGTGGCCGGCGCAGGAGACGCGGGGCGCCGACGTCCTGGACGGGGCGGTCTGGGCTGAGCTCTCGTCCGGGACGGGGGCCGCAGCCCTGACGGAGGCCCTCGACGAGCTTGAAGGGGCGGCGGAGGAGTCCCCGGAGACTATTATGGTTCCTTCAGGTGAGAATATTGACTCGTTAAGTTATCGATTCATTAGTGTGCGTATATAGTAACACATATATTATATTTTAAATTTGAGTTATTGAGATTTTGTACACTTCAATGTATTTTGTCACTAACGACCCGGGTTTCGCCTTTCGGCATCTTCAGGCGAAGTTCCATTAAACACCCTCAGTCGATGTCTTAAATTATACATATATTATAGTGTCATGACGGCATACTCGTGAAACTGATGAGGGATCACTTTAAAAGATCTGATTTAAGTTTCTTTGCTGTTCAGTCATTACCGTTGTTTTGTTAAAAAAATTATGACTACAACAAAAGAGTTATGGAATTCGTATTTATATAAATATATACTTAAAGCTTAAGAAGTTTTTAATCAACATTTGTACTTTTTGTCTCCAATCGATTTAAAAACGTCCGCTAATTTTTATTTACTCACCGAATCAATTTAACCTTTTTAGCCACAAATAGATAATAAAACTATGCAGGCTTCCAGTGAATCCTTTAGTATTAGAGTTTAGAGTAGAAATTACTATTATGAAGGATAAATGTAGATTATTTAAACCCTTTTGTTACTAGTACTAGTAATCGATTAAAACTGACTCAAAAGTAAATCAAATAACTATGTTTGTATGAAATAACTTGTCAACAAGTTAGATAAAACAATTCGTCCAAAAGAATATGATGAAACTGATGCTAATTACACAGAGGTAAGGTTTGTATAAGGCAGTAAAATTATTTTAAGACAAAAGTAAAGTGATACTTTTATAAAACGGTTAAAATGTACCACTTCGAGTTTACATTTGAAATAGTTTCAGGTATATCAAGAAAATATTAGGTGATTTAATTATAAGTACGTACTCGGTATACCTAAGAGAATTTGTATCGTAAAATATTGCCGCCGGGCTGTGTTTTTTTACGGTGAAACCTAGTGCGGTGTTGACACACATATTGACATTTAGTTTGATTTAAAAGTAAATATAAATCTTTATGAAGTGGGATATAAAGTCGAATTTTTGCCTCGCGAGTAGGAAGAGTTAAAAGTATATTATATATATTTCTATGTATTACATAATAATTAATAATTTAGACAGACAGTATGTACTTGGTTGAGTTATACATATGAATCGTAAAAGTTTTTTTTTATATCTAAAGGCATTCGAAAATAATAATGTTTTCAGTACTATTTTGATTTGGTAATAATCAGCGCAGGATATAATGCAAACTCTATAAAATGTATCGACATTATCGCAGTATTTGACAAAAAGTATTTGCAGTTGGTTGTGAATAAACCTATTATTTCGATACTTCAAAGGTCTAAGATACAAAGTCAGTTCACATATTTATATTTCTCATAAAAGCAACCACAAAATCTAGACTTAAGAACTCGTATACAAGAATAAATAACACCAAAGAAAACAAACACGATGAGGTATATTGTATTTTAAAAATTGTGGTTAAAAAATGTCCATAAAGCAATTTAAATTACACCATAACTTTTAAGGGACGTTTCAAGAACTCGCTCTCCACTTATTATTTTAATTTACTAATTAATTACTTTTAAGGTGTTAACTGTCAATTCTTGGTGGAAAGACATTATACTTTAAAAAATAAAACACAATTCATTTTTACTACTTCAACATATTTGGAAGTAGTACAAATGAATTGTGTTTTATTTTTTACTAATTAATTGTTCAGGTTTGTCTTTCTATATGAAAACAAAAATTATATTACTTCTGAAAGTTGAATTATATATCCGTTTAAATTGCATTCAATAAGGAATTGATAGTTTATATTATACTCCCGAGAGATGCATTAAGCAGATATATTCTTCGCATTTCTTAGAAAAATAATAGTCCTGAAACTGTAGCATATATATATATATATATACATATTAATATTTGAGTTTTATTTAAAACGAGCCGGATGTCCTGGTAAATATACAGAAATAAAATAAACCTTAAAATTATACAAACAATTATTATAATTATTTTAATGACTGGTAAAATATTTATAGAAATAAAACACATTTTTGTTCTGACTCCACAATTTTATCAAAAGATCAGGAGCGGTTTCGATAATTGGTGGAGCTTCCACCAAGAATTGATGGTTAAAACCGTAAAAGTAACAAATAAAATTGAAAATGCTTTTATATTAGTTTACACAAAACGTTTCGCGTCCATTTAAAATTTAATTTTAATAAATAAATATTATAAACATTTAAATTATGATCATAAAGTTGGAGTGAATATTAAAAAAGTCAAAATCCAGAGAGACATAAGTACATACAGATAGCATTGATTTATTTTTATTTTAACGAGTACAAAATGAAAGAATATAATTATATATGTTTGAAATAGATCCTCGAGAGTGGTCTGAGCAGCATGTTTCGCAGTGGCTATCGTGGTCAGCTCGTCAGTGGAATCTGGATCCGACGCCGTGCGCCGCACTCTTTCCCAAGAGCGGTGCTGAACTTCTCACCATGAAGGGCGACTCGTGGCTGTCCGCCGCCGGATCCAGACGCTCGGCCTCTCTGCTCAGGAGGTATCTCGCGCTCCAGAGGCAGACTACGACGGGGAGACCTCCGTCTCCGGTGTCCGAAGGCGAACAGGAGGATGAGAACACATCAGAGGATACTTCAAAGCCCAAAGGTTAGTACTTCTGCCAGTTTAGACCGTACCTGTCGTCATTTAATATACATATAAACATATTAGAATTTTCGCACCAAGATTATGAATATTCCACATTTTAACTTTAGACTTACATTGTATTATACATACAAACAAAAATATAAAAAAATCATGGCCTGATCGAGCAGGGATCTTCATATATGTATATTTTTTCAGTTTTAACAGTTCTTTGATCTCAAATATTAAGTGTGGATACGTCCTTGGTAAAGCATGATTTATTATAAAATAATACTTACATTTGGTTCTTCCGGTACTTTTTTTTCTTTCTGGTTAAAACAATAATATAGGTTATGTTGTCTCATTGCCGTACATATAAAATGTCCCGTCTTTAAACCTTCATATAGTTAGGGGCATTATCGTCTTGTATCACGGAGTAAATTATTATAAAACGTTCAATGGATTACTGATGGTCAATGGCAGTAAAGGATTTTTCCTCACCTTTATTCAAAATCCATGGATTGGAGACACAGTATTTATGTAAGGATATACTTAATAAGGGTATTACAAAACAAAGAGTTGGTCTTACGTTTTAGATTCTGGAAAGTCGGATGTTTGGTCAGCACAAAGTAACCAAACATATTCAAATTATATCTCAGGATGACACATGTTAAATGGAGTTCACAACAGTTATAATGATCTTCCAAAAACTAAATGATATTTCGTACAGTAGAATGTTGTTTGAATGTATTTTATATCTCATTCAAATAATCGAGTGATTTTTTTAAATGCTATTGATCCAAAGATAAATATTTTTTTAATTTCCTAGTATCATGATTATTATTCTAGGAAAGTTTGGTGGGTCAGAACTCAGAACGCAGTATTTGTCATATATGATTTCTTAATTTTGGCTACTCTGTATGAGCAAATTTAAATTATTTAACTGATTGAATGCATTACTTTATTTTTGTAATTATGATGGTAGTTAAATTATTCGAGACATTGGGTAGTAAATTTAATAAATAAATTCCATTTAAGTTTTATCTGATGTGTTTAACCCTACAACGCAAGACTTATTTATGTTTTCTAATAAATTACATTTTTTAAAGGTAACCTTAATTTAAAGATTCATTATTAGAAGAATGTTTGTAAATTATTATTTTTATAAAGCAATGTTTCCTTTTATCTCTACTATATGGCAGAAAATACATGCTTAAATCGGTCCGTCTGTCACAAGAAATCCTCCCAAGCGGTGTACAGTGGTGACGTGAAATTTGCATATGTCTTTCTGACTTCCATTTCTTTCAAACTTTTGACTTTCAATTTTATTATTATTATTAATTAACAGACTGGATTATATTGTGTGGATGTCACATAAGGATGTCACATGAATTTAGGGTTAAGTATTGAAATAATAATTCCAGAGATGACATATAATTTTATTAGTTAAAATAAAATAAATTTACTGAATTGTTATCTGCCTAGAATTAATTCAGACTATTAAAGAAATGATTCTGGATTTATTGTTGTTATAAAATTTGAACGATTCAAATTTGATATCGAAATTCCACCTAGCACCCTCAGTCGATATCTTAAATTATTGGTGTTATGTTATGATTGAGTACGATCGCAGTGGTCAAGTGATAACGTTATAAGAGCTCCGTACCAATGCCGTTGCGTGAAGGTTTCGAATTCTAGAATGGATATTTTTGTATGATTGATTGCTTATTTCAATCGATTTAATAACTTGTATCCAATGGCAAATACTGGCAACATAACCTTGGCTAAAAGAAATTTTTTCACTTATTGTTTGGTTTCGCATAGATAACAAAATGATTTCATGTTATTTGTGTTTTGCAAATTGGCCAATAGATTCCGAAATATTTGTTTCTCTTGCAAATGATGAATCATAAATAAAGTAGTAATCAAGTAGCAACAAAGTGAAACTGTTTCTAAGAAAAATAATACATACATACAGCGATAAGTATAATTGGAGATGAATCAACCTGTGAACTTGTAAAATGTTAGTAATCATATTTTGACGTTGTGGCAAATTTTCATGAATGAAATAGATATGGTAATTATTTGTTGGTGAGATAAATCTTTTGAACAAGTTTAGAAATATTCTTACCAGAGGCGGAGAATAATAAGCCTGTTTGAAAATGATAATATAATTATCCAAATTTATTACGAAAATGCGACTATTTTTATAACGATGTTTACAAATTTATATAAATATTTGAACAATAATTAAAAGATGTTTTTAATTTGAACAAGTTTGGTAAAAACCAAAGTTTCAATTATATGATTTGAAATTTACGGGAATGTGGTACATGCTGTTTAAATTGTGTTATTTTTTAAAATATTTTTTCTATATTTACTCAACATAACATCTTAATATTGTAATTCTTTTCTAAGTTGACTGTACAAGACCGTGGAGAAATATTCTTGAAATTAATGATTATTAATAAAGAAAAAATAATGTGAAAGTGGGGTGGAAATGTGTTTATTATTACTGGCGGAGAGGAAAAGGGGGTTTTAAACAAAAAGATCTACATATTTTTGTAAGAAAGTAAAGTTTTATTCTTTTTCCATTCATAATAAAATCATTTGGTGTATAGTAACTAAAATAACAGATATTTTTGGTTCCAATAGTTCTCTGTTGGTATCAGTTCTATCGAACACTGTATCGAGAGAAGTCCCTGACCTGTAGTCGATTTGACTATGCTTTGAGGATGAACACTAAGTATTCATTTGATTCTTCAATATTCCGTACTGCTACAAAATATATATGTATGTTTTATGATAAACTGTATTTATTATCCAGCCTCGCCTGGTATAGAGGGCGCTAACATTTAGACGTTGGCGTTATTTCGATGAAAAAAATATTAAAAATATCACCGTGAAAGGTGCCTAATGTAACACCTACCAAATAAAATCCATCAATAAATAATAATGTTAAAAATTGGAATTTGAAAAAACCACAGTGGTCCGTTCTCCATGTAACACATATAGTCCTCCAATTATTGATAATATTAAAAGTTGAAATTTGAAAATATCACAGGAGACCGTACCTTATGTTACACTCACAAAATATAGTCCATCAATTAATAATAAAGTTCAAAATTTAAAATAGCACATTTTATCTAGAACTGGCAGCCAAAATTACATGTGCAAATTTTACGTCGCTACTGTACACCGTTTAGGAGGAGTTCTTTTGACAGACATTTTTAAACATTTATTAAACTGCTTTATGTGAATAGAAGTGATTAACTCTCTCGTATTTAATTTACCCTAGTTTTGAACCATCGCCTTTATAAATAATTTGATCAATTTATGTGACCAAGTTGTATTTTGTGCAGTGTAACTATGAAAATATTTCATAGGTGCATACAGTGCGATGCAAGCTGCTACCGAATCTAGCTATTTTAAAATTAACCTCACCTTGTCATGAGTTTTCCCATTTGGTTGAGAGTGTACATGCATACCAATGCATCCGCATTGAAAGATTTACATTGCTTCTGGTGCTGATATAAAAAATGAACTTTGTTGTTTTTTTTATTAACTTGTGAGTAATGCATCTAGTTGTAAGCGAGAGGCCAAAATGAAGTTGTGATTATAAAATCATTTTTATGACGACGTGATGACGAATTGTTCTCAGAAAATTTATCAAATATAGATCAGACAGATTTAAGTAACAGCCAAAATAACAACAACGTGTTTTGATATATAAATAAAAAAAAAAGTATGAAATTACTTCCTATTTGATTCATTTGCCATTTAAGGTAAAAGCCGAAGCAACAACTGACAGTCTTATATCGAAAATAAAAAATTCGATTGACGGAATTTTTGATTACTTTATCAACTTCTAGAAAGTGCTAAACAGATATTATTTAAGCCGAGATAATATTTTAATTCACTGAAAAAATTTGAATTTGAATTGAAGTTACGAAAATTCCTGTCTATTTGCACAAACAAAAATGAATGACTGAAAATTGGGTTTAAAAAGAAATTTCAATAACCCCAAAATAGTATTTTTAAATGAAAATCGTATCCCAAAATATCACTCTTTAAAAATATAGAAGTATGTATATATTATATTAAACAAATAAATATAATATAAAACACTTGTCAACTTATGATAGTCTGAATGTAAATAATATGAGAAACGTGTATCCTGTAGGCGCTCTTTTTGACAGTGGTTTTCCGTTACCTCCTGTTACTGCAGCCTTTTTATTGATCCAAGTCCACCTGCAATAGCATACTTATGTTTTGGATTATTGAGATTTTGTACACTTCCATGTATTTTGTCACTAACGACCCGGGTTTCCCCTTTCGGCATCTTCAGGCATTCGAGCACACGAATGCTTGAAGATGCCGAAAGGCGAAACCCGGGTCGTTAGTGACAAAATACATGGAAGTGTACAAAATCTCAATAATCCAAATTTGATATTGAAATTCCATCAAGCACCCTCAGTCGATGTCTTAAATTATACTTATGTTTTGTTTATTGAAAACATATTTTGAAGGTTAATTGAAGATGAAAGCATGTTTATAAAAAAAATTATTTATCTAAATGCTTAGAAGTTTTATTTAAAAGAAGTTTTGTATATACCAGTATGTGAAAAAATATTTATCAAGTGTGGTACTTGATAAGATTGCATTACAATATATTATGCACCTCAATGAATGTGCAATTAATATTAGAAATGAGTAACTTGAGTAAAGAAGAACACAATAGTAAAGGTTTTTATATTACAAGTCGGTTTTACTATACATGGCTGACGAACGAATGAATGAATGAATGAATGAGTGGATGTGACGCATTGATTTCCGGTGAAAATCCCGCGCTCGCGATGACGTCACTGACGCAGCGTCACCTTGCGCCAGTCCAGCGCCGCGTCACCAACACGATACATACTCTGCAACGCAGCGCCATAGCCGCTAGCGGTTTCCCACTGAAAGTTCTCTAAATAATTTTATATGCTATCGAGTGATAATGTCAAATTAATGGAATCGTTTGACTTGTTGTTACGTGATAAAGCGCGATTCGCGGCTAATAACATATGACTCACTGCTATATAATTATGTTAATTTTGACAGCTATAATAAAGAAGCATAATAGAAGTTTAGTACAAACAATATTGTAGGCACTTACAGCACAAATTTTCAAATCTTCAATTCTAAGCACAATTTATTATGGAAGTATACTTCGATTTTTAACTAGATTGATACACAATTCACAGTAAAACATTTTGAAATATTGTCTGCTTTCAACAATATGAGAATAGAAATTTATGCTTTCCTTATTGAACAATTATATTTTTACTGTAAAACCAGAGGAATGAAAGTTTAAGAAAATAAATATGGCGTATAAAATCTAGTTACTGTTAACTGTTGAAATTTGGCATTCAATAATTTAATGTAAGAAGAAATAGAAGAGCTGCGCTACGTTGGCCTGGTGGCGAATAAGGCAAATTGTCAGGCCTTTCAAAAAATTCGGCGTCATAGGGAGAGCGAATAGACCTTGACTCATAGGAGCTTTTCATTTATCTTTAGGGATTGATTTTAATGAAAACTTTAGTTCACGCCTCCAAGTCTTGAGAAGTTGCTCCTAAGACACTCCCAGCTAAGGAAAAAACCTGCATGTACGCTTAAGGTTTGCTACTCCACTAAATACTGCCGTACAAAATTAACGGATTGGAAAACAGAAGTGGGTGAAGGAGGGCAAGTAATTTAAAAAATGTAGATAACCCGAATAATATTATAATTAAAATAATCACTTTTAAAGTGTTAACTGTCAATTATAGGTGGAAAGTCATTATATTTTTAAAAAATAATACACATTTTTTGTACTACTTCCATATGTTTATAATGGTCAGGACTGGTTTTGCTCATCACGAGCATTTTCAACTGATGAATTAAAATAATGTTTGCACCAATGTTAGGTAATATGTTATGTCTTATTTTATAAAAGCTGATTTGGGTAGAAACTCTTTCTGCCAATGATAATAGATTACACATTTTTATAGAGTGAAAGAATATTTTTTTTAAATTTAGAATAAGTGACATGTCACATTGTTGATACTACGTAAGTTGCCGAGATAGAAATATAAAAAAATTAAAAAAACTAGGCCTCTTATATCGAACGTGTTTATAAGTATTTATATTGTAGTGTGATAAAATTTATTTTTCCGAGAATCAGTGACATATTTCAACAAAATTAATCTTTTAACGAAACTGGTCCTATTTAAATCCAAATATTTTTTTGGAATTTTTGTCGTAAAACAACTTTCATAATTATTTATTTCGCTTAATATTTGTTGTAGTCAAGCTAAGATATCTGGTTTCTATTGGTAAAGTGACGCATGTAATAATGCGAAATGCAATAAATATGCATTGTTTTGATTTATTTAAATAAATCATTCCTACCGATTCTTTTCGGAAAGTCATTTTTACATTTTTTAAATAAAAAACAAATTGTTTTTGTACTACAAATTGTTATTTTCTTTTAATGAAAATTTATGAATTATTTATAAATTAATTATATTTTCTCGCATAATTGATTTTTAATGTGGTTTAACTTTTGATTTCAGAGTTGATTTAATTTTTCTTATGTATTTTGCAATTTGTAAATTGACTATCTGTAAATTCTTATCATAGTTCTTGAACCAATTGTTATAATATATACCTTGTAATTATGAGCACTCAATTTCGTATAAATAGTCTATTTAGGATTTATATTTTATCAATTGATAATGCTGGCGATGTAGTACACAACAAATTGCGTTTTATTTTTGAAATTTTCGTATTTAAAAAATTAAATATGTTACAGAATTTACTTAGAAGGAGATATATTTATCTAAGTAGACTAGTCAGAAATTTAGAAATTGACAAACCCTATATAATTTATTTTTAATGAACAATATTTAACTAAAATATCAGTAATAATTTTGAAGAGCAAATAAAGTAAGCCTGTTGGCTGATTTTTTCTACGTGGCTTTACGATTATGAAATTATGGGTATGTTTCTTATAAAAAAATCGAGGTCGATTACTCTGGCGTTTACTCCACTCCCCTCCCCCCCACCAAAGAAGACGTGTTTCATTCATTCATATTTTTACTACGTAAACGTTTTACGTCGTCATAATCAGATAACTGATTAGTCCATTGTTTTATTATTTCGGCGTAGGTTTGCGCCGTGGTGCAGTGGTCACGTATTTCACGGGGTCGAATCCCAGTTCGGACATTTTGATACATTGATTTTTCAATCGATTTATGGATTTCTGGTCGAACTCATGGTTGTTTGTTATGTCTGAAATTAAAAACGGGGTGTAGAGAGTGCTATTAACTAACCACTGTCCTAGATCTATGCGTTTATCTATACTTTCTTTGAAAAAAGAAGAAGAGAGAGAGAAAATGTACATTCCTCAATTTAGAAAAATGAACATCTTTTTCCTAGAAAAACTCAAAAACACAATTAGTACGTTAAATATTTTAATTTAAAACAAAAGTTATGAGTTGGAATACATGAGATGATATAAAATTATCTACCTCTTTTTAAAAAGTATATAGCTATGCTAAATTAATCTAAACATAGTTCTCCCGATGGCGTGAAGCCGAAATAGCTGCCAAAAAAACTGTTAAATTTCTTGTGAAACTGAATACTTAATTTCACCCTGTTATAATCGACCTCTACCAAGTAAATTACATTGCAATCAATAACTTATGCTATTTATTGCAATGTCGCAAATTGCACCTAATTGAAACCGGCTATGAGCGCTTGTGCAATATATACCATTGTGCTGCAATAAGAGGAAAGGCGAAGAAGTAAGCATGTGTTCACTAGCACATTCATCGGAAGGGGAAAGAAGGAAGATTTTGCACTGCCAGTTGAATTACGCGGAATCGGTTAGGTTAGCGAAATCGCTATTTTCCACGAACCTGCAAGTATTATATCTTATATTTGTATTATTATGTGTGCAACAGGTTTTATCTGTCCGAGGTTGTGACACAAATTTGGAGTGCATCTCATGGATTCCTATGTCTTTTATGACTTACTTATTTTGTGTTAGGATAAAAATTTTCCCGAATTCACTCCAAAGTCTGATTGCAAACACTTTTAAACCAAGGTGAACGAAAATGAAGACATTTAATACATAATTATGTAAATTAATTATCAAATTTATATTTTAAAAATAAAACAAAACACAATGTACTATTTACACATATTTATAATGATCAGGACCAGTTTCGATCATCACGAGCATTGATACAACACAACTGAAGTTGATAATGCTCGTGATGAGCAAAACCGGTCCCGATCATTTTGAATATGTGGAAGTAGTACATTGTGTTTTGTTTTTAAAATATAATGTCTTTCCAACAAGAATTGACAGTTAACACCTTAAAAGTTATCAAATTTAAATATTTTGTGTTCGATTCATTCCTTCTTTTCGACCCAAACACAATCTGAAACATTTTTCTGAAAAAAAAATTCAAAACTCGGGCCCGAATGTCTCTACCAGCCCGAACCCTTTCCATGAACCCGTGCAGACATCTCCACTGTATGCGCCTATGAAATGCTTCATAGTTACATTGTGCAAAAGACAAATTATTTATCTAAGCTCACTCGAACATTGGAGTAAATTTTTATTATAAGCGGCCTCCGATATAATGAATTATAATTGTGTTTATCATTTATGACACGCGATTCGATTTTCAGTACGTTCAGACATTCAACCTAAAAATCAGAACGATATTTTAGGAATTCAAAAGTGTTTCCTAATAAGTAATTCACACAATTAATTAAGTAATCCTATTTCTACGTATTTACCCGTAGAAAAGATTATTTTAAAACGTCGTTCATAGTAATTATACTTTGAGAGGAAAATCAAAGATACTGTTTTCAGAAGAGATAATTATATGTTATATTCATGTTCATATCGTTTAATTGCTCTCTAAAATTTTATATATCGACTGAGGGTGATTGGTGGAATTTAAATGTCAAATTGTTTAAATTTGCTTGTTTTTATTTATAAAAGTCATACTTCACTTTTTTTTAATATCGCTTCTGTAAAATTTTGAGCGTTCTGTAGTCGAGTGGTAAACGCTGTTTGGCGTTCAAACTACTCTTGAAATGGTTTCGCTTTCATGCTACTATAAAATGATCATTAAATTGATTTATGTGGCATAGCGATGATTTTTTCTTTTTTTCCCACCCGCTTCCAAAACAATCCTGAAAATTAGGCGCGATAGAGCGATTCCATAACCACTAGATCTTTCCTAATCAGATAAAAGCCTTCTATCCGTTTATACATATTATATCAGTGTCTCAGAAGTGAAAGATCGGGTATCTAAGACATTTTTATTTTTTTTTGCTTTGTCATTTTTGAAGTTGTTTCAGACGTTCTTTTATCACTTTGTAGATAAAAAATACAAAGAAAGTTGCATACATAACTTATTTTAATGAAAATATGGACACCTGACCTTTAATTTCAGAGGTACAGATAGTGAACCTAATCACTTTTAAGATGTTAACTGTAAATTCTTGGTGGAAAGACATTATATTTTAAAAAATAAAACACAATTCATTTGTACTACTTCCACATATTAATAATGATCATGACCGGTTTCGCTCATCACGAGTATTATCAACTGATAAAAAAGCCTGTTACTATTGTATTTTTATTAGTTGATAATGCTCGTGATGAGCGAAACCGGTCCTGATCATTATAAATATGTGGAAGTAGTACAAATGAATTGTGTTTTATTTTTTAAAATATAGTGAACCTAGTTATGTGGTCTAGTTTTTTTTTCCATTTGAAAAATGACAACGGTTTAGGTACTGCATTTTAGCATTGAGGTCTACTTTTTTATATCAGTAAACATTTAGACACTATAACCATCCGCCGTCAGGACCATAGTAATGGGAAAACAAAAGTGGAAGAAGAGAATTCACAATGTCAAGTTGAATACACAAGCGAATTCCTCAAACAGGATGGAGTCACTGACTCGTTCGGAATTTAAACTATAGATTTAAACCAGGCTACAATGCTCTTTAATGATGGTGGTCTGCTAAAATAAAATCACTCGTCTACTTTTGTAAGTTCTATATTTCGAAAAACTGTGTGCGCTTTTGAGAAGCATAACAATATAATGTTTTATTTTTTGAATTGGCATTTACTTGGTAGAACTCCATTATAATAGTGTAAAAATAACAAAGTTTTCAAGACTACAGGGAATTTATCAGTTTGTTGATAGCTATTTCGGCTTCATGCCATCGTCAGAAATATGTTTAAGCTTAGCTGATCTTAGCTATATTTACTGTTTTAGAAGAGATAATCATGATGCTTATTTTGACGTCGTAACTTTTATTTAAAATTAAAATATTTAGCGTAATAATTGTGTTTTTGAGTTGTTCTAGGCAAAGATACACACATGGTATTTATTATTAATTAGTCGTTAATGTTGAAATTTTATTCATTATGCGTAGTTAAGCAAGCTTTTCGAAATGGTTTAAGTAAAGGGTGACGAACTAATGTTTGTTTTGTAATTAAGGAAGTGATTACCCTGATTATTAATTTCCAGTTTTTATAAATAATTAAGCATATGTCCTTTAATACACAAATGTAAGTTTACAAGGATTTTATATATGTTATGTTGTGTGATTCTTTTGAGAAGTGGTTTGCGAATTGAGTATTTTTTTTTTATTATTAAATGATCTTATATTATGTTCTTTAAATAAAGTTGAAATACTTATAAAATATACATATTACTAACCAGATATAAAAGGAAAACTAACTAAAATATCTATTTGCGATTTCTGTACACAACACAACATGAACTTTAAGCTGAAAAACGTAATGATTTTCCCAGCAACCCATTATTATTTTTTTACAAATTATGTAATCTTACTGTTTATCAAATCCACACTGATTATACGAATTTGTATTTCCGCGGTCAATCCGATTTCTCACTAGCTGTCAGGAGCCTAAAACAAGCTATACACTAATCGTACTAATGATTTGCAATTGACAGATGAGCCACTGCAATCACGCAATTATTGTCTAAATCGACAAACCAAACACGACTCGATCTCGAGATTAATTTTTAATGGGTTTAGTAGTTATCATTCGTTTTCCGCAGCCACAAAAAGATCTCTGGGACATGAGCACACAAGATAATATTTAGTATTCCGCGTACATAGCTGTGCTGTTTGTTTGTTGCCAGTGTATATGTCACCTAATAATAATCGTTAGTAATAGTAGAACAAAAACAATGCATTTAATTTTGTTCGAAATTCAAACTTATTATGGTGGGTTTTTCTATGCATCAACATCTCTACATGAAGCGTATTTCAAAGTCTAACAATGGTGGAATCATGCATTTTAGCATTTTATTTTTGATTTAATTAATTCTGCGGTTTGAAACTCACAGAAGTGAAGGACGCTCGCCCTAAAGAATAAAAAATAATATTATTTACGTTACTATCCGTGATAGGTGAATGCTGTACTAATAATTTGTCCAATAATTATTATACCAAAACCATGAAAAATCGTTTTTTTTTATTCTATCATCGGCATGCGGTGGATCACTATCTCTATCGCACAACCTAATTTGGGTATGAGCAAGAGGGATACAAGAGCATGCACCGCAGGCCTTTGCATCTCGCTTGCACCTTCACTTTTCATGGGATTGAGCGAGAAAGAGATAAAACCATCGCACGCGCCTGAATTATCTACCCTTCTTGTGATCGTACTTGTCTAGATAATAGTGTAAATATTTATCACGTTTATGGCTTTAACTGTCAATTCTTTTTGGAAAGGCATTATATTTAAAAATGAAAAGCAATTTGTTTTGTACTACTTCCACATTTTTATGATGGTCATGACTGGTTTCACTCATTCCAAACATTTCCATTCAACTGTTATATTTTTGTGAATGGACAAATTTAATGCTTCCCACAGTAAGATATGGAAGTCATCTCTTCTGACTAATAGAAAATAAAATATACTAAACTTTCTAGAGGAATCCCTTAGCCCTGTAGCACGGTATTTTTACGGATCCTAAAACGAGTCATATAAATCCTTTTATGACACACCGATGTCATAATATGACAATTATAACAACTCATTGCCTTCCGAATAATGCCGTGTTTTTGAAAAATTGAAATAACGGTTTTTTCATCATTAACCTCACAAAAAAGCGCTTTCTTGACAGGTGGTCAACTAACCAGCCGTTAGTGAAGGTATCTAATCGAAATAACTCAGTACACATTTGCAATGATTTAAGATAAAAATATGATTACACTGTTTGGCGCATCTCTAGCCATGTGTATATCAGTGTGAGTAAGCCAATGCCCGTTAATTGAGGGCGCGTTGCAATATTACATATTATATGATACCAGCTAAAAAGAAATAACCATTTAAATTAAATGTATATAAATATGTAAGTCCATATAAAAAATAAAAAAAATAAGTAACCTACTATTTCAATTCAAACTTCTTCTGTTTTATGAAACCATCACGTAATAACTCATCCTTCGCGGGCTGTCGTATAGCAGGAAAATTTGTTGTATTTAGTTCCGTACGAAGATTGGAGTGTTTAATGTAGCGGGAATAAAATTGTTTGAATAAAGATCTGACAGCGTTTAAGTATATGCGTGGGACTCATTTCTCTTGCTCCGACGCCATCATAAAAGGTTTTTGGAAACTAACGACTAGCATAACGGCTGAAATAGTTGTAGCGAATCAAAATAGAATGATATTTTGTTGACACTTGAATTTAATTTTAACTATGAAGTAATATTGCATCACGTGTAAAAATAAAAGACTTTTATTTTAAAGCATTTTTCTTTCTATCCTTGTTCAAAATACTAAACAGGGATATTTGGTTGTATATTTAATTAACGTATAATTGGTTGACACTTGATGACGATATGGTATTTGAAAAACCAATGCGAAACATAATGTATGGTCTCCTGATTCAATATTTTGGTGTGGGTTGGTTGCGATTTTGCCAATAGATAGTTTTTATGTAGGGAAAAATATATGAAGGATTATATTCATCATATAAGCCTAAGATCATTGGACAAGTGTACGTCTATTAATTGATGAAAATGTTGAGCTAGGAATTTTAGGCTCATACCACAGCATGAACAAAGTAACTAAGGTTGTTTCCTAACTTCAAGTGACTTAAAAGTGTACAAAAGACTTACTGTTTAACTTCGATATTGAAGGAATTATCATTTTTTTATAGTATTGCAACAGCCTTGTTACAGCTTGTAGAAACCAATTGGGTAATAATGCAATATAATGCGCTTAGTTTTTTCCAATCTGTCGCGGGAATACGAAAAAAAGTCGTAATAAACGAAGCAGATTTGTATATATTATAATATTATTAATTACTTAGCTGGGGTTATATTTGAACATTGAAGACTGGAAAACCCCCGGTTGTAGACCCCATGGAGTACTCTGATTTCGAAACTGACCACATGAGCGCTATGGTAAGGGGATGAACTCAGTTTATGCACGGCGAAGGGCTAAGTTTTCCGATGGAAAATTTCATTTTCGAATACCTGGATTGCTTTTTGTTTTTACTCCGTTATGCTACACTAGTTTGAAAAACTATACTTCACCTAATGTTTTATTTTAAAGCCATCATTTATTATAGTATTGTAGCTATTGCGGGGCAGAAGTTCTCGAAGACACCGAGTGCCTGATATTTGCTCCGATACGGACAGTTCTGTTTGTCGCCCATATCAATCTTCAGTTGCGACATCATTGATAAACTTTCATGAACTTTTCATTGATACTAAGAGCTGATGAATCAAATTATAAATAGAAGAAATTCTCATTATCAAGTGACGATACACGCAATTTTGCATCAGTGATAACTCGTCTGAGAATTTGATAGAACTATTACACCACGCGTCCACACGCGGTAAACATGTGCTGTCTCCTGAGCTTCCGCAATGAATCATTTTCAAGTTAGGTAACTGTTCCCAACCGAGACAGATCTCTACGCTCCACAGACGAAATTGTTGAAATCAGTTTAGTTGGAATTTTACGAAATTTCCTGGGATTTTAAGAAATACAGTCAATGTATGACCAGCCTACAATTATATAGAAGTTACCTTGACAACCTGCTTATGAGTTGTTTCTAACAACAAGTCTACGATAGTGAAAAAAGGCTTACAATAAATTTAATCGAAAGATGAAACGATGTTAAAAAAATCTATTATTATCGTCTATAATAGCCACTTTCATAATAATTCTCAACAACAGAATTCATTAACCGGTGATCAACCACTTTTTTATAATTAAACTAGCGCTATTACCATTTGACAATAAAACATGTCATGATCACCACTTTACATATTTTCGTGCCGTTTTTTTTTTAAAACATCTTAGTGGTCCGTGAGATTAAAAATTGTAAGAGTAGTGGTCCATGAGATCCGAGATGTTGGTGATCGGTGGTCTAGAGCAATTAATTAAAAAATAGATTATGAATGATAATATGTGACAAACTATTATTAACTAAGTAATGGAAAAATATTTTTTGAATTTAAATAAAACACAAGTAGACTAAGCAGGCATACTTTTTAAAGATACACTTTGAATGCATAAAGATGCTTCTTAAAGAAGCAAAATACGTGCCACTCATAGTAAAACAATAAATTTTACATAAAAATAGGTTTTCACAATGTAACTTTTTTTAATTGAAATATTGAAAAGATATAACTACGTAAATTAAATATTTATAGAAAAAAATAAAAACAGCTAAGCATTTAGCTGGTATAACTCCATTAGAGAGTAGCAATATATTTAGTATTGCATGAATAGATAATCTTTCAAATAATTTTTACTAAAACTGTAATAACGTTTTATATAACTTCTATTTATCCAAGTTCCATTGTAAAGTTTAAATATTATTAGCTATCTACGTGTTGCATTTTTAATTATAATTTATCTAACGCGACTCAAGAAATTATTACATTGGAACCCCTATTGGCCCCATCAATCATTTTCGCATTCATTGTTTTTTCGCATTTGTCATTATTTTTTAGTCCCGGCAAAACAAAACCAGTATTAAATAACTCCTCATTCATCGAGTCTCTTAAAAACAATAAATAATCTGTGCTCTACTGTATTTCCATGAATGGTATAATCTAAAAAAACTTCTGACAACAATAGCACACGTGGCTTGAATGACTCTGCCGATCCTGACCGATGCTCATATATGGATTTAAATAATTTTTACTTATTGAAAAAGTTCCGGTGTTTTTCATGTCGTTATCGCGATGCGCGAGTCTAAATCGACATTCTGCGAGATGGCGGACGGTCTTCGGTATTTATTTATCTCGTTAACATTATAATTTATCCCATGATTCATTTCGCCGCATTTATTTCCTCGAAAATAAAGACGAATCACCACTCATTGCCATATGACTCACTTAAGTACAGTAACTACCACATAGATCATTACTACTTCGAAATTAATATTGAAATGCGTTTTGTCAATGCATCGTTTTAAAACCAAGACGGATTCAGAATCTTTTAAAAGATAGAAGCATTAAGAGATCATTATGATTCCTTGATCGATCAGATTCATCCGTGTACTCGAACGCCTGAAGATGCCGAAAAGTGAAACCCGGGTCGTTAGTGACACTACTTTTGAAAATGTGAACAATTTTAATGATTCAAAAATTTCATATTGAAATTCCATCAATTACCGTTAGTCAATATATTAAATTAAATTCTGATAATCTAACCGTTATTTCTGTCGTAGCAACATCCTTTTATTCTCACTCTCTCCAAATCGAAAAAGGTTGAGCAGTTGAATACTAAGTAGTTCTCCTAGAACGACTTTGGTTGAGATGCCTCCATTAAGAGAGAAATATTATTCATAATCGGATAACAAATACTAGAAAAAGAGATACATGTCATTATTCGAAAATAATTATTTTAATTTTTGATCAACAAAATCAATAACATAAATTTTTGATGTCATTCATTATGATATTTTAAATTTATTCGTCTAAAAACAGTATTTTTTTACACATCCTTGTCTCACAACCATATTGTAGTTAATCTAGATCAAGAAAAATGATTATGCAGTCAGAATTATAGCCTTGAGCTATCTGTATGTTTGATTTTATTTTCGTGTACTTTTAATAGTCCCGCAAAAATAAAGGCTCCAGTAATAATAAACTTTCAGGGAAATATTGAAAGCAATTTAATAAAAAGAAAGCTGGTTTGATCATCAATTAAACCGATGGTTTAATCTCCAGGCATAGAGATAATTATTGTTATCACGGGTCTATTTCTATAAGCATGTGGATACGTAAATTATGTTCCCATAGTTCTTATAAGCAGGGATACTAAACTTTTTCTGTTTTTTTTTGATTTGATGAACATAAATTTTTTCATGGAGATCTAAGCAAGGTGAAATAATATATTGTATTCATTAGTATTTATTACCCAGTTTCGTCAGGGATAGACTGAGCGAATATTTAGACGTTGGCGTTATTTTCGTGCAAGGTAATATTGAAAGTTGAAAATATCACGGTGGGACGTACCTCATGTTTGTAACACCCACAAAATATAGTCCATCAATTGATAATAACGATGAACGTTTGAAAATATCACTGTGGACTGTACCCTATATAACGTACACAAAATATAGTCCAGGAATTAACAATAATTTTAAAAAATAAAACACAATTCATTTGTACTACTTCCACATATTTATAATGATCAGGACCGGTTTCGCTCATCACGAGCATTATAAACTGATGATTATCGTGATGAGCATTATCGTGATGAGCGAAACCGGTCCTGATCATTATAAATATGTGGAAGTAGTACAAATGAATTGTGTTTTATTTTTTAAATTATAATGTCTTTCCGCCAAGAATTGACAGTTAACACCTTAAAAGTGATTGATAATAATGTTGAAAAAATCACGATGGACTGTACCTTATGTAACATTCACAAAATAGCTTCAATGAATTAATAATAACGTTAAAAGTTGAAAATAGTGCAGTTGACCTAAAAATGGCAGATAGAGTGACATGTGCAAATTTCATGTCGCACTGTACACCGTTTGGGAGAAGTTCTTGTTACATACAGACAGATGTATACTTGTATTTTCTGATATATAAAATAGAGATTACCTTATATAGTTTCATTGTGGGGATCAGTTTTATGAAGGTAGGTGTCAGTTTTATGAATAATAAAGTTTTTCAACTTTGAAATGAGGAAAATACTGTGGTGGTAACCACAACAGGAATTATTGCGTCGATAATGATTTTTTTAATGAATGAAAAATATTGTCATGTGAACAATGAAACAAGTGAGTCATTTGTACAGATTTAATGAGGTACATTATATAATAATAATAATCATTTAGAAATACTCTATAGAGTCTGTTGTATAAGTACGTGGTGCAGTTGTCAAATTCGTTGACTTCGGTTGCGGATCTCACGGGCACGAGTCGCAGTTCAGACGGTTTCAAAAATTGATTTTTCAATCGATTCTGATCGAAGGCATAGATGTTTGGTATGTTTAAAATACCCTCCCACCCATCTGATCCTAAAAACAGGATGAAAGCGAGAGTGGTTATCCAATCATTAGTCCTGTCCTTCTATCCCTACTCTCTTCGAAAAAAAGAGAGGTTGAGTGACTGAGTAAAAAGCAGATTCCATAAAAAAGCTTCTGTTAAGATACCTCCATTATAAGGCCATATGTTTTACATTGGGACATGGTTGGATCAATTAAAATCGAATCACGACTTGGATACTTACGTAAGGGTTGTAAAATTAAATATAAATTTGTATTAAACTAAATTCAATTAAATATAAAAGACCGCGTACTTGAAATCGAGTATACGTATTTATTAGGCAGCATTATTGTGTATGGCAAGGGGCGAACGCAGCCTCGGGCGAAACGAGGCCTCAGGAATGTGCCATGAGTTGGAGTAGAACTGCTCACCGCCTGGTCTTCCAGCTCACCGTTCACCGTTCAGACTGTGAGAAGAATGCGAAGAATCCGCCAACTAATAAATACACAGGGAAAGTATTAAGACCACGCTTCGGGCGATACAACAGTGGCGTGCATATCAAATTAGACGGCTAGTAATATTTGGACAAATGTTTTAATGGGTCAAACATGACAATAATAAGCTAGTCACTAAACTTGTGGCAATCAGAATAGTAGTGCCACAGCAAGTTTCAACTTTCAAAATATATTAATATCGCTTTGTAATATTGGAACATTTCCATATACACTACTTATTCCTTGCTTTCAATAAAATACATACAGATTTACCAAATTTTACATATAGATAGTGAAGTACCGGCCAGTGTTAAAAAAATGAAGGTCCGTTTGATATACTTTTATAATCTTTTTTTAGAAAACTATATTATTTTTAATTTATTAAATATGAAAGTATATTTAGTGTTTACTTTTATCATCTTACCATTAATAATACCCATGATGTCCGTAACAGAAGTCAACGACGTTGACCACTGCACCACGAATCATGAATCGATTTCTGGATTTCGGGTCGAATGCATGGATGTTTGTCTAAAATTCCCTCCCACCGATCCGATCCTAAAAACGGGACGAAAGCGAGAGCGGTTAGCTAATCACTAGTCCTGTCCTAGCCCTATCCTTCGATTTCTACTCTCTTCGAAAAAAGATAGAGGTTGAGCAACTTCGTAACAAACAGTTCTAGTAGACAAATTTTATCTCAAAATTTTAAAAGCTTGATTTACACCACTGTCATTGTAAGTAACACAATTATAAGAAGTCTCGTAGCTGTCCGTTAGAGTGTATTCTAAATTTCAAATAATATTAATATGATAGATCTGTTTAGTAAGATTATTAAAAAAATCTAAAACACAAAAGTGTCATACTTAGCATGTTCGACTAGGTGACACTTTTTTATAACATTTGTGCTGCCGATTCATTCGATTGACAATTCGTATTAATATTATATGTTAAATTACTGTACCCCGACCAAAACACAATATGCGTATTGATTTATGAATCCAAGCTTCTAATAATTAAATCAATTTGTATTATTGTAGTAATATCCCCGCCAAATAATGTTTACGTATACGCCACTGCTCTTTGATACGATCGATATGATTGGGATAGGGAACTAATTTTGCAAAACAGATACATTTAAATCAAAATAAAAAAAATTACGCAAGACTTCTCTAGCGCATTCTTTAAAATTATACTATTCTTATTTATGATTTGTATTAATAAAAATGCACTATGACATTCGCGGCACACTATCATTAATATTTCTTTGATAAAATAATAAATAGTTATTATAATTAAAATTAATGCTGTTAATTTATTTTCAAATTTATATAGCACAGTGTTTTTTAATATAATTAATTTGTCGGGTCCGTGGAGCAGTGGTCAACGTCGTTGACTTCAGTTACGGACGTCTCGGGTTCAAATCCCGGTATGGACAGTTTCATAAAATGATTTTTCGGTCGACTAATGGACTTCTGTTCGTAGGCATGAATGTTTGTGATTTCGAGAATACCATTTCCGCGTAAAATACAAAATCAGCACTATCACTGAAGTGTCACTTTCGATGAAGACTACTATGGTGAAGTTGTGTAACTACATTTTCTTTTATAATGTTAAAATTCCAGTGGGCTTGTTTCAAAATAACTATTAATATAAATGAAGCATGTAAAAGCTTTCAGAAAATTCTTCCTCCTCGGTCCCACATTCAAGGCTGCGAATCCTGGAATGAACAGTTTATTACATTGAATTTTCAATCAAGTTACGGAGCTATGGCCAAACACATGAGTATTTAAAAATATTTTTAAATTAAATAATATCTGGCACTACAGCTGATAGCCAATGCACAAAATATTTTGAAAATTGGAAATTTTTATAAGTCACTCATGTCCAAGATCACATATTAAAATTGAAAAAAATCTAAATTTGATATTAACTTTGCAATGATTTGAATCAGGATCCACCTGATTGATAGCGTAAAGCTCTTACCACTAGATTACAGAGGCCGACCAATATCTATGAAGATTTAAACCCTTTTTCATTGCCTTAGCCCTGGCCAATCGGCGGTAAACGATTAAAGATTTTTGCTATGTGGAAAAAAAGCTTACTTTATTCTCTTAAAATCACGCATTTCAAAAATGGCGTTTGTTACTCACACTGTAGTTTGAAAAACTAAACATTTATATCCGGTCAATCATTATATGTATGAGTGATGCTGTTGGTGATTAAGAAAACTTTTTGTTGTAAATTTTGAAGAATTATGATTCAAACCAAATTTTGTGACTGATTTAATGGTGTGAATCACAAATACCAGATGCCAATACTCTGTTGGCAGAGAGAAGTCTCATTTTTTGCATTACAGAGCCACTTATGTTATTTGGGTATTTAAAAGAACTGCAATGCTGCCAAGTTTAAAAATGCATGCTCATTTTCCATTCCATAGAATGTACATATCCGTCCTATTTACTTCTTTAAGCCAGGCTCACTCCCAATGTAGAGCACATGGACTTCCAATGAAGCATTTCAACAGAATATGTTTCAAAAGAACTGGCAATAGTGTCATGTATGTCGTTTTTTATGACATGTCCGCTCTCACTGTGGAGCATTGTAGAGAACAAGACTAGTTGTTAGCTTATTGCTCTCGCTACGCAACGACATCATACACATCCATGCTTTGGGACAGAAATCCATAAATCGATTGAAAATTCAACTTATGAAACTGTCCGTACTGGGATTCAAACAGGCGATATCTGTAACCGAAGTCGACGACGTTGACCACTGCACCACGGACAACGCTCTAGTTTAAATACATATTACAAAAATACATTATTATTATGTCGTTCAATTGTGTGCGCATTTGTTACTGTGCGAATTTGTCTGGTTAGTGGATAGAATATTGTGGCTAGGAAATTACTTGTAGCTAGTCGCTGCCAAGGTACAAAGACCTTACAGACCCTAACATCTTTGGATTCAGCTCTATTAATCGATTGAAAATCCAATATATGAATGTTGACCGTTCAACCGATGATGACGAAAGCAGAAGAGCGTTTACCACTCGGTTATAGGACTGAAAAGTCTGTCAAGACTATAAATGTACCAATTTAACTTGACCGCTAGTGAGGGTGCCACAGTCACGTTAGGAATATTGCCATACTCAACCAGAACTGAAATTTCAATAAATTTGAAAACTGATATTTTAGCGACAGTTATTAAAAGTAGATATTTATTTTGCATCGAATGGCAATTGAAGATATTTATTCTAGACTGACTATTCTAGTTTCAAATCCAGCGGCGGCCAAGTAATGTTGGTAAAACTATACAGGAAAACACATTTGTCGCTCTGGAAATTGTTCTCTAAAGGTATTTCAATGTCAGTTGAATTAGAAACGGCAATAATGTCATTTTTAAGGTGTTAACTGTCAATTCTTGGTGGAAAGACATTATATTTTAAAAAATAAAACACAATTCATTTGTACTACTTCCACATATTTATAATGATCAGGACCGGTTTCGCTCATCACAACCATTATCAACTGATAAAAATACAAACATAACAGGCTTATTTACATAAAATTGAGTGTAAAAATGAAGGTATAAAATAATGTCATTATTTAACAGACAGTGCCAGGTTATTTACTGTTAGGCCAAAGAGGCTGCAGATTTCGCTATATGGTAATCGAATTTAAATATGAAATTTAAAATCCATTTGTTTGAGTTATTATGAGAGCAAATATTTTTTTCTCTTTAAAAGTATTTTTAGACGATGTGAAAAACCTGCCATTTATGTAAATAAAACAACAATATTTTAAGCAACTGCCAAATCTAAAATAATTGATAATACTGTATCAGTGATCCTAAGGTGGTTGATTACATAACATAAGATATGAACCCTTCAAAATGAGATTTTGTGAGAATATCTTTCATCTTGCTCCTGAAATATATTTATTCAATATGTCTTCACCTCTGAGCTTCGAGCTTTTCTTAAATGCGGATTTCGCCTTCGACCCTCCCCCTGCCAACTTGGCCTTCGTCACCCTACAGCCCCCACCTGTATTTCTCTGTCTATTAACAGAGACAGCTTTACGATTGCAAAAAATTGGGCGAAACTATAGTAAATTTACACTCTTTACGTTATTTTGATAAGTGGGATTAAAAAATTATCAAAATACTGTACAGGCGATTAAATGATTTCATAATGTTCTAATGTCTGACAATTGTGGTCGATGAGGCTCTAGGCCAGTGGTTCACAAAACTTATTATCCCCATGGATCCATTCATAAAAGCAAAAACTTAACCTGGAGGTCCGTAGGCACCACTGCTCTAGGCTAGGTAACGTTTCCTGTTGGAAAGTTGCATGCATTTATCTTGGTTGAAATAAGGTCGCATTCAAGATATTTCAATTAGACACACTTAAAAATGTATAAACATTATTTTGTAAATGAATGCCACCCAGAAGGGTGCAGTATTCCCATAACTTCCCTATACAAGGTAGTTATCATGGGCAAATGAAATATGGAAGGATATTTTTGATACGCAAAGGTGTAAAAGTTTCATGTTCTAATCAATTTCTAATCTAATTCTAATTTCTCCCAAACGAAGAGTAGGCAATTCAACGATGTCTTTGCTCTTAACACCATTATTATAACCTCTAACCATCGTTCTTTTATCTTTGCTAGGAAGTTGTAGCTTACAATAGCCGGCTTTAAAACGTCTTTTGAGATAATAATTGTTAAGTGGATGTCCTCCACACTAAGAGCAGACATTTTTATAAATAAATTTAAGGAATGTCCTTTGAAATTTCACTGACTTGTTATAATTTATATAAAACATGTTTATGACATAGCATCGGCTTAAAAAACTAAACAGCGCTCTAGAATTTGCAGATTCCTAATGGAGTTTTTGTTATTTTAATGGAAACTGTTTGTGTACTATCGCAAAAATCGCTAGTAGCAGTGCGTGCAATATTTAACATAAATGTTTTGAATAATCTGATATATACTGACAAATTAACTATTCAAATTTATTATAATGAATGTTATCGTCTTTTTTGGCATCGTTGTATTAGAAAATGAAATAATAAATTATCGATTTTCACGTCGTTGAATAAATCGACGTAAATATACAATAAGTGAGTGCCGAACGTTTGTCACTGAAATATGAAAATTTTCTACAAATAATTAATTATAAAATCGCTTGTTCAAATGGGCCAATAATACTGGCAGTTCGGCACTATTATTTTCTTACTACCCGCTGCTTGACTTCCGGCAGAAGATCTTTCTAGAATGGATGTTCGCAGGAGGGAGCTTTTCCTTCAGACACCCCTCGCCTCACGAGAACTTTAAGCTTCTCGACTCGAAATCGACTCATTACTTTTATTGCACCTTGCTATCTCGCTACATGCTATCTCGCTTTCCTTTCATTTCTTCTCAGATAACATTTCGCTAAGGTTGTTGTCATTTTTGGAACCGCTTTTTAAGTTCACGACATAACTTTTAACGGTTTATTTTTTAAAAATTTAATAATAGAATCTTGCTTGGGTCAAATAAGTTGTCCCTTTTTGTGGCAGAGATTGCATATGATATATATTTGCAGCGTGTTTTTATTGTAAATCGACTTTTTATTTATTATCTTGTCTATAATTTCCGAAAATTAATTAATACCATATACACACAAAACACACGAATTACTCGAGTTTAGTCAAATTATCTGGGATGTCACTTATTGTCAATTATTTTTCACTTTTAAGGTGTTAACTGTCAATTCTTGGTGGAAAGACATTATATTTTAAAAAATAAAGTACAATTCATTTGTACTCCTTCCACAAATTTATAATGATCAAGACCGGTTCCGCTCATCACGAGCATTATCAACTAATGAAACCGGTCCTGATCATTATAAATATGTGGAAGTAGTACAAATGAATTGTGCTTTATTTAAAAAAAAAAAAAAGTGAATTATTTTCACCATACCTGGCCAGTTAATAGTATTTTTATTATGATATATTTGCATAATACGTAGATAACACATACATCGATATAGTAAGAATACAAATAAGACATATAACATATTGATATTCAGTGTACAAATTTTATCAAAATGTCACAAATTTTGAACGTTTCTGAGAATGTCACTAACAACTTACTGTTTTATGAAAAGTGCTTGATTCTTATGTTTGTTCATTATGAATTTTCAAGTCAAAATGAAAAAAATATGCATTTTTTGAGTATTCGTGGTTTTATGACAAAATAACTGTCAAATATGTAATTGTTCATAATGAAGTTTTCGTGCATATAAAAACTGTTGAATGACGAATGAATTTATATTTAGTTATAAGAGTATTTCACTTAAATGTGTAATCTTTAGTATTACAGTTTTCCGATAAAAGTGAAATGAATTTTTGTGTTATCATTTGTGAATCAGTCAATAGAGCTGAAATGAACAAACATTACAGTAAAATAATCTAAAACGCGTAATGGTTTTAGATTCATGTAAGAATTGAGACGCTATGTACTAATGTAGTAATGTACTTTTACACTTTTATTTTTTCATTCAAATTGACGAAACTATCTCGTAAAATACGACACCATCCTACGCTTTAAACAAAGAAAATAATTTTCAATAAAAAAATAACTTGGCTATTCATTTCTAGTAATGTGATGCTATTCGTAAGATCCTACTATTTAAAATGCAGCTGAAGAATTTGATGAGTCAGTGAAAGAAAGGTCAAATGTTTTATGATCTCGAATATTTTTATTTGATCTGTCAAACCTAAGCCAACATTTTAATGAGTGAATTTTCAAAGAATCGGTGGGCGCAAACTTATATGTACGTTTATTATGCAAATAAGAAACATGCCCATAAAATTAGCCAAGAATTTATAATGTAGTAATAAAGATATTAAACGAATTCTTATGAAGGGCTATTTTAAAGCACTCTGTTATTATTAGAACACGTTTCTTGAACAGGAAACCGGCATAAACTTATGTACAATTTCTCAATTATATTAAAACAATTTTATTTGTAAAAATTAACTTGCTTGTACATTGTTATTTGTAGAGGTGTATTACTAAATGTGACACACGTGTTTCGTCTATTTTAGAAGAACCTTCAGGATAACTATATTGCAAGGCTATTTTCTAATTCTAAATCTTAACATTAAGGGTGTGGTGGGATTATTTCCACTTACTGAACGTGGGGAGGGGGTAAAACCCAGTCAATAATAGTACTAAATAAAATTTAATTACTAGTGCTTGGAAGTGAAAATCCCAACGGAAATAAATTTAATAGTCATGAGTCATGAGCTACCTGTCCTATTTAAAATTTTATTAACTAACATATTTTTTTGTTGTTGATAAAAGCTTTTTTTTTTGCTTCCGATGGTCTGAGTTTAATGTTTTGGTTTATTGGCTCGTTTTAAATCCACCTTATCATGATGTGATCAGTCCAGAAAATCATCTCAACATCAGTTAAATACATGTCCAAAAAAATTTTACAGCACCGGATTGTGTAAAATACAACTATATATATCTCAGTTCCAAAGTGTAACAAGTCAAAAATTTGCAGCTTTGAGTTAAGTATTAAGGAATGCTTAGAATACCGACATCTACCAGTTCCAAAATGTTTAAAATGATAATCTGTGTTTTACTAAGAGAATCCTGTGAAAATCTTTGAAAACTCCTATATCCATATATCGGAAAAAAGAATGATGTATTTATAATATTATAAATATAATTGTATTTTTAGATATTCCTATAATTTCTTTAAAATCTACAAAAATTAGATGTATAGCAGAAAATTAAAACTGCTCAAAATCTTGTTTCCTAATTATTTCAGAACTATGCTTTATGAGTTTTTACACTTTGGAACTGAGGTATCGACATGTAAAAAAACATAAAATATGTTGTACATAAAAGCATCAGATGAATCAGATCTGAGAAAGGAATGCTGATCTGGCTCACGGTAGAGGCGGATAGAAAATGATTCAGGTAGGTGTTGTGAAAAAAACGCGGTCCAAAGTTAATACCTATTTAATGTAGCGAATAATTTCGTATATCCGGTGTGGTCTGGGAATAATAATGGGTACACGCATGCCTCGTGAATGCTTGCTTCTTGCTTTGCGAGAGATTTTTTTGAGTTTTGAAATCGCTGCGCGTGTGCATGGCAAGTCAACAACATTCTTTCTATAATATTTGCATCAAAGAAAACGACCTTTAACACATTCATGCCTAAAATATGGATGAATGATTTATAAACAACTAGGGTCATATCGCCAGTGGTCAGTTAGTTAAGCGACAGGTGCACTTTCAAAAGAGATTTTGAGTCAATGAATGATAAATACATATTTTTTCACTGTTATTCCATTAAAAAGGGATTATGTAATGTAACCAACTTATAATAAAATAGTTAATATTGTACTAAGCATAAAATAATAGAAGTTAACAAAAAAATTCTCCAATGGCCCCCAAAATCCAATGGACGGCCTGTCGTTGCCCAGTGTTCGGCCATCCCTATGAAACTTCATAAACATCGGGTACGAATTTACTGAGAGTAGACAGAGCAATAAAAAACATAATGATGCAAAGCATGACAATATAAAGTATATTGTGTTAGCGATCCCCATACAACTTGAATTTGTCGAAAATTGCGATGTAAAAATGTACTATTTTTAATTGCGTATTGCATCATATAGGTCAGTATAGTGCAGATATACACTGGGAAGTGGCAAGACTACCTATACGAATTAAAAAAAATCCGGTTTTTAATGTATCCACTATTATTTAAGTTTTAAGCTCAAAAGGCTGACTACTGGCAACGGCTGACTTTAGGAACAATCGCCCTAGTATTTACTACTTAACTTCGTGTGGGAAACAAATATTTGGTTTTGGTAATATTTAATGCTGAAAGTTGAAAATATTCCCATAGACCGCAAGACATTGAACACCCACAAAATATAGTCGATGAATAATTAATGATAATGTAAAAAGTTGAAAATATCACTTTGGACCGTAACTCTTGTAACACTCATAGAATACAGTCCACCAATTAATAATAATGTTAATAGTTATAAATAATGTTGAAGTTTTTCTTGAATGCTAAATATTTTAATTATTTGGTACAGGGACCGTGTAGCAGTAGTCAACGTTGTTGACTTTCGTTACGGATCTCAAGGGTTCGAATCAAGGGCGTAGCAAGCGCGATTAGCTAATCAATTAGTCCTAGCTCTATTCTTCTATCCTAACTCTCTTTGAAAAAGAGAGGTTGAGAAACTGAGTAATAAACATTTATAGTAGAAATAACTTCTGCTAATAAACCTTCATTTGGAGGCCATATGATCCAGATTGGAGCAGACATGGATTAAAAAATGCACGAATTTGATAATAATATGAAATATCATTATTTTAAGATAATAACTGTCTCTAGGTTAAGAGTCATTGGTATTTTTAACCTTTCATAGATAGCAGCAACCAAGCAAATATATATTTTTGATGGATTCGGAAATAACTTCATGGATATATAAAATTAAAATTGATAACTTGGTTATTTCATTGGCCTCGTTACTAAATGTGACACGTGTTTCACTTCTTAAAGGAGAGCAAATGTATTTTCGTAATATTTCAAGTGGAGTTTGTGATTTTTTGGGACCAATAGTTTCAACAGCTCATTTGGATTTGTGTATTTAAAAAAAATAATGTAGAATCCTTAAGGTTTTTGACGTTTTATCTATAAAATGATCTGTAAAATCCGTCCGATCAATCACGTTTATCATTCAGTGGTTTAAAAATAAAAATTCTGGCATGGCATTTTCTGAGAAACGGAGACGCTTCAATATGAGCTTAATTTATTAATTTGCGTAAAGGAATTTTGTTTGCGAGAGGTCGAATCGGCGCGAGTCGCGATTGGGAGGTGCCGTCAGAGGCGGGTCCTCTACAACTCCGCCCAAGAATTATGAACTCCGCCTTCTCAAGTTCCACAAAAGCCTTCCAATTCTGGGAAAACATTCCAATGACAGATTTCCATTTGAACAATTAGACCATCTTGCGGTCATGTCGTATTTTTTAAATTATTTGCTAACAATTTCGTTTTTAATATTAATTTTACTATTAATTATGCAAAATTAAAAAGTTTTTCACAAAAAAAGTGTCCAAATATTATAATGATCTTAAGTACAAAAATAATAGAAGGTTTCTTGTTAAAAAAAAAAAAAAATAAGTTTTATAAACTATGTCCGTTCCCAATGTGAAGAATAACGTCACTTTTTGGAGGTAAAAGAGAGTAGGAATAGTAGGATAGGTCTAGGAAAAGACACCACAAACATCCATGCCTCCTAACAGTAATCCATAAATTGATGAAAAATCAATTTATGAAATTGTCTGTACTGGGATTCGAACCCGCGAGATCAGTATCTGAATCCAGCGACATTGACCACTGAGCCACGGATACATGGATACATTGCTTGAAATCATAAACACAAATGAGTGTGATGTCTAAATTTAGACTGTGGAAAGGAAATCGACGTAAAAAGACGTAATCCACACCAAAAAATATCGTGTATAACTCACACAAAAGTGCTAATACACTATTTTAATATATAATATGTCGACTTTAGAACGGCAAAAGGACTTATCCCTCCTTTTTTCAATATATTTTTCTTCGATAATCACAATGTATACAATTTAATACACGTTTTTTTGGGCTATACACAATATTTTTTGTATGTGGTTACGAGGTTACGTCCTTTTTTATTTCCACAGTCGATTTCATCCCTTTTTATTCGACATTCAAAGCGGGGTGTTTGGAGATTGATTAGCTATTATTGCCCTATCCTCTTATTCTCACCCTTATAGAAAAAAAGGTTGAGCAACTGAATACCTATCAGAAATCGTAAAAACAAGAGCTGATGAGCTTCTCCAGGCTGAGAGAATAAATGGTTGAATAAAATGACATACAGTTAAATTTCCTATTTTTATAAAGAAACAAATTCTTTCGTATGATAGTTGTATTTTAATAAAATAAACGTTTATCAATCTTGAATGAAGATGGTAATAAATTGCCGCGATGATAGCCCTCCAAGCTCTGTGTGCGGAGCTCTAGCAATAATTATGCGAGCGCGGTCGGCGGTAGCAGTCGCGCTTCGTAGCACCCTTCTACGTCGTGGGTGACGCGACGCCGACGCCGCCGCCATGTCACCGGTCTCCCGGGAAAGGGATCACCTCTCTGCGGGGCGTCCCCATATTGTTTTGCTGATGAGGCAAAGCCCGACTCCCGGACTACGCTTTACACAACACAATAATTTCTCCTCTCTAAAATGTGAACTAAACTTAACCCACCTTCGTCACTAAACTCACTCGCACTGAATTAATTTACACTTAAATTGTGTTTATTGACTTTTGCTGGGTGAGGTGAGTTAATTAAGAGGCAAAGAAAGAAAAACAGATAAACTGTATATAAAGTGAGAATCCTACTGTCGCCTTGTTTTTTTAATAATGGCGGACTCATTTGAATGTTGTCTTTTTTATATTACCGAATAACTTTGAATTGAAAAAATATCTTGTCGGAATCTTTCTTTTTGAAATTATTCACAAGGTTTTAATATCTATATATTTTTTATCATGTCAGCTCCCAATGTGGAGCATATGGTCTACTAATGGATGAATTTCAACCGGAGTTATTCTACGAGAATTGCTTTTTACTCAGTTACTCAACTTCTCTTTTTTGACAACATAAGGGATAGAATAGTAGAATTAAAACAGGACTAGTAGCTAGCTAGTCACTATCGCTACGCCCCGTATTTAGGATCACACTGGTGAGAGGGAATTTTACACACCAAAAACATCCATGCCTTTCAGCAGAAATTGAAAAATAAATTTATGAAACTGACAGTATTGGGATTCGAACCCGTGAGATCCGTAACCGAAGTCAATGACGTCGACATATGAGGACATGTGTGATTGTTGTTTTCGAATATTTCAGCAATACCAGATCTAATTTAAGACATCGACTGAGGGTGCTTGATGGAATTTCAAAATCAAATTTGAATCATTGAGATTTTGTACACTTCCATGTATTTTGTCACTAACGACTCGGGTTTCGCCTTTCGGCATCTTCAGGCATTCGAGCGCACGAATGGACTCGAACTGACAGCTCGTCAGTTCGAGTCGATTTTTTTTATAAAATTTATAAATTGAGATGAAAAATTGTTTTTTATTAAACATTGATTTAAACTATTTAAAACTTACTTTAATAATCAAATTCGAATTACTGTGATTTTTTACATTTCCATGTATTTTGTCACTAACGACCCGGGTTTCGCCTTTCAGCATCTTCAGGTATTCGAGCACACGAGTGGACTAAAACTGTCTACTCGTGTGCTCGAATACCTGAAGATGCCGAAAGGCAAAACCCTGGTCGTTAGTGACAAAATACGTTTAAGTTTACAAAATCTCAATAATTTAAATTTAATAACAGATCTAGTAATTATTATGTTAGTGCTCCATGGGCGCCAGTTAAAAGCCACTGATCTGTGACGCAAAAACGAAAAGAGTTGAATTTGGCCCTGTGTGTGAAAATTGTATTATAGTTGCCACTTTATAACTTGAAACTTTAGCTTTAGAATCTATGATCACGGGATCCATACATGGGGCTCATTCACAGCTCTAGGATCACGGAATCCATACATACTAATACACTGAAAAGCTATATGTACGCACAAAGCATATCAGTGTAGTAAAATGTGGTAAGTTGTAAAGCGTATACTCTAATAAATATTATTTTTATTGAGTACGTGCATGAACTATTAAATGAATTTATAATCGTAATTATGACAATAATCAATCTCGAGTGAATCATTTTCGTCTGATGTGCGTCTACTTTTGTAAGTGTGTGAATGAAGACGTCTATGCAAGTAATCGATAACATTATACCATAGATGCACGTTGCCTGATTCCCTAATGTATCTGGCCATTTGTAGATATTTTCGTAATCAAGTGAAACCTTTGCGATGCATCTGTGATTAAAAATCGAAGATTTGTTAGACTGTTCATCACGGTAGTTCATTCTTCGTTTGTTGAAGTAATTAAATTGTATTTTCATAGATGAAGTACACTATTTTTATAAATCTTTACGTCAACAAATTGAATGATCTATAATTTAAATACGCGATCAATAATTTATTTATATCTCAATCATTTTTGTGTAAGGACTTTTTAACGTTGTATTGAAATAACGAGGTGTAAAAAGAATGAATCTTTTTAAAATTTATTATTTTTATTTTTGTTTATTTGTGTTTTATTTTTTAAAATATAATGTCTGTCCGCCAAGAATTGACAGTTAACTCCTTAAAAGTGATTATTTTTATTCAAAATTTTACAGGACTAATAACTGCGCTTTTATTTTATGCACTTTTCCCAATTCTTTTTATCAAATGATCTAAGTAGAAAATGCTTGCGATGATCGAAACCGGTCCTGATAATTTGATATAATTTTGGAATCGGTACAATGATGGTATATTATTTTAATAAAAATAATAGGTGTCTATATCGTAAACAAATAATACTTTTTAATTTATTTAGAATTGACAAACATATATTTTTTAACCTATCACTTTTGTTATCATAGATAACAACTGAAAAACGTTAAATATAGCATTTAAAAAATATTTTAATAGAGTTTTTTTTTAAATAACGGAATCTAAATCTTATTATTGTACGTTCACTGTTTCTTTCGTAACAAGACTTATCAAAAGAAGCAAACGGTTAAATTAATATACGTTTAAGAAAAGCTACAAAATATCTGATTGCTTCATCGGTTATTTTTTGGTGATTAATGTTCACTATTGATAAAAAATTTCGTTGAAAAAGTGGTCAATTAATTGTAATTATGAATAATATTCAAATTATTCTGAAAATGCGCATTTTAAAATGCATTTTAAATAAGTAATCAGCTGACGGAGATGAGCAAACGTCGAGTCGCGTCGCATTGGCTTATGTTGCCTTTCGAGTTGACGGGAGCGCTCTCCACAAAATATACGACATAAATATGATAATCCTGTGGAAGTAATAAAATGATAATGCAGGGGTCGAGGGCGGAAGGCTGCTGGCTGCGGGTGGTCTGGACGCAACTGAAATTGCACGAATCCCCTCCAACGTACACTATTTACTCACATGTATCCAGTAGAGTCAAGTGAAAAAATGTTATTTGATAAGGTTTATAAAAAAAGCGACGACATAGAGACAATGAATGAAGACAGAAATTATTATAAGGTAAGGAAACGTACTACTACATAACTGGATAATCGAGAAAAATTGATTAATTACCTACAACTTAATTTCATAATTATACACACATCGTTTTGTACACAATCTAATGAATAATTTGTACAAACAGCCCTGTTTAATTGAGCTTTTAAAATCTGCCCAAATAATTATATAATGCTGGACGCTATCCTCCCGTTTTTAGAACGGGAATGTTAGAGATCACAAACATCCATGCCTTCGAACTTGAAAAATCAATGAAACTGTCCCAAATGTTCGTACTGGACCCGAGAGATTCGAAACCGAATCCGACGAAGACGTTGACCACTACATCACGTGGTAGTAAAAATCCTGTTTTTCGTCTTAACATGACATATTCACTTGACTCGCTGATAGTGGATTCTGTGTAAATAGTTTCCACCGCCGCCTGGCTTAACTCCTCCCGTTTCCCGTCGCTCTTCAACCCTGACAGTAGGCGACGACGACGGTTTACTTTGCTGACATCAGAATATCTATGGAGATGAGGATACTCTTCGCTAAGCGTTGAATAATTATCGTAACACTAATATCACAATGTGCGGAGATATTTATTACATTGCAACATTAATAATACGTTTGGGCACAATAGAAACAATGACGAGTCATTTATCTTGTGGTATTTCGACGGGTTGCTAAGTTAGGGGTTTTTTCACATTTTTTGGGGGAAGAATAGATGTCGTAACATATCTCTCAGTATTTTTTCTGCCAGTTAACCCTTTTTGCTACAGAGCGCCGAGACATCCTTGAAAGCCTCACAGAGAATAGCTATCGTCGCGCGGTTTAATGTGTCGCATAAAAGTCAATTATAAGTATTATTATGAGCTATCAAAGTTTGCGTCGATAGACCGGCTATCTGAGGGACAGTTTCTCAAATAAATCGTTCTTTATCTTTGTTAAAATGTATTCATTCATTTCACATTAGATATGAATTGTTCATAACACCATGTGTATTGCCAGTATTTTTTCATTAATGTTTGTTAATCATTTTTAATGTGATAACTGTCAATTGTTGGCGGAAAAGCATCTTATAAAAAAAAAACACTCGTTTTCAACCGATGAAGTCAATCAGTTGATAATGCTCACGATGGGTGAATCCGGCCCTGATCATATTACAAATGTGAACATAGTACAACACAATTTGTGTTTTGATAATAAAACAAATGTGTATTAGTCTGGAGATGGATCCTCAAAAAGGCAAAACAGGTGTCACGCCTAGCTACACAACTAATAGAATAACAAAGTTATGAATTTAATTTTTTATTAGAAATAAATTTCTAAAAAGCTACCACCAAATCCACCAAAAGCACGAAACGTTAAAATAGATGACAGATCAAATATTGCTCATTCATCGAATATTTGAAATAAAAAACAATTAACAAAAATATGTTACAAATATTCAATCCATGTAACAGCTCTAACACAGCCTGGATTAATAATATTATACAATCGTATAATATTGGTAAAATCATCACTGTTTAATGGAAGCGTCCATTGTTGTAATAAAATTGAATCATAAAAAATAATTGAGTTTGCTAATTATCATAAAAAGTAGTCCTTATATGGTCTACGTAAAATCTTAATTAATTTTAATATGACCCAGACGTTATTGAAAATTTTTAATCTACAGCAAACTAGTTTAATAGCATTTTATGAATATTGTTATTAAATTGGTAAAAAACGAGGCAAAATGTTTCGAAGGTCTATAATTTATAAATGTGTTAATAAATAGCCCGAAAACACGAGATAATTTTAAATTATCTCAAATATTATTTTATCGGATATGGATATATAAACCTATAAGGTAGTTTGTAGCTAGAAAATAACGAAAAAACATCACTATTTTTTTGTTAACAAAATATAATAATACATATTGATCGAATGAAAAAAATGTTAAAAAAATCGTTGTTTTTGATAACATCTTTTACCAGTGCTCGCTTCCTTACTTCAATTGATTATCTTTGTTTTTCAGAGAGGATAATAGAGTATAAGTAGTAAATTGTTTAATTTAATTATTTTTATGAAGTGAGCGGATTGAGTGACAATATACAGATTCTAAATATTTGTTTATATTTATTGCAAGAAATGAACTTCAAATGTACTTGTAAGAGATTTAAAATTTATTATGAAATCTTTAATAAGTACCCTTGTTTATTATACACTAAGGTCTTAGTTGCTATTATGCATCTATAATCCACATAAAGCTGTAACGCATGGATACAGGAACACGAGCTGATCAGATACCAGCACACTGCAGCACAGCAATTAATATTGGTAGGCTGCCTTGAGCTGAGCTATGTTAAAGCGGTTTAGAAAGAAACGAATATCCAGGAACTTATAGGATACGCGACATTACCAAAGCTCACAGACATTTAAATCTCTTAAAAACACTTGAGATTGGTGTTTTTTCTGTTAATAATCCCAATATGATATATAATGTGGAGGATTGTTTAGGTTATTAGTGAGCATATTTCGTTAGGTTAAAAGGTGCCTGAGAGAAGTGAACCATAAGTAAGGTAGATAGGACGAGTCAAGATTAGACATTCGAGTCGTGCGAAGTCGAGGGTGGGGGCGTAGGAAAAAGGCGTCGCCTAGCTGAAGGGCGGAAAGGCGGCAGTGGGCGGCCGGACGTCGTCACAGGCGCCGCGACTTCCGATACATTTTACCGGTTTATTTGTCCCTCCATCCGGAGCGAAACTTCAACGAGACCTCTAAGTTTCCTCACAAAGTCTGCTCAGGTTCCACATAAACTTTACCCGAAGTGTGTATAACCATGTTGCAAAATTACATAGTGTTTATAAAAAAACGACATATTCAATATTTTTTTTTATATAAAGTAGCAAAAATATGTAGCGTGAAAATATAATTGATTTACACGTAATTAAAATTTGACGATAAATCAAAAGTGATTGTCAATACTGAAGACACGAGATAAACAAAAGTGTTCCGATCATAAATAACGTGAAGTGCTACGCCAACCCTACGAGAGTGCTACGATAAGCAGCTCACGTGACGAATTGACTTTTAAAAGATCGTTAATCATTGATTGTATTCTATTTAATTTTACATGTACGTCATACTATTAAAGATTTTTTCGGACTTTCATATTTTTAGATCCTCTTATTCGATTGAATTCAATAATGAAAAATGCTTTGTAGGCATTTATACTTAACGGTAAATTTATTACTTTCAGTTCATTGGGATAGAGTTGACAAAAATATACGAAACAGTCCTTAAACTTTTGATATTTTATAAAAAAAATATGAAAAAATATAAAATTTGTGCAGGAAATTTTAATCCTGATATGATAAGTGAGAGCCTTGATTAAACGTATCTTAAGATAGTGAATATTTTTCTCACCTGACGTTCTTATCTTACAAAATAGTTTTTCTTGGTAACTTTTATATATAAAATACGTACGAAGTAAGTACGTGTTTAATGCGCAATGCGGTGTAATTGATTCCGAAGCTTCAAAATTGCGAGGGACAAATGGCCCGTGGAGGTGTCGTTGAATTTGGGTGTTTTGGATAGACCGGTGGCAAAAGGCGGCGGCGGAAGGGCGGGAAACTCGAACGCTGCGGCAAGGGCTGGGGCGGGGCTATGGATGTCTTCGGTGTCAGGAATGCAGATGCAGTTAGGCGCGGAGAGTAGCGGCCGCCTGTGGCTGGCTGCTCGCCGCCTGCATGCGCCGCCCCACCATTTCTACGGTCTGTCATCATTTATAAATGATTTACTTAAATTAAGTAATGTATGAAATCTAGCAGTCGAAATCGTAAACAGATTTGATGCATATATTCTATAGCATATGAAAATTTAGCGAAGACGTAAAATAGCCAATGGTTCTTCTGATTGATGATATTGTGTTTGCCACATATTTCATATTTTAAAAATAAATTACTAATGTTTTTTTATGTACTACTTCCACATTTTCATAATAATCAGGATCAGTGTCGCTAATCGCGAACATTATCAACAGAATATTATCAAATGGCTTATAAAAAAATTCTTTTCACCAGGAATTGACAGTTAATACCTTAAAAGTGACATATTTCAAAGAGTATTTAAATACGTCCAAAATAAAAAAGCGTCGATGAACCTGGCTTGAACAGCTTGGAGGAGCCTGAATCTTGCCTGTCTCTTCTACCAACCAGATGGATTCCGTCACCCTGGAAAGCTGCTGATGACCATCCATAGGATGTATTCGGTGGAGCTACGGGATGCTGGGATGACCTAGGAGTAAACGAGGAGACTTGCGGGGGACATAGAAGCTTGGAGGAGCCACGTGATGGCCATATACTTAGAGAGAATAGAGAGCGGATATAGTTTAAAAATAAATTAATAATGATAAAAAATTGGGATAGTTAAATAGACAATGAAAATTGTGATATTTATTCTAAATTAAACGAAGCCAAAAAGCTATATTTTTAAGTCGGTTTGTTAGTAAATAGTAAAAATAAATACCATACCATAGTAAAAAGAATCTAGAGAAAATTATTCAATTTTATTACAAAAATTATCAGAATTTTATTTCTGAATTTATTATAACGATCAGGGTCAGTTTTGCTCATCGAAAGCATTAACAACTGATAACTTACCTTGCTTTATTTTTTTAGTGCCTTTCCACCAAAAACTGATAGTTTTCACTTTACAGTATTGAAAATTAAACTTGAACATACAACACATTTGACTTTTGACACAAATAATTCAAGAAGCTCCTCAAACGTTCCGTTTGATGCCGACGTCAGCTCATAGTTTCATAATTAAATAACTGCCATCTTTTCTGCATGATTAACATTTATTTATTTATACAATATCATGCAAGCAACATGTATTGTAACTACTTCTATAAAAATGGAAAAGACGCTCAGTACTGTAATTATTTGTTTTAAAAAAGTATTGGAAATTTATCATCTCTCAGATGTGCCTGTACATAAAAATAAAATAAATTTTATCAACGTCTTTCGTGGAAACGTAATGAAATTCGTCATCTAAATATATTGTAAACAAAACCGATCTAAGTATCTTCAAGATGTGACCAATAACCACCATAGAAAAATTGAATTTTTGATTTTGTACATTTCCATGTATTTTGTCACTTACGACCCGGGTTTCACCTTTCGGCATCTTCAGGCATTCGAGTACACGAATGGACTTGAACTGACAAACGAATAATATATGAAAATGTATAAGATCTCAATAATTCAAATTTGTTTTTTTTTTTTAAATAAAACACAAATACTAAAGATAAAGTTAATTGTCATCTAGCTTGTGCTAAAAAAGGAGATGATTTGTCTACATTTGGTAACCATTTGTTTCTAAATAAAAATACGTTTGACATAACAGAAAATTTCAAAATCCTGCACTTAAATAACAAATCTTTAAAATTAGATAAACATGAGATTTTAGAAATAAATAGATATAAATTTTTGCCCAATTCAAATTTATTGAATGAGCAAACCGTCTTTGCATCTTCTCCTTTGTTATATCCGATTCATTAATTTGTTTTATACCTGTAAGGTTATTTTTAACTTGTAAGAATTGATTCTGTCTCTGTAATTTTTGTTTTTCAGATATTAAAAATTTAATGGTTACTCATAGCTGCTCTGCTTTCACCACTTAAGATGGCTGTTTATTATTTATATTAATTACATACATAATATTTGATTATTTTTAAATGGTTCACTAATTTTTTCTTATAATTTTCCTGATTCATTATTGTATATTACATTAGAAACGTCGTTAAAAATTTTGTTCAGCTAAATGGACTTTTAATGTAGCTATATTTGTGATTTCAGATTAGTAATTAACGATTTGCAAGAGGTCCATAACATTTTAATTGTAGACTCTTTTATTTGATTTATGTAAAATTTGTTTGCTAATCAGTATTTTCTTGTCTCAGTTCATGAACCATCAGTTTTATATACCTTCATTTTTACACTCAATTTTATTTAAATAATCCTGTTATGTTTGTATTTTTATCAGTTGATAATGCTCGTGATGCGTGAATGCGCCGGTCCTGATCATTATAAATATGTGGAAGTAGTACAAATGAATTGTGTTTTATTTTTTAAAATATAATGTATTTTCACCAAGAATTGACAGTTAACACTTTAAAAGTAATTCAAATTTGATATTGAAATTCCATCAAGCACCCTCAGTCTTAAATTAAACCACCATAGAAGTTGATCAATTGTTTTCAGCGGATAAATTGATATAAAGACACTTTTTATGAAGTGATTATTGAAGGAAAGATATAGTAAATCTACAAATTTTTTAATTAATAATAATCGGGAATTTGGATTATTGAGATTCAGAGTACACTTCCAGGCGAAACCCGGGTCGTTAGTGACAAAATACATGGAAGTGTACAAAATCTCAATAATCCAAATTTGATATTGAAATTCCATCAAGCACCCTCAGTCATAAAAGCACCCTCAATTATAAAAATAATCGGGAAGTTTTAACTTTTAAAAATCAACTTAGTTTCTAGTTTAAATTGCCAATCAACGTTAATGTATTATATAATACAATGTTTGAGGCATAGTTCTTGCCCAAATGTGTATGTATACATTTTCCACACCGTATATTGTAAACTGTTTTTGCCCATATTGAATCCTATCAGGGTATATCAAATTTACCAGGGTCACATGGACGACAAAATCCTGATTTTGTTTGGAGAGAAAAACGTAGCAAGTTTTAATTAAGTTAAGAAAATTCGTCTCAAGATATACAGTTGCTCGAAAAAATATTGGGGTAAAGATTAAGATGGAGTCATAGATTTTTGTATAGTATTAGAAAAATTAATATGAATAACTGCTAAAGCAGATTTCAATTCTGAATCGTAGACATACAGAGCTTTGGTACTAAGTCTCAGCACAACACAGATACACACGTGCACTCTCTCTCTTCCTAAGTGAATCGAATGAAGTTGACAGGTGGTATGGCCACCGAGTATTTATTCTCCTATAATACTAATAAAATAAAGAGTGTAAATAGTTTTTAAAAAATATAGCCGACCTCATCGAAGTTTTTTGGTGTTTGTAACCTATTTAGTTCAATGAAACATTGTAAGCCTGTAAGAAACAAACTGTTTTAAATCATGTTACGTATTTGTTCTTCAGATCCATATCAGGTACTGAATGCTGCATCACACCGTCTTGTAGCGCAAGGTTCTGGTCAAATCCAGTTGTGGCAGTTCCTACTCGAGCTCCTGGCCGACGCTTCCAACGGCGGATGCATCGCATGGGAAGGTGCCGAAGGAGAGTTCCGCCTTTCCGACCCTGACGAGGTTGCCAGGCGCTGGGGCGAAAGGAAGGCGAAACCTAACATGAACTATGATAAATTAAGTCGAGCGCTACGGTAAGATGATATTTGATTTCTTGGTATTTCTGATGATGATAAAAAAGATTTGAAATAGAGTTATTGTAAGAAAAACTGGTAGTAACTGATTGTTGGAAATCAGCTTGTCATATTTTCAAATCCTGTTTATAATCGAGCATTGCAATTTCTATTTCAAGTTATTAATATTTGAAAGGTAGTACAGTAAATTAAAGAAAGCTAATGTTTTTATTTGTTGGGGAAATACAGCTCGAATTGCATAACTGTAGCAAAACCGTTAGCATGTAGACAATGCTTTCACTGAATAATATTGTAAATTGTTATGGAAAAATTGAAAGCTTATCTTTTATTGTATTAATAATAAACTTGTACTTTTTTTTTGTTACAGATATTATTACGATAAAAACATCATGAGTAAGGTGCACGGGAAGCGCTACGCTTACAAGTTCGACTTTCACGGGCTGATGGCGGCGTGCCAGGCGCAGGCGGCGGGCGGAGGGGCCGGGGGCGCCGGCGCCGATGCCGCCCTTCTCGCCTTGCCCCCGCCGCCGACGCTGCCGACGCTGCCTCCGCCCTACTGGCCTTACCAACCGCACTCTTTCCCGCCGCATTCGCATTCGTATAATTGAGTGTTGGACAATATTACAGGAGAGTTTTCCACTTTTATTATGTTGGGAAATACATGTACGTGTTTTCGAATGTGAAAATTGTCAGCGTATATTGTGATACAGAGAATGGAAGATAAAATAAGTCGTGATGTTGACTGGAAGAAATATGGAAAATACGTAGAATCTTCTCAATATTATTGAACAAAGTTTTTGGGGATTGGACATGTTTCATGTTTAAGTGTAAACAGCCAGTTAAAATATCCATTTTATTTAAAATTTATTAGAATTTAATTTAAGCTATTTTCACATTTTGACGATATTCCTTCACAGGTTATGTTGCCAGAATATATTTTTTCACAAAAATTTTGAAGCTTATATAAACAAAAATAAATGACCCAATATTCCAATGATAGCATCGTAGATGCATTCAGCTATTCATTTGTCGTACTGAAGTATGTGTCTTCTTATGATTTACCATCACCATACTAATTTTTTAACTTGGTATTTTTAAATTTTGCAAGATACTGTGTACTCCATATAGAAACGTGCGAAAAATATCTCGCTGTGTGTGTAAAACAATTCCAAACATCAATGACAAAATTAGTACCCATTTTTTTTACAGAATTTTAAATGAGTAAAAAATAAATATGTATATGTAAGGTGGCTTTTCCTTATCGTGGTTTTTATTAATATTCAAAAAAATATGTGATAAGGTTCAATAAGAATTTTTCGGACAGACATTACTGACAGCAAATTTAAATTGAAATTTGGTTATTTCACTTGAAAGATGTTAAAAAAGTATGCTTGGCAAGTCAGTTAATAACTAACGCACGAAATATTTCCAAATCACTGACATAAATTCAAGAAGAGTTCTTAAAATCGAGAAAATAAGAGAGGAAAAGTCAACAGTAATGCACAATACAATTGTTACTCACTTTTAAGCTGTTAACTGTCTATTTTTGGTGGAAAGGCATTACATTTGTAAAATTATATTGATTTTTCCATTACAAAAAAAAAAAATTGAAATGGACATAGCCATGAATAGAACATTCTGACCAGTAGCCAGCCCAAATTAGTGCTGTTAGGTTACTTTATGAAGTACCTATACGTTTTATCACTTTTAAGGTGTTAACTGTCAATTATTGGTGGAAAGACATTATATTTTAAAAAATAAAACACAATTCATTTGTACTACTTCCACAAATTTATAATGATCAGGACCGGTTTCGCTCATCACGAGCATTATCAACTGATAAAAATACAAACATAACAGGCTTACTTATATAAAATTGAGAGTAAAAATGAAGGTATATAAAACTGATGGTTCATGAACTGAGACAAGAAAATACTGATTCACAAACAAATTATACATAAATCAAATGAAAGAGTCTACAATTAAAATGTTATGGACCTCTTGCAAATCATTAAATACTAATCTGAAATCCCAAATATAGCTACATTAAAAGTCCATTTAGCTGAACAAAATTTTTACTGACGTTACTACTATAATATACAATATTGAATCAGGGAAATTATAATAAAAAATTAATGAACCATTTAAAAATAATCAAATATTAAGTATGTAATTAATATGAATAATAAACAGCCATCTTAAGTGGAGAAAGCAGAGCAGCTATGAGCATCCATTAAATTTTTAATATCTGAAAAACAAAAATATATCAAAAAGATATCTGGAGGGATTGATTTTCCACACACTCACACAAGTGCATTTTGCTCCTTCGATATGCCACTGAATACTGCCGTATTAAATTACCATATGGTAAAGCAGTGGTGGGTGGAGGAGGGCAAATGAGTAAAATAAATTCATTTATATTTTATTTATAATAAATTGTTTGCTTGATTATTCAGTAACACAGTCACAAATTGATAAAATACAATGTGAATGTTAATAAATGCTAGTATAGACGAGCACACATTGAATATTTTTAAATTCATAATTAGATGTATGGAGTATGTGTCGTGTATAGTTTGACTAAAAATTTGTCAAATGATATTCCAAATAACTGTAATGGTCTATTTCGTTTTACTCTCCTTAGCGTTAATATAACAATAGTTAATATTTCGAGATTAAATAAGTACAATAAATAAAAAGCCTGCGGGTGGAATTTCCCAGTGTTATTTTAAGCGATAGACTTAGGGTATGGGTAGATTACTAATGTAAAAATAGGAAATGATAAACTCGTTTTGTCGCTCGGTAGCTTGTTTTTATTATAGATACGATCGACGATAACCTAAATTAATTTCTTCATTAATCAATATTATTTATAGCCAGAATTCCATAGAAGACTTGAATTGCAATTTATTCAAAGATTATTAAAGTATAATTTAAGACATCGACTGAGGGTGCTTGATGGAATTTCAATATCAAATTCGAATTATTGAGATTTTGTACATTTCCATGTTTTTGTTCGTAATGACACGGGTTTCGCCTTTCGGCATCTTCATGTATTACGGGTATTGAGGGACAGTTTTAGTCCACTCGTGTGCTCGAATACCTGTAGATGCCGAAAGGTGAAACCCGTGTCGTTAGTGACAAAATACATGGAAATATAAAAAATCACAATAATTCGAATTGGAATATTAAAGTAAGTTTTAAATAGTTTAAATCAATGTTTAATAAAAAACAATTTTTCATCTCAATTTATAAATTTTATAAAAAAATCTGGCACTGCGGCTAGCAACCAAGGCTCGAGATATTTTGTTTTTTTTTTTGATCACATGAAATAAACTTAAATGAGAATCATTTTAGAACAGCTTGAGGTTAAAAGACATCGCAAACATCCATGTTCAAGTTCTCAAATTTAAATTTGATATTGACCATGCCAGGATATGAACTAAGACTCACCTGATTGCAAAATCAATCCTAAATCCAGAGTCATGTTTTTTTTTTATGAAATCCAACCAAGTGCATTAAGAAGTCTCATTTTTTCACTTTCTTCGTTAGGTTTGTGAACGCATTTTGCAAGTGAAGCCGACGATACACAAAAAGGTTTTCTTTTTTTAAGCACTTGCATATATTTATACATTATTTTTGGTTTAGCATACCATTGCCTAATCGATAATTGTAAACATTTTCATTAAAATAGCTTCGATTTTTAAGTTACGCATATTTTTTTGTGAAACATAAATCTTTCTTGTAAATGATAAGAGATAATCTACCCTTCGCTTCTGTATTCTCAATGTGTTTTTGTCGATTTACGAGATTGGTTTGATTTCTCACATACACTTACATTATATAAAGGGACCATATTGCAACGCATTCCTCTATAAAAAGCGATACGCATTTACAGCAGACTTCTTATTTATCATAAAAAGGTAAAAGGATTCAATGAGATAACAGTTTTGAAAGAATAACATAACTATGCATTGCGATTTTTTCTGTCATTGCAAAATACTATGCACGAATTGGTAAGATTCCGCCTTTTCACAGATTCTGTAATTCTCCACTCGTGAACTCAACTCAACTCAAAATTTTCAGTTAATCATTGTTTTTAAATTCCTGAAGATTCGTATAGTCCTTGATCTTAAATATACCGTGCGCTATTAAAACAATGAAAAATAATTTCGATATTTATAAATGTCAACGGAACGTCAAAATATGTTATCGGGTCTGCTGTATATCTTTTAAGGTGTTATTTTATTTATTATTGTATAATTTTTACTTAAGGATAATTACTATAATAAGAATTATTGATCCAAAGGAAAAAATAATCACTATTCGTTGTCTATTTTATACTTAAGTTATTTTAAGCTCTTCGTTATTTTGAACTATTGAGCTTCGTTAAGCTGTTTATTTAAATTGATACCAATGACATGTTTACATACTTATAATAAATTGATTCCAATTAAAGTTTTCCCATTTACTCTTGAAGCGTAGGTGAAATATTATTATTTTTAATTAAAAAGTCATCACTTTTAAAAAGCATTGCTTAAAATTGAAAAAAATAATGATAATTCATTATCACCAATTTTTGATTTAATGTTCCTACATAGGCATTTATCAGTTTAATTTAAGTCTTTAGTGTAAGAAAATTATTTGACAGCTCAATATATTATAATATTACAAAAAATCCAAAACGGTTGCTATGGTATTGTAAAACATATTGTCCTTCAAATGATATTGATTAATCAGACAAATAAACATTAAGAATTCCTTCAAAACACAATGATTTCTGCTTGAATGCAGATACACAAATATCAACCACAAGTTAGTGACGCTATTTGTATTTGTAAATGCAGACTTTTTATTATTGAATTTATTTAACATATAAATGTTGTTTTAAATTCAACACGAGGAAAATATCGTCCCGTTCTGGCAAAACAAAACATTAAAATGTTCCTTTTCTCAATCCATATCACAGTGTTCCCTCAAAGCGGCCGTGAAGTTGTCTTAAAACCCCCATGCACTTATTTCGGGTTGGCGCGCACTCCAATACAAACTATTCAAATTTAATTTTTAAAGAACTGCATACCCACATATATTCATTTTTTATCCCATCTACTCTGATTCCTAATGGAGCTGTCTCAACAAAAGATAGATTTTTTTTACGACAACTGCTTGCTATTTAGTAACTAAACCTCTCTTTTTCGGGTGGAAGAATAGGCTTAGGACAGAACTAGTGGTGACTAATCGCTATCGATTGGAACAAACCATAAATAATATGATATATTGATGTTTCCAAAGTGATTAAAATTTTCCCACGAATTTGTTGGCTTGCTCTGCTCAGCCTATCATTTTCTGCTCCGAGAATCTTTCGTCCAAGTGGGAACTTTGCGCACAATAACACAGAAATTCATTGAAAAATAAGTTATATTTGAAATAACAATGTCGAAACACATACACACATGTAAAAATCTGTATTTTATGTGCAAAAAAGAAACTTATTTGAAATCTTTCTGTTTGTTATGTCTTTATGTTTTTCATGGTAAGAAAAGTTTCAGTCTCCGAAAGATAGAAACTTTTTTTAACTAAGCATAAAACACTAGTGAAATATCAAACCGTAATTTTACTTAAAATATAAATAAACATATATTTAGAAAAACCTGATAAATCTTTAGAATAAACAATGGAATTTTTATCGATTGTAAGATTCCTGAATAGTAACTTATGTAATTTTTGTTAGATTAAGTTATTGATTAATCTTACAAATGAGGAAGTAAGTTCATATTATGCATTTATCGATTCGGTATGTCGAATTGAAATTAACGTTAATTAGAATTAGTTTATCGTATAGCGTATCATTACTGTAAAATTTCTATTTGTTCCTTACAGAGGATGTGGCGTGGCACGTAGAATGTAAAATGAAATTGTGAAGGTATATATTCACCAAAATAATTTATAACATTTCCTATTTGTCACGTATTACAATGTGTACCTACTCACTGTTGAATAAACTTTTATTTTATGTTGATAGTTGTGTGTTTTATTTATTTTCTACTATTCATCTACAAAATGGGGTAGCCGCTGTTTCACGGCCGCTTTCCATAAGGAAATAGCGACCGAGAAAAGAAACGAATTTTCTCATCACGTTATTGGCCCGATACAGTGCTGCACGTGACCAATATGTTAGCTATACACTGTTATGGGTAAAAAAAGAAACATGCGACTTGCTCAGCCACTTAGTTTATGCTGAGAAGCGGTAGCAGACTCAAAGCCAATTAGCCAAATTTCTCTATACTAGGCCAGAGGTCCTATTCTTAGAAATAAACCGATTAAAATTAAAATTGTTCGGCGTAAAGGTGATGAGCATTACTGACCGGGCACTGTTAGCGTTCGGATACAAATAAATCGGAGTTGTATTAAATCACCAACTTTAATAGGCCACTTCAGCGGTTGGGTAACCATGAAAACGGTTTTTCAACTACGCGTCTGCTTCGCCATTGCGCGATGAGTTGGAAATACTTTTTCAATAGCGAAAAATACTTTCAAATATTGCAGAAGTCGAAGGCAAATTCGAATCCTAAAGTTTTATTATTTATGTAGATTTAGACTGTTTTCTAGTGGTTTTTTCCTTCAGCATTGAGACTTTAGACCGTTCCGAATATGATATAGCATCTGATTATTATCCATAGGTTGCTCATCAGTTACTGTTTGTATTTTTTGTCAAATTAATTCCGATCTGTATCTCATACTATTTTAAAACCCAGTCTACGTGAAGACCGCAGTATTTACCATGATCTACCTTCTTGCTGGCAGGTAAGAGTTTTGTTTAGTGATAGGACGGTTCCGGGTACACGTGCTGGTAAGTTCAGCATCAATCGTTGATGTTTTAAATAATTATTTGAGATCTTGTGCAGTAGTGTTTGTGATGTCTTTTCTAATCAATCATAATTGATCTCACGTGACGTGAGCTAAAACTCTCATTGAGTTTATCAAGGTTTATCCCCAAGGATAACAAGTTTCTCACTAATTAGCAATAAGCTGTAACGCAAATAATTGTTTATACTTATAATTATAATTAAATCAATCATGACATGACAAAATTATTCTAATACTACCAACTAACATACCTAATTTCAGTAGTACATATTCTATATATACAGTTATATGAACCTTTGTATAATAATTGTAAACGAAGAATAAATAAGAACAGCTAACAGATATTCGAAATAACGCACTGCAGATGTGGAATCTTCCGTATCCATTCTGAAAGGATTTCAATAATACAATCTCGATTGTTTTCTTATCGAAAGGTCGAAAAGTTATTCTGACCAGGCGCGGAATAAGGGAACGAATTGGATAAATAAAAAATGTAGACGATTTTTTAAAAATGGTAAAATATATTTTCTTATCGATAATATTTAACAACCTTGTGTAATATAAATGTTTATATCTTATAATCTTGTAACACAATTTGGTGATTCTTTCAAGTGGAACAGTTGACAATACTTAGGATGAGTATAAACGGTATTGGTCATTTAATGAAATTATGATAAAAAAAAGTGTTTTATTCTTATATATATATGTTTCTTTCCACCGCGAATTGAAATATGACAAAGCATATCATTTAAATATTTTGCTTCTTTTTGAACCAATTGTCTGATAAACCTAGTAATTGTTAACACTCCATGTGATATAAATAGCGTTGTTAAGATTTGTATTTTATCAGTTGATAATTCTCGCGATGAGCGAAACCGGTCCGGATTATTATAATAATGTGGAAGTACTAAACAAAAAATTGTATTCTATTTTCAACTAACTAATAAAATTTTGTACAACTAAATAGTTTGGTATTTTATCCTTTTATAATAAACCTCTACCAAGAGAATTCTACTAAGAGTTCTTCCAAGTAAATGCCAATTCAATTAATGTATAATACACAGAAATCAGGAGTACGCATTTTTATAACTGGCATATTTTAAAAGCAGATTCCCGGATACGACCCTGGTGATTCGCATTTATTTGGCGGGTCAGGGGTCATTCGCAGATCGTGTTGCATTTTCATTATAGTCCGGTAAACTGTTTTATTTTGTTAGTTTTTGCAGTGGCCGGAGATTTGGGGGGTAGATAATGTGCGTGTAGCTTTATTGCGAAGAGAATTAAGGAGGTGTTAAGTGGAGTGAAGGGTCGGAAATGCGATAAGGTTAATAGTCTAATCCCGCGGGAACGGGGGGCGTAGGGTGGGACTAGCTCACACAATTTTACCAGTGCTGGCAGCAGATTTAATATCCACTTCCTGTATTCAATATAACTTGTTTCGATTCCAAACTCTTCCAGCTTGGCCCGTTGGTAGATAGTCCAATATGTAAATGCGGCAATATGATTCAGGCTACTGATCACATACTTTGGGAATGACATCAACAACGAACGGGAAAATTGTTCAAGACTATCACTCGATTTTTCGGCCCCGTCGGTCATGCCAATTTGGCTACATTTCATACAGATTAAAAGGCATACACAGAGCTCACAGCATCCTATGAAAAGGAAATTGAACTCAATTACTAAAAAATCTTTCATAAACTATTTATTATTTAACTTCTGCACACAGTGCATGCAATCAAGTCTTGAAGAATTTCTCCTAGGATATTCCTGGCAAACATTTGAAACACGCATAACGTTGTTACGTTGTTGAATACATCGTGTAAGAAGAGTATGAAGCCGTAGCGGGTGGTGGCGGGTAAAACGTTGAGTAACCATGGGAGTTAAATAAAAGAAATGTATTAACAATATCTTCGTTTTTCAAATATGTTAAAAATAGAAAGATGGTATAAGGAATGTTCAAAGTGTGGGCTAGTCATTGATCTTTGTAATTGCTTACAGCCAATCGCTGCGGTCCAATGGTAATGATGTGATGCTTCCTTATTAATGCGGCTACGTGAACAAGGGTTCAAAAATCAATATAATACGAATATTTCTATCTGGGGAATCGAACGCTTGACAACACAACAAAGTAAGACGACATTTAAAAAGCCTTTACCAGGCGGCTATGGGTCAGCATTACATAATTATGTTTGAGAAAAATGATTAGGGGGAAATTGATAGCCAACAAAATTGGTCGTAGCATAGTTTGATTAATTTTATGTAACACTTTTTTAAGGTAATTTGATATTCAAATCTTGACCGTGAGACATTTGATGAAATGCTCATCATCGACATTTATTTCCCATTATTTCAATATTTCCTACTAAGTTAATCAATTTTGTGAACTAAAATTTGACATACTTTTTCAGATATGACGCCTTAGCCACATTATGCACAGAAAAGAAACAATTGAATGCTTCAATGAATACTAATCGATATATTACAAAGATATTGTAGGTCCAGTTTTTGTTGAAATTGAGTACACAAAACGTTCGTCTGCATCGAATCTTTACGCTGTAAAAAAATGTACGTTTAAATAGGGTTTGAGGGAATAACATATCTTTCAAATCCAAAATATGTCCATTTCGCCTAAATCAGAACCTCAAATCTTCAAATTCAATTTTCTCAAATCAAGCAAAACTGGAGATACAATATCTTTGAACTAAATTGTAAAACATTGTCTTAAAAGTTTCCCGGAGATACCAAATGGTAGTTTTGTTTTTAAACTAAACTGTTTTTAAAAATACGTTTTTAGCAATTATTGTTCGTCCTTTGAAGGTCAGATGGGATGGCGTCAATTGCTTTTTTTTGTCGTCTATTCAATTGACGCCAGCTCTGTAAAGTGGGCGGCAGTCTAGTAAGTGGGCGGGTGGGAGAATTAAAATTATTCTCCATTCATTTTATATGCTGGGGTGGGATTGACAACAGTCGATGTAAACTTAGAATGCATTTCAGGTTTATTATTCATTGTTTTCCACTATGATATTAAGAAATGCCCTGTACATTTTATATAGCATATGATAATGACAAACGAGTTTACATTGAGAGGAAACACCGCTTTCTATTTTCTATATCACGGATTGCCATATGTTTTGGACCCGTGATCCCAGATTTTTAATGGACTTCATCGATTAGATGTTTAAGATATTATATTAAAACACGGAGGTTGAGCAATTGTTCTCAACAATTTCAACTCTTCAACAAATGGTTTTTATAGAAAAACTTCTGTTAAGATAGTTACACTAGGAAGCCACATGCCCCACATTGGGTGCGGACATAGCTTAAAATTCTATTGAAGATAATTCGATGACCTAGTTTCATAGTGATCAACTAGAAATTGGTAGTTTTGAGATATGGCCGATCAAAGTTTTGACTCATCTAAACTGGCTCGTAAAATGTGATGGCATCTTATTTGCATTAATTTTTTATTCAAATAGGTGTCAATAGTTTATAGTTTTAGGATTAAAGGTTGTTTCTTTATGGAATGCCACGATTCATAAAAATGTATTTCCACAACACGATATTTCGATATGTATGTATATGGAACTGAGAAATTATTTTATTTTGCTGATTTCCATGTGCAAATATTTGCATTTTGAGAGAAAACCTGTACAGAGCGGTGTTCGAATATAATGGCTAAATTAATTCAAAACATCAAATTTTTGACTAATTATTATATGGAACCGGGCCATCGATATGTCTTCTCGAATATAATAGATAAGATGATTTCGATTTAACTATTTCTCTTACTAGTATTTTGAAATATTTCCCAGACTTGATACGGTAGCTCCCATACCGTAATTTATGAACCCCTGTCCTAGATTTGTCTACAGGACTAACGAAGTAATAAATCGGCGAGCGGATCGTTCTGGTGGCGGTGGCAGGGTGAGGTTGGCGTGTGGTGGTGGGGCGGACAGTGGACACGGCGGTCACAGCTTCACCGGACTTCGCTCGTTGCAAAAGGATTTCCGGAGACTTTTCCCACCGATTAAGGCTTACGGAATACTTACAGAGAAGCTGACTTTTCTTTACATTGCGGCACTTATTAAACTAGAATATATGCATTCAATACTGATTTTCACGCATTATTTTGATTTAAATTTATAAGCAATGTCGGAAACCTAATAAACATTTTTTTTTGTTTTAATGCTTAGCAATCGAATTGAGTATAAGAGGCATAGCAAATCAAAACTGTCCATATAGTTGTCGAAACTGTCGTATGGCTGGAACACCAAATTGGATCACCACAACACTGGATGGTTGTAGTTTGAGATATTTGGTGCTTGAAGACAGGGTCCACAAGTTGACGCGGTCGCATTCAGTCAATGAAACTATTTAACTAATAAAAATATCCTCGTTTGGCACGCAACACCGCGTAATCGACAAAAAATAAATTGTGCAGGATACAGAAAAAGTTGATATTTTTTACTTTTGTGAATGAAATACAATTAAATTTGTATAGCAGGTTGCCTATGAATAAATACGATGATCAAAACAAAACAAATAACGAAGTTCACGGGAAAACTCATTTTCCACAGAATGCCATGAAAAATAAACATTAGCGTTAATGCGGTGTTTCACGCCGAACAACGATATTGATGTGAAATAAAGAATAAAAAAAAATAAAGAATAAATTAATTTTTGCAACTACATTTCTCCGTGTTTTCGTTTTTTTCTTCCAAATCCTTTGATTTAAGCAGCGGAAATGGTTAAAAAATGTGTTTTATGATATGTAAAGAAGTTTAATGTTTTTGAGGCCCTAAAACTACAAAATCCAAAACTGTCTGAAAGAAAATATTAATGCTTGTTTAGTGGTTCTTAATATTTGTTCAATTATAAGCTTTCGCAATTTAATAATCACATAGTAATCTATTTCACTATCTATCTAATAATAATGGTATTCATCGTCGCCAATCCATTTAATCACTTGCGATTCATGATAGAACTTCGCTATTTGCAAACTTTCTTCAATGTTACATATGTATATTTGGAAATATTCGATTTGTTCCACACTTTCCGATATTTTTTTAAAGAGGACCTCTCGTAAGAAAGTCCCGTAGAAAAAAGTGCAGTACTCTTGTAAGAAATATTGCATCACTAATTTTCTTGATGGCTTACAAAACTTTGTCTGTGTCGATACATGATTTAGAATCATCGAATGTGGAATATTGAGATGGTGATACAGTGGAACCCCGATGTATCGTTCTCGCATATTATGCATCGTTAATTTTGTATAGTCCCGCTGAAATACCCGTAAGAACAATGTCAAATAATCCTTCATTTAACGTTCCCCGATCTATCGTTTTCCTCGATTTATTGGTTAGAAATTATATGATCACGTCACAAATACTTCCCCATTGCTTGTTTATGTCGAAAATTTGTCATCCTGCTCATAAGCACGTGCGACCTCATTCAACTACTGTAGTAAAAAGATACCAAGACTGCAAGTCTGCAAGCGTCGTCTTGATCCAACGATAATGTTTCCGCTGAGGTTCCACAGCAACGTATAGACTTCAGAGTTTTCATGATGGTATTTATTTATATATCAAACTGCTGCAAAATCATTCCAGATTTCCTCCATTTAGCTGCATCAACAGTTTTTTAATGTTTATAATAAATTATATTAAAATTCCACAGTGCGTATTCTATAAGCAAAACTATAAAAAATATGTTTTTATACATATGTACTTATATTTTTTGCAGACTTATATGCCTTGTAGTGACATTTAATAAAAGAAAATAATTAGGTTACAAAAATCTTTATCGATAAATCGCTGGGTGGTAAAACTAACAAATTTTTCTCATTGAAAAAATCTGGGTTAAATAAGATGAAACATGAGTTCCACAGAGTTTAAAAAATAGTGGAATGTTTATTGCAGTCGAAAAGCATTGCGCCTTTTTTAAGTAGTTCAAAAATAGAAGTACAAATTATTATGGTCCAGTTTTTGTTGATCTTACATGAAATGTACAATCGAACATTACTGATCAAGTTAATCTATCGACGGTGAGAGGAATAAATAAAAATCATGTGGATTAATGTTTAAAATACATTTAACTGAAAAAATTAATTTTACAAAGCTGCTCACATGCAGGGCAGACGCCAGACGTGTTACCGATTCAGGCAATATTGAATTTTTCCGCCCTAGTCGTAAAATTTAAAAATATAATAATCGGAGGGCTGCTTCGGGAGGTCACCTGCTGCGCCGTACTGCTCATATATGATACATTAAAAAAATATACATTTTAATTTTTAGACGTCTTTTAAATTTAACCTGATACATTGTACATAGCAAATGTTTTCATCTTGAGATAAATATTGAAAATATCAATCCATTTTTACTTTACATATAAAAATTTACTTGTTCAGTCAAAGCTCACTGAAGAAATCGCAAAATTAAAATCCATAAATAAAAAGAAGCAGCAAAAAAATGAGAAGTAACACGATGAAGGCAATCCTATCGATGAGGATTGCGAGTGTGAGACAGGCGGCAGCCGGAGCCGATTTGAAGGAGTTGCCCCTCGTTGAAGAGTCTAATCCGGTCGCAGTACTGCTATCAGGGCACAGCACGCTACCTCCTGCCGACTGGAGTTCTTCACTAGCAGACTAAAATAAAATGATGAATATTTTTGTGAGGTGAAAATATCAAAGTATTTGGTTCTACGTAAGAACTATGCTTGAACTTAAATTAGTTCAGCTATATAATACTGGTGTAGAATAGATAAACAATATATTATCATCTAACTTACTATAAAATCCTTATTTTTCTATGAAACAATGACTTAAAACATCTATAAACAGTTTTATTTGATATTCATTCCTCCATTTTTGTAACGGTCTAATGCTTATGAATTTATTATTTTGGGATGGCATATCATTGATGATAATCACACCGTGGCATAAATGGAGGTAATTAATATGGTGGATTAATTATTATTATTGGTACGTACACATTCGTACTGGGTCAAATCTTCAGGCACGAGGCAGCAGAGAGGTTTAGAGGCGAGGACTCGCCTCACAGACCACGGGAGTGCGCGTCTGGAGCGACACAGGTTCAAGACGCAGACGGATACCATGGCTGACGCACAGCAAAGGTAGAGACAGCAGCTGTATAATATGACTGTAAACAAATCAACTAATGAAATAACTATATTTAATTGGTGATCTCAAGGTTTAATGATAACATGTAATATATTATATTTATTATATTAATAAATACATTCAGGATTCGATTCGTGTCAGTGTTGAACTACATTTGTACTTCATTATACTTTTGAAATTGTAAATCAAATGTGTAATACCACTTGTTAATCCAAAGAAACATACTATTTAAAATTCCATACTGACAAAACTTACTCATAGACATTGTTTTATTTTTTTATGGGGCTTACATTTGAATGTAACATAAAGAAGTTGCAGTAAAAAATGATAGCTAACTCCACTTTAAGCAATTAACTATTTTGACATATAAATATATACAGATGAAGGAATAGTTTTGATACTGAGTAATGTGTTACAAAACAGCTTGGCCTTAAATTAGCGTAGCTCAGTGGATATTTTAATACATTAAATGATATAGTAAGAAAACGTTTTACCAATATTTGGAGAATGAGGACTGGGCGGCAATCTCTGCGCAAAATAAAAGAGGGCCAATGCAATGATAGCGGGAGGAGCAGCGGAGAGGAGCGCCCTAGGTGCAGCCTCGGTAGGGGGGAACCAATGCGTCAGAAGAGCGAGAAGGACTGCCGCAGTGGCTTGAAGTCTGAAGATCAGGGTTCTGGAGCCACCGCGTCTCTGGACCACCACACCGAATTCGATACTGTGATAAGGAGCATCGTCACAGCACGCGTAGTACTTGGTGTATCTTTCGCGCGAGACATTCACCAGTTCCCATTCTGCGTTCTCGATGAAGTTGTCTGTCTGCTTTACATATGCAACGAGATAACAAAGTTTATTTCCTGACTTTTATGGAATACATATAACGGTAATCACGAGAATTATCAACTGATGTTCATCAGTCAAACAAATTGTGTTTTTTTTTAAATGTATCTTCTCCCTAAATGCATCTTGTGCAGTTGTTGAAAATTTATTAAGACATGTTTGGATGCACTATAGTGCGTAGAAATTATGATTAGGAGAAGGGTTGCGAGTATATGAAAATTAGGCAACTGAGTATTACATCAGACATTGCAGGGTCACCCTCCAAGTTAATCTGTCCTCCGTCGTAAGTCCACGATCCGAAGACATAGTAGCAGGTGTGGCGGTCTTCAGGCCAGTGACTGAGGTCCAGGTTGCAGAAAGTCGTCAGCTTGGTTGGGGGCACCCACAGCACTGTACCCTGCTCTGTCACTATGCAGTGCGTGTTGCCGTACTGGTCCACAGTATTCCCCGACGCGCTGGAGTATTAAACGCTGTTATTATTATTTCAGTGGTTGCATGAGCGTACTAACATTAAATCGCGAAAAAAGCTTATCGTAAAGATAACATCAAGAGCTTAACAGTGAAATGCTGCATAATGAATTTGTAAGATTGCTTCAAGAGTCAAAAAGAAAGAAGAAGTACTAATTGACGGACGAGATGGAGTGTGATCAGTAAATATTTCGGATTGTTGGGAGAAACATGGTTGCTTTAGAGAGGTTGGGCGTAAGCAGAAATAGTATCATGACAGCATGTATTAATTTGATAGAATTATTCTATAAAATAATATTTAATACAATTTATAGCAAGGATTGCGCACATTTACATAATGATCTGGACCTATTTTGGTCAGGGAGGGGCCATTTTCATTAGTTGAAATTACTTAAGTTATTTTTTTAAATATCACCTGTTGTATTGCACAATGTCGGGCTGCCAGATTTCGTGATCAGCAAGATGTAAATTTTTAAGACCACCGTAGTCTGATGAGTTCCAACGTAACTTCTCGTCATACCAGCCCTGTAATAAATTTGTAATAATACATATACAATAATACGTAGGGTTATCAGGCGTCCCCATTAACCGGAACTGTCACTGTTTTTAAGCCTTTTGCCCCAGTGTCTCCGACGAGACTTTCGGGACACCAAATGTCCCGTTTTCATTTTTTTCAGTTTTAAATTTTTTAGAATAATTTTCTCCCATTCAATAACAGGAATTCATCAGTGACTTTTGCGGGTGGTAGCACTCGCGTGGTGGCCAAGTTGGATTAAACGTCAGACCTTTACCTTCAGCTCTACCAAAAAATCCAAATATAAGGATTTATATTGTGTGTGCGAGTATATTTTTTCTTTACCAGGTCGCAATGATAACGCGGAGAGAATATTTTCGTTAATGAAAATTCAATGGACGGATGAAAGAATTAGACTTTTAGTAGAATCAGTTATTGGTATCTTACAGAGCATTGAGAATTATGATTTTAATTGAGTCGAAATATATGATTATCTCCTAAAAAATAAAGCAGTTTTACAAAAGGCCAAATCAAATGATAAATATTTGTAAAATTTGTTTTAAAAATTTCTGTGATGTTTCTTTTATTCTTCTTTTTATTAATAATAATTTTGATATTCTAACTAATGTGTGTAATTAAATATATAATTTAAGATATCGATGACTGAGGATGCTTTATAGAGTTTCAATATAAAATTTTGATTGTTGAGATTGTGTACATTTCCATGTATTTCGTTTATAACGATCCGGGTTTCGCCTTTCGACATCTTCAGACATTTGAGCACACAAATGAACTCGAATGTCTGAAGATGCCGAAAGGCGAAACCCGGGTCGTTAGTGACGAAATACATGGAAATGTACACAATCTCAACAATTCAATTTAATATATGTTGAAACTTCTTGGTTTCATTTTTTATTTTATTGGATCGCTTTCCAATATCTCGGAGGAACAGAAAATGAAAGAGGGGCGGGGGGGGGGAGTGTCCCGTTTTGACTGTCGAGAAATACTGAATATGAATATTTGCAATTAATTTTATAAATGCGTTTTGTTGCGAGTAGCTGATTGATTTGTGAGTGATTTACATACTATAATAATATTATGTCTAACCATTTTGATCCATCCGTGTACAGTCATGACGTCTGAAACGTCATCCAGCTCCACATGATAGAAAGTAAGCCCGAGAGTGACGTTAGTGGTGACTTGGTGATGCGCAGGCCTGGCGAACTTGTCGTATCCTGCCAGCAGTGACCTTTTCAGGAGGTCCGTGTTTGTCGCATTCCATGGCGCTTGAGGAGGTGTTGTCGAATCTGAGACACCAATGATACGTATTAATTGGCTAGCAAAATTCTGACGAGTAAAATAGCTATAATATTTAAAAGAAGTTAACTTTATTTCTCAATGTAAAAAAAAACTGTAAGTTCTAATTAATAATTTGCAAAAAAATTTCCCAAAATGTACAGTTTTCTATACATTGGCACATAAATCAAAATAAAAGGAGAGAATACAGCTATTTAATATGTGCATGGTTCTATTCCCAGATTTATTAGTGTCCGAACACTAGCGGTGCCGGCAAGTAATGTTCAACATTTTTACGCCGAACATAATGATTTTTGTATTTGCTCTATGCATGTTGATAATAAACAAAGCCAATACCGCAATACAGCAAGCAGGTCAGAGGTCACATAATTTTTCATCACAAGAGCTGAATAATAATAAGAACAAAGTGAATAATATATTTTACACACTTGAAATTAACCGATCAAAATTTAAATTATTACAGTGGTTGTAAAGGTTTTAAGTCTTACTGACCGGAATCTAATAATAAGAAAGTAAAAGGGTAGTTTAACGTTATTATTTAACATATTTTTGTATACATTTATCAATAAATTGTGAACTTATGTTGAAGAATTATTTTAATTTCATATGAGAAAAAATCATCAATGAAAACTCGAGAAAGCTTATTTTTTAAATATGATGTGATTGAAAATATGTGTATTTAGTACTCGTAAATATTGATCAACACTTTGTAAGGGTTTTGAGATTCATAATAATTATGTTTGGAAATGTTTAGGGGTAGCTCATGAGCTCGGCTTCTACTCGTTTGACGATGTATACTTTTTAAAAGAGTTAGGAACAGGTTGTTATGAACGAGGGTTTAATAAAATAGTCTAGGGGTTTAATAGAGGGTCTAATAAAATAAAACAATAAAATTCACAAATTTTATTGGTTTAATTTTTACAACAGATATTTTTACAGTCGGGCACATTTATTTTGAGAATTTTGAAAAAATAATGAATCGGATTTTTTGACTACGCTATATTTAAATGAAATTCTTTGGCATTGTGCATCAAAGCTTACATAATTATGATTAAACAATAACACCAGCAGATTTATAAGTACTATAAAGATAAAATCAAACTAAATACTATTAAATTTACTACATTTCAAGCAAAAAATAATAAAATTTGAAGAAATTTAAAAATATTTGTTGGATCTGTGGTCCATTGGTCAAGGTCGACGGCTTTGGTTACGGATCTCACGGGTTCGAATTCCAGTACGGACAGTTTTACAAATTCATTTTTCAATCGACATATGGATTTCTGTTCGAAGGCATGTCTGTGATGAGCTATGCCTTGGACCTGTCCTATTCCTAATCTCTTCGAAAAAGAAAGGTTGAGTAACTGAGTAACAAGCAGTTCTCGTAGAAAAACTTCAGTAGAGATAGCTCCATTAACAGACCATATGCTGCTCATTGGGGGCGGTTTAAAAAAGTATATATTTTTCAAAATCTTTTTGAAACCTCGTTACTGCAGGATTCAGATAATGAGAACCTCCTGTAAATATCGCAACTTATTGTATTTTCAATATATATTTGAAATGTATACGTGCTATCCTTATAGAGGTTTTGTTTTAAATATTGATTAACGTAAGTATTTGTTCTTTATTTATTATTAATATTGATATTGAAAACGACTAGTAAACCCATTTTTCAATGTATGGCAATATGAAAAAGGTTATTTACAAATAGCCTTATGTAATTTTTAGTTTAGAAGTTTAATTAGAATGGACGAAAAAAATCGTTTTAATTTGATAATTCTACAAACATAATTGTTTCATCAATTTTATTATAACATAAAAAAAGAACGAGTGACATTAATTTAATGATTTTATAAATGAAATAATATTTAAATGTTTATTACTAATAATCGTGAACAAGCATTGCCATCTATGTATTTGAAATATAAACTAAACCATATTAGCCTTACCACAATGTTTTGAATGTCAGAATGTTGTAGGAAATACTGACATCCATCGCAGAGAAAAATAGCTAAATGTTGGTGGCGTGAAATCTATTGATGAGAAAATGATTTTTATGGAAACATTCAATTCGTTCATTAAATCAAGCATGCTAGAATTTTGAGAAGTTGATTGATTTACAAATTCTATTCTACTAAACGCCTGTTTTATAAGGCTGATAAGACAACAATGGTGGCCTTAAGCGGTGTTTGTGAATAAATTATTTACTTTCAACTAATATACAGTATTGCCTGCTGTATTTTATTATGAAAACTGACACTAAGGAAATGATATAAATTAAAATTATCATTTATTTTGTATGATTTCATGAGATATTCCTGAATAATTATTTTTCAAAATAGCAACTGTTAAATAAACCTTTGCTAATGAGCTACACAAATGTTTGTAAAAATTTCATTCGCCTATTTTACTTATTAACAGATGTCACTATAACAGAAATTTTAGCAACTCTCTAACAATCTTGAAGATGAAGTATTGATTTGTGCATTGTAATTCATGATGAAAGAAATATTTTACAGAACATTATCATATAATATGTATACATTTACATTTTTATTAATATTGAAATATATTAAATGTTTCACTCACATCATGCAACATGTTTGCAAACAGAGGCGATAATTTTGGGAAAGACTTCTTAAAACTTAAATTTCATCAAGCCAAAACAAAAATTGTTGAATAGTATAATAAAGCCATGCTTTGATTATTAGAGTATCTGTACTTGTTTTCGCCTTATATTGAAGTAGTGAATAGAGAAAAAAAAATATTCTCTAGTTATTGTAACACTTTTTTTAGTTTAGGATTCAAATCCTGAGGGTATTAAACCAAAGAGCATCTATAAATAACTCATGTTGAGATAATGGTAAAAGCAAGATTCAAATGGTCACCATAAATCAAATATTATGGATCTGTATCAAAGTTTGATACATTTTATAAACAGGTGTTTGACAATTAGATACTTTCCAACTATAGTCAGTAGAAGAATGTTTAGAAATATCCTTTTACTGACCCAGAATATCAACATGTTGTTTAATTATTTAGAAGGCCTTGGCAATTTTTTGTGCCAGGTTTGTGTTTTCTGAATCAGAAAGAGCGCACAATTTTACATATAACTGCACATTTAACTCAAATTGCCTCAATATTTTTTTAAGTACCAATGATTGAAAATAGATGTAAAATGTGTTTTCCTCTCTTCTTCACCCAGAAAAATAAAAATATGTTGACGTTTGTCATAAGTAAACCATCTGCAGTGCATTTAAAATACAATTGAACAGAGTATTTTTTAAAATATGAAAAATGTTAAATCAATATTAAAATTCATTGATACCTGCTGATTTATTCAGGTCTATGATGGATATAATATTTATAAAGGATATTTGAATTAGTCTGAATAAAAATGAAGTTTATTCTGATTCGATTGTTCTTTTGTCTATATTAACTCGGAGGAAATTGTCATGCGAAGCATTTCAATTCTGTGTAGCAAATATTCCATTCATTGTAGATTCACAGAATACAAGAGAAACACATAAATTTCGATATGATAATTCGAATTTATTCAACTACGTAATATATAATACATAATATATTATGTCAAACAGAGAATTAAATTTCCATTATGTACATTCTCGCGTGCAATCTTATAATAAAATAAATAATACAGTCAAAAATAGCTATGCATTTAGATTTACAAGGATACTGGTAGACTTATATACATTGCTATTTTTGACTCTTTTATAAGTGCCAATTCAATCAACAAAATATACAAATAGCTAAAATATAGGAAAATATTTAGTTCCAAACGAATTGTATTAATAACTTGGTTGCAATTTCCGAATCAAACCATCGTCAGTTCTAGTTCTGACAAATCGAATTCGACAGAGAAATCAGAGGATTCAATATTTCCGTTCCGGTTTATGAATTATCAAAAATATTATTAAAAATGTACTCAATAATTTATTATTGCTGAAAAATATGGCAATGTAATTTTTAAATTATCTGACTTTCTGGTTAATGAAATTTCGAGGTCTGTGAATAACTATTAACTACATTACATAATACTTTTGGAACTAAATACTTCACTATTTTTACCTTATTGTAATGGTATCCGACCAAGTGAATGCCAATTCAATCAATAAAATATTTAATTAAGTATATCTTCTTGTGATTCAAATTTCAGAATCCGTAAATAGCAAGTAGTAAAAGGAAAATTAGCGAGAATATGATAAAAGCGATTCTGTCTATAAGAGTTGCGAAAGTGAGCAAGGCGGGAGGAGGCGTCGACTTGAAACGGTCCGCTGTCGTCGAGCACTCCATAGAAGCTTCCGGATTCAGTTCTCCGCCTACCGCAGACTGGAGCTCTTCGGTCGCAGACTGAAAACAAAATTAGAATATTAAAATTGATCACAAATTATTATAGTAAGACATTAAAACCTTTCGAAGGTACGGCCGTACATTTACAGCGACGTATTGCGTCATCTATTATCTATTGCCATCCTCATATTTTTATTGAATTATTATTATTTCTTCAAATATAGATGCTACACATATATATCAGTGATTTTTGACAGCCACATCATTTTTATTGTTTGTTTCAAACGAATAAAAGAATTTTGTAAAAAGGTTAATATTTGGAAACAAATCTGTGGCCATATTTATTGCATTGAGGGTAAAATTGCATTTCGGTTCAACTCCTTAACAGGGATCAACGTCAATAAACAAAAACATGCCGACATACAATGAACCCCATAAAGAGCTAGGACAGAACCGGAAGTAAAAGCGTCTAAATAATAATTATTTGAGAAAATTATATTAATAAATTATTTATTGATTGAATTGGCATTTACTTGGTAGAACTCCATTATAATAGGATTATTGTTATTTAATCCTATAATAAATTATTTCATTAAAATTTTTGAAATATGCGTTTTTAAATTGCCTGCATTTATTGGGTCAGTGACTATTTAAATTTTTGGTCAGTAAGAAAAAGTAAATGGTCAATCATTAATCAAAATGGTCAGTAACTAATTCGATAAATGGTCAGTTTACACAAGGTCTGTTAAAAAAATTAACGGCCAGTAATTTATAAATGCTCAGTTATTAAATTAAATTAAATTAATGTCAGATATTTATATAAAACGGTCGGTTTTTTAATTAAACTTAAAATAACTTTTATTTATTTAGCAATCACTTACTGACCGAACATAATTATTGACTGACCATTTATCGAATCTGTTATCGATCATTTATTGAATAATTTACTGATCAAATAATTTAATGTCTTTTTTTGTAATGTAATGAAATAAATAAATAATATTGACCTAGAATAAAAAAATGTATTTTTATTTTTGGGTGTAGTAATATTAAAAATTGTCAAAATATACAAGAAAAACCAAATTTAATAAAACATAACTTACTAATTAAAGAGTAAAGTAAACTAATCTTGGGATTCATATCATTTTTCTTGTCAAGAATATACCCGGTTATATATTAAATTTGTGTCAATTGTCTTAATTTAAGTGTGTACGGGCAATCCCCTTTAATAATTAAAGCGGCTTGTTTTCAAATCATCAGCATACTAAATAAATTAGCCATATATGTAATATCTTACTATTTTCGAGAAAAAATATGGGCTATGTTAATGAAAAGATTTCGATTTTTTAAAGACTAATATATGAATTAAAAAATGTGTGAAAGTAGAGTGCTAAGTCAAGAACTGGTTGTATGTTATTGAATAAACAGTGCTACTGACGGAATCATGCTGCACAGAGATGGAGGGCGCGAGCCAGCTGAGGGGTATGGTGGTGAGGGCGCGCCGCACGGCCCACGGCAGGGTGAGTTTGGAGCGACACAGATTCAGCACGCACACAGACACGATCGCAGACGCACAGCACAGGTACAGACATCCACCGTACAGCATCACTGGTACACAAAATATACGTTATTTTAAAATCATTAATATTCCATTTGTGGGATATATGGGAAATTTCAAAAGTCACAGAAATTCATTTGTACTTAATTAAAAGTATTTGCATCCAATGACGTATGCTGATTGTAGCTATGACCCATCTGTATCTAGAAAACCAAGTATTTTTAATAATATTTGTTTGTTTTACTTTTGATAGCTCATAATTATTTGATTATTAACGTTTCAAATAATCATAATCACTCAACGATGTAAAACCATTTCAAGTTGCATTCTGAAGGCATATCGACATTTCGATTGGGTTTTGGCCAATTGATGTAACTCTCAAAAAATACGAAAATGTGTTAAAACATCTCGTTTTGAAGAAGACAGAGGAGAGGAGGCTTGGACAAATGATGTAAATTAGAAATTTACCACTTTTTGCAAGGGAAACATCATTTTACATTGGTTTTAGATTTAAAAATTCTGAACCGGCCACTTAATGTAAGCCACTATTATATCGACACTCCCCCCGTATAATCCCGTATCTGCAAACATGAGAATTTACAGGATTGCATTTCAAAGATTCATAACGCAACTCGCCATGTAATGTTTTCGATAAAAACATTTTTTACTCTCTCCTGAACAATTTCAATTATGAAGGTTACATAAATTGGCCAAAACACCGTCGATATTTAAGAATGAGAGATTGTCAGTAATTTCCTTTGTATTTGATTCACACTGCTCGACTATCCGCTAAGATTGTATCAAATAGTATATCCTACTTTTGATGCTATGTATCCATTCTTGGTGGACATTGTTATGGAAACCTCGTTTTTAAAATATTTTCACAACCGGTGCAGTCAGCGGGTATCTCCAAAATCTCGAATTTTTGAACAAATTGATAAAATTTCTTTCCATAGGTAGCAAACGAAAAAACGTGATCACTATATAACTGAATAATTTACCACGAGATAACTTTTGGCATTTTTAATTTCATGATAATCATTTTAACTTTGAGGGGTTGGGTCATTTTAATATTTACCAATGTTCGGCGAACGAAGCGAGACCGGCACCTTTTGCGCTAAGTAAAACAGCACCAACACAATAATGGTGGGAGGCGCGGCTGACAGTAGAGCCTTCGGAGCGGCCTTGGTTGGCGGCAGCCAGTGTGTTAGCAGCGCCAGAAGCACCGCCGCCGCCGCCACACACCTGAGCATCGTCGCTCTCGACGCGCCTCGTCTCCGCACCGTCACCATGTAGTCCACCGTGTGATATGGAGCGTCCGGACAGCATTCGTAGAAACGCTCATCTCTGGCGTAAGTGATGTTCACCAGCTCCCATTCCGGATTGGTAATGAAATAGTAGGTCTGCGATTACAACAGAGAAAAGTTTTATTAGGACGTGTAATAAAATAAGCAATAATCAATGTAATATTTCGTTTTCTTAACTATTTAATGATTTTAAAGATAAAGGAATTAAAAAAAAATGTTTCTTTTTCAGTACTTGGCCGTATTATAAACAGGAAATATATAGACCAGAAGCCAAAAATCCTCATGGCCTCTTGTATTCTCAATAAATATTAAAAATGTGTAGGAATATTTTCTTCATAACTAAAAAAATATTTAATATTTGTATAATTTAAGACATCGACTGAGGGTGCTTGTTGGAATTTCAATATCAAATTTGGATTATTGAGATTTTGTACACTGTTAGTGACAAAATACATGGAAGTGTACAAAATCTCAATAATCCAAATGTAATATTTGGTCTATTTTTTCCAAACACCTCTCAGTAAGATGCACATCTTGGCATTGCTAACTCATTTTGTACAAAAGTGGACATGGTCTACTTGTCTTTTCAGATCACCATATAAATAGTTCCTAAGAAGTGTTAATACATTTTTTAATTCTTCTTATATATGTACGCGATATAAAGTATTTACTATCAGTTCAAGTTCATAAGTGACAAAACTCATGAAAATATACAAAATTTAAACGATTCAAATTTATATAATTTTTTTTCGCGGCCCTCCTAAAGCCTTTCGAGCCCCCCGGTTAAGAATCACTGTTCTTTATATTATGTTGAATGGTAGGTAACTCTCTGCTCTGTTATTGTTGCAACGGCAGGCTCTCCTGTACACAGGATACTTAATAGCAACTTGATTTGAAACGGGTGAGCTAGTCTAACTTTTTGTAACTTTATTTATTTTCTTGAGCATACAAATCAGTCCCGTGCAGCGTTGCTCGGGCCATGATTGTTATAAATAACTTCCTTTTCTGTCGATAGCGTTTTGGAAGGTGGCTGTATATATGCATATATATATATAAATATATATATTGTCGTTATCTTGGACACTAACTGAAAAATAATTGTTTTGAGTAATTAGACTTTGAAGTTTATAAATCATAAAAATAAGTGTGTTGTTCCGTACGGTGGAGTTCGAAATAAGGAACATTTTGGTTTAACTAACTTAATATGTAATTTTTTCGATTTCGTGTTCCTAACAGCGACGATATTATGTTATACCGTATCCGTGAAATTACTTATTATATGAAATAGGTACATTTTATCTGTCGAATGTGTGAATTGGGCAGTGTATGACATTTTAAAAATGTCAAAATGATCTTGGTATATAATTAAAGATAATATGAGTATTGGACTTGTTTCTTTTTTTCACATGATAAATTGATGAAAAGAAGCTCCTTTATTAATTATTTTTTTTTGCATTTTCACTGAATCGGTGTAACATATATTATACAACACGGGCAGCGGTGGGAATCGTACTTGACATAGTACGTCGCATCCATCTTCCATGCCACTTTCCCTTGCAGTTTGTATGTATTATTGAAAGAATCTCACGTTGATAATCAACTCCATCGGAATTGGGTTTTCTACCAGGAATATCTGCGAGCCGTCATATGCCCATGATCCAAATATGAAATAGCAAAGGTGCTCGTCTTCGGGCCAGCGAGACATGTCCAGATTGCAGAAGGTGGTGAGTTTGGTCGGGGGGACCCAAGCAACATTCCCGTTGTTGCCCACGTAACTATTTGTATTACCATATTGGTCAACTGTATTTCCAGATGCGCTGCAATACAATGAAAAAATATTTATTAAGCAACATAAAATATACTACAATCTTTTTTTTAATAATTTCAATTCGTCTGGTACTCGGTGCAGTGGTCAATACCGTTGGGTTCGGTTACGGATCTCACTGGCTCGAATCCCAGTACGAACAGTTTCATAAATTGCTTTTGCAATTAATAATTTATGAATTTCTGTTCGATGGCATGGTTGTTTGTGATGTCTAAAATTCCCATTCACCCATTCAATCCTAAGAATGAGGCGTAGCGAGAGTGATTAGATAAACATTAGTCCTATCTTAGCCCCATCCTTCTATCTCTACTCTCTTCGAAAGTAAAAGATTGAGCAACTGAGCAGTTCTCGTAGAAAAACTTCTGTTGAGATACATCCATTAGGTGGTCGTATGGTCGCCATTGGAAGCGGATATAGTTTTAAAAAATATATATGTTTTTGATAGTAGAAATTGTCTGTTCTGCAAACACATCAGCATATGGTTTCATAATGGAGCTCATCTAAACAAAAAAGGACGGAAGTCTGTGGTTGCATTTCCACGTGATTTGAATACGTTTCGATTAGATAGATAAGTGTATTTTACCTTTTAGCTCCCAAATCCTTCATCTAAAAAACACAAGATATTGTGTCATTTGTCATAAGAAAGCCATTCAGGGTGCTGATCCTACTAAAACGATTGCCATTCGCTTTGTCTAAAGAGTAATCACCCGGCCGCAGGTTAGTTAATACACTAGTTAGTTATGTAACTGATAGTTTCGTATTTTAGAACAACTATTACTATACGAATCCGTGTATTTTAATACCTATTTGTGCGGAAATATAGAAAATACAGATTCTTTTCTAAATCAAATTACAAGAATGATCTATGTTAAATCGAAATTCACTAAAAATGCAAACTACTTACCTGCGCTTAAAATATCAGTTATTATGTGAGACTCAATAAGTAAAGAAAATTGTTGAAATATCAAATAAATATTTAGGAAATGCCACCTGTTGTACTGCATGATGTCTGGCTGCCATATTTCATGGTCTGCAAGATAGATCAATTTCAACCCACCATACTCCGATGGATCCCATTTCAACTTGTCGTCAACCCACTCCTATAAAGAAAAAAAATACGACACATATAAGCGTGATGTTTGTTTGTGTTCCTGAAATAAATATCAAATAATAAAATCATGAATTCTCGCAAATAAAACACGTGTTCGGCTTAGAAGTTAAAAATAGCTAAAATAATTTTGAACAGAATACGTAGTCACTGGTAATAGCTGAATTCTCGCAAGCGAACACGTGTCCGATTGAGAGAATTGAACTCTTCCTTGGTCTGCGAATAGATGAAAAGATATTTGTGCCAGTAGACAATCCAATAATTAAAAAAACTGTAGAGATTTCACCGCTGAAATAAGTACTAAGTGTCGATACGCGCCAAAAGTTTATAAAAATAGTTCTTGACTTCATTTTAGAAGCCATGGAGAAATTTTGATTACAAGAAAAGCACCAAGCTCATTGAGGCAAATATACAAATAATAAAAATATGTAAGGACATTTTAGGAAAGATCACAGAAAGAAATATAATATACTAATACATAACTTTTAATAGTTAACTTTCGCTTGAAGCTTTTTACTTATTCACTCGAAGATCCTATGAATATCAACATATTCCAGAATTGACGAAGAAGATAATATGTTATTTCAATGAAAAAATGGCTTAAGCGTTGTTACTTTAATAATACATGTTGCTAAATTAAAGACTACAACTATGGCTCTATTTGAAATGCTAGAATATTACGTGAAAGCACGTTTCCGAGACTCAACGTATAGTAAGCTTGTCATATTATGCAAACACCGTTCACTCATCAAAACTCATTAAAACCTTACGAAACAAGATACAATATAAAAGATAAAATTACTAATCAAAGTTGTCAGAGTGTCGCGTTGTGGCATTGTTGATTATTCATTTTACTGTTCACTTTTAACTATCATGTGTAGTGTGCACGGATGCTACCAGATAATATATTTTTTTTGAATTATTTTTGTAAGCAATTAGCAGGGCTTTAAATTGTAGCCGTGTAGGACTGGGGTGACGAGGGTTCTGTGTCTCCAGCCATACAATTGACAGTAGACTATAGATTGCAATAATACTGGACGAATACATCAATATCAGTATTTCAAAAATATACAAAAGATGGCCACTGCGGTTCTATTCCTAAATTTATTAGTAACTAGACAGTAATAGAGCCCAGGCAGTAATGTTCCTTGACATCGAACATAATAATTTTTATATTTTCTGTATAAATCTTTATAATGTTGGTACTTAACATGACTAACATCGTAGTACAGGGAAAAGGTTCAGTTGTAACATGACATAAAGTATTATAACATTCACTCTAATACGTATAGCGAGTGGAGAAGATTAATCAAACAAAAAAACTTGAAAGAATGATCATACGATCAAGGTAATTATTTAACAAATGTCGTTAAATACCGACATTGACATATCTTCTAATAACAGCAGTGAACATAGCAGTACTCAATACAGAATTTAAATAAAGAAGTACCAACACAAAAAAGATGTATAGAGGAAATACAAAAATTATTACGTTCGACATAAAGATGTCGAGAATTTTTATTTCTTTTAGTTTTTTTAATGAATACGAAAACAGATTAACACTCAAGTTACGCATGGGAGAAGAGATTTTCGATAGGTACTAAAGAGGTGCAAATTAATTTTGTATGAAATTCGACCAACGGCCGAAACAGCTTGAACGAGACTTTGCCGTAATGGAACCCGGTCGTAACTAGAGGAATACCTTTATGTATATTTGAGCGCTATATTTACCAATCTCATCCACCCTTGGAGAGTCATCACGCCCGTACGGTCATCCAGTCCCACATAGAATACGGTGATGCCAACGGTGACGTTCGTGGCGACGTCCATGCGGGACGGTCTCGAGAACTTGTCGTACCCGGCCAGCAGAGATCTCTTAAGGTTGTCGTTGAAGGTCGCATTCCAAGGAGCCGGAGGGGACGTCGTGGCATCTGACACACCAACAAATACAGATCATACCGCACTGTGGAATAGTAAGTACCGCGCAGTAGAATAGCACATTGCGAAGATTTCATTTCGGGTCATAAAACAGTCGCATTCAGGCCGTCCTCGACTTTCGTGCCTTTAAGGTATCTCAACACTACGATAACTTGAATTGTTATTCAGATTTTTTAAATTCTTTAGGTTACTCAATGTTGTAATCATCATCATCACGGCTTCACAAAAAATGAGCTCTCAGTGTTTTCTTTATAGACTTGTCTATACGCTCACTTGAGAGCACATTCTTCCGTGATGGCCAAAAAATTGTGATTTTTCAACGAGTATAATTACTTTATCTTCAGGAACCATTAATTATTATTCCTTATGTAATATCGCTTAAAAGATGATCTCACTCTACGAACTAAATATGAGGCACCCAGTATTGGGGAGAAGCGAAACAATACAACTTTTAATTGTAACACTAATAACAAAAATGTACGAAAGTCGAGGACTGCCTGACTGCTACAGTAATTTCTGCGTGAAATCCATTTTGGTCGCTAAAACAATCAAACATTAATTTCAGGTTAATATTATATAGTAAAATGTATTAGATTAGTCTATGCAAATCGAGAAAAACGTAGATTAAGTGGACTGAAATATGTATATGAAAATTGGTTTCGTGCATATTTTTGTGTTGTTTATAATTTAAAATATATAATTTTTTTTCGTAAAATATAAATCAACTTAAAGGTTTTTTTTTGTACTTCATCAATGCTTGTAAAATGGCTTCTCGGGCCCTCAATGTACTTTAATTTAATAAGTCTTAAATGTTCTTAAAAATATCGTGCCTTCCGAGCACGTAAAACCGAGGTTTTACTATGTTGCCAGGTTTTTTTACCAAAATGTAAGTTTTACTTTTTAATTTTTTAGGCTGTTAAATAAATTTTATGCCTATAATAAAAATAATAACACTTTAAAAGTTGATGAGGTCCAATAAGGGATAGATAAAACAGTATTAGCTGTTTTAAATAAAAGAGTATTTGTATCATCAATCAAAAATGGTTAAGAATATACTATTTTAATAGCACTGGCTGTTAAATCAGAAGGATATTAAAACTTAATTGTTCATGTACTCTCATGTATGTTTTTATATTAATAAAAGTTAATGTCGTAATGATATTTAGTGTCACTCGTATTATGTTGGAGAAGGTTATAATATCAAAAACCAATATCTTAACAAACTGTTGCAAAAAAAGAATAGTTTTGTATTAAAAGACAATATTGTGTGAATGATTCATATGAAAAATGGCACACAATAATCGAAAGACATAATTCCGATGGCTAAAGAAGTACATTTTTTTAAATATAGATGGGAAAATAAAAGACGGTGAGCGTGTGATTCAGAATATTATTTCACAAACATTCATAATTATAATTTAGCTATTTTTTTAAGTTATTACAGTTGATAAAGGTATTCCACTAAACGTTTACTGTATATTACGATACATAGGGTGCCAGTGGCACGCATAAATTTAATAAAGCTCCATTTAACAGTAGCTTTTTCAAAACATATTTATCTATTAACATCTAATGAAACTTGAAATAAAATTAAAAAAAGGTGTGTTGATATAAATCTTTTTCTATTTATAAATTTTAAGTAAATTTATAAAAACAAAGCATTTTTAATGATTTATTTAAAAAAAAAGGTCACTGCTTAAGGACTCGACTGACGCCCTATCTGCCCTATACAGTAAAAGTTTAGCGGAACAGTATAACAAAGAATGCTTTAATCAATTGAGATGTTGTTAAAATTGTGGTTAGCTGGATTTTATGAATTATTATTATTATTATACATTAATGTTTGTAAAAAAAATATTTAACATTTTTTTCATTCATAAATGTCACCCTAAACCATTACACTCACTCTTGACTAGGCGTCGGCGTTCGCTAAAAATGAAATTCTGAAACAATCTTCGCATATTGATATAAAGTAATAAATTTGATACAACGTATTTCCTTGATTATAAGACACGATGGATTATATTGCATTGTAATTTCATAACCGAGTAAAAAAATGGCATTTATAAGCATTTACAGTGGGTAATTACGTATGCATTTTAATCTTCTGTAACCACCATCATAGTTCATGGGATTTAGTGAATCATGCATCGCTTTTATCTGCGTCTTCCATAACATATCGTCTTCTGTGCCGTCGAGGACGCAAGTGATGCAGGATTTCTTTAAAGAGTGTTGTACTATTTTCTAATGAATTTTATTCCGAGAAGTAAACATACTTCTTGTAATTTTTTTCGTCAAAGATTATAAAACCAACATCGAATCCAGAGACAACAAAATAGGAAAAAGCATTCGTATTATAATCTAGGAAATACAGTATTATTAACATGTATACAGTCAGAGTCTCAGAATTTACTTACTTGTTTTGTGAAGAAAATGGTTTAAAGTAAGTAAGAAAATAAAGACAATATCACGGAGGACAATTTTCTGATTTACATACGCTTTGTTTGTATGCCATGCTGGGTTTATGCAGTAGAATAATCATGATAATTATAATTATAATGAGTTCATGCCAGCGAAAGTAGTCGATGCATTGCATTGCATTTGTAAAAAATGATAATTACAATAGATTCATGTCAGTAAGTGTTATGAAAGATTCATTTATTTTACAGAATTTCGATGTTTTAAATATCTCGATTAATCCCATTGCTGTATCTAAAGACATTCAATTAAGATTATGCCACTCTTTTCCTCTAAGATTACCATTAAAATATTCATAAATGAATATTATCATCCCTATTCTGGCAAACCTCGTGTATCTTGTTATGTTTTTAAATATTTTTATAGCAGTAAGAAACATGCAAATATTCTATAATGAATTTTATGTTTAATAAAAATGCTCGAAAAATAACATTATTTACATGCATTTATTACTAATTACTTAATGATATTTAATTGATCATAAACATTATTATTTAAAATCTATTGTTCGAACAATTATTTTAGACATAATGTTTATTAATGTAATGACTGCGATATGCAATATGGATTTAAGTATATTTAAAAATACTAGAAATTTTCATGATCCGAAAAACCCACTAAGAAGTTGCATAAAAAATGAAGATTTCTAAAACCATCCTGATAGATTCATTAATAGTACCAAATTATCGCAAGATACTTATGATAGATCTGTCGTTGACATTTATTCAAAATTCCGAAACAAACTTTTACTTGAGTTGATGTATTAGAAAAATAACATTTTAAATATAAATGGTCGCATTCGGATTCTGTTTTACATAGTTTTCAAAATAAAATGAGGCATTTTAGTCGAGAGAAAAAATATCTCTGTTAGATTTGTTATTCGATCGTCCAGTTCATTACTCAGACATATTGGAGTAATGGGTAAAGCAATATTTAAATGGTCGTCAAGAAATAACATATTATTGATTTGTACCCGAGTTTTATACATTTTATAAACAAGTGTTTAAAAATTAGGAACTTTCCGAGTATAGCCGGTAGAAGGATATTTAGAAATACATCCTATTAATGACCCAGAAATATTTACCAATTGCATCAAAATGCACATATTTTTTCAACCGTCTCCGCCCCCAATTTAAAGCATATGGGCTTCTAATTGAGCATCTCAACAGAAGTTGTTTGACGTGAACTGCATTTTATTTTGTGTTGCAACCGGTAAGTATAGAAGGTTTGGTCTAGGAAATACCTATAATATTTTTGACGGCTTGGAAAATTGAATTTCCAATCTGATTTAATGATAATTGGTTTTTATGACCGGCAATTGCAAAATCCTATGAGATTGTAGTATTGTTTATGCGATTATTTTCAAAATTAAGGTAGAAAGTCATTATTATCAAATCGGTATTAAAATTAATTTAGATATCAATGTAAGGACTAGACTACGTGAAAATATTTTTTCTGCATTTGTCTTATATTTAAAAGATATAAACTACATACTAACCGTCAGTTCAAGTTCATCCGTATATTCGAATGCCTGAAGATGCCGAAAGGCGAAGCGTTAGTGCGAAACGTATAGAAATTAATAAAATTGGAACGATTCAAATGAGGTAAATTTGTTATTCCACTGGTTGTGGTATTAAGTTTGACACGTGTTTCGCCTCTTCGAAAAGCGTCTGCAGTCTAACACTATCGTAAGATTTTAAATTGTAACGTGTACATTTATTTTAGTTCTTAGCTCTTATTAGAATTAATGAGAAAGTAGTTTTAACACGTGCCTACAGATGATTTGACCTGCGCTTTAACCACGTTCCATCCATACATTAGACATTTTTTACAAACATATACTCTATAGAATTTGAATTCTTGAAATTTTTTACATTTAAATGTATTTATTTCGTACAATAATAATACATGGAAATGTACAAAATCGCAACAATTCAAATTCGATATTGAAATTCCATCAAGCACCCTCAGTCGATGTCTTAAATTATATACTCTATAAATGGGACTATCAGTAGTTAGTTAGCTATCGGACCCACGGGCCATCCCGACTTGGTGGCTAACAAGGCAAGTCATTGTGTATTCAGCAAATTTTCGACTTCATACGGAAAGTGTATTGACCTTTACAGGTAATATGTTATTTCAAATGAACTAGGGACAGTCAGCACACTTAAGTGCAAGTCGTCAAGACTTGGGCAGCTACTCCCAAGACAATTCCAGCGCTGATACTGAACGTATAGCCGCGGTGGGTGGTGATGGGCTTGGCGTTGTAGAGATAGAAAGAGCGGGTGAGAACTAGATTAGTAATTAACTAATCGCTCTCGTTACACGCCATTTTTAAGATCCGAAGACATTAAAATTTATGCCTTCGGACAGAAATCAATAAATCGATTGAAAAATCATTTTATGAAACTGTCCGTATTGGGACCCGTGAACACCGCTGCTGAAATCAACAACGCTGACCACACGACTGCTCACCCGACACTATTATACAAAACTTTTCTTACAAAACATAGTACTCCAGTGGTTTTTTTGCGAGTTTTGGAGATGATTCTAGGCTACTCAATTGCCGTTTTACCCAGTGTTGATTTAGAAATGACCTCCGAATGTTGGCGATGGACTTTGAATGAGCAAGCAAGTGCACTGAGCAAGCCTTTGTTTAGACTGTTTTGTTCTCTCAATACACCAACTAGCAGTTTCCTGTCTTCAAGCTTGTCGTCCCCTCGTTCTGACTTTATATTGATGTCATCTTGTACCTAATCTTTATCACCGTCATTCATGTATTATGTTACAATAATATTCTTGGCACTGGATTCGCCTCAAGTAAGTGTGCATTCACATGGATGCGTAAAAATCGCAATTATCAAATTACTCCATAGAAAATATATAATACTAATATTTACCAGAATATATAATATTCTAATTGTATTTATTCTTGCTACTCGATCGTCTACCCTGGATATACATTGCTATATATATTGTTAATATCTTGTAGAGCGAATGTATATTCTGTGTAGACTGTAAACGATCGAGTGGCAAAAATAAATACAATTATTATATTTATTATATATGATTAGTATTAGTCAGTGGCGGCCGCTGACAAGAACATTAGGGAGTGCAGTAAAATGCTCACATATTTAGGCAAGAAATCCATCCTCCAATTTTGAAAACACTTGAACAACGCGAACATCAAAGTCCGATATTGACGTTATCAACTGTTTCTCTACAATTAACATCACAATAGCATAGCAGTCTAGCAGTATTTCTCCAAAATGACTAAATCCGTTTTAAAGTTGAGAATGAACGCTCACTTCCACTGAATCCATCGGTATTGTACAAATAATCTGTTATAACACTTTCACTAAATACTTAAATTATTATTTGTAAAAAGTTGAAGTGTGGACAAAGCATCCATCGGTGACGTGAAAATCTTTCACACTGTATATGACAGTGAATTCAGTTTTAAGCTTTAATTTGTGAATTTAATTGTCAGTTGATGTTGCAATATCAATGTCCGCTAAAGGAAATTTTTTGGAATAGTAATTTACTTTTAAGATCCTTGGAATATACCTGCTGCCTTCATTTCCAGTCTTTTCGACAAAATCTCAACGATTTTCTTTAATGTATGCAGTATTTATTATTGAAGCCCGTAAATATTACACGTATGTAACTAGAAAGTAAATAAATTTGTTGGTATGCGTTTCTTGGTGGATATGCTAATATCACTTATAAAGGTCCTTTCCACTCAACATATGCGTACTGTTTTTATTAGAAAAAAAGATGCTAAAACTCACTTCTTGTTAAGCTTTTTACTGAAGACAATTTTATTCAAATATCGTTTAAATAAGATTTAAAGCAGCTTCTCCTATGCCACGGAGAACATAAAAAAATTAACATTTCTTTTTTAATTTATAAATCTAGTGAATTTTGACAACACATTATAATATATAAATATAGAGTAAGTAAGTAAGTTATTAGGTAAGAGCGAAAATTATTTCGTTTAATTTCTTACATTAAAAATTTCGTGAAAAAAAGACACGTGTCATGAGAAATAAGGAAGAGATATGTTTGTTTTAAACAATCCATAATTCAGGATTCGTGGAAGTAGCAAAGGGTCAGAAGACTAAAATAATATCCAGGGTAGTTAGCCAGGGTCGATTTTAACTTAACACGATAAGTGGCGTTCGTAAAGAAAACGGACAAAAAAAATTATAAAATATCTATGCAGTTGTTAGATCGGGCTACCTGGAATGCATTTATTCTATATTTAAAAGCCGGAAGGTTTAAGACGCATGTGCGATTCTACCTTGAGCTTGTCGGTGCCCTTATCTCTAAATCTCATAAAGGATTAGACAAAAGTAAAATTTCTTGTTCCCTTTTTCTGTCTGCTTTTTTACTGCGCGATTTTATTCGTTCACCGCAATAAGATATGAACAGTTGTTAGAGGTGATGTCCCGTGATCCTGTAGGGAGTTGTGCCAGGCAGCTACTAGCATCAATAAATTTATCGACATTTAATAGTATTTTTTGTCACATAAACGTATTAAATGGTTTTACCAATATATATATCATATATGGAGGTCATAGAGAGGCGATTGACCAATTGACATCTGTAAAAATCCTCCTTTATGGCTTCTTATGTTGCAAATAAAAGAATTAAAGAAAGGTACATAATGGTTATCGTATCCTATGAGACAATTCAAAAGGGTTAATAATAATGAATTTAATAAAGTCGATACGCTAGGTAGATCGAGTAGATCTGAGCTCATTTCAGTTTCTTTGTATAACCGCTCCTGTGGAAATCCTACTAATTATTTTAAATCACCTATGCTTTATGATGAAGACTTTTTATATTCGCATTTTTAGAACCATAATTCCATAATATTGGGTGATATTAATAATGGTGAGTTATAGGAGGTATAAGTATACACACTTATCAACAGGGTGACCCATAAATGAATAAACATACAGCGGGGGCGTCTTTAAAAACTTCAATTCGATAAAAAGAGTTATCGAAACGGATGTAGGATTCGTTTTATAATTACTCATTCAGCCCACGCGCGCTCGACCGATTTAATTTATTTCACGTTTAACTTCATCATCCTTATCTCAATTTGCAGGCAGCGTGTTTGTTATGAATAGGTCAGATTCAGTAAAAAAAAATTTAAATCATCACAGAATTGTAAAAATCATTATACTGGGAAAACATTCTGGTAAAATTGGTGTAGGTCACCCGTATTTTCTAAACCAGGTCTGTGGAGTTGCTTAAAATTCTACTGACTCGTGCTCTGTATTTGGCTACTGGATATAAATATCTCGTTCCCAGATATTTCTCACTGAAAGCTCAGTTTCGATGGATGAGATTACACCAAGAGATTTTTTAATTTTTCCTCAATTGGGAAAGGGTGGCATGGCGCGGACGTGTTCTTTCAACAAATTAGTTTTCCATCACAGAAATAGATGATCTATGCAAAAAGCTCAGTCAATTATTAAGTTAGGAAGTTGATATTAAAGACCACAAGACATTTGACACCAAAGGGCGCCAAATATATGTTCTCTTCCCGAACATGACCTGGAGGTTCAAGGCGTAGAGTCTTTCACCCAGGCACTGGGCCATGATTACCAAACGAGCAGAGCCTTTTCTGTGGTCCGTTCTCATACGGGCTGAGTAGATTAAGCTGTTTTGCCACGGCGGATTGTCAGTATACGTATACAGAAGACAGAGGATAATTATCCCAGTGTGTTTGTAGATAAGTACCAACTAGTATTCTTTGGGAAAATTGCCTCTTTTGTTTAGTGTCATTATTTTAACTTAACTTTTTGCACAATTTACGTTTATTTGTTTACTAATATAGTGACACTTGTAGTATAGTGTCGTTGTTCTGTTTGGACTTTAACGTTTATGACTATTTAATCGAAAAGTGTCACTATGCTAAATGTTTTTTTTGAATATGATTTAACAACACCAAAATACGCGCAGCGGCGGGGCTAAATCGTAATAAATTGATAATAAGTCATGGATAGAATAGCATGAAACTGACCAACCGACAATTACGCGAAAACAAGCTTGGATGTTCTCCTAAAGGTGTTTCGAAATAAACTGATCAAATTCTTTCAATGATTTTATGAATCAAACATGAATTATTAGTTATTTGCGATTAATGTCGCCTATACCGAATGACGCGAAAAACGCGTTCCCCGTCGCAATACAAAAAACTTTGCGACGCGGAAAATGCGTCCTCGGAGCTAACGTGTTAACAGCATTTCAAAGATAATTAGTTAAATTAGTATTTAAACAAAGACTTCAAAGGTACTGAACAAGTGATTTTTTGGTAGTGTCACTTTTTATTTTCATGTATGATTTTAATGTCAATCATATATGTCTATAATTAGTGTTTTCTGAAATGGACATTTATTATCATTCATCACATACGCTTGTCAGTTAAATACACCGATTTCAGTTCATTCAAATTCATAAAATCATGTTTTTTTTTCTCTTGTGAATAATTTAGAACAGGAAATTAATGTTTTTGAAAATAATAAATTATAGCATCCTTGATAACATTGTTTTCTTTCGACAACCTGAGAGAAAAACTACATCGCCGAGCGAGATCGGTTCCGTTGAGTAAATAAAACAAACAACCTCTACTATATAGCAGAAAATACATTTACATTACTCGTCAAATTGCATAAAAAGCATTAAGGGTATCTACAGTTTTGTTTCGTTACTTGGGAGTGTCATATATATCATATATCATGAGTTGAGGTATTCTCGCTCTGCGTATGGCACTGGAAGTTTTTTAAGGCCTGGTAATTTGCCTTGTCGCCACCAAGTCAACGTGGCCCATCGGTCCAATGGAAGGTTGGAGCGATTGGCGCAGTTCTTCCCTTTCCTCGTGCATCAAATAACACATATACAAGGGAGTGTCATTTATCAATTTAAGAACTGTTTGATTATACGTAAATTCTTATCATAGTTCTTGATGTACCTTGTAATTATTAACACTCATTTTCATAAAAATAGCCGTGCTAAGATTTATATTGTATTAGTTGATAATGCTTGCGATGCAACAAAACTGGCCCTGATCATTATAAAAATGTAGAATTAGTACAAATAAAATTGTGTTTTATATTAAAAATAACTTGCGTTTCCACCAAGAGTTGGTAGTTAATACATTAAAAGTGAATAACCTAAGGACAATTTGTGATTTATTAAGCTTTATTCACATATTTTCAATTTAAGATATAATTTAAGACAAGATAAAATTTAAGACAGTGAAAAAATACATGGAAGTGTACAAAATCTCAATAATCCAAATTTCACATATTTTTAGTTAATCACAGTGTCAAAAATCCCCGATATGAAATTATTCGTAGTAATTTCCGTCTGAAATGTAAACGCTGTGTAAAATAGATATCGACGGTCGGCTTGGAAGAAAATTACATATGTCTTGTCATTAAATATTGCGGTTTGATAGCATGAAAATTGATATGGCTCATTTATTCACTGTTTTGAAGTCGATGACAAACAAAATTCACGATAAAACTTTTCCTGGTTCGTGTCATGCATTCGTCCCGGTCATTTTTCAAAAGTCAATACGCCGATGTGCAGTGAACAAATCTATTAGCCTTGTCACACGTCTCGCTGACTCTTTAGTTCTTGTGAACGTTTTTGTACATTTACATCGCATACAGAATTGTCTTCGATATGAAGAGAAACGGATTCAAAAAATGGACGGTTTCAGTGTGTTACTTCATTACGATAATGATTAAAATGCACTATGCAACTGCGACATTTTGTGAAAATTTTACCAGCTCGACTCAAATCGGCGTTGTAGGAGAAGCATTTGATATCCAACTCGAAATGTCTGATACTATTACGTATACCATTGCGCACTTATCGAAAACAGACGTTCCTGACGCATTACTTACATATTTGGAACCAGAATACTATAATGTTACTATAGAATTGCCTCAAACAGTTCATGGCGTTCTTTATTCCGTCGAATTTCACAATAAAACATTTCGAATGACCATAAAAAACATAAGCGAGGAGCATAGCAAATTTTATTTTTTTGAAATACACGCAGATTCAGAAACATGCATATATAAAATGAAATTAATCGTAGTGAAAGCGCCGTCCCCTCCGAACATCCGAGTTCACGAAGTAGACGGGACGGTTCTGAGAGCCGGAGCGTTTCTTCGGGCTTCGTGCCTTGTGGAAGACGGCAGACTGTCATCCGTGATCAGATGGTTTCTGCAAGATGAAGAGCTTTTGAACGGAATGGAAGACGTGACGATCGAGGAAGCTTCTATTCCTCGTCCTGGGTTGACGGAACGACGTCTCGTCGTGAAGTTGCGACAGAGCCACGACCAAAAGTTACTTCGTTGCGTCGCCGAGCACATCAGTTGGAAAGATAACAGTGCGAATTATTTGGTGAGGCTATCACCAGAGCCGGAAAATGGATCGCGCTTCCTCGAATCTTGCAACTCTTCGCTGACAATATTCGTGAAGAGCCAAACGGATCCCATCATCGGCCCGGCATCGTTCGCTCTCGAGAAAGAAGGCGTCGAGTTTTGTTTTTCGCTCACAAACAACCGCGATGCTGAATGCTCGTCTGGTAGTTTTATGAGTTCAGGAATCATCATAACGATATTAATCATAATAGCATTATTGTTTCTTTTCATTTGCGTTATGATATGGCGGTTTATCAGAGAATATAAGAAAAGATTACTATCAATCGAAAATTTTGGCGTTCAAAAATTCACGAAAGACAGTGATAAAATAGAACAAATATTAGTAGACTCACCCGTAGATTTAAATAAAGGTAGCCCACCGGAAACAGTCTCACCGGCAAGCGTTCCGGTGTCAAGCGAAGATTCCCGAAAACCCGCCGAACCGGCGACTCTCCAAGGAAATTCCAGTGCTACCATGGTAACAGAGAAGAAAGAGAAATGTGCGGCTTCGCTTTCCGAAAAAGAAGCCGACGAAGAAGTCATGCCCTCCGACGATGACTACATGATAATGATCCGACAAAATGGCGGCGGATACAAAAATTTCCAGACTTAATTTTACCACATGAAAAAATGGTCAAATCCGATTAATTATTACTATTTTTTCACCGTAACTGAACTTTCGCAACAACTATAATTAAATATCTTCAAGTTTAATAAAAAAATGTAACCGAGACATTTTTAACATAAAATTGTAAAAATAAATAATAAATATTTTATAATTCAGTTTTACATTTTATTTCTTAGTCAATTCTTGTTAGAAAGGCTATTATATCTCTAAAGAAATTTTAAAAAATAAAACACTTTTTTTCACCGGTTTCGCTCACTGGGAGCATTATCAATTTGATAATGCTCGCGATGAGTGAAACCGGTCCTGATCATTATACCAATGTGGAAGTAGTACAAAACAAATTGTGTTTATTTAAAAAAAAACTAAACGATTTTCTTTGTGAAACAAGGCTGCACGTGCACAACATGTTAATTGTATTTTTTTTTAATACGTTACAATATCATTATTTATTTGTCAATACCACAAAAAATTGTCTTTCTCTGTCTGTCTACACACCGCTCGCATCAAGGGCATTGGGCAAATGTTGACAGGTGGCACCGCTGATACTGAGATACTAGTTGTGCAATAAATATTTTTGAAAAATATGAAAAGTGTTTCAATAATTCGGATAATTTTTATAAATAAATTACTTGATATTTACTTTACAGCGTGATCAGTTTAAATCATAGAGCAGATGACCAGTCTGAGAATGTTTCTCAATGAGGCGAAATACATGTCTCATGTTTACAGTACGTGGAATAAAGAAGTTTTAATTTAATATTGAAAATGAATTTCCATAAAGTAGACGTCGATTGAACGAAAATATACGATTGTCTTCAGTCATACACCAAATAAGATAACTCAGCTAATATTGGTCGGTCATGGTCAACGTTTTTGGACGTTCGTCCTATTAGGTCGCGGTGTTCATGGATCGAATCCAACATTCAACATTATCTTTCACTAAAATAACGCTAATAAGTGTGAACGCGGTCTGTCCTTGGTGAAGCGGGGTAATAAATACAAGCTGCATATAAGATGACTTGAAATATCGAAATAATTTAAAAAAATCGCAATTATGTAAAAATACATTCCAAAAATAGACTTAAAAATACAAATAATAGAAAACAATATTTCATAGACCTTCCTTCATTTCATTTCATTTCATTTTATTGTCGAGTGTTTTAATAGTCTTAGGCAATAAAATATGTTTAGTAAATTAAGTAATTGAAATATTTATTGATTGAATTGACATTTAGTTACTAGAACTCCATTATAATAGATCAAAAATTTGAAATACATGGAGATGTACGAATTTTCAACAGTTCAAATTTCAAATTCAAAGAACAAAGTATTCAGTTTTACAAGAATTTTATGAATTTTTTGATAGCTATTTCGGTAACACGCCATCTTCAGAACTATGTCTAATCATAATTTAGCTTAGCTATATATATGGCGTTTTACAATAGATATACGATATTATATCATTTTACTTATTCCAACATCGTGACTTTTATTTAGAATTAAAATATTTAACGTACTAATAATTCTGTCACTTTTAAGGTGTTAACTGTCAATTCTTGGGGGAAAAACATTGTATTTTAAAAAATAAAACACAAACCGTTTGTACTCCTTCCTCATGTTTATAATGATCAAGACTGGTTTCATTTGATTTAATTATCAAGTGATAATGCTCCTGATGAGCGAAACTGGGCGAAATAATTCTGTTTTTGAGTTGTTCTAGGAAAAGGAACATACATTGCATTGTTAATTAGTCGTTAGATTATGCGTGATCAATAATTACGTGAGATTCTTTGATTTTTTGATCATTAAGGAGATTGTTATCTGATTATAATTATTAATTTTCAGTTGTTTAAGAAATTAAGCATAGTTTCTTTGTTACACATATGCGGGCTCACCGCGCTTGAATTAAAAGCTTTCTTGTGTGATTCTTTCAAGATGTAGTTCGAGAGTTGAAAATCTATTTTTTATTATTAAATTACCAAGTATTTTCTTTAAATCTCATTGAAATAATACTTCTTCCTGTTTGCCGAATGTAAAACGAATCACACAAACCGCATGACATTTTGTAAATTTCTGGTGTGTCTAGTTTATTAATTTTATCTTTACTATTAAATACTTTAAATGCTACATTAACACAGTGCTTTTTATTTATTGGTGGATTTTATGTTGAAATATGGACATTAGTTGTTACGTTGACTGACTTAGATACTAGGCCAAAAATCTTAACCTATGACCAACGAAGCGTGTATTATGAGTATCATAAATTAAACATAAAGGAAGTTATATGTTTATTTCGCATCTTATTAATTATGCGATGTTATGCGAAATAAAAGAATGAAAAACATTGATGTTGGAAATTGCAAGACTCGTTTGAATCTACCGAGAGTTGCTTATCTTGCGTACAAAAAATTACTGTAAGATATTCAAATGTTTATTAGATGTGTTTACAGTGCTTCTTAAGTGGGTCTTAAGAATAAAAAAAAACAATTCAATTATATTATAGATCCATTTATATGTGACTCGGTGTTGTCCACAAAAAATATTCTATTTGAATTAGTGGAATATTTCAACGAAGATCCATAAATATGCGATGATGGGATACGTTAAACGTTTTTGATTTGAAAATTATTCTTATTGGTCAGGTTTTTTGCTCTTTATACTGTGAATAAGTTCTTAGTAACTAGTTTATTTATAAATAATATAAAAGTTAGTTAACAAAGCTCGTGTTTACCATATACGCCTGGTCAATACGGCCACGAGTGTCACTTGTGATTTCAGTGGAATGGGTTAATAATACATATCGACTGTGGAAAGAAAAAAGGACGTAACCCACACCAAAAAATATTGTGTATACACTATATTATCATATAAATATTATATCGACAGTAAAAAGACAAAAAGACTTATCAGTTCGTCTTTTCAAAATCTTTTTTTTTTCGATAATCACAATGTATACAATTTAATACACGTTGTTTTGGCTATACACAATATTTTTGTGTGTGAGTTACGTCCTTTTTCCTTTCCACAGTCGATATGATGATGTCGAACTCCAGCTGGTATTGCTAATACCATATTCTTAGTCATACGAAATTACTTTATCGAAATAATTGGCACTGAAGATATAACTTTCACAAATTATCTGCAAATTTATCAAGAAATAAGTATTTACCATATTTAATCTGTAAATACCTGATACTTGATGTAAATTCTAGTACGATAGTAAAAAATAAGAAATGTGAAGTGTTGCGGTAAGTATTTAAAACAATTGGTATGGGCAGATAAGTGAATTTTAAAATATTTTACAGTGAATTCGAACATGTGACTTCGTACAGAGCTCCCTTTATTTAAATGTGTATGAATGCGTATGTGTGCTGTATGTAATTTTGACATGAATCCTTTCAAGGATAAACAATATTAAACTTTGTATGTAGGTTTACGCAGATCACTCACCCGTTTCGGCCGACGAGCCGCCTAAGACAAAGATAAGGAAGCAGCAGTAAAGGAAGACCGAGGATAGGACTCCGTCCAGCAGGCGAGGAGGACCCATCGCAGTCTCGTGCACTGACCACCGTCACTCGACTGGCCTGCGGGAGGGCGAGCGCGTTCTTCTGTTCGACGATAAATCTAAATCACTTCAAGGAGCAGTCAGGGCAATAGAATTATCGGTATCGTTATTAATACTAGTTGTCCCTTTGTGAGCAGCAGGTCTGCAAGGAACGGAGCGAACCGGCGAGTTATAATAACGCGACAGTTGTGAGACGTGACCGCGAGGTCCACTTCTAAAGGACGCCGGACATTTTGTTCGGCGTGTGGAGTAGTTAACTCGATAAAGCGTGCTTGCGATATCAAACGAATCATTACGTAATAAAGATATATGTAAGTGGTCCACTGCCACAATTGAACTGCTCTAGATACCTACCCTATCTACACACGACATATAAAAATGGACTATTTTTTGCAAAGTCATACGATACTTCTTTACTGAGCACAAGCGGTTATGAATGAAGAATCTTTCAAAGAACAAATCATTACTTAACTGATGTGGTCTCTTCGTCTAGGAGGTCGAGCTTAAAATGCTGACTTTGAGCCCGATTTTTATCTATGCCTAAAACCTCTTTTTCACGTCAGTAATATGAGACGTCTGTTGCAAAGGTTGTTTGGCTGACTAATGCTGGCTATAACCACCTACCAAAGTTGTGTATTGTTTTTCTTCATTTAAATGTTGATGTGAGTATTATAATTAGTACTATTATTTAAAATCGTTTTTGGGTTTCATGTACTGAGTACGTCACATTTGTCAAATGCATGGTGCATTGGAGTCGGCTATGACGCCATGTACTGTCTTTTTTTAATACATAGATAAACATTATTTCAGTGAAAACAAGCAGATTTTAACACTTTGCAATCGGGCGCCTTGAACAATAGACTCTAGCCGAGCCAACTCAACCTTTCTTTTCTTCGGGCCGCACACGTATGTTTTGTAAGTATGCGGGTCGCAACATTATACTGATATGACGAAAAAAAATCGAATAGAGAATACTATAAATGGGTACATCAAAATACAAAAATGAAACTCAAAATTAACGTGTATCGAAGCGTTTATTTAAAAATCATGTGTGATTTTTGATATGGAGATTTTTTTTACTATGTTAGACGAATAAGTTATATAATTGCTACATGCTACCCTTAATACGACATAAAGGTGAGAATCGGTAAGTCGATTCCTGTATACGTTTTTCGCATATTTCATTTTGGAATAGGACGATTCATACAGATACTTTGATGCGACCAACGTAAGCAGTAGGAAGGCACATTTTTGTACAGTCTAGTATTTTCAATGAACCAATTTCCAAAAATCGATGTAAGTATACCTTTCCCTCTCCTTTCTTTAAAAATAGCTTTCAGATTAGTATCGTTCTAATTCTCGATAAATTCATCAAATATCTTTGCATAACCATATCCCAATGCCGCTAATTGTGTTAAACTTACTGTTTCTAGGTGCCAGAGACTTTCTATAAGCAACAAACAATTCTTGATACAACGTAAGTCCTGAAATCTGTATGTCAAGAATCCGTTACTATCAATGAAGCCTACATCGAAATCAATCAAAAGAATTATTTATACACTAGGATTAATAAAGACAAAGCAACGAGCCAGTTTGTGATCTTTCATACGCTCTTGTTTTTAAAATAAGTAACAATGAATATCGATGTACTAGTGCAAAGATGTAGTTTGTCCAATTTAGCTTGTTTTGAGAAAATCGAATTTGAAGATTTGAGATACATAAAAAATATAAGCGAAATGGACATATATTATTATGCATTTGAAAGAAAGAAAATCTTCTCAAATACCCTATTTGAACGTTCAATATTTTTACAGCATAAAGATATGATGTATTTTATGTGTGTTAACTAAACTTCGACTGGACATACAATATCTTTGGACTAAACTATTGATATGCTTGTTTTATAAATTTGTTATTTTCTTCATACTTAAAAAAATAGGAAATTGTTAGAATGTATTCAAGCATTCGTTGGCGACGGTTTCGAATGTGCTGAGTTCAAGTTCGGTTTTATAAATTGATTTTTCAAGCGATTTATGAATTTCTGTTCGTAGGCATGAATGTTTGTGATGTCTAAAATTCCCTCCCACCCACCAGATCCTAAAACAGGGTATAGCGAGAGCGAATAGGTAATCATTAGTCCTGTCCTAGCCGTATCCTTCTATCCCTAATCTTTTAAAAAGAGGTTGAGAAACTGAGTAATAGGCAGTCCTCGTAAAGGAATTTTGTTGAGATACCTCCAATAGGAGGCCATATGCTCCAAACTGGGAGCGATCATGGTAAACGAAAAGTTTAGTACTATTACATGATAAAATTCATAGCAATCGTCAACAAATTGAAAGTTCATGAGAACGTTGTCTTCATTTTCTGTGGAAACGAGTGGGCCAAATCATTATTTTGTTGCGTGAATTGATCATTGTCGATCGATTAAAATGTTTATTATTTAATAAGGGTTAAAGATAAGCGTTCAAGTCTGCTACAGTCACATATTTTAATGAAAAAATTGTTATAAATACATTTTTTTACAAACGTTTATATAATTGATAAAATAAAATAGACACACTTTTGAAATTCCTCTTAATTAAGGTAATACTATTCCACCAGCTGCAAGATTTAGATGAGCGCTTTCAATTGATTTTCAAAAAACTACGCAATTTGGTTACATAAATGATAGGTGGGTGTTGGGTACAATGTTGAGTAGCCTAGGCATTTGAAAGAAGTCAGAGCTGACCAAATCGACGTACGATTATGTGTTCCCCACCGATAAGTTTTGATTTTTACGAGCAAACATAAAATCAAATAAATAAAAAGTGGAATCGAATTAAATTTTTCCTTCTGATGATCTCGATATTGGTAATTTTATTGTTTTTATAGATAAAGTATAATTTAAAAATGGTTTTACTGTTTTACCATTGTTTTTACAAAAAAATATCAGTGTGATTCAATAGCAATATGTCAATATTTCGATCACACAGAAAAAAAGCAACTTTTAAATGTTGTTCGAACTTCTCAGGATGACTTTAGTACTAATTAGAAAATGTTCAGTCGTGCAGTTTTAAAATATGGAGGTTTCGATAAATATTCCTGTATTGTAACAGATGGGGCCAACGCTATGACGGGGACTGGAATCGGCTTTTGTGTAATATTGAAACAAAATAATATAAACTATCCCACAATAAATTACAACTTTCACTATGAGACTGCGTCAAATCAATGCCATGAAAGTATTTTTTGTTATTTTTTCAAAAGCCCTACGACTTTTCTTTCTTACGAAATTTTAACTAACTTACGGTATGAATCTACAAGTAATTTAATTTATGTACTGTATGTATTATTTTGAATGTTAATTGTCAGAGGTTATGAATAGAGGTTGGCCTAGTCGACAATAGATAAGTGCAGCTTTGATTGATTAGCAAAATTCACGCCCCCCAAATATTGCATTATATTTCTGAATAAACATTTAATACATCAGCGACCATTTAGTCTGGCTCAACTATACAACACCATTGGTGATTTCATAAATTTAATGATTTAATCATTTAAATTCTGTTTTGTGAGGTGTTCGATAAGGGAATAACTAAATTTTGTTTTTGTAACCACCGTGAGTAACAAATATAAGAATGTTTATTTGACAGAAATATTTTTCGTCGCATATTACGAAAAGTGCTTTTAAAAGTACAAAGTGCCTTGCAAAAAAGTAATCGTATTTCTATTTTGGCTTGTCTTGCGTACCATACATACATCTCACGAATAAAATAAAGTTGATATTGTCATTTTACAAACTGAATAAAAAAAGTCTTTTTCTACTGGTAAAATTATGCACGTAAACAACAATTTTATCAATAGCAAGACATATAAATTAAAATATTATATAATTTTGATTCATTAGAAAATCAAAATATCTAAAATTGTCAGTTACCATAATGTAGTGAAGGTTTAGTACGTTATTTTATATTTATAGGCGTCAAATATAGTGCAAATTTGTTGGAAGAATTTCAAAACAATAATTTAATATCGTTTTGAAAATGTGTACACGGAAAATGAGGCACCATCGGACCTATTGTCAGATTTATTACACCTTTACGTTGAACTTAATGATTTGTGTAGGTATTTGTTTAATAGATTGGTCGGTCGTTATTTAAAATTTGTTAGTTAAAATGTTGTCACTCACTTAGCTTGTGTGATGAAAAGTAATGATACCACTGACTTCCAGTATTACGATGTTGGCTATATTTAGTAACAACTTAATAAACAGGTATACGGCAAATGCAAAAATCATCACGTTCGGCGTGGAGGTGTTGAGCATTTATTACTGACTCTATTAGAGTCCGGACTTTAATAAATTTAAGAATATGACCGAATATAATTTAAGCCACTCTTTGAAAATATTCAATAATTGGTAAAATACGTGGCTGTTATTTGGCGGGGTCGTGGTACAGTGGTCGACGTCGTCGACTTCAGTTACGGATGTCTCCGGTTCAAATCCGGATACGGACAATTTCATAAATTGATTTTTAAATCGATTTATTGATTTCTGTTCGAAGGCGTGGATGTTTGTGATGGATAAATTTCCTTCCAACCATCCGATCCTTAAAACGGGGTTTAGCGAGAGCGATTAGCTAACCACTAGTCCTGTCCTAGCCCTATCCTTCTCTCACACTACTCTCTTCGAAAAAAAGAGAGATTAAGCAAATGAGTAACCGGCAGAGTTCTCGTAAAAAAATCCTGTTAAGATACCGTTATTAAGAGTCCATATCGACTGTGGAAAGGAAAAAGGACGTAACCAACACCAAAAAATATTGTGTATAACTCACAAAAAACGTGTTAATACACTATGTTTTATATACATATATAACATATTGACTGTAGAGAGGCAAAAAGACGTATCCATCTACCTTTACAATTTTTTTTTTCGATAATCACAATATATACAATTTAATACACGTTTTGTGTGGGCTATACACAAGATTTTTTGAGTGTGGGTAACGTCCTTTTTCCTTTCCATAGTCGATATGTTCCACATTGGGACAGCACACGGTAAAAAAAATATTTGACTGTACATTTAAAAGCATTTTTACCGCATTTGGCGTGCTATCGCTTGTATTACTACATATAACTGAAATATTCTTTACTGAAATATTTTTATGATAAAGGAACAAACCTCACGTTATGAACTGAATTCAAAAACAAATGTAGTGTATTTTACAGTCAAATTTCGATTGCTGTATTTATCTGTCCTGTATCTATCGCTTTGACAGCCACTCTCTGATATGACGTAGATCAGTCCGAGCCTTGGGATCAAATTAATTTACTTGTATAGAAATCAAACCACTTATCGCCAACGCGAATGACGTGAATCTAGAAAATAGTTAACAAGGTATTTAGTGTCTAAATTATGCAAATCAAGTGGCCCTTGAAGCCCTTTGGCCAGACCGACATATATTTTGAGCTTATTAAAGGTTGGTAAAAGCGGGTTCAATTACTTCCAGGTACTAACTGGCAATTATTATTCTTGGTGGAAAAGCACACAATTTATTTTGTACTACTTCTACATTGCTGTAATGATATGGACCGATTTCGCTACAATTACAAACAAAATATTTTTTGTTTTTAATATATCTGTCGGCCTGTAACGCACATCACAGCACCACATACACATTACTCTCTCTGTGTGCGTATTTTTTTTTTATCATGTCTACTCCCGATCTGGAGCATATGGCCTCCTAATGGAGGTATTTCAACAGAAGTTTTCTACGAGAACTGCATGTTACCCAGTTGCTCAAGCTCTCTTTTGCAAAGAGAGTAGGGTAAGAAAGATAGAGGGAAGGAATTTTAGACATCCATACTTACTTACGAAAATCAAATTTTGAAACTGTTCGTACCTGGACGTGAACCCGAGACATCTGTAACCGTAGATAACGAGGTCAACCACTGCACCACGGCAGTGAGTATGAAACGTATTGAATGAATGTTGACAGGTGGTGCTGCCATCTGGTAATTATTTGTCGTAATAATTATGCAGGAATATGAATAAATAAGAGTTTGTGAAAATATGTCTGCCTAGATGCTGATCAGGTTGTTGTTGGGATTGTCTACGCTTATGACGCTGTCCCAGGCGTCCGGTGGAACGAAGCGGTGGCTACCCAGCGCCAAGTTTGATTTCTTCGGCAACTGGGTTGGAAGGGCCCTCCCCTGTCCGCTCGACCGAGTTGTCTTCCCGCGCGATCTGGGGGCGCAGGTCCACCTATCGGCGAGCGAAATACGAGTGAGGGAAATCGTGCTACCCAACGATGGCTCGCTTCAGATGCCTGAAATCGGAGAGCTGCTGATGACTGATGAAATAGACGAAGGAAGACGCGTGGCCGTTGCTGACGACAAAGCGGCGTCATTTTCCGATAAAGCTGCGTGTAAGCGGCCGGGAAAAGATGTTTTATTCAGAGCTGACATAAGAAGGCGGTAAGAATATATTTTTTAAACCTCATTTATTACATTTGTCGACCCCGTAGCCGACTGGTCAACCCACTTATGTTTTCATTCTACTAAGCTGTGCAAAGGCTCGAATTCCCTAATGGAAACTTTCATATATTGATTTTTCTTCCGATTTTAAGCATGGATGTCCGTGATGATTTTAATCGTTTCCACTCACCCCTTTGACCATCCTCAAAATGTGGCGCAGAGAGTGTGATAAGTCGTTATAATAGTTATATTGTCACCCTCTGTGGTTTAGTGGTAAGGGCTTTGCCTTAGCAATCAGGAGGGTCTTGGTTCGAGTCGCAGTAATGCCAATATAAAATTTAGGTTTATTAAATTTAAATTTGTGATAATGGACGTGGGTCTTTGTGATGTCTCTCCTCCTTTGAGTTGATCTCGAGTGACTTATAAAAAATCTCACCGAGTTTTTCTCGTATGATTTTCCAATTTCAAAATATTTGGCACATCAGCTGTTAGCTGTAACACCAGATATTTGTGATTTTATCTTTAAAAAAACAGATAAAATATTCAGTGCGGCTCACAACTAGTCCTCGATAAAAATGAATTGTTAAGATGCAGCATTAGGAGTCCATATTTATGATTTGTAACGGGCGTAGTTACCGAATATACTCCACACAATTCTGTGATCATAATTATTACTTAACAGTCTCTTATTGCTACAAATGAATTAGTGATTGAACCAAAAGTCATAGCGGAAATGCTTGGCGCTTCTGTCCTGTGATCCAGATTAACCCTGTAATAGTTAAATCAATTTATATTAATGGGCGCGTGTATATTATGTTTTCAATCTTTTTTAACTAATCTATCCTTGAATATGAAATGAATGCATCTACAACAATCGGAACTACTGTTTAAAAAGCCCTTATATCGTACGTTCATGTGGCGAATGGAGATTACGCAGGTGTTAATACCTAATCACTGGACGAGAGTGTTCATTTCGGAGCACGGTGATTTCCCTGCCAGTCTCTTCGGGCTTGGCCCGATAGTAGATGGGCCAACATGCACAGGTGGTGAAATTCAGGATGCTGACCGCATCTTCTGGGATTGTCCTTTAATGTCAAATGGGCGGGAAGAGCTTCTCAAGTTGGTCCACCAATAGGCCATGTCAACTTGTTAACTAATAGGGCAAACAACAGATCTGTACAAATAACGCTACGTCATTTCGTAAGCAATGGATAATCAACGCACTAAAGTGCAAGGTACCGTCTTCGGCAGCTGCTCCCGAGACATTCCCAGCACAGAAACTGAAGTAGTTCGCTTCACGTTGTTTACTTATTACCAGCACGTAGGGCCGTGGCGAACACAATACATCTCAGATTACACAAAGATACGACACATTTTTAGGTTATTGCTACGTTTTTAATGCAGATCGGAATAGTGATGTTAGAAGGATGGGGTTAGAAAAGCCTCATCCTTCGTTAGAGCTGAATGGGTGAGAGAGGAATTTAAGCATCACAGAAACCTCTGCTCTTAAACGCAAATTTATTGAATATTCAATTGATGAAATTGTCCGTACTGGGGTGTGAACCCGTAGACAACGAAACCAAATTATATTGCTGCGCGTGATTGTAAAAAATCCTATTAAAACATTTCCAGGTGGGCTTCTCCTCACAGCTGGATGTTGGTTGGCAGGCCGAACGAAGGTCAGCCGAAGATGGGTGGACCTGCCATTCCACACGGAGACAGCATACCGTGCCAAGAAGACCGCGTTGTCTTCCCAGAGGAAGGCAGCTTCGCCGTAGAGATGCCTTCTATTACACAATATGTGAAAGGAATAGTCCACGGAAAAGAGGTTTAAACATTGTACTTAATTAATTATTTATAATAGCTGCCCGGTACTGCTCACAACAGGATCGCGGTACATCACCTGTCTGTCTATCTTTATGTCTTTTGAATTGTTTCTGATATCAATCCCTGTCCAATGGAGAATTGTCTCCTTTGGTACTAGACTTGGAGACCACTGGCAGATCTGACGACTAGAGGCTGACTCATGTAACAAAGCCCTATTCACACGACAGATATCATCTAAAGATGTCACTGTCACTGTTATTTTGCTGACTAAGACATTATTATTTCAACGGATTTATTTATTTATTCCCATCATTCTTGGGTCTCAAGTTTTTTCACGAACTTCTGAAAACTTACCGTATTCTGGACGCTCCTATTGTTCAACTTCTCTGACTGAGCATGATCAACCTCAAATTGTTTTTATTTTTTTATTCATGAACTTAAAAAAAATGTGAAGTAAATGGGTATTCTATTATCTAAAAAATAAATATGGTTACTTTTACAGCGTTTGTCTGAAACAAGCTGGAAAGATTTGATAGACTCGCAGTCAGATATATTCTACTTTTCTGATGACGTGAGAGAAAATGCAGAAGTGATAATCAGGCTGGCGGACGAAGGTGAGAAGGGACCCGGAGAAGGGTTCGCTCCCTGCCAGCCTTACATGCCGCCGCTCGAGATGTGCGACTCCGCGCTGAGACACTGCGGTATACCGAAGTGCCTTAATCCGATCAGGCCCCGGAACCACTGCTGCGATATTTGCGGTGAGCTTCCATAGGACCCCCTCGATTACAGTACAGCGATAACCACAAAAACCGTTGCTCCATAGAAAAAATAGATTCCTGCCACTATTCATATCCACAATAGCAGAGCCATAGATAAAACTCTGAATATGACTAATTTGTATAACTAAATCAATACATGTCTCATTCAAGCACAGAAGCTTCTGCATTACTGTTGTTTTTGAGCGGTGCATCTTATCCTGTAGTGCGAGAGAAAATATTTATTTTTAGATGTGTAATAAAAATTACATATGTGATATAAATTTGACTTAAGACAACTATATACTCTTGGAGACAATGATAATCTGGCAAACGCTACGTCGATGTTCAGGACCACCACTACTATAATACTCTTTTATGCGCTCAAACAACCAACTAGTCATTAAAAATTAAATTATGTTCTGAATGTTCTTTTATTCTTAAAACACAGAAAAAGTATTTTTTCTATGGGGTGCTAAAACGGAACGGTGCGAGAGAAACGACTTACTGTCAAATTTAGCAAAGTTTCATTTAACAGTTGCTCTTCTGACTCGTAATTGGCCATGAATTTGATGCTAATAGCACTTAATAAGTGATTTCCCTTTTTTATCCATATCTGCTCCCAACGTGGAGCAAATGCCCTCCGAATGGAGTTATCTCAACAGAATTTTTCTATGAGGACTGCTTGTTACTCAGTTGCTCAACCTCTCTTCTTTTGAAGAGTGTAGGGATATAAGGATAGGGCTAGGACAGAACTAGTGGTTAGCTAATCGCTATCGTTACGTCCCGTGAGGACCGGATGGGTGAGAAGGATTTTTTTTAGACATCACGAACACTCAGACTACTAACAGAAATCCATAAATCGATTGAAAGATCAATTTATGAAAACCGTCCGCACCGGGATTTGAACCCGAGACATACATAGCCGTGGCCAACGAGGCTACCAACTGCACCACGGACGTCGACACCCCTTGGTTGATGTTAAATGTTGTTAAATTTCAATGTTAAAAAAATCACCACTATTTGAGAATCTGAAACTTTCTACTCACCTTTAAGGCTAACATAAAGACATAGTGTCAGAATCGGCTCGAAGTACATCACTGTTGCACAACTGATCTAGCTACATATTGCCGGCATAACTTTAAAAAAAGATTTTTTTGAAAAAGTAAGACGTGCATTTCAATGAATTTTAAACAGTAAAGGTAATCTATACTAAATATATAAGTAACTTAAAAATAAACTATTGAATCAAGTAAACTACAAACAAAAGTAAATACTGTATCAGTTCAAAATTTGATAAAATGCATCGTTTATATATTTTGATAAATCATAAAAAATATCTATTTTGTTAGTCATGCCGACAATGTATTATGTTATGTAGTTTTGTGAAATAAAAAATGTTGCCATTTATTAATGGTTAGTGAAACTTTATTTTAGCTAAGTCCATTTAACCTGCCGAATAGACTGTTGATCATCTTTGACTTTGAAAATATTAATAAAAATGTGTGATATGCCTGAATATTGATATATTTAATTGGCATTTTATACTTTATAGGTGGAATGATAGTCTTCCAAGCAGATGGAGACTTAAAACTGTCAACAATAGCAGACATGCTGAATAGTGAGATGGGTGGAAGCGGAAGTAAGCTTTCAAAAAAGATTTGGTGGTGGGCGGCCGGAGTCTCAGGATCATCTCCGGCAATGGTACAGATTATTCTCGTCGAAGATGGTACTTACGATGGCAGCAGTATCGAATTGACAAAACGTCTTCATGAGAAATTACGCAACAGTGGCGGTATTATTAATATAATTTCTAAATATTTTTTTGCTGTGTACTGAAAAAATAGTTGTCGCGTCACATTATTGCTAATGAGTCAGGTGTTTTTAAAAGCTGAGGAGCGAATCTAGAACGTTCTCATCGCTGAGCTGAGGAATTGGTCATAAGGCATGGCAGATTCATCGGTAATCATTAATTGGTGGTTTTGATTATTAGTTTAACATCATTATTTAAAATAAAATAAATGGACTGATTTTTAATGACATTACACAAATCCAACGATTGGATTCTATAATATGTATTTATTCTTTTTGATTGTCAGTGTGGAAATATGCTATAGAGGCATCTCTGTCAGGACTAGCATGGGACGGGACAAGAAGTGCAGGCGGTGGATGGGCGGTCGTCATCACTCTCGGTGTGGTTCTCCTCGCCTTTGGTGCCCTTCTTATGCTGTATTATCCGCCGTCTTCAGCTGCGGCCGTCGCACAAGCAGTTGCCAGGCCTTTCAGGTTTACATTTGATTATTTTTGATCGGGTCATGTGCATACCATGGTTTAACTAGTTTAGGTAACAGTTAGGACTTATTCCTCTAGATTTAGAAGTCCAAAGAAGAGATGCAAATCATCATTTATTGTTCAGGAAACCAGCTCAGATTGGCAGCACAATTCTTCAGCCATTGGATTTTAAACAGTTTCTTAAAGCTAAAGTGAAAAAACTCTGCTCACTAACTATTCTGATGACTTGGCAAAAACGGTGATCAATTTCCCCTCGAGGTAGAACTACGCATCTATTCTCTTTCGTCAGAATGCAACCTGGTTCTCTCCAGATCACTGGACCTGTTAATTTATCACTGGTCATGGTGCGTTTAATTCCAAATTATACGAGTTTAAAATTAAACCAGACCCATATTGTCCGTGTGGAGATTTCGAGCATATTCTTTGGTATTGCCCAATTATATCCATTGAAAGAGATATTGTATATTTGTCCTGCAGAAATAATCACGATAGTCCTATTGGACATTCAGATCTGGTTTCTTCACCAGAGAACTTTCAATCAGTTCAAAAAATTTGCGGCCTCCTTTGGAGATAAAGTTTACCTTCCCTGACTCTCACCATTTAATCCATAATTATCAGCTCACCATAGCCATTTAGTATATTTAAGCTAATTGTTATTAGATGATTTTAATATATTATGTACTCATTATATTACTATAATTGTTAGTTTTATATTCCTTATTGTCACTGTGTATTATAAATATGTAGACTTGTATCATTGAGGAGACATGATCTTCGGTGTGATAAAATCAAGTATGTCGCATTTAAAAAAAAAGTTTATCTAACAGTTGATTAGTGGAAAAGAAATTAGGATATATACAGTACAGAGCACTACGTAAAAAGATTATGAATATTATATGATGAACAAAGATAAGAAACAATCAAATTAATCAGCTCCGCTCCATTTGACCTGTTTATCAGTTCTATTGTGTTATATAATACAGAGAGCAAATAAAATAAAAATTTTTTCCATAGTAGAGAATGGTAACAGAACAAAACAGAACATCACAAAACATAACAGTGATCTCTTTTTGGCTGTGTTGTTTTGTCATGTTCTATTTTCTCACCGAACGGTATACAATACACGCACCCCTCAATTTACATGGTACCCGATTTACATGATTTCAGTTCCGATCATGTTTTGGTTCATACAGTTTAATGAAGAAATTCGTGAAATGAAATGTTGAATAACTTGGCTAGATTTTTTAATTTTGCAAATTTTGTATCAATTATATACTTATTTGTTTTTATGTTTAGTTCCTACATGAACATAAATTTATGTTTCTGTATTACATAAAAATATTTTAGAACCAATCATACAGTGATTGTTTCAATTTACACAGCATTTTGAAGGAACCAATTTGCCACGTAAATAAAGAAATAGGTGGGATGTAATTTGTCAATCTAAGAAAAATCATGTGGCCTATGCGCCAAAGACAATTTAATTTAAAATCACTTGATATGAACAGTCACCTGAGACAAACCCGAGGAGAAAAAAACCACAAAGAGACATCAATAATACTCAAACCAAATATAAGATTTAAAAAAGAACCAATATTCATTTGAAACATAACTTAACCTGGTCAGGAATATCTTCCGATTGCTAAGTAGATTTATTACTGCTAGGTTACAGTGGTTGACATTGAGTCTATAAACAGTCGAATATAGCTTAATCTGCCTTGAAACATTCTTAAATAGCCATTCAAAATTTGAAATGATTTTATGGTTCATGCTTTGTCTTGCAACAAAAGTTGGTGCTTTCTCGGTCAACATCAGGTAACTTATGAATTTGTTAAAAAAAACTCTAGAATTTTGTTATTTTCCAGGCCGTTTGACTTTGTACGTTTCGACAACCGTTCTCGAGAGGGCAGTCTGGCCCTTGGGATTTCACAAATGGACATAACACAGATTGATAAAGCGTTCGACAATCCAATGTATGCCACACTGCTTTCAGTAAGTATTCAAGAATTCAGTACACTCATAAATTGCCATCAATACAAATATTGTTGAGGAAGATCTTTCAACACCTCAAAGATTCATAAGTTCTATTAAGCTGGTATCGAGGGTTTTACCTGATAGAACTCCATTATAATAAGATTAGAAATGGGAAAGTCGTCAGTTCCACAAGAGTTATTTAAAATAAATGAAAACTACACATTTCAGAGTCATGGCATTGTCAGACGTGGCGTGGTGTCAAAATAGCTATCAACTATATGACATTATTCTTGTAGAACGAAATACTTTACTATTTTGTTCCTTATTTTAGTGTGTATGTATACAGAATATCATTGACTTCTGATGGTCATTTTTTATTATACTTAATTTTCTTCCATCAGAAACAGAAAGCTGAGGAGGAATATGAAGTGAAAGAATCGGCTCCCCCGGAGTCGAGTGATGACGATGATTCTGAAAGCCATACGGAGACTGCATTCAAGGAATGAAACAGAATATTAGTATATAATATGATAACAGAGAATTTCATTAAATAGATTCATTAAAAAACATGATAACTTATTGACATCAAATATTGTATTACATGAATCGATTTAAAATGTACTTTTGCTATTTATCATGCTGAATGAGTCAATTTCTGTTAAATTTTAAATAAAATAAATTTTGAATCAAATTTATTTTAAAAATGCGTTGGAATTTAAAAAGTATTATCAAACATTTCGAAATGACTGTTGGTAAATTATTGATTACAATATTTCCTTACAATTGTTTTCAAATTACTTTTTTATTAGTCATACATCAGACTATTTGTGTAATTATTTCATTATTCAAATAGTTTTAAATAGTATTGAAAACATAGCTACACTCGATTACAAAATCAAACAATTACATTCCATCCTAATCAAACTAACAACATGACAGATAAAAGAGAATTCTTCTTAAAATCATACATGTAGGTTTTACATAATAATTATTTTATTTAGTACTTGCTTTTGGAGACATCATCACTATTTTTCTTTTCATCAATCTTCATTTTATTGGAGACGGAAGCTCTGATCTGCACGGCGGACGCGACGGAGGAGAAATCGCTGTCGTCCACCGGGGATACTCTTTTCGACTTTTGACTCGGTTGAGATTCTGCACTCGTCGGAATGGATTCTTTTAAGCTGAGATCTTTCATTTCTTGAAGACATTCCTCCGCCACCTCGGCAGCCTCCGCCGGGGCCGTAGATTGAGCGGCGAGACACTCTGCAACGGCTGTCACCAGTTCCTTTATAGAACTCTCATCATAGTCGTTTTCAAATGCTAGAAGCATACATAAAGCATTTTGTTATTTTAGTATAACTGCTACCATAAACAATAATGTGTATTTAACCGATAATTGAATCTAAAGTCTAAGTCATTCCATTGAGGCTGAGTCAGGAATCTTTTGAATGTCAGGTTCGGCTCTCCGAAGACCCAGCTCAAGTAATCAATTGCAGATAATAACAAAATAGATATGTTGAGATACACTTTGATCACATTGAAATTAATTCCACACACATTCAAGGAGAGTCCGGGTGACTTCTTCGATGTCTATCCTGTGTCTGATGACTTTAGGGTCTCGCTCCAACAGCGCAGCCACAGCCGAGTCGATGTCGTCAGTGTTGTTCGCTCTCTTCTTCGCCGAGCATAGAGAACGGAGCGCGTTTTCTAAAGCGCTTGCGGATGATGACAAACTAGAACCGGATACAGCCCTCTCGTCATGCCCGATTACTTCAGTTGCAGAGCTGGTTCCGAGCTCAACCTGATAATATATTATATTTCAATATAGGTAAATCACTAAGCCCCAGTAATTGTGCAATAAATGTGTATTTTACATCCAACTTTGACTTTTCAACAAATCTCAATATTTGATTTTTGATATTTTGAAGAAAATACAACTGTGAATTGGTATTACACTTGAACAAAAAATTCTTAAAAATGAGGAATCACAATATTTTTAATTACTTTTGCAAACATCTAAAATGACAGTTTTTATTGATGAGTGTGAGTAATTTCATATTTCAGTAAAATAAAGTACCTTAGATATTACCGATACTTTATTTTACTGAGATGAATCAGTTTTTTGTGAGAAATTAAAAAAACATTCAAAGCCAATCAATGTATTGATTTTGTGCTTAAGACACATTTTTAGATTACAATTTTATAGACAGATATCTTTTTTCTCTTGAACTTAATATATGCATTGAGAATAAAATCGCTGGCACCACAGCAACAAACATTTTGTTTTGTAATTTGTCCGAGTAGGTCGACGATGGTATGTCTCGGCCGCCGTAAAGCTTGCGCTGAAGATCTTGGCGAGAAACTCTTAATGATCTCTTCCATTGCCTCGCTTGCATTGATTTTGCTGAAAAATTGTCAAAAGAATATTGGTTATTATTCATAGAGAATTTTCATTAGAAAATTGGTATTGGGCAAAAAAGCTCACATTTCATCATTACAGTGTTTTTTAATGCATGTCTTTCGTGTCGTTGGTAATAAATTATATTATTTTGTAAAAATAATTCTTCTTTTGAAATACTGATTTGTAAATAATTGTAAATGCAATTTGTCGCTTCGATTTAAATCATTTATGCTGGACAAGTTTTATGGCGTGCAGTCTTAGGACTATTAGATGAAACTAATCTAACCAACATAAGAATGGTTTAATTGATAAACAAGCTCACTTCTACATAAAAAATATATTTTTTTAATTCAACAAATAATACAATAGTTTTAAGAAATTATAGAATAAATAATCATTATTTTTTATTTCCTTCTCAAAAAACTGCTTAGATTTGAATCCAAAAAGTTATCCTAATAAATTTTTACATTTATCAACAGAATAAAATGATTTACCGTCTTTGAAATTTTTAAACATTTTCACAGATATTAAGTGGATTAAGCCAGGCCATGAGAGTTCTGAAATTTTTGCAGTACACGGTTGCTCGTAATCATGCTGTAAAATAATGATTTAGAAGAGGTGAGCGATGTTCTTGCAATTCCTTGCAAAAAGTACTGATCAACAGTGGAAGGATCCGTAGCTACTTGCTCTATTTCAAAGATTTAGACACCACAAGTCGAGACTTGGTTATCGGAAACAATGAAGCCTAACTTATTTGTGAATTAACCCAATAGTATTATAATATATTTATGGTTCATTTTATTAATATTACCCTGAAATCAGTGAGGGGACGATCCTTGCAATATTATCGAGCAACGCAGAGTCACTTCTCGGATTAGAGTGTCGACCGATGCCCACTTCTCTCAAGCTCCTCGCCAGTGCGGCAGCAATTAATCTGACAGAGAATTTTAATGGAGCTTTTGAAATGTAACCAAAGACATAGTTTTATTGTGGTAAATTAAATTCTTTGTTTCTATCGAAATGCTAGAGATCAAAACGTTGTAGTAGTACCTAGCATAGTCCGGCTTGGATATGCCCTGTTCCCCTGCAGCCTTATACTTTTTGTTTTTTCAACAATTTATAGTTAATAATAATAAGTAAATTGCATAATGAATATTATATGAGAATGAGTCAAGTACGATATTTACTAATCACAACAAAGGCTCCACTAGCTGTGTAAAACGCCTGGCCCATACCGACTGCCAATTATCTAATATTTATACATATTTATTTCACATTTTAATGATTTAACTGTAAAATCAAATAAATCTTTGGAACTATTTATTTAGTTCAAATCATAAATTTATCTTATTCGTTGAGTCGTTATTCATACACCTTTACATACATTATGCTGACGATACATTGCACAATATACCATATATCCAGTTCAAGGTACATGCCACTTACATCGTCAAAAAAAACGTTCGAATAATCAGAATAATTGAAAAACTTTTTTTACTTGATAGTCATTTTTTACATCTTGCCAAAAAATGGAAATTGGTTGACATGTTCAAATTAATAGATTTATTGTGATTGTGAATAAAATATTTAGTAATACTTAGTATTCGGAGGCGTATCAGGTATAGAAGTTACTTCACTGGAAGCGAGCGGAGGTAGCATGTCTCTTCCCGAAATGGTCGGCTTTAATTTCAATCTATGCACTTCACCCCGTAGGTCCTGCAAATAAACAATACAGCAATGATTGCCAGTGATATCCAGTTACAAATATAATAGAGCTTCATTTTGTAAATATATATTGATCCCATCGTAATTGTATAGTATATATTTTTTGATTATTTATTTATTATTTAGGTATTCAGAATAAAATATGTGTCAATAAAGAGATTGGTTAAGTTAATTTATCAATAATTTAAGTATAATTTAAGACATCGACTGAGGGTGCTTGATGGAATTTCAATATCAAACTTGGACCATTGAGACCTTGTACACTTCCATGTATTTTGTCACTAACGACCCGGGTTTCGCCTTTCGGCATCTTCAGGCATTCGAGCGCACTAATAGACTCGAACTGACTGAATTTATCAATGTTTGAATGAGTGTTTCTGAAACAGGTGATAACATAGAGACAATAGCAAGTTCCATCAGTATGCAGCAAGTCACTTCTATTGAGAATTGCAAGTTGCAGGAATCTGCGAGGGATAAATGTGTTGCTGATTACGAATAAATGCTTTGCAAAAGTATACCTCAATCTGTCGTTGCTGTTCCTTTCGAAGTCTCCTCAGGCGAACGAGATCTTGCCGATATTCTGCATCCGATCTCAGTCCGATCGCTTCGTCAGCTTCTTCTGATCCCTTATGATGAATTAAAGTTATAAAAAAAGTATCAGATACGGTAGTATTCACAGAAATGAAAAAAAAAATATTATTCAATTGAAACCTGATAAGCGAGAAGTTCAGCTTGCAGAGCCGCCGCAATTCTCAATTTGTGAGTATGCTCTTGTAGAGCAGCACAGTGTTTTTGCTCCAATTCGCATTCCTTCTTCTGAAAACATTCATAAACTTGTGTTATAATTGAGTACAGATTATGAGCAATTGTATATGTCGTCAATAGAAATTATCTACAGCACTGATACTTTCACATAAATTCATTGTAAGACGTGAGAAATGCAAAAATGAATGCATATTAATTTGTGTTTGTCGTATTTGATCATATTTGGAGATTATTGGCATGCTTTTAAAATCTTTGAGAATCGCTTGTCTATACTGGAATGCAAATATATGTACTTAAGTTTGTAAATCATCCAATACAAGTTTAAACAGGCCCAAAATGCCAGGTGACCATTTCGTTCTTGTCTCTAGCTCATAATATCAAATAACTGTGGACCAGATGTGGTAATATAATTAATTGTGACATTTTGTTTTCTATGAAGCACTTTGATTTAATGCAATTTTTAAATCTTTAGCGGAAGATATTTCTAGAAAATAGGCTCAAATCGTCAAAGGAATCTAATCAAACAACCTTGTGAATAAGGCTATAAATGTGGCCATTCTAAATAATTTTTAAATGCGGTAACAAAGAAGCCTCTGAAACAACCGTTTCTACTCCATCAATTGCTTTAGCCCGCGGTGTAATTGGTTTTTTGCGATGTATTATGTCCCATTGCCAAGTAAGTGCCTCTAATTTTTTAAAATGAAAATAAGTTAAATAACCCACCGAGTAATGTCGTCTGGCAGTTGGCACAATGTAGTGTATAAACTACATAGTTCAAGTATTTATCTCATGTCATTTAAAGCGTAACACAAAAGTATATGTCTTTAAGTTAAATATATGTCTTTTATTAACGTAAGCGAATATGTTTACTTCAAGTGATAAAACATTTTTTTAAATGGAGTGGGACTTTTCAATGATGGCAAATATAGAAAGTTTCTATTCTAATATTCTTCTTTGCACAAGCCCAACACTTTCTTCTAAGAATTTTACGATCTTTTTTTGTTTTTAACAGGATAGCAATCATTCAAAGATTTTGAAAGGTGGATCAAAACGTGGAGGGTGTGATGTCATCTGTCCTCATAAATTTCATCTATAAACATATCTTCATCCATATTTAGGTATTAATTAAAAAAAAAAAGAATAGAATGACACTGACCGACCGACAAATTTGGATGTTCTCATAAAGGATCAACTTCTTTCAATAATATTATGAATGTAATTTTTTTTTCCATGTCCGCTCCCAATGTGGAGCATATGGTCTCCTAATGGAGGTATCTCAACAGATTTTTTCTATGAGAACTGTTTGTTACTCAGTTGCTCAAACTCTCTTTATCGAAGAGAGTAGGGACAGAAGGATAGGGCTAAGACAGGACTAGTGGTTAGCTAATCGCTCTCGCTACGCCCCGAGAAGATGGGATGGGTGGGTGGTGAGGAGGAAGTTTTAGACAACACAACACGAACAGAAATCCATAAATCAATTGAAATATCAATTTTGAAAACTGTCCGCACCGGGAATTGAACCCGAGACATCCGTAGCCCACGACGCTACCAACTGCGCCACGGACGCCGACATGCCAATTGATAGTTGTCCAAAATTAATTTTTTACTTTCGTGGTAGTATTTTATTTATTTTAATTGAACACCAAATGTTGGAGTGTCCTGGTTGATTCACCAGACAAGATTCAATTGCTCGATTACAACAAAATATTGTGATATGTTTTGTTATCATTGTTTTTGAGATAAGATATAAAATATCACATTTGTTAAATAGCTTTATTTCATAATTGCCGACATTAGAAACCATAAAAAAATTAGTATATTATCATTAACGCATGTCTTGTGAAGAATTAGTATTAAAACAATTAAAAAAAAATAAAAAATCATTTAAAGAGTTATGAGCGATTAGTGTCGCCTATATCGAATGACGCGGAAAACACGTTCCCCGCCGCTGCGCAAAAAATCTCGCGACGCGAATTCCACGTTCCCCGGAGTCAATGAGTTAAGAATCAGAAAACATAAAGCTCCATCATGTTTAACTACCTATTGCAACTTTTTGTATATTTAATCGATTTAGGCGCATACAGTATTTTGTACAAGTACAAGACAATTCCGTTCACTAGTTTTTGTACAAAATAATAATTAGTCATTTATTAAAGAAAAATACTTATTCAGAAATCACCAAAATTACGCCTGCTTTACTGCAGGCTTACTACAGATCATAAAACAAGTATGTGTGACTAAAAGACTATAAAAATTCTCTTAGAGGTTGTGTTGTAACAAAATGAAAAAATAGGCAAACCTTCCAATGACCTAGTTGATCGTGCATGTCAGCAGTGAGCCCCGAAGCTGCTTCCATTTTAAAAGCTCTGGTCATGTTGGCGAGAACTGTGTCAAGAGCGCGAGTGGCCGCGGCGGCTGTCCCGATTTCTGCACCGACTCCCGGTAATTTGCGAGCTAGGACACTACTGCAACAGTCCCGTAGCTCGTTCACACGTCGTTCCATGTTTTTGCAGTCCACGCGGAGGAAGCGAAGGTGTTGCTTGTTGATGCTGCGTAATAAAAAATGGATAAATTATTTTTCATGAATTCAATGGTAGCTTTTCATGACAAACAAATTTATTCATGGTTTATATTCTACATCATATTTGCAAAATATTTTTTTTCTCTTGTCCAGTAGGGCTACTTTGTAAACACCACTTGTTTTTATAAATTACTTGTACTTAATGTTATATTTCAGTAAAAAAAACTTCACTAGTTTTATAACAAAACTATTTTTCCCTATTTCGCATGTCAAAACATATTTACATTACTTCAATAATAAAAAGAAGAAATGAATGTCGGTCACCTTTTCCTTTTCTTGTGATGTTCAGCTTCTGCGTGCAGATCTTGAATACGCTCTCTCAACCGATGGATCGTAGTGGCAGGGAAGACGAGGATGCCTTCCTCGCAGTCTTCTCCTTCCTGTTTACTGAGTTGGAAGAGAGCCTCCGCGCTGCATTGATCGCCTGACAAAACCACCACGCACGGAATTTCGTTTAGCCGGCTCTGTTTCTCATGCTATAAATATGTGACAAATTAATATATAACGTGCAATGAAAACATATTTTATTCATAAGCATTCAACTGGTGAGCTTTAAATACTTGTCAAGCAAAATGATTATCAAATGAGTTGATAAGAAATATTCGTTCAGGGCAGTACAAACCATTGCATCCTTTAATTTTCTCTGCCTCTCCTCGAGTTGCACTATCAAAGACTTTGCTTCTTTATTACTATTTTCAATATCTTTTCTGCAGATTTCAATTAATTTTTCTTGTTCCTTGATTTGGTTTTCCAAATCATACCTGTGAAAACATACAGTGAAATTAGATAAGACACGGTCGAATCATAACTACTTCTAATTGCTGAAGACAAAATGATCATGCAGGTTCATTACGATCTCGTTGTTTTCGTATCGTTTCATTTATGAGCAATGCGATTTACTAGTTAGTTGCCCCACCTCCACCCGTTATGTGTGTGCAGCTGCTATTCCACGGCCGCCTTCCATAACGCAATAACGATCAAGAAAAGAAACAAATTTACTCCTCATATTCTTGGCCCGATACAGAGCTGCACGGGACCGATCTTTTAACCACGCACTATTGTGCTTAAGAAAAAAAAAGATAGAAATAATAAAAAAAAAGAAATGTGACTTGCTCAGCCACTTCGTATACTGAGAATCCACCGTTGCGCTAGAGTTTGATCTAAAGAGGAATCGAGAATATCCCGCTCCTCATCCCGATGTTGCAAATTTATCGAATGCCTCAAAGTTGACCTTGGTCGAGGTCAAGTCAGCGTGGCCTATTTGGCCCGAATGAGGACGGACCACAGCAAACAGCTCTGCTCGTGCGGCATTCATCTCGGGGCAATCGTACAGAGCGTGATTAGCTTCCTGATGGTTGTGTCTACAAGTGCAATTCGGCCTTTCAACCAATTTGTCCAGCCCAAATAGTTTACTGTTGAACTTGCCATGGCCAAAGAGCAATGCGATTTAGTCAAAGAACTTTTTTAATTTCGTAGTCAAAGCAAAGAGAAACTAAAATACACATTAAGTTCTGGGATGGCTTCGGTTAGTCAAACCGAAAGTCTCGGAAGCAGATAATCTAGCGAGAGAGATGTCATTTGTGCGTAGGCATGTTATTTCTTTAATCGATAGACTGCTTAAAAAAACATCAGTGAATATTAGTGTTATAAGATCCGCGATCCGAATTTACAAATACTACATGGATTAATTGCTCCACACAGACATGAAATGACGTAACCTGTTACCTGACATCTCTAAGTTGAACAGTCTGTTCATAATGTTGAGGATCGCAGCCAGGCGGGCAGGTGGCGGAGTCGAGTCTCATTCTTCCTAATCCGTCTTCTTCAGAATCGCTTCCCGAATCTTCTTCGTTGTCTGTAGTGATCGATTCCGATTCGGTATCGCTCGAGCTATCAGAACTGGAACCTATGTAAAGACAGGAAAGTACCAATTTATAAGAGTCAATTTTAGCCACGCTACATTTGGAAAAAATATCTATAAAAATGTGCGTATTGTATGCACATAATGAGTAAAGCATACTTATCTAATGAACTTAGTACCATTATCTGCACATTTTTATAACGGATTTCTTCACATCTGGTTTCTTTATTTATAAAATAAAACAAAATATAAATAATTAAGTGTAGCTACATTTCAAAAATTTTCAGAGAGAGAGAGCGGTTTTTCTAAAACAATTGAACACGATTCATATAAATAATTTATGATTCTGGATTTATACCGTTAGCATTAAGTTTCTGGGGCTTCTGCTTCTTTTTATAAATGCGACGTAAAAATGCCAGAAAGCGAGAATCCCCTGTCAAATGACGATGTTGTACTTCCAGTTTTTTGGTTTGCTCAGACAGTTGAGTCACAGTCGATCGCTGTAACTCCATGCTCTTTTGCAGCATCCTCACGTGATCTTGAACAGCCTTCACCTACGTAGATAGGAATAATTCTACTAATGTAATACATAAGATGTACTGACCATGGTTTTTTGGCTCCCAAAAGATTATTGGTTTGTATATTGTTATGAATGTTCACAAAAAATTTAATTGTAAGTAAGGTGACCGGTTTTACCTCATTTTGTTTGTCACGCACTTCATTCACTAGTTGTATTTCTTTACTTTGAAACGCATCGAGGATGAGCTGCTCTCGGGTTAGGCGAAGAAGGTGAAGTTTTAGGAATTGCGCTCGCAGCATTACTCGCTCGCGGATGCGACCTAATCTTTTCAGTTTCACTTCCCATATCTCGATTGAACATCTCATTTCAGTTATTATTTCTTCTTGTTTTGCTAATAAGCTAAAAAAATATTATCAGATATAATCAAAAGCCAACAACACTGAAAAGAATGTAGAATTCAAAAAAGAGATAAGGTGAGAATAGTTCTTACATAGATTTGCAATTACGACGTTGCATTGAAATGCATAACGCATTGTAGCAATATCTTTGTATGTCCTTTACTCGAATAAATTGCAATATAATATTGATACAAGTTATATTTTGAATAATATGACGCGAATCGCAATATCACCGAATCAGATTAGATAGGTTTATAAAATAGTTAGTTCATTTTACATACCTTGACGTGTGCCTCTCTTTGTATTCCTTTTCCCACGGAGTGTTAAATTCTTTCTTATGAGAGTCATTCTTCACTATTTCCCAAAAAGCCAACGAAGGATCTAAAGAAACATTTATATTATCATCTCTCAAGTAGATGCGCAGTGTAGTAAAAGTTTATTTCTCCACAACATAAACGCCACATGACTAATTTACCTTTTAAAATCAACGCCTTTTCATCAAGCGGTTCGAGTGGCTTTGGAATATCGGACGAAGCTGAATGAGCATCAACGGATGTTTGTAAATTCACCTATTGACGTAGAATCAATATAAACAATCAGCAGTTGGAATGGATCTATGATTTTACAATTATGTGGAGCATTTTAATGGCACATTTAACTGAGGAGTATTTTAATGACAAAAGCACAAATTGAGTAGATCTAGGGCGGGCTCTAGATCTAGGGGTCCCTCTGTGGACGCGCCTTAAGAAAAGGGTAGTGAGGAGATGTTTTAGTAAGATTCGATGAATTGTGACAAATATAACGGGGATGGTTAAAGAAAATATCGGTAGTAAAACTAAGATTTACTCAAAAATATAAATGTGATTTAGACAGTTGACCAGAAATAATAGATAATGTTGGGAGTTGGGAGGGGGCTTTAAAATATTTTAAATGCTTTAAAGTGAGATGTCTGAATGTAGCCTTGCCTTCAATTGCAAAAAATAAAATTACAATCCAGGAAGTAATAAAAAAGCAGAAATATTCACAAGACTGTAATCAAAGAAATAAGAACATTCCACATATTTGGCAAGACCAAAATATAATAATATATTCCCGATCATTTCACAGAATTTGTGTGGACACGGCTGGAGCAAGAATGTGGAGAGAGCAGAGTCAGGGCTACATTCAGTCACTCACTCTCCTGTTTCTTTTTCCCGTCGGTATATGACTTACATCTCAGTGATTTAATATAATATATGAGAATGCTATAATTTGTATTATTGCTTGTATTAATAATAACCTTGTGTTTTAAAAAGTGTCCTAAACAAACTTACTTCCAAATTCTTGTCTGGGTATTCTAACTGGCTATCAATAGTGGGCGTCGGTAAAGGTGCGGACTGAGCGAGGTCGTTCGGAAGCTCTTTCGCAATAACTGCTAATTCATTTGCGAGCTCGTTAAACTTTTTCACAAGCAAAGCTTTCTCATCTCGCAAATCCATCAATGACATATTGTATTCATGTTGAATTTCAAATATCTACAAAACAAAAGAACGCTTTTAGTGAGTACCAGAAGCTAGCAGCATTATTAAAAATTCGTCTCAGCAAATAAATGTTTACATTTGGTTTTTGATCAGTAACATACAATTACGTATGTCAATAAAGATGAAATGTAAGATAGTCGTATTGAAAGTCAATTCGACTCCCACATGGGCATACTATTAAAGAAACAGTATCGGTGTTGAACAATTTAATGTCTTTTCGAAAGCTGTGTGTACTCTCCATCGGTTGCAATGGAATTGACCAATAAAAAAAAACGTAAATTTGTATGTTTGATGTGATCCGATTCATATTTTGAGATGTATGGTATGAAGGACTTCGTATTTTATTCTGAATAAGGGATAACGCAAACACAATGGAATGAAAATATAAAGTGGCGGTTTGCTTGTATAGTCGATTGCTATTGGTCTTGTTGTAATATAGATAAGCTGTATTTTGACTTCCATTTGACATTTGTATACATTGATTTAATTATTTGTTATTACGGCACGGATGTCTGTTATGTTTTCATCACTTCAGTCAGTATCTATTCCTGAAAAATTAAAACTGAGATAGCGACTACTGGGTGACATTTAGTCCTTTCCTAATCGTTTCCTTCTACATTTACCTTCGCTATAAAATAGTTCTTGGTAAATACTCCATTGGCCAAAACACCGTCGATATTAGAAGCAGATGCTGTTTTGAAAACTGCCGTGAAACATTGCATTAGCAATCATGGTGCGAAAAATGGTTCGCACATAAAAAATAATGATTTTAGCTGAAGCGAAATGGCATATATTATAAAATCATTATTATTTATAAATAAAAAAGTGGCAAATCTTGGCTGATTCAGACCTCCAGTCTGGTGATAAAAATGCACAAGCTGGTATGATAAGTGGCATGCGGCACCGGTGGCTTGGCAGCACTGTCTTCTCCGCATTTCAGTCGATATTCGCCGATGGTCGCTTCCGCTTCTCGTAGGGCATCCGCGACTCCGTTCTCTTCATCTTCGCAATTATTATCTGTCACTCGTTTTGCAAGGTGTTCTTGCCACTAAAATAAAAAAGTATTTTGAATCCATTAAGTAAATGGTAAAAAATATTACAAATATATATGTATACAATACGGTTACATAATTACTGGATTTGAATTAAAGTTTACATTAAAAATTTAGTTTAAAATATGTATTTTTTGTTTTTAATAAAACATTAGCCATCTGTGTAACCATTCTGTGTGTCAGTTTGCACATTACGTTTGTTCATTGCAGACATTTAGAATTGTGTACTAATATAAAATATTTTTCCATAATTTAGTCCAACTCTGGGTTTAGTATGGTCTGCAAGTTATAACTGCAAGAAAATGCTTGATATTTTATTAACTATGAAATTATAGGAGAACATATTTTCTATGATGAGTCTCGAATAAAACTTCCTACGACCAAACATCACTGACAAACATTTAGAATCAGTTTTGAGAAACAAAACTACATACTTTACTTTCAAGAGTAAATTCTCTTGAAATTAGAAAAATTATGAATGTTAAAAATATTTAAAAAAATAAAACAATTCGTTTGTACAACTTCCACGTGTTAATAATGATCAGGATCCGTTTCGCTCATCACGAGCATTATCAACCGGTTCTGATCATTATAAACATGTGGAATTAGTACAAATGAATTGTGTTTTATTTTTTAAAATATAATGCCTTTCCATCAAGAATTGACAGTTAACACCTTAAAAATGCTAAAACTGTTTTCATTTATTTCATTGATTTATTGGAGAATCGCTTTTTTCTTTTTCCCTACCCCCGTGGCCCTTGTGAAAAAAAATTACCCATTTTCACAATGCATAAGCTTATTTAACCTCAAAATGCTGACGATGCTGGCGCTCCAGCCGATGAAGGTAGTCTCGAAGTGCCCTCGCAAGCGCCCTCGGAGGTGGAACGGATGAAGGCAGTCCTTCCAGAATCGGCGGAGCGCGCGTATTCTCCAGAGACATTGTCGGCTGTGTCTCCTCAGATAGCTCTTCGGCTTCCATTGATTTCCTACAATTTCACAAATTGTTTAAATACAATAATTTAATTTTTTTCTGATAAATATTTTTTTTGATGTACTTACTGTGGTATGTCAAATAAATCCTCGTTTCTGAGCAGCACAAGAACACAGGAAAGGATTTAAAAAAAATAGTCTGTATTTTCTTTGGTATTATGTATTACGTAATGTTTAAATTAATATACATGAGAACCTTACTGAGTTTTAAGAGAAGACTCTTCAATTTTTATGTGCAATTCTTCAAGGTCTTTATAAAACTGTTCATCTAATTTCTTCTGTCTGATTATTCTTACAACTAGTCCTTGTTTTCTGAAACATAACCCGATTATTAACTGGTTAGAGTCATGGTACTTAATTAAAAACAATAGAGCTTAAAATGGAAACGAAGTTTATTATTATAGAATTAATATTGATATCTTTGTTATTCCACTGGCTATGTGACGCGTGTTTCGTCTCTTTAGACTGAAAGTTTATAGTAACTGAAAATATCAATGGAACTTCAATATAAAATTTGAATCATTAGCATTTTGATTTTGCCACTAATGACGCGTATTTTGCTTTTTTCAACAAAACTTACGGAAGTGCACAACATTTTGAAGTTCATTATTTAAATGTACTCATTTTTGTTTCTTGCTAGTCTTACAGTTTTTGTTTGGTTTGTTATTTTTTTCTTTAATGTGTCTAAACTGTTTTGTACGTAGCATTTAGGCAAACAACAAATGCGTTGTCGAGAGTACCTTTTATGCATTATTTTCATGATGTAAATGTTCATTATCACGGCGACTGGCACCCTATTATTATTTTTTTATTTTGTCGTATAACATGGGATTGTGCCACTAACTGACAAACCAGATATTTTTTTTCGATTAGAACATGTACAAACTATGATAACAACTAGTTACAATATTGAATGCAATTGAAAGGGAAAGACATCCAGTGGTTCGATATTTTGGCGGTAGATATTACGAAGCCGCAAGTCCGAGATGGCAAGAGGATGAGCTAGTTTTCTCTTCACGAGCTGCAGGCGATCGTCCAACTCGGCCGACAGTTCCTCCAAGGTACGGGGGTCACATTCCATTTTAACTCGTTGACTTTCGGGCAAAGTGCGGTTTCTGCAAAGGACATATTAAATACATAATTATTATAATACGTGAGGTGTTCGTGCCACCTGTCAACCCTGCGTATCGTATATCATGCATCGTACGCTAAGGCAGTGTTGTCCTGTAATAAAAGCCTGCCATCTCTTACATTAAATATAATAAACAATTTTTGTTAAAGTCCTATTTATTGACAAATACAAGTTACCGAGTAAGATTTTAACATTTTTGTTCCTTTTAAGAACTGAGAGTGATGTTTGAAACAACAAGCATAAATATCATTTTTAATACGGCTTGTTTAATAGATTAACTCTATTTGAATATAAAATACAATTTCAAAAAAGCAATAAGTCACTTTACTCTTCCAACAGATCATTGAATTCTTTCCTCAGTTCGTCAAGTTGGTCTCGAACATGTTTTTTGTGTTTAGCCGCCTCCAGAAGTAAGCTATTTCGCTCTCTCTCCTTGGCAGTTTCCTCGTGAGATAACTCGATCACATCTTTAGGTAGCAACTCATCTTTTACTTGCACCTTCTGAAATAGATTGCGAGATTCAAAATATTGTATGAATTTTTCATTCCGAGTATTAAAGTAAAAACATTTTCTTTCATACTTGTATACGGTTGACAACCTGTAGAATTTCATTATGAATTCACAAAAAATAAATACTTACAGCAACTTCCTCTTCATCAAGAGCGGTAGAGGAAAGCTCTTCTTTTTTTTTTAACGATAAGTTGTTTGTGTATGAGAAAATATTACCGTCACTGCCCGCGGTAAAAAAGTAACTGAAAGATAAGAAAACATGTATAACTAATAATATTATACACCATTTGGCAGTGACAACATTTATTCAACACACACTCTCTTTCTCTCTGTCTGCGCATCATGTGTTAGCGCAGTGTTGTTCCGTGTGTTATAGACAGACAGATAAATCAAGAATTGAAGTACTCAATACCGCCATATTGTAAAATGGAATTTTTTGTGTCAACATAACTCTTTCAGTGAGTTTTAAACAGCATTATATATCATACTGCTTGTCGGAAGGTGTTCGGAGTTTCAAAATTTAATCTGAGCTAGTGACATCGGTTAAGAAATGTTTATACTAAACAAACTGAAAAATGTTGTCACCTTTCATGCATCTGATTCATATTTTTGGCAAAAGAACTAAACTAAATTATAAGTTGTAAATATATGGCAAGTCAATATCGAGAAAAAAATGAAATCTGATTTGAGGTGTATATGGTCTCCGAACGGAGGTATCTTAACAGAATTTTTCTACGAGAACTGCTTGTTAATCAGTTGCTCAACCTCTCTTTTTTCGAAGAGAGTAGGAATAGAAGGGTAGGGTTAAGACAGGACTAGTGGTTAGCTAATCGCTCTCGCTACGCCCCGTAAGGATGGAATGGGTGGAAGGGAGGATCAGACTACGAACAGGAATCCATAAATCGATTGAAAGATCAATCTATGAAAACCGGCCACACCGGGAATTGAACCCGAGATAGACATCCGTAACCGTGGCCAGCGACGCTACCAACTGCGCCACGGACACCGACATAAATACAGATGTTCATTCAGTACAGGCATTATTACATTTTTCGAAATTGCAAAAAGGTGTTGGCAGAAAGTGTTAAAAGACATTCCTTACTTTTCACATGGACTGATCTGCATGAGAGTAATAGCACCAGTGATGCTGTCATGCATGGGGAGTCTGAGGAAATCATCAAAGTTTAGACAAGGAATCATTTCTGGCTCAAGAACCTTCTTTTTATGTTTATTCCTTAGTTGTTTTTGTCTGTAATGCATTTTCTTAGCGAATTCATTGTCTGAGATTTCTTCGGCGCCGTCAGTCATTTTTATGATCCGCACTTCTCCATCGCTCATACCGAGTATACAATAGTCATCATTGCTGCTGAAACATCAATAACAAATCACTTTTAAGGTGTTAACTGTCAATTCTTGGTGGAAAGACATTATATTTTAAAAAATAAAACACAATTCATTTGTACTACTTCCACATATTTATAATGATCAGGACCGGTTTCGCTCATCACGAGCATTATCAATTGATAATGCTCGTGATGAGCGAAACCGGTCCTGATTATTATAAATATGTGGAAGTAGTACAAATAAATTGTGTTTTTTTTTTTTTTTTAAAAAATCAATAACAAACTGAGGCACCGCGAACATTTTTGAGCCTATTGAATATTATGTGCTATGTTTCATTATCAATATTGTTCCGGTTTTAATCTTCAAAAGCAATGATTTTCCGAAAATCATTTGGAACCTTATTTTGTCAAAACTTCTCTAGAAAAAATCTGTCATTTCGATTTTACTCATCGCGAGCACTTTTATTGGTTGAAAATGCTTGCAGTGAGCGAAACCTATCCTTATCATTTGATAAAAATATGGAATTATTACAAAAAAGTGTATTTTATTTTCATAAGTAGGTATAATACCTTTCCACCAAGAATTGACAGTTAACACCATTTCTGTAATGGTTGCGCAATAGTTGACAACTAATTTATTTGTGGTTTTCCTATCCTAAGATCAATCGATATTCTTTGCATACAACTTACATAAACATATGTGAAGTTACGGTAACATCCCATGCTCCTGCGAGAGGCGCAAATCTATCCAAGGCAGAGCCTTCCGGGCGCAGACATACCCTCAATAAGCATCCGCACTCTTCTTGAGCGGTCCATATAAATCTGACATCTTTTGGATCGTATTTGGCCCAAATCATTGCTTTGTGCTTGGTTCCTTGTGCATTTACTGAAATATGAAATAACTTTGATTAAATATTTGTTTTCATAGTAAATGTTAAATTTTATTATATTAGTATAAACTGCGAGTATCATTACTCAGTTTATACCAATGTTTCATAGGCTTTTTTTCACCTGTAGCTCTATTTCAAATTTCATGGTTTCTGTGGAAAAAAAATAAAACATAAAACTGTGCTTCACTTTTAACAAATTAAATTAATTGTTAACAGCATGCTTCAGATCAAGCTTCTAGCGGTAAGTCCTCCCTCCCCGCGCCACTCCTTCACCAACTCGAGCATATTCCATCGAAAATCACACTGCACAAAATCATGAAGATGCCTCACTTTCTGATATCAGTACCACTTTGTATGATAATTATTGGATGTATTGGTGCGCGGGCGAGCTTAATACACGCTTAAATAATAGTGATATTTTCATATAATATATATAAATTTATGTATATTATAATATTACATTTTTCTCAACTTGCTTATAATAATATATTAAATATTATTAATTTATATATTTGTTTCACAGTTGAGTTATTTAATTTAATTGTTAGTCATAAACTCTTAATATTTTATCCGTGGTCCTCGAGAGCTGATTTTGTCTTGTATACTCCTCGATACCTTCTGCGGTTCCTGGGGAGCCACACCGCCCTGCATTGAGGAACATTTAATAACACAAAATGAATAATTATTTTGACAGTTAAGTAGTAAGCCTTACTTAGTTCAATATCTCGATATTCATTCTCTGAGGCTTCTTGTAGCTGTTCTGATGAGCCCGAGTCATCGTCGAAGCATTGCTCTTCTTCTTCTTCTGGTTTATAGCGCAGTCTATGTAATTGAAACAAGTGATAGCACTATTTTAAGGTATATTATTAAGGTTTTGCTTTATTTTTGACTAACTATCAAATATTTCACAGTCCCAAGTCACAAGATTACCTCGACTCGTTCAAATTATTAACTAAATTAATTGCAGGATAAGTAACCACAATGATTAGTCAATAAGCGTGATAGGGATAATAATTAATTTTGAACAATGGCAAAACTAGAAGAAGAAATTGACAATGTAGAGACAATTTGTTAAAACTGATAAATGAATAATAAAATCATATGCTTGAAAAAATATATTAAATTGACATTGCAGTCATTGCATTTAAAAATAAATAGTCATATTACATATAATCCTTAAGTTGGGTAGTGAGAATATATAGAAATTCTTGTTGAAAAGAAGTAACTTCTTCGGATGCAGGAATATAATCGATGATCGGCAGTTCTGCTTCCATCACGTAACAATCATTGCCTGCCATTAGAATAATTAGTTCCTGAAATGAGAATATTTTCATTTCGGATTTACATCTGCCCTAGAGCTCGATCGTCCATAATGTGAGATTATAATTTACAGTAAAAAGTCATGCAAGTGAATCACATATTCTTCAAATATATTGGAAGACCAAGACCAAAAAGCCTATAAGGAGATATTATAAGACAAAATACTTCTGTTATGGCAATAATTAAGATGCATTCAAACTGATAAACCTTCAACAAGTACCATTATCGAGTACACAAAAGCAAATGAATCAAACATAATATTATGTGAACGCACACAGTTCGGCTTCCAACAAAGTGAATTGACCACTGTCGGTGTTTTTATGTAGTACAGTGGGGTGAGATTAGGATGAGAGCTCTCCGTGCTCGTCTGATAAATGAATAATGTTGAATCTAAAGATGAGGTGATGAGAAGATTGCCTCTTTCATTGACACTCATAACATTCACAGAGGCTGTATGCGGTTTCAACAGCTGAAATAATTCAATAAAATAAATAGAGATAAATTTGTTTAAAATTTTTTTTAAGCCCATAAGGAATATGTGTGCTTATAGCGTACCTGTAAAAGAATAATGCATTCTTCGTTATCTTCTATTTTTTTACTATTCATAAGTAATTCAATTTTTATGTACAAAAGTCTTATGGATCCATCTAGAAAACCGAGAACGAGCGTTCGTCCAGTAGGATCAATCTGAAAATGAAAGTCAATATTTTTCATAATTAATCAAAATTGATAAAGTTGTTATTTCACTGCTTGTGTTGCTGTTTTGAGAAAAAAAATATTTTTTTATTATTTTAGTCATTATGTCAATAAAATTGATAATGAAATAGTATATTTTTTTCTGAATAAAATACATACATTATGAGGAAAATAAAGCATACAAGTGGCAGGGCTCAGTGAAGTTGACGCCGACAGCAGAGGTCCTCGAGGCGAAGAATGAATAAGTAGAGTTCCGTCGGAGCCAAGCGTGGCGATGAGACATGCGTCTCGAAGAGCAGCGAGTCCAACGACCGGACCTCCGTGGCTCTTAATAACTCTCTCGATATGCGAGCCACCGATCTCTTCAGCAGCGCCCGCACCGTACTCATTCTCCAGACTTACAGCCCATATACTTCCGCTGGCATCCTTGATTGAAAATGACATTTATATAAAGTACCCTATATAAAAGGTAACTAATGATAGTGAATTCTAATACTGGCTTTATTGCAATACACAGAATAATGGTGTGTTTCTATTATCATTCATGTTTACAATCTTTTGGCTGCCATATGCATAAAACAAGACCAACAATGAATACAGACCTAATTAGATTGCAGGGAAGCAATTAATATTATAAATTATAAAATAAAGCAATACGAAATAAATAAATTCAAATTGTTAAAATTTTGTATACATCCATAAGTTTTGTCACTAACGACTCAAGTATCCGGTTTAGGCATCTTCAGTTATTTAAGTGCACGGATGAACTCGAGCTGACAGTTAGTAGGCAGTTTGTATTAAAAAGAATTGGGAAAATTGGGTAATATTATTACATACCATAAGTCTAGGAATACTGGTTTGATATTAATGATGAATAATATTAATTGGGAAAATATTCTCTATGGATTCGGCGGTAACTTTGTGGAAGTTCATTTTTAATATAAAATTAAAATTGAACTTAAGCCGAGTGGAATAACTAAGTTATCAATTTTAATTTTATATGGGAAAATATTCATATAGATAATTACAAAACTGGTCATAAGAAATGATTGGTATTGATTTCTGATGAAGAAAGCAGAAATTTTTACCTCCATTTTGACGTATTTTAGGCTCCAAGGGTTACTTATATTTCAAAATTATTCAATTGAAATATTTCAACTTCTTTGCAATTTTATTTAAAAGATTGCTATTAATTTTAATATGCAATAGACAATAATAATTATAAACACCTGTGCGAACCATTCATCGTTCTTCCTGTTGGAAACGGCCATGAGTTGAGCGTTGGGTATAAAAATTTCAGCTACGGGATTCAATTCCACAAAAGGATCATGTTCCGGAAGATCCGCATGCTCGACAGTATCCCAGTACCAAGAGCAAATATGGCCGTCGATCCCTATTGTTGTAACCTGTAGAATATGTATTGTATTAGGATAATAATATCTTATTCAAAATCAATGAAGAGATATTGGGAGACGATTCCTCCTTTTTAAAGGAACCCTAAACAAAAAACGATATATGCAGGGAAGTCTTATTTTTAGTCTCGTACTTTCTTCATTGGGGGAACTTTAGTTGCAAGTCAAAATGAACTGTGATTGACTAAGAAAGACAAAACATATTTAGTTTTGAAACATTAATATAATATTTGTATTGTGTTATTAATAATACTGCGCTTTTATATAGAATATCTAAATAATCGTAATAGATCACAATTCAATTTTTATCCAGTCTTTTTAAAGATGATAGACTGAATATTGATAGTTTAATGTTAACTTTGTACTTCTCCCGTATCAGGCGACCGCAATATTTGAGTAACGGGTCCTTCGTGGCAAGACCGGCGTCCCTTTCTGCAGACTTCCATTTTGACAAGGCCCCCTTCCCACACTAGGATATTGCCCCAGGAGCAGCCGGAGATCACCTTAATTATAATTTGATTTATTATTGAACAAAATATTCAGATTTATTTCTTGATAATAAGTTTTCAGTGAAGATATGAATACTATATGTAATGCGGTGACATAAATATTTTAATATATTAAAATAATACTATACTGTGTACATACCTTTTCGTCAGGCATTGGTAAGATTCCAATTATATCGCAGATTTCTGTTTTTCCGAAACGTCCTAATTCACCTTTAAGCTTGAGGCAAGTGAATGTGGGAGCCATTTTCCAAAATTTTATATGACTAGCACCTGTTAAATGTTTTTCAATTGTTATAATATTGAACAAAATTTATCTCTCCAAGAAGAAAACAAAAATTCATTGAAACTATGTGATTTTAACAGAAAAATGCTTATGTCAAAAGGTTTTCATAAGTGAGTTTATCCTATAATTACAATAGTGTGTATTTACCGCTAGTAGTAAGGTGGCCAGGGATGTACGGAGAGAATCTCACATTAAAAACGGTGTTTGAATACGCTGCAGCTCGTAGAATAATACATTGCTTTTGCCAGTCCCAAATAGTTAAGTTGTAGTCTGGAGCACCACCAATGGATGCCAACATCTTTCCATCAGGACTTCGAATATAAAACATCTCTTATAACAGTCAAATATAGTTACATAGAAAATGGGTGAATAAGTTATTGCAAAACCAGCCTACCTAAAATTCATGTGAGCGTAAGAATGTCCAGTTCCATTTCTTAAAACGGCTGCTATCGTCATAGAGGGCCACTCGTATATTATTATAACTGGTTCAGCCCATTGCAGACCTCCTTCTCCAACAGCTATGTGGTTCACTGCAGAGTCTGGATTTTTCTACAGAATAAATTCACACCATCAGTTTGTTCACTCTGATTTTATGTCGGTCGCCATAGCAAGCAACATGGCATCATAAAATATGATAAAATAGAAAATATCATTCTCAGTGATGGAATGAAGAATAAAAACGATCAGTAAATTTTTTTCTTCTTTTACTATATTTACTTCCTATGTGGGCCACTATGTGATGTCTCCAAAATTCCTCGCCATCCGTCTCTAGCATTGAGTCTGCCCTTTCACATGCCAGTCCATCCCACCCTATGGATAGTACCCGACTGCCATTGAGGATCATATATTATGAAAGACGATGTACACTTGATTCCTCTTTCAATTCAATGCTGAGTAACTTTTAATGGCATGGTGTACACACACAACGCTATCACCTTTTAATATCACCTCAAACTAAGTGGCTAAGCTAGTCACAAGTCACAGTACTATTTCTTTTGAAGCACCATAGTTAAAATACCAATCCTGCACTGCTCAGCATTGAACCAATAGTGTGAGGAGTAGATTCATTTGTTTTTCTTGATCACTATTATCTAATGGATGGTGGTGGGATAATATTTAAACAATTTTCACATTCCAATTTTCTTGTTTCAAATGCCATTTACTGTAAAATAACTTTACCAGTAGAAGGAAAATGTGACCAATTCCACACCAATATGTTTATAGTGATTTACATTAAACTTTCAGTGATTTTCTCAATAACACCAAAAAGGTATTATTTAAGGAATATGGAAGCTGGCATATTAATAAAGAAAAGAAACTACCTAGTAGCTATAAGAAAATAATAGTGAACTGTATTTTTTACAGTAATGCTTCCAATAGAGCCGCCGGTTGAGCTTCTCCGAAATTTCATCTTCCGAGTGATGATGTCAAGAAATGCAATATAAGATCCAGCTGCCCATGCCACTACATTTTCATCGCATGCACACAGATTAAAATGACGGTGGCAATCATAACCAAATGAGTGTCTGATGAATAGATCTTAAGAAATATATTAATTGTTCATGATGAAATTATTGCATATAAGCTGACCAAGGGAGCTCAATGGACCAGTATGATGTAATGTAAAATAATAATATATAAAATTTTGATACCCTGCAACTTCTCGGTGTATTTTTTATTTTAAAAAATAAAACAAAATTTGTTTGTACTACTTCCACATGTTTAAAATGATCAGGACCAGTTCCAAATGAACATCAGTTGATAATGCTCGTAATGAGCGAAACTGGTCGTGATCATCATAAACATGTGGAAGTAGTACAAATAAATTTTGTTTTATTTTTAAAGTATAATGCCTTTCCACCAAGAATTAACACCTTTAGAGTGTATTTTTTATATTTCAATGTGAGTTTGTTTTGCCAGTAATTATAATATTATTATGTATGAACATTAATTTATATAAATAATTTTAATCAAAGTAAAGAATCAAAAGGATACATAAACTGAAAAATATTCACTGGTATTGAACAGTTATTACTAGTGAAGGCTTCTGAATGGAAGTCGGAGTGGCATTGAGCAAGAGCAGATATTTTATTATGTTCTTCATCATCATTAGTTGTTTGCAAATTCTGTTCATCATCTTCGTTTTCTGTCATTTCAAAGTATAGCGTTTTTAAAAAAAAACTGAGAAATGAAAATTATTGACTAAGTAAGAATCTTTTGTATTTCTATGTTTATTAAAACTTATTTTTTGATAAATCAATTTTGTTTTTTTCCATGGCAACGATGTTATGTAAAATAATATGCATTGCATGCAAATTTATAATTATAACCTTTAACCTTTAAATACATAATAACTCTTTTTTAATAAAATAAAATTTAATTGAAAAAACTATAAAAATTATACTCTAAACTTTGCAATAAATCGATTTCTTTTATTAAAATTAAACATTTTTATTGATAATTTTAGTTTGAAAAAACAAATCTGCCACGTGCAGGAAATTTTTCTCTTTTTTGCTCAATCATGTTAAATGAAAGGTGCAAGCGAGATATAAGAGTATTCTGCCGTTGGCTCTTTTACCCTACTTGCTTTTACACAAGTGAGGGTGTGTGACAGAGACAGAGATAAATCGACCGCACGATGGTAGGTAGGTATAATTCAAGTTTTTATTGTAAAATTTTTGTTGTATATTTTATGAACTGGCAGCATTGCTTGTTTGGAGAAGGCGCCAAAAACGCATTTGTTCGTTAGCTCTTGTTCGTTGAGCCATAGTGATTTTAGTAATTTCCCAAGGAGATATCAGCAAATACGCCACATTATGGATGGACGAGGAAAATCAGGTAAAGTATCACTAATTGTAAACTATCTTCCTGTATTAATAATTCGCTGGCGCAAATAATTCTATATAAATATTAGGTTATACTTAAGTCTGTCAGTGAGCTCTATGAAATGCATTTTTCAATGTCTTAAGCTGTCTGATGTTCATTACTCTCGAAAATACATCTAAACCCCGTGATTGGCAATGTTCAGACATGCTAACGTGACGGTTGTTTTAAAAGTACCTATACTTTCACTGTTGTTTTTACGTAGTGTTTATTGACATTTTCGGAAGAAAAGTCACACTTAACCTAACCTTCCTGCCCTTAAAGACCGTTTCTACCGCGTTCTAAACAATTTAAATCAAGAAAACTTATGTAGGCTTAACTTGCGCAGAATCAAACTTTTCTTTCGCAGATCAAAAATTGTTGTATATTTATTTATAGGCCATTTTGTGTTTGAATGTGTTTGCATATATTTAGTGCATTGAATGTGTTTTTCTGTGTTTGCATCTATTTAGTGTTGTGGCGGGATTGTACGATTATACCGTTATTTGTGTGCACAGGAAAATCGAAGGCGAAGTCACGAAGCTCCAGGGCTGGTCTCCAATTTCCGGTTGGGCGCATACATCGCCTTTTGCGTAAAGGCAACTACGCCGAGAGGGTCGGTGCCGGGGCTCCAGTCTACATGGGCGCCGTCCTAGAATATTTGGCGGCTGAGGTCCTGGAGCTTGCAGGGAACGCTGCCAGAGACAACAAAAAAACAAGGTACCTGGATAAATGTTGAAAATATTTAGAGAATAGCTTGTCAGACCTGCATGCAGCCTAAGATTACAACCCCATGGTATATTTTCGATGCTATTTATAAATTTAATCCTGAGCTTTGTAGAATAAAAAAACAGTGCTAAACAGTGGTGTATGATAGAATATTAGACCAAGATTGCAGATGTCTTCAACAATGCAAAAGAACAATCATACCATTTGACACACCCTGGTTTTTGTTAAGTATAAGTGTCATTAATGTCCATAACTGAAATCACCCAGCGGCAACAGCAATATTTCGCAGAACGGGCTCTTTCTTGTTGCCAGGCGTTTAATTGCCGCCGGCTTCGGCCGCTGAACGAGTCCATTTTTACGGAAAGAGGTAGCTCCGACTTTGCAGGGAGTTTTTTTTTAAGATTTTGTAGACAGTCAATTACGAGCTGCTGAGTCGGACGAGCGAGGTCTCGTCGCGGCGAAGGTGACATGACGATGTGAACTGTTTGTTTTTTTTTTTTGATTTGCATTGGACTTTATTTAAATTCGTTGTGTTATTTGTATTATAACTTAAAGTAAATTCAGTTGCTAAGTAAATGTAGAATCAATTTTATGCGTTAAGAATTATATATTTGTGTAATGTTAAACCACTGCATCTTGGATGGAAAATAAATAAGTTTTGAACCGGATTTGAAATGGTGTTTGTCTGAGATCAGCCCTTCCAGGACTCCGGATAACCAGCCGCTCGCCTATCTTAGATCCGGGGTCTTCTCACATTATGTAATAGAAGTTATTCTTTTTTTCTTGGGAGACGACTATTGAATTCTATTTTTGGCCCTCAAATTTTCAAGTTATTTGGCATTGCTTGTGGCATTTTTTCATTAGAAATGGAATCAAACTGGTTCAACACAAAAACGATGAGGCAAAAGGTTCACGTTGTCAGTCTGCTCAGGACCTTATGGTGCTAGCCGTGGCTTGAGAGTTCACCATATGCATTTCACACCAGATGTGCACACTTATTCTACTTAAAGAATTAGTTAAATATGTTATTATTTTCCGTATTACTTGTTCAACTTTGAATCTTGTGACTCACCTCTGACTTCAGGCTCATCTTATATATGTATTGTGATATGGTGATGGTGATTGATTGCTTATTGACAATCCATCTCCTAATCCTATATATCCTATCCTTAGGTATGATCATCATGATCCACATTGAAACATCCACTTTACTAACTACTGAAAAAGTATCCGTTTCCTGATTTGCGTGCAGTGTTGATTGAATAATAACCTCTCGATTGATATGTTTCAGGATTGGGCCAAGACATGTCCAGCTTGCTGTACGTAATGATGAAGAATTAAACAAGCTCCTTACTGGAGTGACCATCGCAGAAGGTGGCGTGTTGCCTAACATTAATATGGTACTTCTCCCAAAGAAGACCAATACAAAAATCTCTGCTGCTGCCGGGAAGTCGCAATCCCAGGAATATTAAATATTTTTACTATTTTGGGCAAACACCATGATATTCATGGTTAGTGGTAATAACTCAGTAGAAATAAACAATGCTCAAGTAATAATCAATCGAATTGTTATTTACTTGATAGAACTCTATTGTAATAAGTTAAAAATAGCAAAGTAATTAGATCCACAAGAATAATTGATGAGAGGTTTTGGTTAATACATTAACTTAGGGGAGATAGACACTGGATTTTTTTACTTATCCTATCATCTCAAGTTTTATTTGAATACAAATTATTTAATGCAGCTTAATTTGTCCTAGGAATAAACACACAATAATTTTTGATGATATTAGTTTGGTTGTTTAGGAGGTTTTTCCCATAATTATGTTTATTTATATCTAATTGCCCACATTTAATCTTGGTCCTTACAAAAATGTCGGCATACTAATGCAAATATAATATATCTTTCTCTTCTAAGTTAATATATACAGATTACCACGAGGTTGATCTCGATGTATGCCCTTTGGACATGGTCGTGGTCAACGAGGCATTGAAAATTAGCAAATTTATAATAAGAAACAATATTTTATTAATAAACTAAAGATCAGTGCTGTCTGTGGGTTTTAAGTAGTATAATTTTTTGGAAAAAATAACAGGTAAATATTTGATAGAATAAGCTATCATGGCTCGGGGAGTTTTGTCTGCAGTTCTCTGGATGTATTTCTGCCAACAAGAAGATTTGACGATCGTTGGCTACATTCAACCTTGAAGCAGTCATCTCTTCAATTGAAACAGATGAATGCATTGGCATTTGTTTTCAATACTCCCGTTTTATCATAGATATGTTTCATTGAAAAAAATATTAAAATTCAATGCCAATATATTGAATTTACACTCACCCAATGAATTACAGTCACCTGTATTGATAAACCATTGTTCAGACGATGATGTCAAACTGAAAAGTCATCAATTATATCTTATACTTGTGACATAGAATTCTTTCCATTTTTAATTTATTCCAAGCTACAATTAATGAATATTAACATTTAATTAAATTAGGAGAACTTTGTTACAGACAATACTTTGTGTATTCGTTATTGATAATTATAATGCCATGTTTGTTAATTAATTGTTCAGTAAGACTTATTTTACTTATTCAATGATGAAAAGATAAGTTAATATTAAAAACTTATTAGCAATTTTGCATTTTTGTATTCACTGTTTTCAAATATATTGCTGTTTTGTTGCTACTAATCAATTAACATTGCGATGAGTTGTTCACACCAAAATGTAACTACAAATTGGCACATTTTCAGGAGAGAGAAAAACAAGTTTTTTTCTAGATTTAATAGACTTGTGCCATCAAAACTAGAACACATGAATGCAACCGTTGAACAAATGGTATTTGGTTTTAATTGTGTACAGCTGTGTCCCAGACGGTCTCTGCGTTGAGTTTAATGTGGCTTCAGCTATTCCTAAGCAAATGTAAGCTGTTTCTTTATGTTACTGTCTTCCGGGATGTGTACACGGAGGTACCTGAAGCTGTTGACTGTTCCATGGTCTGTCCCTGCTAGTCAGGGTCCAATCAGAGTCATGCCAGGTGTGTGTATTTTCAGATCGATGCGATCTGTAATAGCCAATAATTTTGCATACTTAACTAAAAAGTGCATTTTTTGTAGATAAGTTTTCGTGTTACTTAGCCATTGATTGTTTTTGTTTTCTTAGTTTCTACCATGTCAAATGCTTCCGGCATAATATAATATCAAACCTCATTCCATTTTAATTGTTTCATTTATTTCCACATAACTAGTTGTCTATGGTTAATGTTTGTTTTAAAGCCTCATGCATCACAATCTCCAGAATCTCCTGAAGTTTATCTGGATGCATCTGCGATAGTTTAAGTAATTAATTGATAATGATCTTTGTGCCTTGTTATCATAGAATAATAAATTTTCATAATCTTTTGCAATAATTATAAACCAACATTGAATATCATCCTTTAGCAACCAAATAACCGTATGTAAGTAAACAACTGTAGATTTCTGCTGTTCAATTTTGGTTTGTGGAGTTACGATCTTCGCACACTACGGCTATGGATGTGTACTTCCTAGATAATAATCATTATAATTTGGATCCCTTGTGATAATATTTTAGAAAGTGATGGCTTAAAATTACATTCACAGGTGGAAATATTCATTCCATGTATTTAATTGTTCACAGGAATAAATTCATGATTTGTAAATTTATATGTTATACGGTTGGTAATTGTTTATCTCTGTTGCTGTTCTAGAGTTTAAAACTCTGATGTTGTATATCTGTATGCTAAAGGAAAAGGGCGTTAAGTCTCAAAAATTGAAAAATGAGTTGAATATGCCAAAATAACTATGATGCATATATGTGTAAAACCAAAGAGATTAGTCGAATCGAAGTTGTTGCATTAGTAAATTTCATGTTGAAACATCTAATTTTTTAGAAAGTTCTTAATGCAAATCTTTTTTTGGATCGCCTGGAAAGTACCAATTTTATACATAACATCCTTTTCCTTAAGCCCACAGATATTATTTATGATTTTAAATATTCTAATATTTTATCATTCATTCCATTATAATTCATTAACATTAATTACTAAATTTAAATAGAATAAGTTCAATGCATTGATAATAAAATTTTTGCCGCCATTGAAATATAATATTAGTTTGCCATATTCAACAATTTCCTATATTAAATGATTCACAAGATAATAGTACAAAATAAGGGTTTATTTTTTCTCATGTCTCTCTAATAGACTGCCATTTAATAACAATAACTTTAAATAGTTCAGAAGCCAATTATTAATTATGATTTTAGTTCATTATTATTATATTGTAGTGTAGTACTTGAATAATTTAGTTTTACTATGTCTGATTGTCATTTGTGACCTGGGTTTTCCACTTTAAAAAACAATGGATTTTAACTGCCAAATAATTTCTACTCATGTTAACATCAATAGTTTATTTAGAAAAAATCCTTTGATTTCGAACAATTCATAACTTTTATAATTTAAGACATCGACTGAGGGTGCTTGATGGAATTTCAATATTAAATTTGGATTATTGAGATTTTGTACACTTCCATGTATTTTAGTACACCTATTATACACAATACTATTATAATTGTAAAATCACTGGTATTTCTAAAAGAAGTTGAATATGGTGTTTACAAAATAAGGATTAGGGTGATTTCCGAAATTTTAACTCAGGTATCGGTGTGGCTCTCAGACGTATAATGTATTGCCTCGTAAATGATATTTGTCGCATTTGTATCTTCTATATAAGCGTTAGACACTGTTTACTGTCTCTCAGTTCGAGTCCATTCGTGTGCTCGAATGCCTGAAGATGCCGAAAGGCGAAACCCGGGTCGTTAGTGACAAAATACATGGAAGTGTACAAAATCTCAATAATCCAAATTTAATTCATAACTTATATTGTTGTAATTTAAATATTTTCAAATTCAATTTTTGCTTCTTTATGATATACAAATGATTTTCTGAAATAAAAACGTTCGAAAGACTTGTGAAAGTGTATCTTGAGCAGTAAATGACAAAAATTATCGGAAAGAAGCATTAATTGTATTGAGTATTTTTAATATATAGTGAAAACTGTATAACATGAAAAATTGGTTAATATTAGTAAATATTCTGGTAATGAGAAAATGCTACATTATTTCATAAACAGTTGATTCCATTTGATTGGGATTAACATGATTTGGCCCAAAATAAGCGGTTGGTTGCTTCAATTCAACGAATTCCATATGAAATAGAACCACTCATGTTTCATTTAAAAAAATCTTGAATAATAAATACACCAATACCTCACGCGATATGGTAGACTTTGGTACACCAGTTGTCTTAGTGAGGTGACATTGACTTGTATTAAATGGCTGACTTTTAATTTTATCCACCACACCAATTTTACTTAAAAGTGTCAAATTATTTCTTGTCATCGTTGCAAAGGTCATGAATTTTTAACTAAAATTGACATAAAAGTCAATTAGAAATATCCAAGCGGTACACTCCTACAGGACTATTAACCGGCATAGAGCCACACTGATTCAACGGAAAAATTAAGTGGTATCTAAAATAAAATATATGTTAAACACATCGCAACATTTAATTGTAGTGCTGTTATCTAAAATGAAATAAAATCACATTAAATTGTTTACATATGTTGTTTTTTGAGATTTTGTGTAACCTATGAACCGTGAATACAAATTTACTGTCCCATTTAAACTGAATCTTGTCGCAATCAAGCCATGTAAATTACTAACTGGTTTTTGCTCCTTGAGATTTGGCCCAAGTAATCTGTTGTCTCAATCAAGTGAAATCTGTAATTAATTTCTTACAGCATGAAATGAAAACCGCTAATTCCCATGACATGTTAAATGATTTCCATGGTAATTATAAGAAGGTCAACAAAATACATAACAAACGGATTACATTGATAATATTGAATATTATTGATTCATTCTATGTACGCATATGGCAACATTTCCTTTGTAGTTTATTGTTTTAGTGTTAACATTGTAATTTTATTTTTAGTATTAAGTGAAACAGTTTTTTTTGCCGATTTTTAATTTCTTTTGTTTCATTCAAGATTTTTCATATGTAATATAAATTAAAAATATATTTTTAATTTTATTGTTTTATTTTTGAGTGTTCACAACAAATGTTTTGATTTATAGGTACTTAATTTGGATTATTGAGCTGTACACTTCCATGTATTTTGTCACTAACGACCCGGGTTTCGCCTTTCGGCATCTTCAGGCATTCGAGCGCATGAATGGACTCGAACTGACTAAATTATAGGTACTTGTTTATTATACTGTTTACATTGCATAGTTTGTTATATCTAGCTTATTGTATTGCAGGTCTCATTTCAAAGCTTCCAACCTGTCAGGTTTACCTTACCCATCCTTCAGTGTATTTTAGTAAATGCATCCCAAATTTCAAACCTCATTCATAAGTGATTAGTCCTAATTAGTCCTAACCTTGCTTAATCTGTAGCCGAGTGGTCAACGTCATGCTCTTCGGCTGTGGTGTCCGTAGGTTTGAATACCAGTATGGACATTTCATTTATTGATTTTTCAATCGATGCGTGCGATGTCTAAAGTTCTCTCCCACCCATCAGAGCCTAAAGTGAGAGTCTGTTCTATGGAATATGTGTAATGCAAATAGCCAATGAGTAGTGTTTCTGTGGGTCGGTTGTCTCAAACAAGGGAGGATGGCTTACTTCGTCACCTTGAATTGGTTCAGGTAAGTGGAGAAAAAAGGTAGGTAGGTGTGAATTGTAATTGGAAATAAGACATTTGGAAATTACAAGCAAGAAAATTAACTTCAGGAAGGTTTTAATTTTGTCAAACATGTTCATCTAATCCAGCGGTTCTCAAACTTTTTAAAATTTCCTGTGGGAGGTCCTTCTAAAAAAATTTCGATGGCTCGCGGACCCCTTTACGAAAAAAATAAAATCTATATTATGTTTAAGAAATCGGAGGCGCCAAATACTTTGCACACGCGTTCCACATGCTTTCGGCGTGGGACTGCTTATAGGCAGTTGGTAATAATTTTTTTTTACAATTATGTTTTCAGAAAATATTACATGTTTTGTAAATATTACCATGTGAGAGAGAGTGGTCGAATCTTGGTGTGGTGGGGGTAACGACGGAGTTCAGTCGCTTACTTTTCCTACCTCGGATAAATCCAAAACTAAAGAAATGGTACATGCCAAAATTATAAAAAAAGAGTAGTGTAAATTTGCGTTCGTTTTTTGCGAACCCTAGTTTGAGAACCGCTGATCTAATGTGATAAGTAATTGTGCTTTGGGGAAATTATTGACTTTTGAAAGGTATTTAATTACGCTTTATCTTTCAAATAACCCATCTATCCCCTACTTACCGGGCTACCATACTGATACAAAGTCAGAGAATATGCATACGGTGCAGGAATATTTTAATGTGTAATCAAACAAACAATCACAAATTTCAATAAACGACGAGTTGTCGGCAATCGCTTTATCAGGGGTCTATTGTACCTACCTACCACCCCCCACCACTGAACTACCCAACAACCTAACCTAACTCCTACTCACCCACCTACCAATCCTCTCCCCTGGCTACCCACCCGCCAACTACCTGTCATTCAAGATGAGAAAGTAAAGTATTTTGTTTAGTTTTAAGCAGTTGATCCACATTACAAATTATGTTCAAATTAATTCACTCTCAATTAATATTGTTTTTTTAATACACCCTACCCACCCACCTGCCTACTCGCTTTCATACCTACTTATCTACCTATCCCCTCCCTAACTAGCCACACATAAATATATCCTTTATTATTTTTCAAATAGCCATAGGTATTATTATACTATTTGTATATATAAATTCGCGCTGTTTCTCGGTAAAACATTTTTAGAAAACCTATTTCATTATAATAACGGATTCGCTAGCATTATTCCGTTATATCGAGGTATTACAGTACAAACAACTTACTTTACAATCGTAATATTGTAGTACTTCACCTTCATATTTTTTATATCTTACTACAAGCGAATATTAATAATTATTATTCACAAGTGGGTATATATTTATCATAGCACCTGTGAGATTACCATCTTTGGCCAAAAATACCCAAGTGTCCTTTTTATAATAATAATGCTTTGCAGAGAATGTTGGGGTCGACATTGTATGGTCTTCAGGGTGCTGTTGTGTTGGAAAAATGATTGCTGATAAGGAATAAAGAATAGAGTACTGTTTGAAATATCATTTGAAACTCTGTCAAGGGGTGAAAAAACTCGCCTAGATGTAATATCTAAGACAGATAAAAACGGCCTCTAACACTGTCATTTGAAAGTGATAATGGAGAAATAAATTTTGGACTAAAGTACTAAAAACAGTTCCGTGACATCAACCCACCCGATCCAATCCCATCAGAGACGTCACTTTTAGGCATAAATCACGATGAGAAATATTTATATACCATTCAAATAGGAACATGTAGTTTTTAAAACCTTCAGCGAATGACTATAATTTAAATCAGCGATCGCCAACCGGTGTCCGTGGGCCTCTGGGTACAAGGAGCACAATCGATATATTGGGCTTTATCCAGCTTAGCACCATGGACTTTTCGGGAGTTAAAGTTGTGATATTAATGTACAATGCTCAAGTTCAAAGTAAGCTTGAGAGTGGGTCGATTGTTTGGACCCCAAGAAGTGTGAAATATACGCTTATGATGGGACAAGTTCAGAAGAAATTTTTGAGACTTCTCTATTATTGAGTGTTGGATACTACCCATTGCTTTATCCAAATGACTTTCTCTCATGAATGCTCACGGCTTGATCGCCCGAATAGAAATGTACATCGCCACATATTTCTTTCAACTTATACGAGGCGACAATAATAATTCCGACATTCTTGAGAATGTCAAGCTTTATGTTCCTGATCATTTTTTGAAGAATCGTGGACATGATTTCTTTCAATGAGTAGGACCAGCCTGCCAATGGAGATGCCTCTGCAAAGAGCTTTAACAAAGTTCAACGGTATTTCTTCGGATGTCGACATATTCCACGTGAACGTAAGTGAGTTCAGACAAATAGTGTTTTTTAATAAATTAAAGTAGATTTTGTCTGAATTTACTCGGTTGAATTGACTCGGTTTTAAATGTTTTTTACATTACAAAAGCCGTAAACTTATAATTTGTAGTATTTGTAATAAAATAAACCATCTTCTGGTTGCCAGTCCAAGGTTATCTTTTCACTACTCGTTTCTTATAAATGATCTATTTCCTTGTGGCCCTCGTCTTCACCACAATATGAAGATCTTCGCTATGATTATTTTTAACGCGTAAATAAAAATAAGTTTATAATATTCTAAAATTGTTTTTATATTCATATGCATAATGTGATTAAACTGGAAGATGATTGATTTAATCTTTTATGGTTTTAAACAATCGAAAATATATATTTATGGTCGAGGCTGATTTTTCGTCTTTCCGACGTTCGGAATTTTGATTTGATAGCCGTTCGTCTATTCATTTCCGCCTTTATTGAAACTCTTCCCCTCCTTATTTGGAAATTAGAGACCCTGCCTAACTTTTTTGAATTTTCTTACTCCGTCAGTTCCTTCTATATTAAGTACGTTTCTTTTGTAAGTAAGATTTTGTGTATGTGTGTGTGTGTGAGATGGTAGCTATACTGTTTTTCGTCACTGACATTTACTTGGTAAGGTCTAATATTGTTTTCGTCAGAAATCAATACAAACACTTGTAGTTGAATGTTGGTTTATATTTTTCTGGTGAAGTTTTCGAACGATTCTACGGAATGAAAGCAAACCAAAGACTGACTTTACTTGATAGAACTACGTGTCTGTCTAGGGTTGGAGAAAAAATAGTTTACCGAGTTGACGTTATTGTGAATATTTCTTGATTTAAGCGGTATCCATTTAACAGGTATATGTTGGAATCAAAATTGTAAAATTTTGTATGCAATCTACTTTTGTATATGATACACCGAATCCGTAAAATTGCGAACAGGCAAAACGTGGAGTGAATTCAGATGAATACTATTTTTCAATGTATTAAAGTAGATTTTGTCCTAATTTACTCGGTTGTCTTCCTTGCCTATTTCCAATGTTAACTATTTTTTTTACTGTGTTTAATAGTGTTTTCCACTGCAAAAGCCATAATACAAAAAATTGTGATTTTTGTAAAACGAGTATTTTATAACAAGATTCACTGTTTCTTAACCGGTGGTCCGCAAAGATTTTTGGGTTGGGCAAAACTTTTCTTGAATTTCAAGTAATAAAATAATAAGCACACGGTGTTGCAAAATTAATTGTTTTGAATAATAAATCAATCATATAAATATTTATTATTTTATTCCAATGTTGATGGTCCGCGGATGTAATAAGGTTAAAAAACAGTGAGATATACGATACATATTTCGATGGAGACGTTGGTACACGTAGTAATGTCACTGTGGGAGATTGAGACGACATCTTCAGTTTTGTTGTCGAATATGCAGAGAAGGCTGGCGGTACAAAACGTTTGTACGACGTAAGAGCTGGCTCGGCACACAAAAGAGCTACCTTTGATCTCGCTATAGCGTTAGAAGGACCAGCGAGATACTAAAATAGAATGACACATTGTTGAGGAAGAAAATTTACACCTATTTCTTAATATTTCTGAATCAAGACAGCCATTGTCCAAATTTAATATTACTGATGATTGTCATGGATTAGTCATTATGAAAAATATGTGCAACATTTTTGTTGCCTCCTAACTTTGGTCCAAAGTAAAAGGAATATGAGAGCATTGTGCAAAATGTTATTATTAATATTTAAAAATTTGGATCATACACTATTACACTCGATCACCGATGGGAAACTTCTGTTGGGATTTCATGTAAAGTGAGGGTCAACCTCATAAGGCCGCATTTATTTTTAAAGAATGAAATATGGACAAAAAATACTTACTTTTAAAGTGTTCATTGTTTTAATTTAAGACATCGACTGAGGGTGGGAATGGCGAAACCCGGGTCGTTAGTGACAAAATACATGGAAGTGTACAAAATCTCAACAATCCAAATTTGTTAATTGTTTGTTGGAAAGGCATTATATTTTAAAAATAAAACAGAATTTGTTTTGTACTACAGCGGTTGTTAATGCTTATAAACATGTGGAAGTAGTACAAAAAAAAGTGTTTTATTTTTTAAATATTTATTTTACTTTATGAATATCAAGAAAGCATTTTTTGAAGTTATATTTTAAAAAGTTTTTATAATGTGCCTAATTGCAAAAGCTCAAGATGAAAAAGTGATGTAGGTAATTAGATCTTGAATTTTGGCACCACACCATCGTCAGTACTATGATTTATAGTTCTAATCTGGTTCATATATTGATTGACTTAATGAAGGCCAGTAATTATGGAAGTAAAGAAATATTGTTATCTAAACTCAAACTAACCAAATTTGATCTGAATCGATACTATTCAAACCAATAAAAAACTAAATTGTACGAATGTTTAATGTCTAATATCCGATTCTACTTAAAAGCTTTATAATAAATAGCGTTGAAAAAACATGTAACGTTTTATAACTGAAGCAAATTTCACAGAAAGGATTTTAAAACAATGAAATATCTACAGGAAACGAGAAGTTGGCGGCAAAAATTTTCAAACGTCAAGTTGCAGGAAGTTGTGCGAGAGTTTGCGCGGGAAACAGATTTCGGAAGTGACAAGAAATGAAATAAAACGAACGAAACGACCCAGTTTTAATATTGCCATTGTTGTGAAAGGAAATGTAATATCATCTATGTATTTAATATTGTTTCATTTCTGATAATAATTCTAAATGAAATTATGTACATGATAATAAAGCGGATAAGGGATGGTTTTATAGCTGGTATACACACCAGCATTTTGTACAAAGCGTCTGTCTTAAGCAGTGTTTCTTAACGGGGTTGTTATTATATATTTAACATTTGGAGGGCGGTGTGTCATTCAAGTGGGTGAATGCATCATTGCATATTTTTGAAATTAGTCATCCTTGTCGACCCTTTTTCTGACTTTTTCGTTTATTTCTATTTATTGATTGAATTGGCATTTACTTGGTAGAACTCCATTATAATAGGATAGAGAAACAAATTATTAATTCTGCAGAATTTAACATTTAGTTGAAAGTTATAATGCCATCGTCAGAACTGTAAAACTTAACTCAAACCTATTTTGTTAAGCTGTATATACTGTTTTCAAGAGATATACAACATTACGACATCTCACGTATTCAAAAATCATAACATTTATTTAAAATTAAATTATATTTTTGTTCTGTTAGCTAAGCTAAATAAGTTGAGGTATAGTTCTGACGATGGCGTTATGCCGAAATTTTGTAGAACCAAATATAATGTTGTTTTATTCTATTATTCATTTCTATTCGTACGTGTACTCGAGTACTGCTGTTTTAAAAGTAGTTTCTTTTGAATTTGTTCTTATTTTAAGAAATCTATTACATGACTTGTATAAACGTACCCGTCATAGATGACGGTCTTGAAATTGAAATACAGAATGTCTAAAGTAACTAGTACGTCAGAACTGTGTGTGCATTGCATAACATTTTATTTTATGTGCACCGCGATCGCTTACGTCTCGAGAAAATTTCCTATACCTACATGTGATATGTGATAATAATAAAACGTCTGGGTTATTATATATAAGATATACATATAAACAAAGGTGTTATTTAGGGAGCGATTAGCTACCCACTAGTCCTGTCCTAGCCCTATCCTTCAATTCATACTCTCTCAGAAAAGCAGAGGTTGAGCAACTGAACAACAAGCAGTTCTATGTATCGCGTAAAAAAGTATTGAGTTTATTGTGTGAAATTGAATCTCGAAATTTTCGGAAGCAGATAACAGGGCGCGATCCCAGGTTTGCAGTCCCTTGTTGTGTACTTGTAATAATATGTAAAACAGAGCACAACATCAAACGACGCAGTAATTTATTATGTCATAATTTTATGATACGGCCATATTTTAAATTTTGTAAATAGAGCGAGAGTAAGAAAACAAGACGTAAGAATAAAGCAAGCGAGCAGGCAAACAGGGCTTGTCGGAAAATTAAAATGTTTCACAAGAGTTATGGTGACTTGTGACCTGCAAACGTAGACTGAACACGGAACAAAAATATCTCAGTTATGCTACTAAAGTATTGAGATACAGCAAGCAAGCATAACTAAGAAAATTAGCTGGCATTTTTAACAAAAATGTTTCATAGTATTAAAGTTGACACGAGGCGTCTAAAAGTGAAATCCGGTGAATCCACATTTTGTCAAAATGGAAAAAAAAAAATTCTTTTAACCATGTCGGCTTCTAGTGCCAATTTAATGCTAGTTATTCAGCTGTTCAACCTCCCTTTTTTTCGAAAAGAGTGAGAATAAAAGGCTAGTCGGTCTCGATACCTTCGGTTTTTATGATCGAATGAGCAGGAGAGAAGAGCAGGACTCAAAAAAAAAAAACTTCGAACAGAAATCCATACATCGGTTGAAAAATCAATTTAAGAAACGGTCCGTACTAAGGTTCAAAACCGTGAGATCCTTGACCGAAGCTAATGACTTTGAGCACTGCACCACGGATACGATGATTTGCCAAAATCGAACAAAAAATACATACATAGAGTAAAAATGCTTTTACGCAATATGTAATGATATAAAGTCTTTTTTTAAATTATTTCTCATGTCACGGAAAGATAAATTCAAAGCGAATATGTTTAATTTTATTCGACTTGCGGTTGACAGGAAAATCTAAAAAAAATATATACACATAAGTCATTTCACACAATATATACGGAAAAGAAAGTTTAAGCTATTAATAACATACAGAAAGCGATAAATTTAATAGTTACAATCAAATACCGATACGCTCAAGTCTATTAAGCTTATATTCTTTGCAATTAGCGGTTATCTAACTAGTAGGATTATGAATTCCGTTGTTAATTTGAAATATAATACGATGGAAAAATAATCTATAAATAAAGCTAATAATTTATGCGTGGAACAGAAAAACGTCATTTATTACTAACATTGCAAAGTGGAAATATTGGTTTTTGCTTTTACACGCCTCAGATGATAATTTAACTATTCAAATTATGCAATTTTTCGAAGAATTAGCCAATTACATAAATTAAAAGAAGATGATTTTCTTATTACAATAAATAATTAAAAATAAAATGTATACTCAATTTATTGAGTATATATAACTTTCTATTTAAAATGACAAATTTACGTAATTATATTAATTCTATTATACATTTTGCCGGTTCCGTGGTCGAATGGTCAAAGTCGTCGGCTTCGGTCACGGTGCTCACGGACTTGCACCCCAGTACGGATAGTTTCATAAGTTGATTTTGCAATCAATTTATGGATTTTTGTTCGATGGCATGAATGTTTTGTCATGTCTGAAATTTACTCCCACCCATCCTATTCTGAAAATAGGACTGAGGGAGAGTGATTAGATTATCATTAATCTTGTCCTAGCCCTATCTTTCTATCCCTACTCTCATCAAAAAGATAAACTGAGCAGCTGAATAATAAGCAATTTGCGTAGAAAACTTTTGTTCAGATAAACTTCATTATGAGTCCATATGATCCACGTTCGGATGGGCTCAAACATGAGGAAAGAAATGGAATATTATTGATCTTAATATTTTTTACATTGATAATTTCTCAAAAGAGTTTAGACAATATTCTTTTGGGAATGCTGTCGTCATACTCTCTTGAATCTGGAAGATCATTTTTTCGTCTATGACGCTGGGCTTGTAATCCAGAAAATTCTTAATAACATTATAACTCGGTGTTTGATAACAAACTCTTAAGAATGAAGCCTACAACAGCTGTGGCCGATTCCATGGTGTATTTTTTCAAATATTGCTTCTTAACAGCCATATAAAACACCAGTTGCAAAGGCTTTCCGTTTTCGCTTTATTGTATTTTGTATATAATATTTCCAATGCATGGGGTGCGGTGCTGGAGTCAGTTGTGGTATTTTTGCAATAAATTTTTGTATAAACCACTTCTCTTATCAATCTGGAGCATATGTGATGGGGTCTTAAATGGAGCGTCTTGACTGAAATCGGTGACGTAAAGCTCTGTACCAGGCCAAGAAACATGAGGAGTAAATTAGTTTCTTTTCATGATCGTTATGGAAGTCAGCCGTGAAACAGCGGCTACATACACATAACGGTTTGCGGAAGGAGCAACCAGCGTCTAAGCTCTGTTACTTTAACTGGTTGTTGATCAGTTGCTAAATCATATATTCGAAGATCATAATGAAATAAGAATGGGATCAGGAAACGACTATTGCTTGGTTTCGTCATTCTCAGTATCGGATAGTCTTCGATGCCTTTAGATACGAATTGAAAAACCAATCTGTGAGATTTTACATTCCGAGACTGAAGCACGTAAATCCTCAATCGAGTCGATGAAAGCCCAAGAGCGTTGATTTCTCTATTACAGGACCGACTGAATGCGAAAATGCATCTTTTTTAGTGTACATAAATGATGTGATTCACATAAAACCCAAATACAATTGGATATGATTTAAGGAAAATAATATTTTTTACTGATATTATGTCTTTTTTGATACAAAATGAAGTAAAAGTATATATAATCAACCAATGTATTTTTCCACGGCCAAAGTATAACGGTTTTAATCAAACTATCTGAGTTTTTCAATCTAAAAGATATTAGTGTAATCAGTTTTGAAATCTTGAGCGGATGAAGTTTTTCTTGCAGGTGCCTGCGAGGTATTCTATCTGTAGGAAAGTTTTCTACCTACATGTGATATATAGATTGTTGGTTATCCCTAAGGAAGGGATGGCAATACCGGACGATTAAATCAATACCGGTATTAACATTGTTTCATAATACCGTCATGGTAAATATTAGGACAGTAAGTCCTCTACTTGGTAGTATTCGTTCCTAAGAGTTAATTCAATGCTTAATTACTATATAATATAAAGACTTCTATCGATATTGGGGGTATATCGATAGAAGTCTTTATAAAAGAACTGCATGTTATTCAGTTGCTCAACCTTTCTTCTTCGAAGAGGTTAGGGATAAAAAGGTAGAATTAGGACTACCGGGAATTTTAGACGTCACATACATCCATGCCTACTAACAGAAATTCATAAATTGATTGAAAAATTAATTTATGAGATTGTCCGTACTGTAATTCGAGTCCCTGACATCCGTAACCGAAGTCAACGTCGTTGATCACTGCACTATGGACCCGATATCTATCTTTGGCAACACTAAAAAAAATTGTGTATGGCTACTTACTCTGGACAGAGTTAGGACGGTGGAAAAAGTAGCGGCAGTTAACGGTGTACATTTTCGGTATTATTTTATGTGTTTCACATTTTCGTATCGAGGGATAGTTAAAGAAAATGAAAGTAAATATATAAAACATCTTGTAGTATAATTTTTTCATCTTTTTATGTCAAGAGTTCGTAAAAATATCTGAGAAATTGACTGATTGATTAATCTAATTTTGTTGTTACTCTCAACCGCGTAACTGCGGATCTGCGCTAAGTCGAATCCGCGTAAATGAAGGAATCACTATATTGGTATTCTGAGAATATATAAAGATTAACGAAAAAACGATAAGGTAGGTATAATACCAATGCAAAAATAAAATTGTTATTAAAATATAATGAAAGCATAATAATAATGATTTGATTTCAATAATATAATATATGGAAATTTACAAGAACTAACGCGTGGCTAAACACAAACATGAAGAAAAAAATACGCTTGTGGGATAAATGATCTCTGTCAATACACGTGTTTTAAGGGCAATGTGGTTTCATTCCGTCAAGAACTCTTACTCGATTTTACTTAATTTTCAATACCGAAACCAATAATTAATATCGGGATCTCGGGCCGATAATACTGACATTGCAATCCCTACTTACTAAGAACATCGCCTCGTTGGGTTGCACAAAGCTGAGATGAGAAGAAAGAGAAAATATAATAAAAATATTGCAGTTTCTCTTCGCACACTCTTGATTAATGGATAATTTTAGAAACGTCCAAAATATTTATGTTCTATTTTTGCAGGGAAACTTCTATTGAGAAATGAAGCGAAAAATTAACTGAGCTTTAAGATAAATATATATTTCGTGCTTGGATTACACACAGCTTTATATAGATTGTACTTTAAGGTAAACAAAATATTGTAAAATTTCTATATTTATATCTCTACTACATAACAAAAATACATCTATAAATCTGTCTGTGTCTGTCTGTCTGTCACAAGAACTTCTCCCATACGGTGTAAAAAAGCGACGTGAAATTTGAACAATCATTCTGCCTGCAGTTACTGTTTGGTCACAAAATTTTATCCCGATCTATTGTTTTCGTTAAAGATTTGCTATCTGGTTCATAAGCACGTGCGACATCATTCGACAACTATCGCAAAAAAAACAAGTGACGTCTTGTTGTTTGATGTCAGCTTATAATGTTTCCACTGATGACTCAACAACTAATGAGCACTTATGTAGAGATTGTTAAATCGACTCACTGAGTCAGTCAGTGTTGTTGTAAAAGAAATGCCCGCTATGAAAAATGTTAGAATGCTAGCTGAAAGACTGAAAATAATTCAGGACTTACCTGCATTCATCGTTATCTTTTAGGTATCGATAGTCATATTTACAAACTAGCTGTTTTGTATAGGCATAACTGTTAGTTCAAAGCCTGGATCCGGTAAGTCACGATTCGCAAATTAATTCAACAGTTTTATTCAATAACTTTTCACGAGAAGATATTGCAGGATGGAATAAGTGTTGGTAAAATGGCGTCGCACGGGCGAAATCCTTCGGAGAATAATAATTTAATAAATGTCAGATTAGGCGGGCACGTACTTTCCCCGGTCTCATGCAAAACTACGTGATACAAATTTTAGTAGACCGCCACAACATAACACAATACGTATTTCAAAATTGCCACACACTGTCAATTTTAAAATATGTGCACGTCGCTTTTATATAACATATAAATTTGTAGAAAATTTAGTCCCAAACAGATTTAGCCACAAATATGTAAGCAATCAAAAAACCGCCAACGTATATACTATAGACAGGTTCATAATGACGGAGGGTGGGTGAAGGGGAAGTTGCCATTGTCCTCACTTTAAGGAAGGCATGCAAACTTTTATTTGTAAAATTATTTATGTGATACAGGTAAAAGTATATTGAATAAATATCTTAGCATTACCCCGATCTGCTAAAGCGCCAAACAATTTAATATTATAATATCAAATGGGAATTTGAAATAAATTTTGTATATTTAGATACCATTTGTCACCAACGACCCGAGATTCACCTCTCGTCGTCATCGAGAATTCGAGTACATGGATCAACTCAAACAGAATATTCAAATTTGATATTTGAAATTCCATCAACCACTCTCAGTCGATATCTTATATTATAGAAATGGGAATTGTTTTTTTAAAGTCACTTGAGATTGATTCGGGGAGAAGAGCATAACCAATATATTTATGTGTTTCTCAAATTTAACCTGAAACAATATAAAATTGTTACTGACTCTGCTAGATGTTGAACTCTGACCCGCCTTAACGTTAAGGTAAAGGTGTCATCGCTAGACCACAGATGCCAACAAATAATATAACATACTTTTATTCCGTACTAGTAACCCTTTGAAAACGGGTATTTTACATTTTTGAAATATGTACGTATTATTTAACGAATGTGTATTCTTCCAGCCCGTAGATCTTGTGCTCAACAATTTATCGTTGAGCACACAACTACTTTACTGTGTTAAATTTATTAATTCTGAATTTGTATATTTAGTGCATTTTAGTGACGAAAATGTGAGAAATAGGAAATACTACTGTAGCGTTCATAATAATAAATTACTCTTACATTAAAAATAATTGTAAAATTAAATTATTTTTATGAAAAAACTGAAAAAACGCGAATCGAATCGCGCTCATTAAGTGACGAGGTGCTACGGAAAGTGCTACGCCGTAGACGCAACTACTATACATACAATGAGAGATTATTTTTTAAGTTATCTTCTGAAATTCAATATGAAATATAGCATTTCTATTAGAATTCCGCTAAGGGACTCAAATGCAAGTATAATATTATAATTTCGTGGTTTCTATTGGTTAAAATCCTATGAAATGTATTGTATAACATTTATGAATAAATTCGAATTAAAAAAAACCCATGCAAGAAATGACCGGGTCCATCGTGCAGTGGTCAATGTTGTTGGCTTCTGTTACAGAACTTACGGGCTTGAATCTCAGTACGGATAGTTTCTTGAATCGATTTATGGATTTTTAAAGCATTGGTATTTGCAATTTCTAAAATTTCTCTTTCACCCATTCGATCCTAAAAACGGGACGTAGCGAGAGTGGTTAGCTAACCACTAGTTCTGTTCTTGCCCTGTGCTTCTATTTCTAGTCTCTTCGAAAAAGAAAGGTTTAGCAACTGAATAACACGCAGTTTTATACAAATTTCTGTTGAGATATCTCCAAAATACTCCACACTGAGAACGGACATGGTTAAAAGAATATACAATGATATATTCAAATAATTACATTTTTAAATGTATTTATTTAATGTGTTCAGATTATCTGTAAAAGAAAACATATTTTATTGCATACAACTAAAACATAATTTCGAAAGAATTCAGATGCAGTTTGACTTTAAAATGCCTTCTCTCAGAGGAAATTACAAAAACACTTATACATGTTTATATAATGACCGACAGGGGAGTATTCCTTTATGTACCCAATATTATAAAACATCGCGTAAAATTGAGAGCCATAAAACATCATATATCAAAAATTGCACGAAAAATTCTTTCCTGCATCTTCAACTTCTTTCTTCAATCGCCCCATCTTCAAAGCTGTTGAAATTGAACAAATTTTTAATATTTTGTAGATCTACAATAAAAACAGTTTCTCCATGAACCATGAAATATTTTTTTTGTTAGTTAAATCATTAAGAACTCATCTAATGTCACCCAAAGAGGAAGAAAACTGCTCACCAGTCACAAGGTTCAGGTTTTAGGGTCAAAATCAAATGTTGACTTTTCCATTTTAATATTTAAGGATCTTGGCGATGGGGTTTTGTAGTGTTTTTGATTTAAAAAGTACCTAGGTCATTAGTATAAAGCTGTAGTATAAAATATTTTTTTTTTGAGTAATTACTCCTGAGACGCTCTCTTTTAAAAAATCAGTGGAATGGACAACATATACAGCCCGATGAAAAAATGATGGCTGTGAAGCAGTGGCGGACTGTGGTGGGTGTTTAAAGTATCAATTTGAGAATGTTTACAGGAAGTCCCTATAAAGCTGTGTTAAAATATTTTCGTATATGATGTGTATGCGAGAGTCGTGCCTTTCTAAAAATTACTTTTCTTCTATGTATCTACAAAAGTATATAGACACAAAAGCTTGTAATTGGTTTACATAAAAGCGAATGATATATCAACATTCTCAACCTTAGTAATAAATCTCAAAAACACGCTTCTGAGTAAGTTATTTGCTTGCAGAACTTCTTTTTATGTGTAAAACCACGCGTGAATCAAAGTTTTGTACTTACTTTACGTTATGTGTAGTTAGGGTTGCTAATTTTGATTGATCAAAATATAATATAAGTACTCTCTTTCCGGATTTTTTGTAAAGCAAAACGCTTATGATATGGGAGTAAATTATGGAAAAATATTATGCTGTTTGTTATATTGACGAAAGTATAAGCTAAAATGATTGTCTCCGTTTCATATGTATCCAAAAACATATGATAGTAATAGCTACGCCTTATCGATATTATTGATAAAGTATGATTAAAATAACATGAAAATTTGACTGAGTTATGCAGAAAGTATCTTGTTTACAAAAAATAAAAAAATAAAATATAATATACATCAGGTAGCATTACCAATACAGTTGATAATTTAATTGAGATTGAGAAAGGAAGTGTGTGTATTATATCAATAGTTATTGAGAAATACGTAGTCGCATAAAAACGTAAGGACAACGTTTGTTCTGTTAGGTATTTATTGCAAATGTTTAAATCATTTAAAATGTTTAAATCATTGACCCAGACCAGTTTATAAAACAATATTGAATATCCATGTTTAGTGCTGAGAAAATTTAAGATAGATGTTATAATAGATGAGACGACATTTTGACATCTCATAAGGACCATTTGATATAGAGCACAGTCGCCAGCCCTATCTGTAGATATCAGAATCAGAATGAGCATCAAGCCCAGTGGCGTGGCGTCAAAGTGCCTCAGCAGGGAAAACTTTCCCGCAATGAATTCCGCGCGAAGTGGCTCCCCGCGATAAAGCCGAAAACTTTAACTATAAAAACTACTTTATTTAATAATCCGCTAGCTGCTGGCAGACTCCTCCCGCCTAAATCCGTTGCAGGGTGTCGCGCTCTATCCGCCCGCCATTTGATATATGACGCCTTTTTACGTGGAAAGTTACTGGGAATCAATTTAACTTTATCAAGTAACATAGTTGAGAATCTTTCCTGCGTTTTCGGTTTATCACACTTGTATCATTTGATTGAATTGGCGTTTACTTGGTAGAACTCCATTATAATAGGATAAAATAACAAAATTATTTAGTTATACAATTTTTTTATCAGGTAGTTGAAAGCTATTTCGGTTTTACGCCATCATCAGAACTATATGGTCAGAATATTTGTTATTTTATTCTATTACACTTGTATCACTTTACTCTCTTGAAATAATGTTAATTTGCGAGCGAAGCATAAACCAAAATCAACAAACGTATAATAAATACATTTTTGTTCAAGTATGTTTTATTATATTAATAAATGCTTCTGCAAATTCACAATATATCTTTGAATTTAAAATCAATTATGGAAGACTGAGAAGGATTAAAATATGTCACCAAATATTAACTCAAACGGAAAAGACTATCATTCTTTTCAGTAAAAGTAAATTGTCGTTAAAATCTGGGGTGAAATTAACATATTATATTAAACACAAAAATACCAAAGACAAGCAAAGGATCGAAAAATAATTATTGTTAATACAAATTGTTTAGTTACTAATACAGTTATTGTTATTCGAGCATTTCTTAAATAAACTGAAAGAACAGTGAAAACTGGCAATTTATCATTTTCGCAAACGACACAACGCTGAGGTTTGCGGTCTGTACAACGTTGCCAGCGCAGCTTAATCGATCAAGGTTGTTAGATTGAGCTATTTTTTAACCGTATCCGCTCACAATGTTGAGCATCTGGACACCTAATGGAGGTATATCAACATAAGTTTTTATACGAGAGCTGCTTGTTACTCAGTTGCTCGATATTTATTTATTTCGCAATTGTCCGTACTGGTATTCGAATCCGTGAGCACCGTAACCAAAGTCGACGTCGTTGACCACTGCACCACGCACCCTGCATAGCTACCATAGTTACCTGAGCTATGAATGTCACGTGTATTCTATGGCTAACCATGAATTAGCCAAGAAAGTTATGTCCAGCAATCTAGTGAGGCGTAGGGGCTAAAAAACAGTATAAGACTTGGTCATCTAGATGTGGTTGTCTATGGTTCTCGTACGCTCGAAGTACCACACTACTAAAACATTGATAGAGAGAAATGTTGCATCCATGGTCACGATAGGAATGATTTTTAATATATATAGTTTATAAAGTTTTCCGGTTATGTAAAAATTGCGTAGCATTTCTTTATACAAGAATTATTCGACATAAATAATTGATTTCTAGTTCAGAAATAGATCTAAAGATGGCATGAAGTCAAAATAGCTATCACCCATATTTTATAATGCCTGTGGAACTAACAACTTTGTTATTTTATCATTCATTCGTAGTAGACTTGAAAGTGACTAGATTTTTTGTACCTCAAGAAGTTTGAAATATACCCTAATGGTGGAGAATTTTGAGACTTCTTTATTTGAGAGCGTATGGATTCTCCCCATGGTTTTATCCAACTGAATTTCTATTTGACATGCTCACTTTAACAGTTTGAACTCCCGAAATGAAATGTAACTCGTCACATTTCTTTCGACTTATACGAGGCCAAAATGAGAATTCCACAATCTTTGTGAATGTCAAGCATTATGTTCAATGTAATTTTTTTAGGAATCTTGGATATGAATTGTTTGTTCTTTCAAAGTGTACAACCAGCCTGCCAATAGCGATGCCTCTCAGAAGAGCTTTAACAATTTTCAAGTTTATTATTTCGCATGTCGAAATATTTTTTAAAGTGGATTTTGTCTGAAATTACTACCTGCCAATTTCCAATCTTTACTATTTTTTTTACTATATTTTAATCGTTTTTTACAATATAACCATAAATTTGTAATTTATATATCGCAAAGTCGGCGTCCGTGGCGCAGTTGGTAGCATCGTGGGCTACAGTGACGGATGTCTCGAGTTCAATTCCCGGTGCGGACTGTTTTCATAAATTGATATTTCAATCGATTTATCGATTTCTGTTCTTACTCTGAGTGTTTGTGTTGTCTAAAAAACTACCTCCTCACCCACCCATCCCATCCTCACGAGGCGTAGCGAGAGCGATTAGCTAACCACTAGTCCTGTCCTAGCCCTATCCTTCTATCCCTACTCTCTTCAATAAAGAGAAGTTGAGCAACTGAGTAACAAACAGTTCTCATAGAAAAAAAGTCTGTTGAGATATCTCTATTAGGAGACCATATGCTCCACAGTGGGAGCGGACATGGAAAAAAAATATGTCACAAAGTCTAACAATTCAAAAAAAAATCGTTCTGAAATAATTACGAAACAAGATTTTGGGTAAGCTTAATCTTATACTGTACATTTAAAATTGCTGTGAATTTTAATATAATTCTAGGATTTTCTAAAGGTGTTTTTGTAATGTTTATAAATATATACATTTTTAAAATTAGTAAAAAGATTTTTCAGAGGTTTTCACAAGATTTTCGTGATTGTTACAGTATGGATTTAAAGCGATAATAACCACTGTCATTATAAAATAACTACAGGCTATATTTTGGAACTGGTAGATATCGGTGTTCTAATTATCCTCATGCTGGACTCAAAACTGTTTTTTCTTCTTCTTACACCTTGGAACTAAGGTATCGATTTATTAATAAATCATAATAGAGTTCCATCAAGGATATGCCAAACAATACATAATTTTGGTTTTGGGTATTTTAAATTGCTGATAATGTCTCAGTTACCGTTATTAGTAAAACACGTTCAATTAATAGTCAAACAATATAATAACATTAGTCGAATAATAAAGATTACTGTAACTTGTGTGTATGCGAGAGTACAATTAATTTTGAAGTCACTTACCATTTAAGCTAAATGCTATTTTGTATTTCAAAGAAGATTACAACTAACAAGTCAACTGCCACAATTAGTAGAAAGTTAAGGATATTATAATAATCCGCATTTGACAAAGATAACAAAGTTTGGTTTAATTGGAATACTCATTGATTACTTACTTTGTGATTGTCAATTCTGTTGGTATATAATAATATATTATATACGTATCAAAAATATACAAAGTCTTAGATTACCGCCAGTGGTGTAGAGCTAAATAAAAAGTCTAGTAGCGCTGATTAATTATAATATTTTAATAACCGCTACTTACGATCCAATTTCCGCACCAAACATTTTAAATAAAACGTTCTTTCAATACAAAAATCATTTTGTTATATTTATGTTAAAATAAATTATCAAACTAAAACAAAGTTAAATATATGATATTCTTCAAACATAAACAAAGAGACAATCAGTATCTATGAGGTCACAGAATTGCTTGAGGGTCGAGCTTAATTATTACATTAGTATTGAGAACCAAAAAGAAAAAAAGGTAAAAAGTTATCCCATTGTGTATTTTATTTAATTAATGGAAGTTATGTGGAAACAGATAGCACGACATCACTGATGTGTTTTTATAACGTCTATAATATACAATATTTTCAAGAGAACACATTTTTGGGTCCTAAAATTTTACAAAACTTGTACAATTTATATTAAGAAATATTCCCAGATTGCTCCACTACACCACTGAATCTTTTAATTATATTACTTTTATTTGGTTGTTTATGGTAGACTGTTCTCGTATTGCTTTTTTAAAGCTAAAAATGATTATTGACATCTTTCATATCGAGTATTGTTTTTGTCATACGTATTTTAAACTTCTTATTATTGTTCAAAATATTACCGACGCATTTAAAGAGTTCTACGAAACACAGTTTGAAAGACTCTGCATTTTTTTAATTTTAAATATGTGCAACAGTATTTCAGACTATGAAATATTCTAAGAGTTACCTGTGGAAAGTTTTAGTGATTGGTATTATTAAACATAACATTTCAGTAATACAAAAATGATGTTGAAAAAATATTAAAGATAGTGTATTCACGCAGTAAAACGAACGAAACAATTTTTTTGTGCATGTTCGCATCGGAAACTATCAGGTGTTTATTTTCTATTCGGACCGCAATAAAAGGATATAGGCTATATTGGAATAATAAAAGTGGTGTAAAATGAAAATATAGCTTTTTCATTGACTCTTAAAAGACTTATCCCGAAATATTAATGCGGATTCATCTTGGGGAGTTCTTTTTTTGAAACTTATATTACAGCGACACGACTTTGTTTTTTTAAACCATTTCCGCTCCCAACGTGGCCGTTATTTCCAACAATTCGTCACTATCAACTATCCGAATGTCGAATAGTTTCTGAAGTATGAAAATAATACTAAAATTTCAATTTGTAAAATTAATAACATACAATTATATAAATACACATGGCAACTGTCTCAGATTACTATAACGGTATTTCTTCAATTACTGAAATTGCGGCATGCTTAAAGGGTTTTTTGGCCGGAGTCATTCGTCTAATTCAAGTATTATGATAAGATATTGAAAACGCCCGTGTTGGGTGAAGGCAAAAAATATCACTACCTGAAGTATTCATTATTGTTCTTGAAATCTGTAGAAATTGTGATGTAATCTTTCGTCAATTTTTTAAAATACGTCATCAAAAATTATTACAAATACCATTCGAATAGTTGCCCAAATATTCGAATATCGCATAGTGAAAAATGGTCCGAATGTATTCGAATATTCGAGTTGGAGTCCCTAGTAGCCATCTTCCTAATGCAGGTATGTCAGCAGACATTCTATCTACGAGAAGTGATTGTAACTCAGTTGCTCAACCTCCTTGTTATATAAGGCAGTAGAGATACAAGGGTAGGGCTAGGACAGTACTAAAGTGAGACCTAACGGGGTGCCATGATCGCAGTAATTGAATTTTGTATTAGCAATAAAAAAGTGTTTTATTTTTATAAATATCCATGTCTTTGAATGCCTTTCCACCGAGAATTGACAATTAATGTTTAAAAGCGATTATCTTGGTATTGTTCAGTTATCGTTTTTTTACCAAGAAAGCAATTATAAAGGAAGGCTTCCACGGCGAGTATCGTGAAAGAAACACTTGTGGTATTATAAATTATAATCGAATTGAAATTTCCAATTTCCCCTCTGGCTTATTAATATTCATTCGAAAATTGGCACTCGAGGTTGCAAGGGAATTATCTGATGCGGCACTTTAACCACTCGACTAACAGCTACTTTAAGCATTTCAGTTTGACTATACGACAGTAAAGAAAAGAATCAAAGATAACATATTCACATATTATTTAAAAATATATATTTATGCGGAATTAAGTTACTATAGGTGTAAAATACTGAAATAAAATACATGTGAGGGGTTTCACACACAGTTTATTTTAATCACAAAAGGTACTACCTTGTTAAGTATACATACATTTCTACATTTCATTTTTTTGGGTCCGTAGTCGACTGGTTAACGTCGCTGACGTCGGTTACGGTGCTCGCGGGTTCGAGTCGTAGTACGAACAGTTTCATAAATTGACTTTTCAATCGATTTGTGGATTTCTGTTCGAAGGCGTGAATGTTTTTAATATCTCAAAATTCTCTCACACCAATCCAGTCGTAAAAAAATTAGGCGTAGCGAGAGTGATTAGCTGACCATTCGTGCTGTCGTAGCTCTATCCTTATATCCTTACTCTCTTCGGAGAAGATAGTTTGAGCAGCTGAGTAGCAGTTCTCGTAGAAAAACTTGTGTTTAGATACCTCGATTGGGACGCCATATGCTCTACATTGGGAAAAAAGGTTAAATATGTATATATATTTACAATTTCCACTCCCACTTTTGAGTATTTGAACTACTAATGAAGTAAATCAACAGATCTAGTATTCACATAAACTGGTTTATTTACTTTAATATAAAATTAAAGTTGATAGCTTTGTTATTTCACTGGCAGTTGCAAAGTGTGATCTTTAAGATGCACCTTCAGACTAACTATATCGCATTATTTATTTCTAGGTAGGTAAACAATGATTCTAATTTTATATTAAAAATTAAATTTCTACAAGTTACCGTCGAATCCATCGAAAGTATTGTTTTATTTTACTTGCACGTCCACTTTTTCGGAGATGACAAGATTGACAAGGATTAGACCAGAAGTTAGTTAATCACTCTGTTTTTTCTGAATCGGGTACAGAACAAGTGGATATGAATTAAGCTGTCATAGACTTTCTTCGATTCCGGTATTCAAAACCGTGACCCACAATAGAGCGTATGAAGGCTCAGCAGTATTATTATAATGTGCAGTGTTCATTCGTGGCACATTTGAAAACACTCGCAGGTTTTATTCTCTAGCAGTAATAACACAATGAGAAAATAGCACGAATTATTGAACATGGTAGTGATTTCAGTATTGCGCGTTATACTCCAGAAAATAATATTTCTACGAATATAAGCCGAGAGAGCCTAAAAATTGAAAATATTTTCTGAGCGTTTATGATGGTTGAACGATTGCCTTACAATCATTTTTCGATAAATAATTGCTGTTGGATTTTATTAGCTTTATGGTATTTAAACATATTTTTGTTAGAGTTTATAAAAATTAAATGAATTTTATATATGTAACATGAACAAAATTAAACATTGTTATGTGAAAATTCCAACACTCCCTACGTATGATCACGCAAGTGCCAAATATGTCATTATAATATAACACATATTATGTTTTTGCACTTTTTTATATACGCATTCACTTCTATGGTTAGGCATCAAACAACAGAGAAAACTAGATTTAATGAAGTAGCACTGTCCCAATTTTGAAGAAGATTCATGGTGTCGTTACTTTGTAATTGTGTTATGAATCTTTGAAATATCAACACTCTTGAAAATTCTCATGTTTGTATATACGGGATTATACGTAGAGAGTATTTATTAATAAGCTTATTTCTATAAAAAGAGTTTTAGAGAAAATATTGGAGTTAATTGTTTATTTATAGCTTCTCTATTGTCAAAGTAAAATTTTCACCTTATTGAAAGATGTGAATAATCAATAACATAAAAACAGAAATATGTATTTTGTTGCATTTATAATAATATGTTTAATGCTTTGCTTGCATGTGTATTTTTTGTTTTGTGCCTGAGGAGAATTTATTTTACTTAGCGTAGAGATGGCAATAAATTCAATTTAGCGAGGGATGGAGTTTACATAAAAAAGATCCCTCCGCGGCTCACTTCCGTACCTTCCTTCCTTCACGAAAATCTCCTTTGAGCGAAATATTTTATGACGCAGATTACTTCAAACATTTCGGTTTCTTGGATGTCTCCAAAGGCACAATTGATGGAAACAAGAGACTTTAGTGTCTTTGCGAAAAATAGCGTTGGAAATTATTATTTTTAAATCTGTTTAGTCATAACATCAAAGTAAAATCATGAAATTCAATTTACAAGGGACAGACCGAAGCATTGGTAAACGTGTGAAATAGGAAATTTTATAATTTGAAAATTATGTAAAATAAACATTCATAATTTTAAATGAACCATATAACATCTTACAATGATGTTATTCGAAATCAAAGTCGTACCATTGATATATTATTATGTTTTTAAATAAGACAACAGTTGAAATTAAAAAAAAACACAATATTCCAGAGAGTAAAACGAAAAATAGCGACAGAGCTTTGCTTGATTTTCTCTGTTAGAATAACGATTAAAATACTATCCACAATTTTATTTTATGGATTGAATTGGGCTTACTTACTCGGCAGAGCTCTGTTAGATTACATTATATATATGTATAAATTGTATATAATAGTTCTGAGTTCTGATAACGGCGACGTATAGAAGTAACTGTTAAATAATTATTGTGGGCCTAAATACATTTCTATTTTCGATCGTATTAAAGCATTTATTTACTACGAAGGAATTCAATTGTTGCGTTGAAAACGCTTTAAATCTTTTCAATACAACATTTATTCTGTAAAACTGATATTTTACTTTTCCGAAAAACTGATCTGATAGCGAAGATGATACAGAACCACGCGGACCAGTATTCGCATCCTTGGACTACGTAAATGCTTTGTGACAAAGTATAGAGAGAGATTTGGTGTAGTTTAATTTTAAAACTAAATTTACTCATAAGTTCCATTTCGATTAAAATGGTCCTGTAAAGATCAATTTGTATTAGACGTATTGCGATATACAGACCATTATTGGTCTCCCTTATGAAACAATAAGCATTTTTCAAAAAATCGATGATATTCGTCGAAGAAGAAACCTATTCTATGAAACGACTTAATTCAAAGACAGATGTCATTACGTCGAAAGGTTCACTCGACCGGAAAAATAACAAAAGGTTTGAATCTTTGATAAACGCTTGGCGCTGACCCTTTTACCGCGGTGGTCGTGTTGCGTCGAAGGAGGTATTTATGCAAATGTAGCCGAGCACCAACAATCCCGCAGGCCTATCATTTGTTTCCCGGCAAAGCCTCTAATCTCGCAATTGGCGGCGCACTCGCACACACCACCCTAGCCTCATCGAAATAATAGTTTTATTTTGCATTGGGAATTATAAATTAAAACCACACACCCATACTATAAAAGTATTCACAGGTAGAGTAGTAACCCTTCATTCACCATTACCGCCATTTTTCCAAAGTTCTGAGAAAATTCTGAGAAAAAATATTCTAGACTTAGAAGTAGGTGAATTAACATGAATTCAATTCATTTATATAATGTTAAGAATTAAACACAATTTATTTTGTACTACTTCCACCAATTATTTTATATATATGTGTATTTATATTTAAAACCCTGTCTGCTCCCAATCTCGTGCACATGTTCTCTTAATGGTGGTATCTCAATAGAAATTTTGCTACGAGAACTGCTCATTACGCATTCATGAGGATTTTAAAATTTACTTTGAAAATGCTTTTTTAAGGCAAGCTCCACCTGAAATCTTTCCAAATTATTTTTTAGGTTAACACATATTAAATAAATACATTTAAAAATATAATTATTTAAAAAAAAAACACATTGCTCATTTTTTTTTTTGAAGAGGGTAGGGATAGAAGAATAGGGCTAGAACAAAACTAGTGTTTAGTTAGTCGCTCTCGCTACGCCCTGTTGTTAGGATTAGATGGGTGTGAGAGAATTTAAGACTTCGTAATTACATATCTACGTCTACAAAAGAAATACAATAATCGATTGAAAAATCAATTAAAAAGTCTGTGCGTACCAGGACTCGAAACCAACGACGTTGACCACTGCGCCACGAGCCTGAAATTTTATATATATCTGGTAATTATATATGTAGAAATAAATAACCTTGTTAAGGTTAATATTTTATTAGTTGATAATGATCGCGATGAGCGACGCCGGTCCTAATCATTATTAAAAATGTGGAAGTTGTATAAAACAAATTGTGTTTTATTTTTGAAAATATAAAGCCTCTCCACCAAGAATATTTTTTAGACAGTAAACACCTTAAAGTTTCCGAGGCTTGTAGCCAAAGACTCTGTTCGAACTCCATATAAAATATAAAATAGTTATTAACGCCAAGGTACGGATTCTTTTCGTGGTATCCGTTTCCTGTCTAGATAATGTAAATGTATGAAATTACTTACCCTTTTGTTGGAATCAAATTACCATGGTAAATCTTTTCGTGTTTAATAAGATATACTGTAGATCACATAACGTATTTTGAGACCTTCAAATTAGTAAAGATCATAATTATTAAATGTATATTTCGACAAAATAAGATATTTTATTTGAATAATAATGTAATATGTACATTTTAAAAGTACAATGTTGCGTCCATGCATTTTCTCCCTTGTACTGTGTGACACTAATACCCGACACTTTATTGTCGATTAAATGGTATTTTTAAAATAAATTGTGTAAATATACAAAACATGTCCCGCGGTGTCCAATTTACATTTGAGTTTAGTGCGAAGCACAGCCGCGGCGCGGTGTGGCGTGCTATAACCGCTTTCGGAATACTTTAACGGTTATTTGTCGCATGTTGTTTCATTTACTAGAAATATACACACACAATATATTGAAAATATTGGCAACGTGATCGATAAACAATGAACTTATTGCATTCATATGAACAAAATATGAAGTATTCTGAGATGTCATGTTTTCATGGCGTGTTTTCATTTCTCTCAGTAATTTTAGTTGGAGTGAGATTAAAAATGAAATAATAATGATTAATTTTACTGATTTTTTTATCTTCCAAAATACTAACATTATGTATGATTGCAATGTAGATCATAAAGACTCCAAATGGAGTTTAACAATGAGAATAGCTTGTTACTCGGTTGTGCAACCAATTTTTATATAAGAGATACAAGGATGGTGCGAGGGCAAGACTAGTGGTTGGTAAATTTCTTCCGCTACGCCACATTTTAAGGATCGGACAAGGAAGAGAATTTTAGACATCAGAGGATCCATCAATTGGATAATCAATTTTTGAAACTTTTTAAAATGAGCTGAGAACTACGCTAGTATATATTATATTATCTATGATGGGCTGACTAATGAGTATAAATCTATAGAGGCAATTTTTCAGGATAGCAAATACAAATTAAATTCCGAAGTAATTTTTTCAGTAATGATTGCTTTATTATCATTTTTACTATTATTTTAAGATGTTTTAAAATATATAAAAAAATGTGATCAAAACCATAATTAATTAACTAAGACCATACAAGAATTATTTAAAGAGCAAACTTATACTATTAGGACCTATTAATCACACATTTTTAGATCACATTTATTTTAGGTACAAGTTAGTCTGATATATACATACATTTATGTAGATATGTAGATTATTGTTGTCTGACGCCTTGTTATATCTGGAATGTTTTTCGTACTTAAATTACCAAAATTAGAGTTAAATTCACCGATCACAGATATCAGAGTTGAAAGGAAAATGTCGATTTACTCAATATTGCGAGAGGAATCATTGATCTATAGTTAATTAGTTTTGGTGTCAATTTAAGAAGTGTTTCTTTAAATTAACTATGTTATATAAAGAAAGTGGTTATTTTAAAATGGAATGTTTGCTACATTTTCATATTCCACATGCCATTTTGGGTAACAGCATAAAGCCACACTGCGGTGCATTCAAACCCGTAATTAAAATCTCAGCTCTCAATTCGTTTCCCCTTTGAAAAGTATATCTGTGTAAATTTTAATCCCTTTAACATATCACGGCTTAGGTTGAAAAGGTGCGATGCATAGGGGTGGGCGGCGATGGGGTTAAAAGTGGAAAAGCAGGACTGGAGTGGGCCGCGCCGCGGTCAGCCGTCCGGCGTTTAAAAAGCGATTAACAGACTCGCCCTTCCAACCCACACAGCGCCCAAAAACAAGTGCTCAACAACTAGCTCTCCGGAAAATTGGTTTCCATCAACATACTATGAATGAACGTACTATAAAGCCTTTGCAAAAAAAGTTTTTGCCAAACTGTGAAAATATTTTTACGACCTTTATGGTTTAGTGGGTTAAAGTTTTACATCCATTGCTACTGAGTAGAGTTCAATCTATAATTATTACCCAAAGGTATGGGGATGTCTTTGATTATTCGTCTAATGTAAAGACGTTTGATGATGAAAGCATTTGTACTGACTTTATCGTTCTATTATACCCTTTTTAAAATAACTACGTATATTAACCTTTTTAGTGCCAGGAAAATTTTACAAGGTGGACAGCTAATTTTGAAATTAAATAAATTGCTTTTAAAAATTAAATAGGCAAAACATCAAATTAATCTACATTTACCATATATGTATAGTTTTCTTAAAAATGGTACATTTCTATATGCCATATTACCATATAAAATTGTTTGCATGTGTACCTTATGTGCAAACTAATTTCTGATAACCCTGTGGCATGCATTTACAAGTGTCAAATTGCAAAACTTATCATGATTCAGATAACGTCGTTAATAAATATTTGACCCGAGAAAAAAATCATTACTTTTTAATAATTGGTACAATTTAAAACTAAAAAGTCTAAAATAAATATTTGACGCTTGCTTTGACGATGATAAGAGCTCACGAGTTAACTCGTCGATTACCTGATGCGACATACAGGCTCTGGCGATTTAACTCTCTCATGGTACTCAAGAGGTTTAGGTATGTTTTTTAAATCAGTTTCAAAGTGTAACAACAGTGATTATTATTACTTTAGATCTAAACCGTCACAACAACAAAAATTCAGTGAAAACCTCTAAAAATTCTATTATTAATATTAGAAAAAAAATAATTATGTTTATAATATTATAAATACATTTTTTAAATAATCCAAAACTTGATCAAAATCTTACAGGATCATTTGGAAAGGCAATAAACGTTTTTCCGCGATAGTAGTATTGTGCCATAAAGCATTTGTTCAATATTTTGATTTATTTTAACTCGATCGGAAATTGATTGATTGTACTTTTATTAATTAACGATACTCTATGGCAGTCCAATTTATATTGTGTTTACGAAAAGTTTACTTACTGGCCAGTCATCGGCCCATCTGGCTGTCTCACGATAATAAATAAAAGCAAATAAAAGTAATTTTCTTCCACCAATTCGCACCTGATAAATTGATAAATGAACCTTTTGAAAATTTAATTTACGTTTATTTTTCGATATCTGTACCATTCGGAAGGCTTTTACTGTCGCGTCTTTTTATAGAAATAAAACCTACTTTAAAGTATTCAGTGTTTATGACTTAAAATAACACATATATAATGGAATGATATCTGTACGATTACGAAACTAATTAAGTTGACCTCCTTTGAGGTGTTTATTGATCATTTTTGGTGGAAAAGCATAATATAGGTTTTTTTAACAATAAATACTTATTTGTTTCTATCAAGGATTTTATTAATTTCTATGAATTACAAGTAATTTATACTGTATTGATTGAATTGGAATTTACTTGGTAGAACTCCATTGTAATAGTATAAAATATCAAAGTATTTAGTTCTATAAAATTTTAATAGTTCGTTAATAGCTATTTCGACTTATTATCAGAAATATAGAACTTAATACTTTGGTATGTAATCTTATTAATTTATACTGCTTGTAATTTATACCGTTGGTAGTGTCAAAATAATCTTCTTTTACTAAACACAAAGAGATTACTACAGATCAGCGCGATAGTGAATAAATTAATTATTATAAAACTTGAATTATTGAGTTTTGTACACTTCCATGAATTTTGTCACTTACGACCCGGGTTCCGCCTTTCGGCATCTTCAGGCATTCGAGCACACGAATGCATGAAGATGCCGAAAGGCGAAACCCGGGCCGTTAGTGATAAAATACATGGAAGTGTGCAAAATCTCAATAATTCAAATTTGATATTGAAATTCCATCAAGCACCCTCAGTCGATGTCTTAAATTAATTATTATAAGTTTGGATTGTTAAAATTTTGTAAATTTCCATGTATTAATTTAAAGTGAACATTTCAAATTTGATTTAGAAATTCAGTCAGTTCATTTCTTAAATTAATATTAAGTTGTTAACGATTTTTTTCTACTTAATCCATAAATATGCGCTGTATTAAATAAATTTTCCGATATCGTTTTTCAATGATTTTATATAGTAACACTAAGGTTTGTTCGAATTTCAAATTTATTCGTCGGTGACAGCTAAAAAATAAATTCACCTTTTTGTAACGCGTAAAATTGGCTGAACAGTGATAAAAATGTTTTAGAAAACTTAAATGATGAAGTCTGTTACTTCAAGGTACTGCCAGCACAATATTATGTAGTATAAATGATTGGTCTCTTTCTATCCATTGTTGTTGTCAGTCTGTTCATGTATGCACGTATGGTGTTGAATGTTGTTTTGCTTTTTTATTTATATACTGTAACTAAAAACCTTTTAGGCACTTAGCGTCCTTGAGGTAAAGGTTAGGTTAAGAAGAGGGTCAGACAGCATCATAAATATTCGTGCCCTGGATTCAATGCTAAAAATACACAGAAAATTGTTCCACAAACATTTGTAAGACATTTGATAAATAGTCATCGAGTTAATATAATATGTACTCGGCGGAGCTACGTAACGACCTGGGTGAAAGCAAGAGGACTGGCGGGCGTCAAAGAATCTTAGAGGCGGATATGATTTGAAAAATGCAGACCGCTTCGGAAGGGAGTATACTATTTCGTTGCACTGCTAAGTTATTATTCATATTTATTTAAAACTTTTATCAATATAAATTGATAATATATATTTTCAAAAAACATTTGAATCATGTTCACTGTCAATCATTGGAGGAAAAACATTACACTATTATTAATTTGCAGTCGGTGCTGAACTCAAAATTATATAATAACACCAGGACCTGTTTCAACTAGAGTGGAAATATTCGACTAAAGAGTTTATCTCAGTTCACAGTTATGACTTTTGCTAATCATATTCTAAAATATAGGAATAAGAACTTCAAATAAACGATTATCTTTTTTTAAACTAATAACTGTCGGCGTCCGTGGCGCAGTTGGTAGCGTCGCTGGCTACGGTTACGGATGCTTCGGGTTCAATTCCCAGGGCGGAGTGTTTGTGATGTCTAAAAACCCCCCTCCCACCCAACCGATCCTCACAGAGCGTAGCGAGTGCGATTAGCTAACCACTAGTTCCATCCTAGCCCTATTTTTCTATCCCTACTCTCTTCGACAAAGAGAGATTAAGCATTTGAGTAACAAGCAGTTCTCATGGAAAAATTCTTTTAAGATACCTTCATTAGGAGACCATATGCTCCACATTGGGAGTGGAAAAAAAACACTAATAACTTACGCTCCAGATATTTTTAATTTTGAAACTTTTTTTTAATCCATGTCCACTCCCAATGTGGAGCATATGGTCTCCTAATGGAGTTATCTTAACAGAATTTTTCTACGAGAACTGCTGGTTACTCAGTTGCTCAACCCTTTTTTTTTTGAAGAGAGTAGGGATAGAAGGATAGGGCTAGGACAGGACTAGTGGTTAGCTAATCGCTCTCGCTACGCCCCGTGAGGATGGAAGGGGTGGGAGGGAGGACTAGACTACGAACAGAAATCCATAAATCGATTGTAAGATCAATCTATGAAAACCAGCGACGCTACCAACTGGGCCACGGACGCCCACACGTATTTTCAAATTACATGATATTAAATCAATAATAAGATAATTAAAAAGTAAAATCTATAAATTTGACATTGTCCCTGTTGGACTGAGCACAAAGTCATCTGATCGTTAGTGAAATGATTTACTATAGGAAACAGGTCGACAATTATCTTGTTTTCAGAAAATGTGAAAATATGTGAGGTTTTTAAATTTAGCGTAATGACTCATTTACAAGGTTGGTAGGCAAGTTTTAAAACAGATGCCATCAATATATTTTAATTATTAATCTAAATATAACTATACAGTCAAGTATTAAAACCATAGAGTTAAACATGAAAAAAACGTAATTCACAAATAAAATATTTAGAAGATTGCTCAAACTTATTGTTTTCTGGGGTGCTTCAGAAAATGCTCATTGATAAAGTCCAGTAAAGATGCGTTACTCTCAAAAGTCCGTCGTAGACTAGGCCAGTCACAGATAATTTTAAATAACGGGGAACAATTCCTAGCAAGAATTTAGCACTTTTATTTATTGAACATTCACAGTTAGTATTTGTAAGGTGTTTTTTTTTAAATTGTATTCGAAAATTCTTAAAAAGATGTAAATATAAGTGAAAACCATAAAAAATTAAGTGTATTTTTTATCTTGCTCGAATTATAATAGAATCCAAATCAAGAGAGAATAATAATATACATTTTATTTAAAATGGAATGGCGGACGGTAGCATGAAAGCGCAGGTACGTTACCGCTATGCCACGATGGTCGGCGGAATATTATTACGTAATCTTCATACACCATTATTATGTAAATTAATTGTGAAAGCGCAGAACTTCTCAAACTATTGGAATTCATGTACTCGTTTAGCAAAGTATGCTTTACCATGGTAATCCACTGATGACAGAAACATTACAATATGAAAAAACCCATATTTTTAATGGAATGGCTTAATATGTATGTGCAAAAGATAATATATTGAAATAATTAATTCTGCTATTCAGTGCAAAAAAATTGATTCTTGTTTTTTAATAATCACTTACGGGACATATCAAAAAGGAAACACCGAAAAATCATTATAACATTATTTACATATGTATTCAAAATATGTAAACTGGAGGACTTGACTTATCAAACTTCTTCTCAAATAATTCTTTATTGGAAAATTGTAATCGTGTTTTATTGAAAATAGTTTTTTAAGCGGTTTTAATGGGAAATAAAAACAAATTTGGTATTTTTTCGGTTGACAGAATACATTATTTTAATTGTCACTTTGAATGACACCGTCCGAATGGTAAATATTTTTATCATTTTTCGTATACTTGAAGGCATTTTTTGTTTGCAATAAAGCAACAGTTACATTATAAAAACATTTATTTTTAAACAGAGGTTTTTTCTACGGAAACTGCTTGTTACTTAGTTGCTCAATTTCTATTTTTCAAAGAGAGTAACGATAGAAAGATAGGACTAGGACAGGACTAGTGTTTATATAATCCCTCTCACTGCGCCTCAACAGAGGTTTTTTCAACGGAAACTGCTTGTTACTTAGTTGCTCAATTTCTATTTTTCAAAGAGAGTAACGATAGAAAGATAGGGCTAGGACAGGACTAGTGTTTATATAATCCCTCTCACTGCGCCTCGTTTTCAGAATCGATTGGATGGGAAGGAATTTTAGACATGACAAACATTGATACCCTCGAGCAGAAATCAATTTATGAAACTGTCCGTACTAGGATTTGAGTCCGTGAGATCCGTAACCGAAGCCATCGAAGTTAACCACTGCACCACAGACCCGAAAATAATAATAAGACGCAATTGATTTTTTTATATGAAAATTATTTGCAGTCGAATGTTGCCCTTCAGTTATGTTCTCGTAGGGTTTTCTATGAGAAATGAAACCATATGTCAAACATGCGCGTACTTCAGTTTGGGAAACCCTGATGTGAAGGTTAAGTAAACTAATTCATTTTTAAATATGAAATTAACGCAAGGTATATACATAAGCGTTATGTAAATGTTTGTTAAGAAAGTCACCACCATTACGGAATACATTAAAAGTGTTCTACTTTTTCTTTTCTGTGGCAGGTTTATTTGTAGAAATTAAACTTAACGACCAGTCTATCACAAGATTTCTTTAGAGTACAATTTTTTTCATTTAAGCACCAAAATGGGGAGGTTTTATTGAAAATATTTCATGTTTTATAGACAATGGGTGCGTGCTTATCGCCTGATCTGATTCTCTCGTAGCGTAACTCAGCACAGCTACTCCAGACGCCCAACCAACCTTACTCACTTATTCTGAAGACATACTTAAATGAAGGGAAACGAAGGAAACTCTTTTAAATATCGACCGAGTATAATTTTCACTGAATATTTTTTATTAATATGATACTTTATAAACCCTGTTTACTTTTTCTGTGGAGAATAAAAACTTCACGTATTATTTGTAAATCTGATAAGGACTTTCAATCAGTCGAGTGGTCAAATCCGTTGGCTTCGGTTATGGATCCCCCAGGTTCAAATCCGAATTCTTAAATTATTTTTTCAATCTATTTATGGGTGTGTCTTCCAAGATACGTCTGTGGTTGCATTATTTGGAAAGTATTTATATTTAAAGAGGATTTGAGTATAATTATGTCTACATTCACTCGATATTTTTATGGAGTCTTTTTTTAAATTAACAAAATTTGTTTTGTAAAATTACACATTTTTATAATGATCAGGACCAGTGTCGCTCATCACGAGCATTATCAGCTGATAAAATATGAATCTTACAACGCTATTTATATGAAATTGATTGTTAATAATTACTAGGTATATCAAAAAATTCCTTCAAGAACTATGACAAGAATTTACAGATAATCATACAAACTATACCAAAAAACATTCTACAATTAAAATGTTAAGGACCTCTTACAAATCAAGTCTACTTCAGGTTAGTAGCAAATGTAGTACAAAACAAATTGTGTTTTATTTAAAAAATATTAAAGCCTTTCTGACAAGAATTAACATCTTCTTCTGAAGAAGCTTCTTTACACCCTCTCCGTTTCCCTTGTAACTTGTCTCCAATTGACTCCAAAAATTATCTTGATATCATATTCGTATTTCTATGTTTAAGTTTGTGACATATTATATAATGGTCCAAAACAAAACGGTTAAAGGACATATTTTATATGGATTCGGGCTAAAGGTCATAAAATCTTATTTCTTAATTTAAAAAAGCTCCAATCAACAATTGATGTCTTTTTATCCTAGGCGTTCTGAGTTTAAATAATAAAAGTACCATTGTCAAATGTCTAGAAGCTGATTTATATAAAGAAAACCGATAGAGGAATCTTTTGTATTCCAGGGCATATGCCCTAAAATAACATTGTCATCTGGGAAGTGTTGTTGATGCCGCATTGTTGTTGGTCGCTGTCATAGCAACCTAAAATATAATAAAAATTACACAAATACTATATTAAAATTGAAATTTTAATAAGAATTTTTGGTAAGCAAACTCAAAACATAAAATGAAAAAATATCTTTAATTTAATTAAAAAAAAAACACGAAAATGGTCATAAGCGTTAAGAGACACCACCAAAGTGTATCAACTCCAACTCCAGTTGTTGCATTTTGAAACTGGTAGATATCGGGATTCTAAGCATTTCGTCATATTTTACTCAAAACTGTAAGTTTTTGGTTGCTACACTTTGGAACTAAGGTTTCGATATAAATATTATTTAGGTGCGTTCAGTGAATTCCTTTCTTTCTCAGTGCAAGCGAGACAAAATGGCATGCTGGTGTTTGCTCATATAGTCTTCTTGTCCGTACACAAGTGAGGTTGCGCTATAAAGATAGAGACAAATCCTATTGTCTATACATATATATACGAAAAATTCCTTAGAATTTTAATATAATATAATGTAACTCATCGTTTTTTATGCTTTTCTAGCATAAAAAGCGATGCGTTGAACGTGTTTTCGGCGCTCGTAAAACGGGATAATTAACAATAAATGAATAATACTTTGTTCCCGTCTGGACACATCTCGTGTCCGAGATAACGGCGCTTATGTAAAACATTCCGAGGCAAGGCACAAACCGCCATCCAGAGCTAATTGCGTAATAGATTTGTGACATATAAATATGCAAATGGTCGCCTGCCTGCCTGCCTGCGCGGGAAACAAACTTCAAAGCGAAATTCAATTAAAGTCCGCCGGATGTGGCTCTCTGACCGTTCCATATATTTTCAATTTCAGAATAAGTACGCTTAAATTTGTAGTCTATATTAATTCAAAGCTGCCAGAACCCAAATATAAAAATATATGTAGGCATACAAACTTAATGATTTTATAATTATTCAAAACAAAGCCGACCATTGCAAACTCGAGGAAAAAGACATGGCCCCATGCTGAAGATCTAAAATCCAATACAATAAATACTCATTTTACACGGCCTTGAAATCGCACGGTCCAACGTATTGGAATCTACCTTTAGTTATGTTCATAAAAGCTAAAAAGTATTTATAAAATTTTTACAATAAAACAATTATGTATACGAAAGCTTAATTAAGTTTAATCATAGTTCCCGAAATAGCTATCAACAGGCTAATAAAATTCTTGTAGAGCCAGAGACTTTTCAATCAATAGCCATATTCACTCCTTTTTTTAAACGGTTTTTTTTGCACGGCTCTTTTACATAAAACGTATCCCCATGTGTGTATCAAATTTAAAAAAAAGGTAGAGGCAGTCGTCGACTTTCGTACATTTATTTATATTAAAATTTTATAGAGAGCGTGTGTTAACAGTTTATTTACTTGTAAATAAAATGTTGAAATGAAAACAAGAGATTATAATTCAATAAGCTTTACACGATCGATTCAAATATGAAAATAACCAGCATTTTGAAAACAGCGAATATTTCGCTTTAATCGGTCATTAGTTTGACATAAGCCGGTCTACGATAGATTCAGTATTAAAAAACTAGATGTAACTTAGTCCCGGTTAGTAGATAGTCCAATATGTTAATGCGGCAATATGATTCAGAATGATTCACATCCTTTGCGAATGTCCAGACATGGACAACGAACGTGAAAAAATGCTCTAGACGATACGACTATCGGTTGGATATGTTGCCCCGTCGGTCATTCCGACTTGGCTGCATCTCTGACAAATTACAAGGCATTCAAAGAACTCACGGCGTCATATAGAAAGCGAATGGAACTCAATTTCTAAAAGCTCTTTCATAAACTCTTTTTTATTATTATTATTTTTTTATTATGAAACTTCCTGCACACTAGATTGCATGTAACGAGGTCTTGCAGAACATCTCCTTAGACATTACTGGCAAAAAAATGAAACACGCATAACATTGCTACGCTGTGGAATACGCTCTGTAAAAAGAGCCTGAAGCAGTAGCGGGTGATAGTGGGTACAACATCAAATGCCATACGGAGTTCAAAAAAGAAATATCTACATAATGAAAAGTTTATAAAGAAAAAGCACAATCGATTATACCTTATATTTTATTATATCCATGATCTGTTGATAAATTAATATTTATAAATACAATTTTCAATATTTTTTTTACACTGAATTATTTTCATATATTCAACATTCGTTCACATGTTCAGGAGTCAGTAATTAAGTACAAAAGTTAAATACACCTATAGTTGACATTCCTAGGAATCGAATATGAAAACTTTCTATTTTTTGTTGTGCATGCATTTTCGCATCTAGGGAAAATGTAAAAGTGTAATAATAAATGTTGTGACATTAGATGCGCTACGATTATAAATGATAATTATTCCAGTGGCTTAATTAGAAGTATGTAGGCTCCGTTTGACCTTTAGGGTCAATAAAACAAACAGAGGTAACGCTAAACAAAAGAGGTATATGTCGGACTGCAGATAACGAATCTCGTAACTCGCTTGCTCTCCTCATACCTACGTAATAATGTGTTGCCAGTGGCATGCGATAAAATTTTTATTAGCACTACAGATTGACGACTGACTTTTTATACTTCGAATAATTGATTAATAATAGATGATGCTTCCTTTCGTGTGTCTCATGAAGGAGAATAAACAGTGTTATATTATTTGCTTCTTGATGGTTTGACGGCGAATGTGTGGGAATTCATTTGATAAATTTGTTATTCCACTGGTTGTATTACTCGATGTCACGCGTATTTCCTGTCTTGAAAAAAAGTCTATATCATTACCTTTATTACAAAATTTTAATTTGTAATGTAGACATTTATTTCATTTTTAATTATTATTTTACATTATGAGAAATTAATAGTCAAGTAGGACTAGTCGGAGGGTAGAATGTTACCTTTTACTGGATTCGGAGAGGGGAACGTTAAAAAGGTTGAATCTGTATTTTACATTTTGTTATAGATTTAAATAATTTGTGGTGAATATTTTTTACATATAAAATTTAAGCTGATAATTGTGTTGTAGCGATACGTGACGTTGCAGATTTACGAAACATTATACTTGTCATTATTTGTGTCAGAGTTTTAATGTCAAGACATCAATATAAACGAGGCAAATTAGCAAATAAATATTTCAATTATCAAACACAATAATTAACGCTATTAAAAATGCAGTCAGTGAAATCAAGCGGTGACCGATTTACGACGCGGATTCTGCATACGTTATGATAAAGGTGAACGCTCTGAAAAGACAAGTCATGATGACTAAAGCAAAACACAGACACCCGACGACAGCATATATGAACAAATGAGAAAGAACCGGATTCATTCTGTCATCTCCCGTCGAACTGGATATGCAGTCATCATACCCGCAACTAAAGACATCTCTCTGGTATTACATAATCTTCACACGTCATACCTACAGTTAAATTAATCTCATCAATCATTCAACATTGAAATCATCTTCCTTAAGTGTTGTTCTCGGTAGAAGACCCGCTCATCTCAGAAAAGGAAAAAATAGACAGCAAAAAATGAATTTAGGTTATCATTTGATATTAAAAAAATAAAGCTTAAATGGTTTCTGTTTTATTCTATAGATAGTATAGATACACTATTGTATATTGTTCTAGTCAGCCTGTGTCACAGGGTATCAAATAAATTTAATAAAATTGACTAATCTAAAAGGTCTGTCTAGTGTTTGACATTAAACTATTTATTTATTTCAATTAAATCTGTCTTATTGTTTGCCCAATCCTTTCACTAATAATTTTGAAATGTTTATAATTTTGGCACGCCACTGATTTGTAAATTACGCTACTTTTAGAATACGCTGTGTGTTATCTCTTATCTTTTTCGGGGTTGTCAAATTTATACCAGACACTTTTTTTGGGGATAAACTATTTTTTTCAAACGGCGTGTATAATACAAATGGTACATACGGTAGTATATTTGCATCCGTACTAAAGTTATGTAATGTATATTCAATATGAACACAATCTTTTTTGGATATAGGTAGTATATTAGTTGATTTAATAATGATTACTAACATAAAGTTATTCTTTGGCGAGCATATACTATATAATATTATACTCCAATCATTTGAGAGCGTTCACCAGCTGAGCAAAACTTGTCTTATTGTAATTATTGTATTATAAGTTGTCATCATGTGTTTTTGTTGTGTGTGGGTACATGCTAACTGTTTTCAGCACTTCTTAGTCATTCTTCTTCTTTGTCCATATTCTCTCACTATGTAGAGCAAATGGCCACTAAGCGGCGCCTCCAAGATTCCTGTCACCTGCCACTTGAGTGACAAGGTTGAACAACTGTGTCAAAAGCTTATGATGAAATACTTTTATTAGGAGTCCATATACCCCACATTGGGAGAGAACATAGTTTAACCTAAATCATTAGTTTTTTTTTCATGTCTGCTCCCAATGTGGAGCATATGGTCTTCTAATGGAGGTATCTTAAGAGAATTTTTCTATGAAAACTGCTTGTTACTCAGTTGCTCTACCTCTCTTTTTTTTTGAAGAGAGTAGGGTTAGAAGGATAAGGCTAGCACAGGACTAGTGGTTAGCTAATTGCTCTCGCTACGCCCCGTGAGGATCGGATGGGTGGGAGGGACGTTTCAGACATTGCAAACACTCAGCCTACGAATAGAAATCCATAAATCGATTGAAATATCAATTTATCGCCGGGAATCGAACTCGAGACGTCCGTTACCGTAGCCAGCAACGCTACCAACTGCGCCACGGACGCTGACAAAATAGTTCAATCTAAATACTTTGATTGATTGGACTGCGCTTTTATCGTCGTACAATCCGTAAGCCTAAGCGTTGTGACGTTTGCAAAAATTGCAAATATGTAACTAATTTCACTGTTATTGATTTTTTTCCAAAATATTATAAAAGAAGTACTGGAGTACTAATTAGTGGCCAACATACCTAGCACATTTTGTAGCTTTGCCAATAATGCAGTCTTGCTCTAGCCTTATCTATATATCCCTACTTCTTTGAAACAAGTAAAAAGCAATTCTCGTAAAAACAACCTCTACTCTATTTAAGAGTCCACCTTGGGAGCGGATACAGATAACAAATATAACTTTTTTTTATCAAATCGATCATTAAAAACTACAATTCGTAAGGATTTCTTCAAAAATCACAACCTTAAGCAACACTGCTAACCTTTCCCCTTTATTCAAATCGCGTTGATATCAATGCATTTTCCCAAGATCCTTTCCTGCTAATGAACAAGCCGGCTATTGATTTGCCATTTTCGGGAATAGGTGAGGTGAGGTGCTAAACCCCGATCCTGTTAACCACGATCAATGGGGAAGTGAGTAGCAAGTAACTGCCATTAGATGGTAAATTGCGACTTTCAAAGCAACAATCCCAAACGATCGATTGTTATCTACTCAATTGGTGTTATCTACGAGACGCTCTGAGATACGTGTAGGGATTGGTATTCCTGTCTATTCGCGCGAGCGCAGGATTTCATAAATTTTACATTGAATTAAATACTGGCATCCCAGGATTAACAAAAATATATTAAGGCAAAAATAACAAGAATAAGTATTCGGTTCTACAATAATTTTATCAATTTGTTGGAAGCTATTTCAGCTTAACATCGTCAGAACTATGTTTAAACTTAATTTATCTTTTCTATATAATATAATTGGTTGTTTTCTGATAAAGTACTCGTAGAACTATTTAAATACTTTGTTATTTTTACCATTTATATATATAACTAAAAGTATATTTCATTACATTGGACAAATTAACGTTTAATTAATCAATTATTGATTAAGAAGACAGACAAAATATCGTGGGGATCATAACACAAGGCATTAAAAAAAATGTCAAAATGTAGAAAATTTAACCCCTAGGTACTGGTAGAACGGATGAATTCTTATGATATAATGGCTTTTATTACGACCTGAGCCGACCTGACCACCTGACCGAAGTGTGGCCATTGCCTCCGATCTGAAGCTATGCGACCTCGAGTATGCTGACGATGCCGTTATATTTGTCAAATCTGTCGAGCGTATTCAGGAAACAGTGGACAGGCTACAGAACTCGTATCGGATTGGTCTCCAAGTCAATGCGAGTAAAACTAATGTGCTCTGCAACAGTTTCTGTCCGGCCCCAGACTACCCTCTGACGAGGGCGAGGCAAGATATCGAGAGAGTCGAGGGCTTCAAGTACTTGGGGGTACACATCACGGGAGATGGCGATCCGTGAAAAGAGCTCGTAATCTGATAAAGGATAGCTGGAGCAGCCTTCAACTCAATGCAAAGAAAAGAAAGTCTGGGAGTCACGGTTGTACTCGGTCAGAACCAAGTGCCACTTATTCAACGCATGCATTCTTACGGAGCTGCTTTACAGTTGAGTGGTTGAGTCATGGCACCTCACTGAAGCACAGGGTAACCGTATGCTGTGCTTCGAAAACAGATGCTTGCGGGGAATACTAGGGATAAGGTGGTTTGACTTTGTCACGAACTCGGAGGCAAGAAAGAGGATGGCCTGCCTGTCTTTTCTACCAACCGGATGGATTACGTCACCCTGGAAGGCCGCTGATGACATCCATAGGATGTACTTGGCGGAGCTACGGGACACTGGGATGATCTGGGAGGAAGCAAGAAGACTGGCGGGGGACAGAGAATCTTGGATGAACCGTGTGATAGCCATATATATGTGATGGCGAATCAGGAGCGGATATGGTTAAAAAAAAATGATTTTATAAATTACCCAAATGTTTGTAAAACATATGTTTAATAGTTTTTTGCATTGCTAGATATCATTGTCTCAGACGAGCATTTTATCTGGGACTCGCTCTACATTGTATGGTGTATAAAATTATTATTTTATGGGTATTAATGGCAGGTTTGCTCGAGGGAATGCATACAAAATGTGTATTATGCGGCTGCAGCTTACTCAACACGACTAACTGTCAACTAATGTAATATTCTTGTTAGAGAGCGTCCTCGCTTTTAAAACAAAACGATTTTATAGAAACTGGGACAGCTATAAATGGAATGAAATCCTCGCACGAAGTCAGAGAATCAATTCAATAACACCACACATTGTTTTATTGAAAACATAATTTGATTGTATTTCTATTTTATACTGTTTTGCTTTATTAAAAATATTTTTGTATGTATATTTCCTAAAGAGTTAACAACAGTATAAACTGTCATTTTGGTGGGAAACTGTACTACCGCTGGTGCTATAACTGAGTAGTCAACTCTTTTACACGATTTAATTTGTACTACTTCGGCATTTTTATAACGATCAGAACTGATTTTGCTCATCGCGAGCGTTGTCAACTGATGATCAGTTAATTGTTTTGAAATATAATGCCTTCCTATCAAGAACATTGACAGTTAGTACATTAAAAGTGGTTTTGACAATTCTTTATGTAAAATCGTATTTATTTATTTCGGATCTGTGGCCGAGTGGTCAACGTCTTTGGTTCGCTGTTCACTGGATCGAATCCCAGTACGGACAGTTTCATGAATTGATTTATGGATTTCTGTGTGGATGTTTGTGATGTCCTATACCTTCCCATGCATCTAATCTTAAAAACGGTGCTTACCTCTCTACTTCCTTTGAAAAAGAGAGGTTGAGCAACTGAGTAAAAAGCAGTTCTCTTCTCAAAAACTTGTATTGAGATACCATCATTAGGAAGCTGTATGCTCCACATTGGGAGCGAACATGGTTTTAAAATAAGCTTCAAGTCACTTACTAGATCGGCACCTAGGATAGCATACGACGCAACCATATCTTTCTACCTCTACTCTTTTCGAAAGAGAGAGATCCAGCAACTGAGTGACAAGCAGTTGTCGTAGAAAGCTTCACTTGCTCCACATTTGGATTAGGTTTGGTTAAAAAATTACTTGTTTGTGAAATATCATTTTTTATTTATAGAAATGTATAAAATTCATACATCTTTTTTAATGTGATAATTATTAGTTTGGTTTTACTTTGGCCGCTCCCCAACGCTGTATGGGCTGGTTCGGCGCCCTGCCGAGCTTGTCCGATTCATAAATAATGTGAAATGCGTGCAGAGACACTCTTATCAGTACATTAACAAACCCCACAGACACGTGTGCTTCGTCACAATTGATTCGCCATTTGCGCTCTGTCTGCGACTCCTGATAAAAGCGCCCCGACCAAAAGTTTACTCATTTTCCAATTCATATGGTTTTTATTGGCAATGTCGTAGACAGCCGCAAACCCTCACTTTAACTTTCGCAACACTTTGTTGTATGAGTTGATTAATTTTAGAAATGCTTGTCCTGTAGAAGATTTCATTTGACCCAAAACATTTTTAATACTTTCCTTCTTCCTTATTATATTTATGTTTAGTCTAATCCAATTCCAGAAGAGTCTTCTACGTGTTTATGTGTCCATTTTAGACGGCAAAATAAAAAAGACAACAGTATAATAGTAAGCTCTACAGGTTGTAAGATTAAGAGAGTGGGGTTCGCAACCTTCAAGAGATATAAACGATTTGATGAATACACACCACCAATTAAGATTAAAAATAAATTATTATCATACACCGAATTCTATTTTTGCACGGAGGATACGTTCCAGTCACAACAATGCAAAAAAAATCGTGTAAAAAAAAAAAAAAGGAGCATATATAAAAATGGGAGATAGGTTACATTACTTAAAATACCTCCAAAGTATAAAATTTTCGAATTCAAAAATAATTGGAATTTATTTTTTATTTTGTATAAAAATAGTTTAATAAGATACTCGTACATACATAATAAGCAATAAATTGACATGATTTGCGATTTAAATTACATTATTAGAAATTAAGAAATTAAAAACAGAGATGGACAAAAATCGAAACATTGAAAAGAATTATTTAATCAAAAATATTTGGTCCTTTTTCTTAGACCGTGCAAAAAAAGCCTTGCAATAAGAGTATCAGGTCGATCTTTTTCAAAAGAATGCAAGGGATTTGACTTCGGCTCATGATGAGATGAGTCACGATTATACTCATACGATTGACGACGACCGGTCAATTATTCAATCCCGTTATTCGGGGTTTGTCTTAATATCAATCTTGTGATTTCAAGATTCAATGGCAATGTTTAAATATAATTATATTTAAAATTCAATACTTGCTGATTAACGTGTACCTCGGGTTTTTTTTTGGTACATACTCTTTTAATATACCCACATAACTAATACATTTTAATATAACATATTATTTATTGTGGTCACTCTCCTTCTCATATTTCGTTACTGCCGTATACAAGAACAGATAGTTTTGACAACCATATAGGGCCATTTCGCCAGTTCTCGGTCAGTTAAGCGACAGGTGTAATTTCAAAAGGGATTTTGAGTCAATGAATGATAAATACTTTTTCGCTGTTATTCCATTAAACAGGGATTAAGTAATGTAATCAACTGAAAATAAAATAGTTAATATTGTATCAATCATAAAATAATATAAGTTTACAAAAAAAAGTGTCAATTGTCCTAGTGGTCGGCCCCCAAAACCCTATGGTCGGCCTTTCGTTGTCCAGTGTTCGACCATCACTATGAAACATCATGAATATCGCGAAATAATTTACTGATAGTAAACAGAACAATAAAAAACAAAATGATGTAAAGCATGTCAATATAAAATATAATTTAAGACATCGACTGAGGGTGCTTGATGGAATTTCAATATTAAATTTGGATTATTGAGATTTTGTACACTTCCATGTATTTTGTCACTAACGAACTCAGTTCGAGTCCATTCGTGTGCTCGAATGCCTGAAGATGCCGAAAGGCGAAACCCGGGCTCGTTAGTGACAAAATACATGGAAGTGTACAAAATCTCAATAATCCAAATTTAATATAAAATATGTTTTGTTAGCATACAATATGAATTTGTCGAAACTTTCGAAGTAAATATGTGCTTTTTTTAATTGCGTATTGCATCATATAGGTCAGTATAGTGCAGATAGACATTGGCTGGTGGCAAGACTACCTACACGAATTAAAAAATCTGTTTTTTTAAATTATATCCACTATTATTTAAGTTTTAAGCTTAAAAGGCCGAGTACTGGCGACGGTCGACTTTAGGAACAAGTACCCTATTTTATTGTGTTTTTTATTGTATTATTTTATAAAAACAATCGATTTTAACATCTGTAAATAAAACCTTCTCAATAAATACAAAAATAAGGTCCGATTCTCAGTAAAAAAATCCATTCCCGAAATCCCGGGATTATAAAAGGTGCCCTAGTTATGACTATGCTTAAGGAGCTCGTATCTTCAAGAGTAAATGTTTTAAGTATGAAAATATCTCTAACGTACTACGAAAATTGTATGCAGTGATTACATAAATCAGTAATATGAATTACGCAATAGTTTCATTCCTTATAATATTTCTTTATCCTTATAATGTAAGTCTTAGATCTAAGTGTAATTCGTTCTTTTGCTCACGCACATAATTACCCCCCTACCTTACCTACCACCCACAAAACGGTATCTCAGCGTTTGATAAGGCGAGGTCCAATTATTTCTATTCTATTTGTGCTTTGGAATTAATTGTTATTGCTGGGGCATTAATCAGTGGCGATGATGAAATGCCCCAGATCACGTGCCCTAGGTCAATTCCAAAGAAATTAATGTTATTTGGGAGAGTCGCGCTATTTTCAAAGTCACGTTATCTACCACTGAGTGGATTTTAATCAGTAAATAATTTATATCTATTATATTATATAAAACGTTATGTTATGAATTTTCAGTTAATTAAAATATGCAGGTATACGACATTTTGATTATAGTAAACAAATTTTGAAGCAATGGAGCACTACAAAACTACAAAATCCATTGCTCCACTGCTCCAAGATACAACGCTCTATTTTAAATACTCATATGCATATTATTATAAGTTAGGATTGCAAAAATGGCATACCAGTTTTCAAAATACTAAGTACGGAAATTTCAGTGCTATAATAATAAAAGTTTTTTTTACTATGTCTGCTTCCAACGTGTGGTATATGGCCTCCCAATAAAGGTATCTCAACAGAAGTTTTTCGACGAAAACTGCGGTACCTTTCTTTTTAGAGGAGAGTAGGAGTAGAGGGATAAGGCTAGAACAGGACTAGTGGTTAGCAAATCACTCTCCCTACACCCCGTTTTTAGAATCGGATTGGTGGGAGGGACTTTGAGACATTACAAACTTTCAGTACGAACAGAAATCCATAAATCGATTGAAAAATCAATTTATGAAACTGTCCGTACCGGGGCTTGAACCCGGGACATCTGTAACCGTAGCCGTAACGACGTTGACTACTGCAACACGGAGCCGACATATTTATTTAATGGCTATTTAAATCCAAAAAGCGTCTGTGGTTGCTTTTACTGTAGTCAGACTATTTAATTGCTCGAAGATTTGATTTAGATTGATAGGTACCAACATTGATCAACAAGCCGTTTTAAGGCTATTTTAATTCGTAGAAAAATTGAATGATAATTATGTATTTATAAAAATATGCCATTTATGTGTTTAATTTGATCCCTCGAGAAGTGAAGTGAGTCAAGGGATCAAATGGTGAAATCTGTTTTATTGAAAAGTTTAGTTTAATGAACTTACATTTATTTACAGGTTATTTAATTTAACTTCTTACAGAAAAAAATACTTTTCAGCCCGTAGTTACGTAGCTCACTACACTTTTATGATACTTCATGAATGTTGAATATCAAAACGCACCTAACAAATCGAAACTATCAGTAGGTTGACTTCACTTCTCTTGGCTTATATTTATACTAGTATTTTTTACCCGGCTTCGCCCAAGGTAGAGAAAGCTTATATAAGGTTATTAAATTTAGGCATTGTCTAGCTAATGTTGAAATTTGTTTGAAATTCGAAAATATCACCCTCAGCCGTACCTCTTTTGTTACACCCACAAAATATAGTCCACCAATTATTAATAATGCTAAAAGTTGAAGCCAGCTATACTAAAAGATGACAATTTTGCCACCTCCACCTTGTTATGACGCCGCAGAACTTTTCGATATACAGTTTGTTGATCTGCATTTAACAATGATTCCTGCAGCGCCACAATTTAAGCATACGACCAGAGTCGTACGCTAATTCTCGATGACGATGCAAGATGCACACCAAGTTGTACGAATTTACCATACTTACTTTTTAGCAAATCACAAACATGAAACTCGATATTTAACAGAAATATTTGCGTTCGTGTTACTATCTCAACTGTCACTTTCAGAATATATTAGTATTGAGCTGTTGTTAGGCGACTATTATTATTAATTTTTTCATTCCGCATTGAAACGTCAAAAATATCACGTTTTCAGTTTTAAGTTAAAAGTTAAATGTTGAGAGTCGAAACCCGCGCAGTTGAACTAACAATTGCAGCCAGAATGACGTGTGAAAATTTCACTTCGCTAGTGTACGCCGTTTGGGAGTTGTTGCTGTGACCAACAGACATACGAACATACATATTTCTACATGTATTTTATGCTATATAGTAGAGATCAAATACTGGTATTGATTTAATCATACAATATTGCGAATACAGTTGGCCGTCATTATCATTTATTACTTTGTTCATTATTTTAAATTACGGTATTGGTGTTTGCAATATATTTATGAAAATCTAACATTTTATATGAAATAGCGAAATTGATATATTATCCTGGGATTATAACACAGTTCCTAGATATAAGATATCTACTTTAGTTATCGAAATATAGATAAAAATCGTGATGACAACTAGAAGTCCAGGGATCCACCCCACCCACGAATAATGAAGATGACGAAGAAAGTCTTAGAAGTAGTTAATAAAAATATTAATGAAATTGAAACTCTCATAAAAATGTTTTTTTTTGTAGTTTTTATGTTTGTCAACATGTTGAGAAAACAAACTTTTTAATGGAAGAATAATTCACATAAAAAACTTTGAAAGTCTTCCGTCAAAAGTTGCGGTGTTCTTTACCATAAAAAAGTGTTCGAAGCCTCATAAACAGTTGTTAACCGTGTCAATAGAGCCTTGAAGAGACTCGTAAAGCTGCCACGGTATGTAAACTTACAGTTGAAAATAAATAGCACAAGATTGTTACCGTTGTCGTTACTTTAATGAGAATTTTATTTTGCCATAAAAATAAATGAAAACTAATTGTGAATAAAGAATTAATCAAATTGATGGCCAACTAAAATTTTCATTGGATGAAAGATGAAACTATTCCCTCGATTATTATCAGGCGTGTTTTAATTAAAAAAATAATGATGGTAATGAAATTGGCCACGGGAAGTTCAATGGTAAACTATTTGGGCTAGGCAAGTTGGATGAAAAGCCGGGTTGCACTTGTGGACACAACCACCAGGTCACTAATAATGTTATGTGGGACTTCAGCCAGATTAATGATTAATAAGCAGAGCTGTTTGCTGTGGTCCGTCTAACTTGGTCTTATATGGGGATCGGGATATTCTTGATTCCTTTTTCGATTTAAAATGGAGTAGATTGAAGTCTACCGTCACTGCGAATTCTCGGTAAACAGATACACAGGATACTTAATATCGAAGGTGTTTTGGCCAAATAATGTAACCCTCGAAATTGAGATTGTTCAGGATAGAGTAAAAACTGTTTTTATCGGAAACATTATATGGTGAGTTGCGTTGTGAATCTTTGAAATGCACTCCTGTAAATTTTTATGTTTGCGGATACGAGATTATAAGAACTGGGTGTCGATATAATAGTAGCTTACATCAAGTGTCCAGGTTTGATTTTTTAAACCTAAAATCAATGTAAAATGATGTTTCCCTTCCAAAAAGTGGTCAATTTATTTTTCTAATTTAAATCATTTGGCCGAGACTTGCTCTGTCGTCGTTGAAAAGAAATCCAATCATTAATTAATTTTGTTGTTTTACATCAATTGGCCAAAACACCGTCGATATCACTAAAACTAAGAGGCTATTTTTTCTATTATTAGACACAATAGTGAACGGGTAAAATATTCTTCCCGTGCAGATCTATATCCTCCGTAAGGCCTCCAAGAATGTCGGCAAGGCGATGTCAATTTTCCTATGCACCGTCTTCTGTTCTATTTAAGGTAATTATTCGATGGCCCACGTGAGCGACCACAGTAACACAGAGGAGCGTGTCGATGCTTCAGAAAATGTCTTAAGAGATATAAAACAATATATTGAGTAGACAATAGTCTGACAGATGTTTGTGCACTCGCTTTCGAGTCATTCTAGAAAATCAGTTAGGTTACAGGACAGGATTTTTCGAAAGATTTAAAGGTCTTCCAAATTGACGGGCGAGGGTTGCAAGCTTCAAACTGACCCACCCACAATCTGGGAAATATGATAATAATTATTGTCTATCTTTATTAAGTGCATACTATAAAGACGCTATTAATTGATGTTTATTTAGACTTTTTCGTAATATATATTTATATCACATATATTTAAACCATGTCCGCTCCCAATGTGGAGCATATGGCATCCTTTCCAGATTTTTTATACGAGGACTGATTGTTACTTAGTTGCTCAACTTCCCTTTTTCGAAGAGATTAGGGATAGTAGAATACGACTAGGACAGGACTAGAGGTTAACTAATCGCTTTCGCTACCCCCTTTTTTTTGAATCGGATGGATGTGACATTTTTAATTATTACATACATCCATGCATACGAACAGAAGTCCATAAATCGATTGAAAAATCAATTTATATAACTCCGAACAGGTTTTTCAATAATATTCAATACCTACCCTTAATTGGAAGAATTCAATGCTCTAGAGTTTGTGTCTGTGATTCTACTAAAACTCGCTATACCTCAAAATGGGCTGAGTATGATTTACACCACTGTGACTTTCAAAGCTCTAATATTTTACTACTATGTATTTTGTTTTGTAAATGGTATTATTATGGAAAATAAATTTAAAATTGTATTGTGTTTGTCGTGTATTGTGCATAACGCTCCACCTGCAATGTGTGTTGCGGAAGTCAAAACGAAATACATTCCCGCCTCATCATACGCCAATTGAAATTGACCAATGGCAATCGGGCAGTGGCCACCCTTCCACTCCGGGAGCCCGGTACTGTGTAATGTGATTGTGCAAAGCGCGGCAAAATTAATCACACTTCCGGTGTGGAGCGCGCCAAATTGATGCCCGACGCCGCCGCTGCCATTGCGTTTGGTTCTCCTCGCCCTGGGCTACTTCCGGAGACCAACGAGATCATCGATACGCCGCGTGTGGATAATCATTTATCGAAGTTCTATAGTTTTTTTACATAAACATTTTACTGATTGATTGTATCTCTACTATATAGCACAAAATGCATGTAGAAATCTGTATGTTTGTATGTATGTATTTCGGTCACAAGAACTCTTCCCAAACGGTGGACAGTAAGGACTAGGGACTTGAAATTTTTACATGTCATTCTGGCTGCCATTTCTAGGTGAACTATGCTTTTTCCAACATTCATTGGCATTCAACATTAAATTGAAAACGCAATATTTTTGACGTCTCAATGAAAAGCAACAGGAAAAATAATAGCGAATAGTTGCTTAGCAACCACTCCATACTAAAATAATTCGTCATGTCGCCATAACAACTCAATCGGTATTGAATTTGTTTAGCGACTATGAAAATATGTTATAATGTAAATGTCACAAATAATAACTTTTTATGCGAATCGTAAAATTTTTAAAAAGTCGAAACATTGAAAGAGAAATTATACATCATTTAAAATTATAAATCTTAAATCAGTGAACTCCTTATTTTATGGGTTTTACAAAAAGTATGCTCAAAAGGAAAAGAAAAGTGTTAAATTTATTAATAAAGCCATCAAAAGGCAAAAAATATTAGTTATATTAAAACACTTATTGATACATGCGAGCTATATTCGTTAATAAGCTGTCGCTGTATCGCAAATTAAAAAATTAAAAATTAAAAATATACACTTTCCAAACATACAAAAACAATTTATGATACAAAGTAAAGTTTATTACAGGATTCAGTTTATTTCCAGAACAACTTTATACTTACCTTAATATTTAATAACTTTAATTAAATGAAGATAAACATTGCCAGAACAAAAATAAATAACTTTCAGATGCAGAAAAAAACGATGATTCAGATTTTGAATCATGAATTGTTTCAAGTACCGATGAAACGAATAAAATTACACAAAAGGTAAAAAAAAATCAGTGATATGAAATATCACTTTTATGGTGTTAAATGACATTGACACTGAATTGGTTAAAGAACTATGGCAGGAATTTACTGACAATCAGACAAATTATACGTAAGCGAAATTGAATAGTCTACTACTGTGCTGAAATCATATTGATGCGTAAGATGTCGTTAGAATTTTGATTGTATTATTTAATTTCGTCACAATTTCAGTTAAATAATTTGATAACAATTAATGAAATAGGTAATTTATATTGAAACTAAACAGGACATGGTAAATTGGGAATGAAGATTATTTTCGATGTTGTGGAAGTAGTGCCAAAATAAATGTGTTTTATTATTTAAACATGAAATATGTTTGAAATATGATAAGTTTAAAATTGCCGATTCTCGTAACTGATCGGTAACGCTATGAGTCATGGTTTCTCAAAATGTTTCGAGTCATACTACTTGCGGTTCCCTTATATTTGTCTAAAATATGTTTTCAATAAGGTAACACAATCTTCTCTTCTTCTTTGACAGTATTCGTTTCCTATGTGGAGCAAATGGTCACCACGCGTCGCCTCCATGATTCCCTGTCACACGCCAATCGCTTTGATTTCTCCCATGACATGACAAAGTCCCTCAGCTCCACCGATTAGATCCTGTGGATAGTAATCGACGGTTGTCCAGGACGCCGGAATCCCAACGGTTGGAAAAAGAGGCAAGCGGGATTGAGGCTCTCCGGAGGCATCCGCAGCGCGTGACTCAGCCGGTTCCAACGTCACTCCATGACCAATGACGTAACAAGGCGCTGCCTGGTACACATAAAATATATTACACAATAACAATACCTCTATTATTTATTACGATGAAGGTTATTGAAACAGGTTAAACATCTCATAATTCACAGCTGATTGTTAAACAAACACTCAAGTCTTCCTCCATATTTTTTCTGTTTTTGCGCGTTATAAAATGAATTGTTCATAATGCATTATCACAGATGTATACTATGTAGAAAGAAACAGACAACAATTAGTCAAGGTCTTCTTATGGCGGCCATTACATGTAGAGAATATGCATATCACTGTTACATTTAACACAATGATTATTACGCATTTATTCAACTTGAATAAGGGAGAAAGATTCTTTTGTATTCAAAACCTACATAATTGGTTAAATTTACAAGGTATTGACGATTTTTTATGATTGGCTCATGATTGAGACACATTTTGAAACCTTCAATCAAAGACGAAACCGATGTAAGACGAAGACTTGTCTTGTTTCTTTACCTGTAAGCTCAGGAAAGCGTTATGAACGTATTCAGTCAGTTTTGTAACTTGATAAAGTAAACAACAACAGGGAGGAATTGTTTGGAAGCTGTTGGGAATAAATGCTATTTCGAAAGCTGAAATCTACCGTTATTAAATTTTGAGCCAAAGTAAGTGCTGCGGTCGATAGTTACCGCGCTATCTCAAAATTGTAGCATTTAATTAAAACATATTGCAAGCAATTAGTTATGCGTAATTATGCACGCGTAAAATGTATCGTGCTCGCAGAGCGGGTGATAAACATGTCAAAATGATGGTCCGAATGTCACGTCGTTTACCATATTTGCACATAACTACCGAATATTGTTGCCAAACATGACAAACGCTGCTTCTGCATTACTATGAAAAATATCATACCACATTTTTTTATAATTTTGCATTGTTTTAGTGACTTTTTGGCATATAATACACTATAATATATTTAAAACCATGTCAGCTACCAATGGGGTTAGAAGGACTAGTGGTCAAGCAATAATTACTCAATCTATACTATAAAAAAGATTTGTCAGTACTATATAATATTCCACTATGAATAAAAAGGTTTTTTTATTATTGTGTGGTTTTAGTTTTTTCACTGCAGAATAATTCAAGAATAATTATGTAATAAAAACTAAGCTAAGACATTTGAAGCATCATTAACTGAAATTGAGGTTTTATTAAGTCATCCAATGCCGGACAATTTTTATGATCCCGGGATCCTGGAATAGATCATTAAACGTAATGTCATGTTTCAAATTGTATATTTAAAATTAATTTCGTCCCCATTATTGCTTCAATTGAAATGAATGTATGGTTTTATATTTTTGTCGTGCATGAGTTGGTATATTTTTTATTTATTGAAAACATTTCATTTATGTATAATAGTTGCAAGTGATTTTTTCTACAATAATGCAAAAAAAAGAACCAGAAGAAAAGAGACCAAAATACATTTATTATTTATGTACGTATTATAAAAAAATATTTACAAAGCTCAGCTTCTCTCCATCGATTTTTGACCATCACCAAAAAATGCGGCTAAGAGATAGAGCAACAACTTGTTTTCGCATAACAGCTTCCAGTTGAGATGCCCTGTAGGTGCGTATGCTGCCCATTAATAGAGTACATGCCATAAAGTAAAACATTTGATTAATCAGAACATGAAATAGGAAGGCAGTGGTCGTTAAGTGAAGCCTTTTCTGCTTGAATACAGAGAATGATTAGAATGAATAAGTATTATAATAGTCACGATGAACAATATCTTTATAGACTTACATAATCCCACGAAATCGGAAGAAAATTAGTAAGGTTGAATAATTTGTATTTGGCTTCTTAAATTACATCATTATTTCTTTGTAACATAACGAAATGCCTATATAGTAATCTCCCTATTATCCATTTCTCTTTTGGATATGAGAACATTCTTGAATTTCAGGAACCAAAATAACCATTACGCTAATTATATAATATATCTATTATAAAACACAATAAAATTCCATTTTAAGCCCAACCTTACACTCAATTTTGAAGTGCAAATTCATTATAGAATTTATTTGAATACAATTTGAATCAAATTTGGATTTGGATTATTGAGATTTTGTACACTTCCATGTATTTTGTCACTAACGACCCGGGTTTCGCCTTTCGGCATCTTCAGGCATTCGATCTCACGAATGCACATTCGTGAAGCACATTCGTGAGCTCGAATGCCTGAAGATGCCGAAAGGCGAAACCCGGGTCGTTCGTGACAAAATACATGGAAGTGTACAAAATCTCAATAATCCAAATTTGATATTGAAATTCCATCAAGCACCCTCAGTCGATATCTTAAATTATAACAATTTGAATCGTTCAAAATTTGTACAATTCCATTTGTTTTGTCACACGAACTGACAGTTAGTAAATAGTTTATATCGTTTATATATAAGACAAATTAAGGAAAATTATTAGCACTAGATCTAAGAACTAAATTGATATCACAAGTAATTTTAATACTGGTTTGATAATAATGACTTTAATTATTTGGTTCTAAAGATCATTTAGCGATTTCTAGATCAAAAAATGGCATTTCATAAATTATTTTATTAGAAAATTCTAGAATTAAATTGAACTCGGCTTAATAGTTAACCAATTTTAAACTTGATCTCTCTAACTCTACTTTTTTGTATCCTTTTCATGAGATGAGTTTGTAAAGTCATAAATTACTCCAGCAATAAAAATAATTTAATTCTTTTAACAATCATTCATCTGATATTTATTTACCCTTACCAGAAACAACAATTTTAAATCAGTAGTCACTACTTTGCTATATGTTTTCCCAACTATATTTTAATGCTAATTGGTTCTCATGACTTTCTGCAAATGCAAAATTCTATTAGTTTGCAATTGTTTATGCGATTTTTTTCCTCATTATTAAGGTTTAAAATCATTATTATCAAATCAGTATTAAGATTTATTCAGATGTCAATGTATCATAGACGTAGTGATAATATATTTTTTAATTTGTCTTAAAATAAACTATTTACCAACTGTCAGTTCGAGTTCATCCGTGCACACGAATGCTTGAAGTTATGGAAAGGCAAAACTTGGGTTGTAAGTGAAAAAACGTATGAAAATGTATTAAATTTGATATTGAAATTCCATCAATCACTCTCAGTCGTTATCTTAAATAAGATTGTTTGAATGTCATAGAAATTACTCAAAAAATAATTAATGATCTATAAAACTTTTATTAATATATTTTTCAATTCTGTTGTTATGTGGAATGTGTTTGCCGAATTTCATTAAAATGTTTAACAGAATTCGACAAAATAACCGTTCCAAGATACGTTTCCAATTTCAAATTTTGAAAGCACGGCGCGAGCAGAGATGTCGCTGCAAAATGATTTTCGACACAATTGCCACTTTATTAAAATGTTGGAGGCGTCGGGCAATTTTAACGAATCCTGGTTGGAAAATAACATTATTATCTGGCAATAAAGGCGACAAAATAAAAAAGAATGACCCCATGGCTACACGTGTAAGTACACTATGGAACCATTAACAGCCGATTGAGACATTTTGAGTTGAAGTTTCCTCTCAAAATTGTATAGATTTCTTCCCTGCTGCATATTTTTGTATTATAAAAATATACCTATATTTGTTTCAACAGTAAATACTGTATTATAAATTTACTTCAATACGCCAAATAAAAACGTGCGAAAATGAAAATCGGTTTATTTTTGAAAAAATGAATATAATTACACTTGGCATCTTTTATTAGTTTTCAAAAATTATTAAAACAGATTTTTTGTGCTACTCCTAAATTTTTATACAGATCAGGACCAGTGATTGTTTTATATTCCTGGTAATTAGGTCCTCACAATTTTATATAAATTGCAGTTCGGATCCATGGTGCAGTGGTACGCCATTGGCTACGGTAACGGATGTCTCGGATTCAAGTCCCGGTACGGAAAGTTTCATAAATTGATTTTTCATTGATGTTTGTGATGCCTAAAATTCCCTCCCACACAACCGATCCTTAAAACGAGAACTGATTGTGACTCAGTTGCTATGTTACTTTAGACATCATAAACATCAATGCACTCGAACAGAAATTATTTAAAGTATTACCCTACAAAGCTGTCAGAAATTTACCAGATAAAATTAAAAATAAAATCAAGTCCAAACAATCAATGTATCAAGCGACAGAAAAAAATAAAAAAACACTCTAAAACATGGGTGAAACACGAAAAATATGAAACAGGCGTATTTCATTAAAAAAATGCCCCCTCAGCTTGTTAAAAAAGGTTACGTTTGTGTAACTCTCTATATCCCCCCACCCTTCCTGAACCGTCCGCCACCCTCTTCCGACCTTATTCATCCTCCCCTCGTGTCCTCTTGTCCTCTCAATTCATTTCGATGCTTTCGTTGACTAGTGAGTAGCCAAAATACAGATCGGAACTTAATAGACCTAAAAATAAAAACAGTGATTAATTTGAGAATTGAATATCATGATTGAGTATTGAGAATAATAGGTTTCATAATTGACCTCATTGTGTTAACTGATCATTCTTCACCGAAAAGAATTATATTTATAAAAATAAAACGCATATTTTTTTCTAAGGGCCGGTTTCACATTTTCAGCATATGCTTATGATGAGTGAAATTGGTCCTGATTCATTGATACAATTGAACAAACTGTATTTTATTATTATATAATTGTTTGACCTTTATACTAAATTAGCATTTATCATCATTTTAATAATTCCAACACTTTTACGAAAATAAATTTACGTGATTGTAGAATATGCATCTTAAGAAACTGTATATTTTAGATTTTCACTTTTTGATAAAATGATGGACAAATGACTTGCCTCTAGAGTGCCTTCGAACCGTTTATTGCTTCATTCCACCTTTCAAAAATGAGTTCAAAGTGTTCAGATTATAATTCCTTTCTTCCCAAAATACACTTACTCTAATTCAAAAACTGCATTGCGAATATGCATATATATAGTATTGAAAATCTTTAATAAACGGTAACAATTCTCCCTTCGAACTGTAAAATTCACCCCTTGGAGGGAATTTCCCGCTGGTTGGAAACTTCCGCTCTGGGAACTCTTACGATCTTCAGTGAAAAGTGGCGTTTTGGCGTACAACGTTTTTTTTACAACAAAGTAAAACAGTTATTCTTGAATTATTTAAACTACTTCTTTTATCATTCCACTATTAAATTTGGATTATTGAGATTTTGTACACTTCCATGTATTTTGTCACTAACGACCCGGGTTTCGCCTTTCGGCATCTTCAGGCATTCGAGCACACGGATGGACTCGAACTGAACTCAGTTCGAGTCCATCCGTGTGCTCGAATGCCTGAAGATGCCGAAAGGCGAAACCCGGGTCGTTAGTGACAAAATACATGGAAGTGTACAAAACCTCAATAATCCAAATTTGATATTGAAATTCCATCAAGCACCCTCAGTCGATGTCTTAAATTATTCCACTATTGGCTAATTTTTATATTTTCAATTGTTTAATGGTATTTTTCAGCCGTCAGGTCAAAGTGCATGTCTAAGAAAATGTATCGTACATATATGAGTATTAAACGGTTTTTTGAATACTTTGTTGAAAATAATAAAAGCCGCCACGCCAGTTCAACACTGAACATTTTTCATGCAATGGAAACATTGTCGGGGCGGGTGGGCGAGTGAGTAACAATGAGGCGCAGGGTTGAAGGCTCTCAGGGTGCGAGTTTGGGGTCGGGGGTTGGGGTTTATGAAGGGGATGTAATTGGAGTTTTCACGGTTCATAGACTACAACTTTATTACATTTCAATGAGGGATTGAAAAATACCTTTTGAAAGATCGCGCTCTCAAATATGCTGGGCTCTTTTGTGAGACGCGTTCCCCCCGTGTCAATGTTGCTTAAGATGTAAGGGAAGAAAATAATATACTGATACGTTTTTATTTCTCGGTGGTAATTTAGCAAGAGATTTTTTATAACCAAAATAAATACTTAAGGTGTCAAGATGCGTGTTTGTTTTCATAATATACACGAAAGTGCGTATCCTTTACTTTTGTCCATACAAAGTGATGAATCATTATAATTTGAGCATTTTATTAATAAAAAAGTTTTTTGCAAATATGTACACCTGATTCCCTTTTCGTACGGAAGATACCTTTCAGGCACAACCGTGCAAAAAAAACATGTACAAAAAGATAATGTGCAAATATAAAAATGGAAGGTTGGTTCCATTACTTAAAATATCTCAAAAATAATTTGTTTTTATTCATATATAAAAATAGTTTCATAAGATACGACTCCACTAAGCTGTGTACAATTTGTATCGTGTCAATAAAAACAATATTGGAGGTAAATTCGGTAAATATGCATTAAAAAATAAAAACCTGAGAGGGAATAAAATCGAAACATAGAAGAGCAATAATAATAAGTAATGCATGAGTCATGAACATCTGTATCATAAAAAGAAGCCCTCTGCCAAAGCAAGTATATTTTTAAAAATAAAACACAATATCGAGGGTATACTGTCAGAAAGATTTAAGTAAAAACATGTTCTGAGATAATCGCATTTAAAGCATTATTTTTTTTCAAAATACTCTCTCTCCCAAGTAAAATTATTTGTTATTTAAAAAAAATTTCCTACAATATAAATAAAAACATTTTGGCATAAAAATTATAAGGTTTAGTATCGATGAGGTAAAGTTATATCATGCTTTCTGCCAGAAGAAAAAAATCGCCCTTTACCGCATGCAAAATAACAAAAATTATGTTTAAACGGATATATTTAATGTGAATTAAGTGTTTTAATTTTACTTTTTCAAAATGTATAAGAAAAGAATGTTAATAGAACATTTTACTGTGACATATTTTGTTTTTGTAAGGATACTTCCTAATCTTTCTTAATCACTTAATACATTCATGTTATTTGTTTGGCATTACTCGGTAATACGGATTTAAGTGCTAGTTGAAGCTAGTTTTAAGAAATGATGTAATATGTACTGTAACCATTCTTTCAGTATACCAAGTTTATAACTTTTGAGATGTTAACTGTCAATTCTTAGTGGAAAGGCATTGTATTTTAATAATAAACACAATTAATTTTTTTCTACTTCCACATTTAATTCAATATATAAAATTGAAATCACATGGTAAATGGGAAATGTACTATCGTCTACGTATAATTTGTATGATTATCTGTAAATTCTTGTCATAGTTCTTGAACCAATCGTTTGATATACCTTGTATTTATTAAGACTCAATTTAATATGAAGAGCCGTGTTAAATTTATGTTGTGTCAGCTGATAATGCCATGATCAGCGAAACCGGTCCTGACCACTAATAAATGCGTAAGTAGTACAAAACAAACCATATTTTATTTTTAAAATGTAACACAGTTGTTAATTTTATATTAACTGTCAAAAAAACAAATTTGTATTTTAAAAAAGTGTTATTGTTTTCTGGCTTCGATATAAAATAATTAAAAGCCGATTTCATGAAAACTAAGTTTTTCATCAAAATAATACTTGAGTGATTTTCTCCAACTGAATCAGAACGACAGGCGCTAATATCAAATTAAAAACATCTTGCATTTCAAAGCAAACTTTGCTTTGCGAATTTAATTCTCATTTGGAAGATTTTTTGTCATAGACGCGAGCTTCGCCGGCGCTCGACGAATCTCGGCACCCGTCGTAGCGGAGCAAACGTCTACGAAATTCCGTAGCGCGTATACTCAGTCCGACCGCGGTAAGCAACGTAGAAGCATAACCAGCGCAACCCGCTTTGCCCGACACAGCGCTATATCGGAACAATACGACAAGTGAGATAAATATTTAATTGTTTTGAAAGTTTTAAAGTTATCAGAACTAGTGTGTGCGTTGTATTTAAAAAAATAGAACTAATATAATAAATTACTTTTGACTTTAAAATTAGTGTTATATTGGTTTTTAAAGAAATGTGAAAGTTCAAGTTAACTTTTTGAAGCTTTGGATTTAAATGTGACGTAAGTATTTTTTATAATGCTATATATGTTTTAGGAAAAATTGCTGGATTTTTTGCAGTTATCACTCAATTTTACTGCAATTAATAATTTATAAAAAAGTAAATGAAAGGTTATAATATTGTGCTAATAGTTTTTCTAAAGAATATAACGTTTTCATGACAGCGTTTTTTTGTAAAAATAAAACGATTGTTGTAAATAAAAAACAATTCGACTGATTAGAGAATTTCACTACGCTTATAGATTTTAAAATATTTTCTTTTGCCATCCATAAAAGTATAAAAGTTAAGTTTTATAGGTAAAATCTAACATTAAACGTTTAACAAATATTAAAAAATCTTAAAATTATTTTGAAACTGAAATATTGAGTGTGTTAAAACAGTTAAAACGTTTATATAATTTAAGACATCGACTGAGGGTGCTTGATGGAATTTCAATATTAAATTTGGATTATTGAGATTTTGTACACTTCCATGTATTTTTGTGTAGTGACAAAATACATGGAAGTGTACAAAATCTCAATAATCCAAATTTAAAACGTTTATGTTAAAGCTTTTTTTTCTTAATTTTTATATTATATGTTAAAAATAATTACATTATTAAAAACCACATTATATTCTGTCGAAAAATGTCAGGGATGAAAAATGAGTGTTGATATTTCAAAAATTACTGAATCAACCACAGTTTTTCTTTTAATAATCGTGTTTTGAAAATTTCACTATTTAGCTCTGTGAATTATAGCAAATAAAGAAACGTTAGATGTAACTCAATTTAAATTTACAGTGAGAATATAAAACGCATTATGATAAGAACAAAGCTTACTACTTTTCAATTGAATGCAAAACAATATCCAAATGAATTGCGTTAAATAATGCTTAAAATGTTTTGTCTACATTTTGAGAGACAAAATTTATGTCTATGGTAAACTAGAGAAAATTTTACATTAAACAAGCACCAATAGAGTGTCGATGCACTAATAAAGCAATCAGTCAGCTTGGTGAATGCTGAAAAGTACGCATGTCGTTCTTGTGATCGTTATGTCCACCAGTCAGTGTTGCGATCCAGAAACAGATTTATGGATTTCAGACGAGTATTTTGCTGTGCTATTTTTATGACATATTGATTTAAATGATTCATACCAACGATTTCTTAAAAATCAGCAGAAATAAAAGTTTGAAACTGTTTTTTTGGACTCGTAAAGACGACATAAAAACATGCTATAATAAGCCATGTAATTTTACTCCAAGCGTTTAAATAATTCAACAAGAGCATTCACTGATTAAATACAGTTGTATATTGTCGTTTATGGACAGAGTGATATTTTAAATATAGTTCAATTATGGAAACGTAAGATTAATTCGCTGTTAACTTAAGGCGGTCTTAAACGCTGGTTTCAAAAATGTTAAAAAATCAATATGAGCGACGATGAATTTATCAAGCCAAAGATTATCAAAGTAAAAAAAAGTATTGTGATGTGATTAGAAAGATCGATGGTAAAAAAATGTTTGCAAGTTACTTTAACAGAAGACATTTGTAAAGATGATGTACGATTTGATGATCCAACGAAAAAATACGCTGGTTTGTGAATAAAGCTAAAAATTGAAAATTGTTTCCATGTAATTTGCGATTCAATAAAATTAGGTCGACCGTTTGTCCAAAGGCTTTGCAAGCGAACAAAAAATGTAAGGCACGATGGGTATGTACAGCCAGAAGATAGACATAATGAGATAAATTTTCGGTGAATAGGCTGTCGAGGAAAATTGAGTCGTCTTTCTCAGGCGCTTTTCCCCTGGCCTACTCGTCGTCGCAGGTGCTTTGTCATCTTTTGTAGGGATGGCGTTCGAGTCCTTTCAATAGAAACTCAATGAAGTCTCAACTTTACTCTAATCCTATATCGGCAAGCCACCGCTAGATCGCGATTTTCAATTCTAGATATGCTTCGCTTAAAATGCTCCCAAAAAAAAAGCTTCCATTGTTTTTATCTTAATTTGGTAATAAAGAAAAGAAATAGTCTCTTAATGGTGTCAACTGTCTCATATCTCTTAACGAGTTAGCATTTTCGACACATAAAAAAACAATTAAGCACGGAAATTCCAACATCTTTTTAAAGCAATAAAATACAATTTTATGTTAGTGTTCCACAATGTTAAAGCGAAAGAGCATTTTAAAGTGAGGTTTAACGGCACTAAAAATCATGAATAAGTTCTACAAATTCTATGTGTTTTAATAATTATGATCATAAATAAAGATAATATCTTTTCAGCAAGAACTGATAGTTTGCACCCCTCAAGCGATTGAATAGTGAAAGATTTTTTTGTCCATCCGTTCCTAAAAACAGTGATCAGCTAAGCATTAGTCCTATCCTAGCCCTATCTGTCTATTCGTAATCTCTTTGAAAAAAGAGTATAAGCACCTGAGTAAAAAGCAGTTCTCGAAGAAAGCTTCTGTTAAGATACCTCCATTAGAAGGCCATATTGTTATTTCCATTGTAAAATTGTATGTCTGCTTATGCGTTGATGACATTTTTATTATTATTATAGTATATATCTCAGGCCTAATGCTAGAAGTGCCTATGTCAGATATTGATCATTTTGACTTACGTATCAGAAAGTAATTTTAAATGTTCAGTCTTTTACTAGTAGAAATCCCTGTCAGCTGGTCAGCTGAATGAATGAAATAAGATAAAATCTATAATGTATGTCAAAATAATGTGTCGGTATAGTTTACACCAAGAAATGCGTATATTGACATAAGCAATTTAGATGTTGGAATTTATTTGTACAAGAAGTGTTTATCTTCATATGGGCAGCTCGAGCACAAAAAATCACCACAGTATTATGTTTAACAGCCATCACAACATTAATGTGAAAGTTAATGATATAAAATTGTTATTTTGAAATACACAATCGCATGTACTGAAAATTTGATAAATTTGACACTTCTAGTCTAATATTAAATACATATATGGGACGTAATGCCCTAGATATATATATTTAAATTATATTTAAAAAATATTTTTTATTTATTTTTTTTCCATGTCCGCTCCCAATGTGGAGCATATGGTCTCCTGTATGGAGGTATCTTAACATAATTTTTCTATGAGAACTGCTTGTTACTTAGTTGCTCAACCTCTCTTTTTTCGAAGAGAGTAGGGATAGAAGGGTAAGGCTAGAACAGGACTAGTGGTTAGCTAATCGCTCTCTCTTCGCCCTGTGAGGATGGGATGGGTGGCAGGGAGGACTCAGATTACGAACATAAATCCATAAATCGATTGAAAGATCAATCTATGAAAACCGTCCGCACCGGGAGTTGAACCCGAGACATCCATAACCGTGGCCAGCGACGATACCAACTTGTTGATGACATGTAAAAGCCATGTAAATTTTATTCAAATTTAGAGATATAATATTCAATATCCAGTGATCCCTTTTCTATAGAAAAAATATTTAAGCACATCTTGCAAATAATGTGATTACCAAGAAAGCATTTCTTTGCCCCAAAGGCTTTCTGACAACGTTATTAACTTAGTCGAAACCTTTTTTATAATATGCAGGATCAATTACTGAAGGAAATTCAATGTTTTTAAGGGAGGATCACAAAAAGGATATATATATTCCCCAACGTGACATGATAGGTTTCCATACCATACAGACAGCCTTTCGTTGACCCGGGTAGAATCCTTTGCTTAGACATAATGTGAAATAATTAAATGTAATTATTTTAATTCCCTACTACAAGTGAGTCATTTTATGACTTTCAAGATAGATACAAAAAATAAATAACTTAGAACGATTTTCGCTGAATTTGGCAGAAACTTTGGACATTGACGTTTGATATGCAATTCGAAACCTCAGTTCCAAAGTGTAACAACTCAAAAAAATAGTTCTGTGATAATTAGGAAATATAAGATAAATATTTAAATGAAGTAAATAATATTTTGAGCAGGTTTAATCTTCTACTGTACATCTCATTTTTGTAAATTTTAAAAAAATTCTAGGATTATCATAAACATTTATTTATATTTATAATATTACTAGTGAGTACCGGCATGCGTTGCAATGCCATTACTCACTAGTAAGTTCATAGCGCATGTGAAATAAATTATTTAAGTTATGAATACTATTGTCTTATGGCTGACTCATGACCCGAACATAACCTGGTGCGTACAATAATAAATAAGAAGGTTTTTCTGAGATGTCGCTAGTCGTTCGTATTTGATTCTTTTTTTTAGTTTCTTTTTTAGACTTTAGATTTTAATTTTTTTCACCATAGTTTGGTCTAAATCGGATTTTCACCATAGTAAAGGAACGCATAGAAGACAAACACAATATGTATATATGTATAAACATAATTTTTTTTCTAATATAAGTTTTCAGAGAATATTCGTAGTTATAGCAGCTTGGTTCTAAAGTAATGATAACCACTGTCATTCTAAAATAATCACCGATTACATTTTGGAAATGGTAGATATCGGTGATATAAGAATTTCCTCCTACTTAACTCAAATCTGCAAATTGTTGACTTGGTACACTTTTGAACTGAAGTATCGAATTGATTTGTTAATCCACTAGTTGTGTAGCAAGATGTGACACGAGCTTAGCCTTTATGAGAAGCACCTTGAAAATTTTATTAAGATTTTGAAATATTACGTAGCATTGATGAAAAATGAGTGTGGGTAGTAAGTCACATCAAGATCCCATCTAACGGATAGCTAGATATTATAGAAAAGATATCTGAATTAAGAGTTCATTAATTATGACACTGAAAATGTAATGGCTATTCAGTAATACAATAAAAACATACGATTGGGTTTGAGTATAGCGTTTAATTGAGTGAACAAGTGTTGGATACAATGTTATTATTGACACAATTAACCCTAGTAAAGCTCGGTACTTAAAAGATTTCATTTCCTTTGAATTGATACACCCAGTATCAAATGTTAGAACTGTATTCCAATATGCCGAGAATAATCACCAAAATACCGAGTCAATTGCCGTCACACATTAAAAGCGCCCACCTTGATTCCACTAATGTTCGCAAAGCTCAAAAGCGGATCCACGGAATTAAGCTCTCGGTCTTTATTTTGTGTTTAGTAGGAACCTGGTCTCTTTACCTTTCGGGGAAATCGCATGGGTTTGTTACAAGGTAAAACGCGACGTAAATTTTTGGGTGACAGTAGAACGATTTCACAACTGTCAGCGTTGAAACCAAATATGTTTTTTATTTATTGTAAATTTAAAAAATTTAAATGCATGTAATTACGGCTGACATCAATGCGCCGTGCATTACACAAACATAACAACGGTAACAATAATAATAATTATTGAAAAAAATTATACTAATAAAAACAGTAATGAAAAAAAAAACACTTTTTTTAAATTATTAAATACAAAAAAACAAGACATTATTAATTTATAAGGAACAAATATTTGGTGAACAATTCCCAGAGTTAAGTGCTGAAAATATCCAGCTCTCTAGGCAGTGCATTGATCATCCGAAAGGCTCTTGCAACTGGTCGCTCGAATGATCGATGCGAAGAACAAGTTGTAAGAATAAAAATTTTCTGGATATAGTTTCGGCCACGTAGATAACAATTGGGAGCATTTAAATTAATAGTCATGAGAATTTCAGCATTATAAACTCGTTCCCGAAGAAGAAGAGGGAAATGCTTTAGAATCGAAAACGTGCTTCAAGAGAGTGAAAAGATAACATTCCTAAAAGATATTTGGTTGGTTAGTACTCTTTTAGGGAACTATTAAACGGAAAATATTTATTTTTTTTGAAATAGAGAGGTTATCTTTCATTTAAAAAAAGCATAGAATATAATGGAAATAATAATAAATTATTATTTTCTCATATATTTGACTTTTAATGTGGTTTAATTTTTGATTTCAGATTAGTAGTAAATGAATCGATAGAGATCTTTAAAATTTGTTTCATAAATCTATTTCATTTCGTTTCGTTTAAATGTTAAAAACTTAATATTTCGTTAATTTTTATTATATTCAGATAAAAGGTGGTCCGCAATTTTTTTGTAAATTTTTCCCATTTGCGATTTCTTCTAATGAATAATATTAATTTATGGACTATTTTTCAACTGATTATATTTTTAATAAAAAATTAAAATTGATAACTTAGCTATTCCACAGGCTGTTTTACTAAAAGTAAGGTGTTTCGCTTCTTTAAGGAGCATTTTCATACTAACTATATTGTATAGTTATTTATTTCTAAGTTCAACAATGATTCTAATTCTTAAATTAAAAAATGGAGGCTGTTGTTTCCTATTGGATTTGTTTCCTTCTACTGCACGCGGTGAGAGAGTAAGACACAAACAATGATAGTACTAAGTATCATAACATTACTTATTATAAATTAATTACTTGTGTTTGGAGGAAAAAAAAATTAACAGTGGTGAGTCACTTGTCCTATTCAAAATGCTTTTTACTAATAATCGATTACCGTTAATGGTTCTATCAATTTCTAATAACTCTACACTAATCATTTTTATACCTTTTTTATTTATCCCGAGAGTTAAGAATTAAGTCAAAACACCAAACACCCACTCACACTCTATATCCGACGCAAACATCTTTTCTCGAATCTCTGTATACGGTTTTTGGAATCGGTATTTACTTGGTAGAAATCCATTATAATACGATAAAACAACATTTTATTCCTTAGTTCAAAGCTATTTCGGTTTCACCCTATCGTTAGAACTATCTATACTAGAACCATCAACTATCTGAATTATATTTAAAAAAATAAAACAAAATTGGTTTGTACTAACTTCACATGTTTATAATGATCAGGACCGGTTTCACTCATCACGAGAATTATCAACTGATTGATTAATCAGTTAACTAGTCATGCTCATTATAGAAAATGTCAAAGTACTACAAAAGAAATTGCATTTTATTTTTTAAAATACAATGCCTTTTCACCAAGAATTGACAGGTAACACCTTAAAAGTGATTATCTGAATTATAGTTCTGACGATGACGTGAAGCCAAAATAGCTATCAACTAAATAATAAAATTTTGTTTAACTGAATACCTTGGTATTCTATTATCATAACTCTGGATTACATTCATTATACCGTGTAATACAACCACTGTGGTCAAGGTGTAAGAGGAAAAGTGGGTTTGCAAGCACAGGCCGTGGCTGCATCTGCTCATTTCGGGGGTTTTAATCTCAATTGGGTTATAATGTGTAAAGTTTTGTGCGGATTCGTATGAGGATGTTGGGTGTCGGAGCAGGTGTGGCGCATTAGTCCTGATGGAAGGCGGGAGACGCTCGCACCGAGTTGAGGAAAGTTCAGCTCGGGAAAATTCACGATGAGAAAATAAAGAGATAAGTTATAATTCACGCGTTCGTTTACACATAACACATTCGACGATGAGTTGGTGGATATTCACGACAAAGCGAAGATTAATGTTGTTTCCGTCATTAAAATTTATTTGCAGCATATTGTTTTAGCGTCTTTAGTAAGCCACAGCTGTAACTGTTATTCTCGGGTAAGGCAGAAACAAAATAATGGCTTAATGTCACATTGCTTGGTACATTTCGCTAATATCAAACGCTTGAAAGAATTCTCAGCAACCGCTACACATAACGTCACATCTGTTTTAATTATTTACCTCAAAATTTGCTTAAAAAAATTACTGAGTGTAGGAATATAAAAACAATATCAGAGGCTCAATTTCATTTTTAATCGAAGCGAAATGATAGAATAAACATTGCTCACCGCTAATAATTGCCAGAACGGCATTCAAAGATATTTATATGAAATATACTTCTTGTCTAGGATAATATTGCATAAAAATTATAGTTACTTAATTGATTAGCTATTAATTAGTTACTTTACTTCTACATCTTCATTTCTACTATATAGCACAAAATACGTTTTACTAACTAAAACATTTTAGCCCTGTCATAATCAGTAAGTTTTGATTTCTATTAGTTTTAATATAAGCGAATCGTTATATTCCCAAGCGGTAACTATTTTGTGAACTAATTTTTACAGACACTTTATAGCCAGAAAATAAACTTTTGTTACATAATCCAGAGAATTGGAGCGAACATTTTTTCGAATGGCTCCGGTTTCAAGTATTTTCTTCAGCTCCGCTCCATGCACCGCTCTGTGCTCCAGGTATAAAGTTTTAATAGTACTTATTTATTATAAAAGTTTTCATACAAGCATTTTAAATTGTTATTATCATTATTAATTGTATAAAATAATCATTCTTTATATATATATTTTTTTAATTAAAAACAATTTGTTTTCTACTATTCCTACATTTTTATAATGATTAGGGCTGGTTTCGCTCATCGCGTTACTAAGAAGCATTGTCATCAGTTAACAATACTCGCGATGAGCGAAACTGTGGAAGTAGTACAAAACAAATTCTATTTTATTTTTAAAGTAAATAGCCTGTCCATTCCTTAAATGTGTTTAATAAAATTGATATTGATAACAAACGTAAAATGCACTCGATGGTTTAACTGCAGAAAATAAATCCCTCCAGAACGTAAATTTTTTTTGAATAGATGTCTTCTCGCTCTCCGTATGACGCCGTAAACCTGGTAATTTGCCTTGCTTGCCGCCAAGTCAACGTGACCGATCAGTCCAATGGAAAGTTGGGCTGTCTTACGCAGCTCTTCCCTTTCTTCGTGCATTAAATGAATAACTCCCTTATGATACTGCATGCTTTGCGGCTTCAAATTTGTATGTTGGCATATTCACTAACCGGCCAAGCTAAAAAAGACTTGTAGTGAAACCACCATGGCCAGTAATGAATTGGCTCGTCCAGAAATTCGAAGAAGCAATAAATTGTACTTTTTAAAACCAAAGGGTGTAGAAATAATAATTCCACACATATACTCATCTGTTGTTTGCCAAGACCTAAATTCGGGGTATAGATGCCAAAACAGACCCGAGGTATTCCTGTTTACGCTTAACATTACAGATATAGACTAAGATGTCAGTACGTATCTCTGGTGATGGATAACAGAATCATAAATACTACATATTTACTGGAGACTGGTTATCTCTAGTCGCTATTTTGTATTCGGGAGAAATACGTAGGTTTGATAGCCCCTGATATAGGATTTCTATAAACAGACTAAAATTTCATTAAAAATAAAATTCCTTGCTCACCGAAGTTTTGAAATATATTGATATTTTTTGAAAATGTATAAGAGAATCGTATCAGGTGAATTTATCAAAAATATCAATTCAATTTGCTCGCACATCGCACTTATTGAAAAATACTTTCGAAGTTATTTACGACCGTTATTTACGTGTATCCTTAAATCATAAGAAGTATACAATAAAAGAAAATCCACAGAGTAAAATAAAACTTTTATTGAAGTATTTTATTATCAGCAGATAGTAAAAACTCTTTTGTTCCGCTCTGATTTGAAAATCTTAATGTAGCCACCAACCAACTCACGGAGTTGGCAATCAATCTTTCCATAAAATGTCCGCCGCAGCGTGTTGGCCAGCTTAATGTGCTTAAAAACCAATTTATCCGAATGCGATAATTAATCACTGCTTTTGCAATACTATCGATACAATAAAACAAAGAAATATTGACCATCTTGCTGTCCAAACTTCTGTCTCTGAATAATAAATCACCGAAAGGAAATGTTGTTGATATTGAGTTTAGTCCATTTTTTTGTAAAGTTTTCCCATTTGTTATTTATGTCAATGTATATTTATGAATTATTTATAAATTCATCAAATTTTTCTCACATAATTGACTTATATATAATGTGGCTTAATTTTTGATTTCATATTAGTAGTTATTAAGAAGGCCTAAACATCTTAATTGTAGACTATTTAATTTCGTTTATGTATAATTTGTATGCAAATCTGTAAATTCTTGTCATAGTTCTTGAACCAATTGTTTAATATACTTTGTAATTAATAACACTCAATTTTACATAAATTCCCTTGTTAAGATTTATATGTTATCAGCCGATAATGTTCATGCACATTATAGAAAATGTCAAAGTAGTACAAAATAAATTGCATTTTATTTTTACAAATATAATGCCTTTCTACCAAGAATTGACAGTTATAACCTTAAAGTGATTTATATGTATGATTTATGAAAAGATTGATGTATGATAACGAAGAGTATTGTAAGATTACCACGCGTATTTTACTTAAAATTATTTAAGCTTAAAACGACGTTTCGAAAATAAATAAACACAAGGAAATACTTAATTAACACGGTAAACAACACTCTGAAGTATTTTATTTACTTCAAAACTGCGCAATAGCTTATATATAAGTCAAAGATACATACACAATAAATACGAAATCAAATAATGAAACGGATAGAATGAAAAAGAACGATGAAGGTTTCTACGAAATATGGATGACTGAAGGAAGCAAAAACTGCACCGGTACGTGGATATTGCGCGTAATAAATTTAATACTAATTATTGATTCAAAAACGCACCTCCGATAATTAAATTCTCAATACTAGCCTGTTCAAAAATAATATCGTGAAATTGAATCATAAAAAGGGGGTTTATCGATATTTTTACGAGGGCAGCACTAAATGTGAAAGCCGATAAAAGTTAATAAAAAATGAAACGTTTTGTACTTATATGTGAGTCGTCCTGTCGCGCCGAGCAATAAGTTCCAACCCGCGCGGAACAGGTGGCGCTAACTTACCCTAACCTGTTTTTTGTATGACCATTAAGGGTACTTTTTATACATGCGGAAAACGGTTGTTATGCTACGAAACAGGGTAATTTTAATCAGCGTGAAAGTGCCCTGAAACATTTTGTTGTAAACATGTGACCAGCGCGATTTTTTTTGCGTTAATTATCCACAATCTAAAGTAATCAAATTAAAATGAAAACACACTGAGAAATTAATCAAACTTCAACTTGGAAAGTTTTCTTGATTTAAATAATAGCATCACACAATTACAATATGTTATAAATCTTACGCTATGTTATTACTTTCAATTGCCCTATCTTTCTTTTTCGAGGAAAGTAGGGATTGATGGATAGGGCTAGGACTAGCGATTAGTTAATCACACTCGCTACGCTGGTGGGAGGAGATTAGATATCATATACATCTATGCCTTCGAACAGAAAGCCATAAATCAATTGAAAAATCGATTCATGAAACTGTCCGTATAGGGATTCAAAACCATGAGTACAGCAACCGAAGCCAACGATGTTGACCACTCGACAAATGAACCGACAAACTTTTATGAACATATTCAAGTGCATTTAATTTTACTTAAAAAATCCATAATTAAAAAGATTAGTATAAAAAACAGTAACAATAAATCTATACCGTCAGTATGGTGGTAGAAGTCAAAAAATCATGTTTTGATATTAACGGCTTCATGAAATTTAAGTCTTTCTATTTATATATCTTAACTATTACTTATTAAACTAACCATTTTATGAAAATCTTTTATCATTAGTAACTAATTTTAATAGTAATATGATTAACAGTTTTTTGCTACTAATAACTGTGAACCAAATTGATTGATTGTATAACCGTGAGAGACGCAGGCTCTCGATTTCCCTACCGTATTACAAACAAACTATTGGTTACGCTATTGGTAGACCAAAACCCCAGTTTATATTATTCGATTCATACAAAGAATGTAATAGATCCGTGCTAAGCCTGTTATATTATGGATTTAATTTATGTGATAACTATTTAGCGGCATTTTCTTGTCTTTTGTTATACATTATTCATTAAATTATCTTTAAAAATAGTAAACCATAAATACTGAATGATATTTTTGGACTCATTGATTATTTAGTGAGCTTGAAGAACAGACAATGGCGGTTACTACTGTAGAGAGAATGTACATTAAATTATACAGACACCTCACGAAAATGACAAATAATAGTGCGAACGTTGCTTACTCATGTTAATTTTATTGCCTAGAATCTGTTTAAAAATTATCTGCTAGCTGAGATGAAAATATCCTCAGCCTGCAGATTGAGCTTTGAATTGTACGATTATCATATCCCTTATCCAATATTGGAACATCTTTTGATGATTGAGCTTTACTCCATTTCTCAAAACATATACTTGTCATAATTTAATTATAATTTAATTTAAGATATAATTTAAGACATCGACTGAGGGTGCTTGATGGAATTTCAATATCAAATTTGGATTATTGAGATTTTGTACACTTCCATGTACTTGTCAGTTGTTTTGACTACTTGCTAAAATGGTTTCCGTTTTATTACGATATGAATCGTTTGCTTGAAAATGATTTCGTATTTTGTAATAATGACCGTTTTTTAAATGTAAATTTGTACGATGGAAAATCAAAGTTTTCACATTTGTTGTGTGTGTTTGTTATAAGCATTTATGCATTTTGTTTGAGTTCGCCGATAAACTGCTACGGTAAACCAATATAGTCATAAATCACGCGCAAAATAAAATTCCCACAACTCGTTTTTTATACAAATATCAACACCTTTAATAATATTTTACTTTGCCGTAACGTTATTTGGGTTATAATAAAATTTCTCGGCGGAAAGTCGAGCATATATCTTGGCATTTGAAAAGCTAGCAGCCATTTTGCGCATTTAAATATCAATGAATTCGTTCCGGAGGGTGTTTCGACGCTTTTTATAGGATACCGTATAACTACACACTTTTGACAATAATATATTTTCTATTTGGCTTACTGTTGTGCCATCCCACTCATTCTGCCGGCGAGGTTGTTGGCATTTGAGATGAGACGACATGACATCAAATTATCTATATGGCGACATCTTTTTTTCACTCTATCCGCCGCTGGAGACCAAGTATGGTTTGGGAGAAGCAACACATTTTTTCCCCAGATTGATTGACAGTAAATTGTACTTGTCAAAATGAAACGGTGTAGAAGTCATAACTCCATACATATGCTCACCTATTCTTGTTTTGCAAGACCTAATTTCGAAGTATACTTGCCAAAACTTACCCGAGGTATCCCTGTTTATGCTAAACACTACAGATATAGACCGATAAGTCGATATATATCTGGTGATGGGCAACAGTATAAAACAGAAGAAAAATTGTTTATATATTTACTGGGGTCATTTATTTATGTATTATAAATAAAAGTTGTCTATTCTACCACCACTCGTTATGTGTATGCAACCGCGATTTCACAGCGGCTTTCCGTAACTTAATAATGATCACGAAAACAATGAATTTCCTCCTTATGCTCTTGAATCAATTCGGAACAGCACGGGACTGACGAGAATCCGCTGTGTCGATAGAGTATAAAGCGTTGAAGCCAAAAAAAAATCAAGGATATCTCGTTCCCCATATGATGCTGAAAATATGGTGGTAGAATTAAAACGAAACAAAGCTGTAGCTATACAATGACAGAAAAAAATGGCAAAACCACTTCCTATACAATTTCTTTCTAAACAAATTTAAAAATCAATCGAGATTTTTTCTGAAATTTAATCATCAACCATTCATGAATGAATGCACCAAGAGAAGAACCACTGAGGTAACTTCATCACACGTTTTGTCACTAGCAATTCTAGTTTCACCCTTCGTAGACTTCACCTTTAAAATCATGCATATATTTTACCAAAGTGTTACGGTAATTGGGATTATTATTGATTATAATTTAAATGATATATTGATGTATATATAGTTGTATTTATTTTATTTCATGTTATGAATTTGATATAAAAATAAACTGTCTACTTTAGTGTTGACAGCTACAAAACAAGTTGAAGTGTACAATACTCGAACGGTCATTAGCGCTGAACATCCAAAAACAATACTGAATCGAATCAATCATCTTATTTGTATTTGTAATCTTTCTTTATTTATCCGGGATGAATTTTGCTTGGATGTCCACAAGCAAAATTCACCTTGAAAATTATTGGAAGTGAGACGGCAAGGAATATTTTGAAATTTCTATCGACAGCAGAAGCCATAAAATTGTTGCTTTGTATTATATAATATTAAGTACCTCCCCAAGATCTATAGAAAGCAAATTTCGAAATACTTTTTTATCTTCCCAATTTTCCTCGCTACATACATACAATGGTTGATGGTTTATTAGACAGATATTTTTAGATTTCGTTAATTCATGTTAACTCAAACTGGAAAATTAAACTTAAAATCACAATCATAAAAATTTTATTTCGACCAGACTAAGAGTTTGGTTAAAATCAATGATTGGAAACCGTCATAGGGCTCACAGGTTTCACTTTCAAATCAAGCAATGGGAAAGTTGTGCTTGAGAATGGAGCTTATTTCAGATATCATTTAGTGAGTATAAATCTCTGATAATGATGTATCTTCCTCTAACAGTACAATCCACCCCCACTCTTAATTGGACACACGAACCATTAACAGAGATTCATAAGCACAATTGAGTTTTTACTAATTATTTAAAATATTGCAACGTCGTTGAGTTCGGTTACGGATGTCACGGGCTTGAATCTCAGAACGGACTGTTTCATAAATTCATTTTTTAATAGTTTTATGAATTTCTGTTCGAAGGCATGAGTGTTTGTGATGTCTAAAATCCTCTCCCATCCATCTGACCCTTAAAACGAGGTGTATCAAGAGCAATTAGCTAACGACTAGTCCTGTTCTAGCCATATTATTATATCCTTCTTAATTAAAAAAAGAGAGGAACATGCAGTTCGTGTAGAAAAATTCTGTTGAGATACCTCCACATGCAACACATTAGGAACAAACGTGGTAAAAAAAAGAGTCATGGTTGTTTTCTAGCTATTTCGTTACGTTTGAAACAATAAGTAACGCAGTCTATTGGATTTTTGGAATATAATGCATATTGACGAATTCGAAGTGACACTTATTATTTGTTATTTGTTATTTGAAGAAATCGACGATCTACTTTGGGTTATTGTGTCTGTTATAATGCATATAGTGTAAGTATGTGCTTAAAATGTTATATAAAATAATGTCAAAAAATAAAATTGATTCAAATTGGTCGTAATGATTTGCGAATAAAAGCAGCCAATAAGGAACGTAAAAAATAAAACACAAGCCGGGCCAAAGTTCTCGTTTCCGTTTCACGAAGAAGCGAAGGGAAAGTTTGAAGGGACTACAAAAACAGTAACTGTTACACCGACATGATAAAAGTGCTACAAAAAGCATTTCGATTTTGAGGCTCAGCTCAAAGGATTGTTGGTTTTACTTAACGCATTTGCTGGATCTCTACCAGCATCGATGCAAAACTGTTACAAAGTGTTTATTTACGAAAGAATAGAACTTAATAGGTAAATATATTTGAAAATTATTGAGATCCATAATTCTCTGACACGACAGAGAATCCACTTCTGGCCATTCCATTTCCAAGATATTTATGTTATACGCGCTATTACTGGACGTATCCTGTAATACAAAAGCGTTAAGCCGCCTGTGAACGGCATAAAAACTTGCAAATGGCCGGCAAGCTGTTGAATCTATGATCCTGCAACATTTTCGTCAACATTATTGCAGCCATATATGTCTGGGCAATGTGTATCTGAATATGAATCGACATCGTCGCTGAACAAGTATAACCGATGATTTTGTACGGCTATGTGAATTAAGCTAAAACAAAAATTGCTGAAATTCGTTGCTTATTTGACAGTTTTTATTTAATGTTCTCACAATTCAGGTTTTCCGTTACTTGGTGCAATTTCTGCAGTCCTTTTGTTCCCCGCAGTTCACGTCTCATTCAATTAAAATTGCAAAAATTTTAAAATTAATCATGAAACTTAAACACGGTTTGTAGGAGGTTAGAATTATATTGAAAAGAAATAATGTTTATATCATAAAACTGATAGAGCTAATCTTATGTTTTATGTTGTATTAAATGTTTTTTTCACTAACCAGTTACTACAATACTCTCCTCATACATGTGTTTTATGTTTATACGGCATACATTCATGATATAGTGATTGAAGATGTGACAAGATATTAATGACATAAGACTTAGTTGCCAATAATTACCATTGATCGAAAGTGTGTTTTTTAAATAAAGAATAAATTTTCAAATAATAGCTGTTTTCTAATGAATAAGATATTTTTGATTCATTTCAAACAAACACACAGAAAAATAAAAAAAAAGTTTTTATGTTAATTTGAGAAAAAATTAGATTTAAAGATAAATGTCTAATTTAAAATATAAAAACTGAGAGCGATTGATGGAATTTTAATATCAAATATGAATAGTTAACATTTTGTACATTTTACGACCCGGATTTCGCCTTTCGGCATCTTCAGGCATTCAAGTGCACAGATGAACTGACAGTAATTAAAAAGTTTATATGTCAGGTCACCCTGGAAGGCTGCTGATGATCATCTATAAGATGTACTTGGTGAAGCTACGTGACGCTGGGATGACCTGGGAGGAAACAAGAATACTGGTGGAGGATGGAGAATCTTGGAGGAACCATGCGATGGCCATATGTTCCGAGAAGGGCGTGGATATGTTTAAAAATATATTTAAGACAAATTAAGAAAAATTATTTTCACTAAGTCTAGTAACTACATTTATGTCTGAATTAATGACAATATATTTATGAATTTTTCCAATTAAGGCTGGAAGTCATTATTATCAAGTAAAAACAAGATGCTGAAAGGCAAGACGCGGGTCGTTACTGACAAAACGTAACGTACAAAATCTAAATTAATGTCTAAAATCTCAAATATGGAATTTCGAAAATCAACATTTATATTGACCCTACCAGGACTAGACTCCAAATCTTACCATTGCTAAGCTGCAATGGACGATTGTGAAATATTATCATATTTTTATGTAAACTAATATCCATTAGGTTTTATTTAGAATGATGATGTATTATCATTTTTAAATTATGAAGTGTAATTTATATAATGAAATAATGCGGGCATTGTTGCTGCGAAGTTATTTGGGTTGGCATTCACTGTAACCGACCGGTGAGAGGTGGTGTGGTTGGGGACGGGATGGATGGCAAAACTGGAAAGTGGAGGCAAAGCTGATCGAAAGGGAAGAAACGAGCGTGAGAAATGAAGAAACCTCTTCCACAAGTGATCGGCTGGCTTACTTGGACGCGTTTTATAAGTGGATTTCATATTGACTTTGCATTTCAGTCATTTTTTCCATCCAAGATACGATGAGTTTGATATATTCAAGTGTTTGGCAAGCATTCTAATACGATTTCCAAAATTGAAAGCTTTTCAAAATTAAGAATACACTTAAATAAAATTAATGACTTATTTTGGCCCTACATCTTCCACGTAAATTTAAGGAAATGTAAAAGATGACTTCAGAGAAACGGAAATCCTTAGAGACATTTATAAAATTGGTATTATCAGAAGGTTGCATGCTTTTATTTAATTAATTATTCTTCTTATTTAAATAAAATACAAAATATAAATGCTTTTTTCATGTTAAACAGTGTATACTAGGGCTTCCAGCCCGGCTTAAACCGAAACTGGTTAACCGTGTGTTCTGAAAACGTTAAACGCGTTTTTTAAATTTTTTTATTTACACTATTTTAAAAATTCAACGTGTTTCAGAGAGAAAATGCATATATCGTTGAATGTTACAATGTCACAAAGTTGTCGAAATTATGGTCGGAAATGAGTATATACGATAAGCAATTACACGACATTATCAAAAAACATAAAGATTCTTAAACTATTTGTGATACATAAGGCACATGTAACATAATAGCTATTATTGTAAATGTAAGAAATTATCCGTAGAAATCTTGAAGAAACCGTTGACTAGAATATTATTTGTAATATTACAGAAGTAAACAGTTTTAAGATTTATAACCTACAATACGTTAAATATTTTCATATCTTTATATGTTAGTTATTTTATGAATATTTCCTTGTCCCTTTCAGTAATAATTTTAAAGATGTATTGCTTATATTTAACGTAAATAATATAAATTTAATATAAATTTAAAAACTTCTGTAGGATTTTTTGGAAAAAAATGAACCGGTTTAAACCGGTTAGCCGGTTTTTTTTTATCAAAAAAACACCGAAAACCGGTTAGTAATTATGTTTATTTAATTAGTAATTAATTAAGTGTATACATAATCATTTTTAATGTGTAAACCATCAGTCGATAGTGGATAAAAATTATTGTATTATAATAAACAAAATTACACACGAAACACAATTAAACAAAATTTCGCATCACGATCATTCACGAGTTGAAAATGCTCATAATGAGAGAAACCGATCTTCCTGAATTTATAGTTAACACTGTTTCTTGCTAAATTCTCTTTTAATTCTTAATTATTATCTTCAAATGAATGTGCTTGATATTTTCATTAACGACGTTGCAATATAATTTGGTGTAATATTATATTCGTCTTGGAGTGGGCAATGTGTTTGTCGTTTTCGGTTACGCTGCCAAAAAATTGAAATACTCGTACGGAAAATGTTATAAATTGATTTTTCAATTAATTTTATAATCTATAGTTGTTTATAATGTAAACAATCCGTTCCATCTATCCGAACTCAAAAGAGGGACGTAGTGAGAGGAATAAGTTTCATACCAGTCCTTCCCTAGTAAAATCATTCTATCTTTACTCTACCCAAAAAAGAGAGATTAATCGACTGAATAATACTATAGTTCTCATAATACATCTGCTGTTGAGATAACTCTTTAAGATTTGCATGATATGTTCCACGTTTGGAGCGAGTATTGATGAAAAATATTCTTTTAAATCACCCAAATGTTTCAAAAACGAAGTCATAACTAAGTATCAAAATATAAAAGAAATAGAATCTAAATATTGTACAATAAACTTCTATGTGAACACCGTTTTAATTGTGTTTGCTGTTCACTTGAAAACTTTAATAAAAAGAGGATTCCCTCATTCCCTCCATTATTTTTAATACCTGCACAATGTTGATGGTACAGCACTATAGAAATAGGTCACTCTATATACAATAAGCGTAATATACTCAGTACTAAAGCATAGGCCAGGGTATCCCAAACTATGTTCCGCGGAGCAACGGTGGTTCCAAAACCTGGAACGATGAGTATTACAATTTTTAATACAAACGATAAGATTGAAACTTTTGATTTGATTGATTGAATTTACTGCTTAGAACTCTAATTTTATACAATAAAAATAACAAAATGTTCAGTTCTACAAGATTTTATCATTTTTTGATAGCTATTCCGGTTTCACGCCATCGCCAGAGCTATAATTAAACATAATTTGTCTTAGATATATATACTGCTTTAGAAGAGATAGACAATATTTTATTATCTCACTTATTCCAGCATCATAACTGATTAGTGAAAGAGATTATGAGTATATATTTAATTTAATCAGCGACTGATTTAAACCAAAAATACATAGACCAGCCATTAAACGATACTCCACCCTAGTGTGTGCAAACAAACTATTATTGATTTACTTTTGTTTACTACGAAATATGTCCAAGAAGTCGAAGAAGATTTGCAATTCACGGAACTACAAATATCGAAGTCATTAAGAATTTCATTCACTTATAATTTAAGATATCGACTGAGGGTGCTTGATGGAATTTCAATTTTTTTCCCAAGTCCACTCCCAATGTGGAGCATATAGTCTCCTAATGGAGGTATCATAACAGATTTTTTCTACGAGAACTGATTGTTACTCAGTTGTTCAACCTCTCTTTTTTTCGAAGAGAGTAGGGATAGAAGGATATAGCTAGGACAGAGCTAGTGGTTAGCTAATCGATCTTGCTACACCCCGTGAGGATGGGATGGGATGAGTGGGAGGGAGGACTCAGACTACGAACAGAAATCCATAAATCGATTGAAAAATTAATCTATGAAAACGGTCCGCACTGGGAATTGAGCCCGAGGCATCCGTAACCTTATCCGGCGAAGCTACTAACTGCGCCACGGACGCCGACGTTTCAATACCGATTTTGAATTGTTGAAATGTACATTTTCATGTATTTTGTCACTAATAATTCGGTGTCAGTTCGAGTTCATTCGTGTGCCCAAATACCTGAAGATGCCGAAAGGCGAAACCTGGGTCATTAGTGACGAAATACATGCAAATTTCATTCAATTATATTTTTATTTGTTATACTTCGAAAACAATACTACTAATTTTTTTATTAACTATGTAATATTTCCTTACTTTTAAATAGACAAGGTGTTGCGCTAATTTCTCAGTATTTGCGAAGTGTTCCACCGCAGATAAATTTTGGGAAACCCTGGAACAGACAAAACAGTAAGCGTTAGGAAATGAGCACACATATTCGAGTGGCAATATATGGATATTAATAAAAAGTGGAGGTACAGGGATATTAATTTCGACGTCGCGTAATATGCTGTGCTCGTTGCTTTATGCCAGAAGGAAATACAAATAAACATATATGCGCATATAATGTATTACGTTATATAACTTGCAAGCTTTTCAGCGTAGTATAAGGTGGGCAAGATGTACTACGTATTATCGACTATACGTTACACGTTATTTTACTCTAGAAACACTAACAAGAAGAAAGTTAGAGTAAATAAATACGTACGAAATAATCATATATAGTAAAATATTTTTAGATTTTTTCAGGAGAATGTCTCTGATGCAAATTACGTGGCATTCATGAAAAATAATTTATGGAATTGAATGTATAGAACAGTTTTGTTTAATGTAAACCATTCACCTTGGGCCAGATTGATTGAAAACTAATTCATTCAGTAAGTCATTCCACATTTAGTCACTTCTGTTAGGTGATTCAACGTATAGGATACAGCAACGGGGAGTTTGGAAGGTTAAGCTATTCGTTCAGAATTGAATAGAGCCCAGTTAAATTCCTTACCAATTCTGAAGGAACAGCTGAATCTTCCAAACTCCCCGTTGCTGTATCCTATACGTTGAATCACCTAACAGAAGTCACTAAATGTAGAATGATTGTATATATTTATCCTTTTGTCGAATTGCATCCTGTTGAAATCCACAATTCTATTATAATTGTAAAATCACTGGCAATTCTAATATTAGTCGGAAAGCGGCAATTCGCCACTCTGTTAATGCGTTGTTTACAGAATAAGCATTAAGGCGATTCTCGAAATGTTAACTCAGGTATCAGTGTGGATCCTAGACTTATAATATTTTATCTCGTAAATAATATTTGTCGTATTGTTAGACACTGTTTACCGTCTGTCAATTCGAGTCCATTCGTGCGCCCGAATGCCTGAAGATACCGAAAGGTGAAACCCGGGTCGTTAGTGACAAACTACATGGAAGTGTATAAAATCTCAATAATTTGAATTTGATATTGAAATTCCATCAAACACTCTCAGTCGATGTCTTAAATTATGAAGAATAATAGTTCTGCGCCACATATAAAATACATATTGCATAAAATAAATAATACAAACTCGTCTTTCTTTAAACATTTTTTTTTTTACAAAATAAATAAAATATATTAATGATTTCAATTAAGGTGTTAACTGTCAATTCTTGGTGGAAAGGCATAAAAATAAAACACAATTTATTTGTAATACTTCCACATGTTTTTTCATTCCCAACTGAATCCCCATTTGGGAGAACAAACAATTCACGATTCCTCAAGAAATGATCAAGAACATAAAGCATGTTATTTTCAAGAATGGAGGAATTCTCATTTTGGCTTCGTATTAGTAGAAAGAAATATGTGACCTGATACATTAGCGGAACTTCGAGCGTTGAAACTGTTAAACACCTAAAAGCAACTCAGTTGGATAAAGCCATGGGTCATATCCATACGCTTTCAAATAAAGAAGTCTCAAAAATTTCTTCTGAACCTTATCCACCATAAAAGTATATTTCAAGCTTCTTGGGGCCAAAACAATTCTTTCATTCTCAAGCTTACGCCAAGTTACTTAATTACATACATAGTATAATACAATCTTCTTTTAAAGATGATTATTTTACTATTCTAAATATGCGAATTGTATTTGAAAAATATCTAAACGTTATTAATTAAATAAGTAGCATTAAATTTAGCCATTTTGTTGTTTGGTTTAATGATGACATAATAATATTATATGGCAAACCGCAAGTGAAATTACAAAGTAAGGACGAAGAAACTAATCTTTCAATGTACCACGCCAAATAACAATCTTTCAATAGGGGTTGATAGGAAATAGGGCCCGTTCATTTAATTTTTCACTCTGTTTTCATTAAAATTAAATATGAACCGGAGGTCTAAAGTCCCTTGAGGTTATTCTGCCAGTTCAGTATACACTACGCCTATAAGGCGCACACAAAAAGTTTATCTGTGAACACAAGACGCAAACTGAATAAAAAAATTCGTCGTTAAAAAAACTTTATTCATATAGTTTTTGTTTGAGCCCTGTCTGCTCGTTAGATGGAACAGATGGACTTTCAACGGACTGTTCAAATGGTTAATATTGCTTTATATTTGATGGCCACGTTTTTTTTTATTGTCAGCTCCCAATGGAGCATATGCACTCTTAATAAAGTGTATCAGGAGTCTAAGTCTCTCTACTTTTTTTTACCGTGTTCACTTCCAGCGTGGAGCATATAACCTCCTAATGAAGGTATCTCAACAGTAGTATTTCTATGAGAACTGCTTGTTACTCACTTGTTCACCCTCTTTTTTGGAGAGAGTAGGGATAGAAGTAAAGTACTAGACGTTAGCTAATCACTCTCGCTACGCCCCGTTTTTGAGGGTCAGATGAGTGGCAGGGAGTGTTTAGACATCACAAACATTCATGACTACGAACAGAAATCCATAAATCGATTGAAAAATTAATTTATGAAACTTTCTGCACCGGGAGTTTTAAAATATAATGTCTTTAAACCAAGAATTGATAGTTAACACCTTAAAAGTGAAAAGAGAATAAAGATAGAAGGATAGGGCTAGGAAAGGAATAGTGGTTAGCTAATCGCTCTCGCTACGCCTCGTGAGGATGGGATGGGTGGGTGAGGAGGTAGTTTTTTAGACAACACAAACACTCAGACTAAGAACAGAAGTCGATAAATCGATTGAAATATCAATTTATGAAAACACTCCGCACCGGGAATTGAACTCGAGACATCCGTAACTGTACGCGACGCCCCGTTTTTAGGATCGGATGGGTGGGAAGGGAATTTTAGACATCAGAAATGAGAATTAACTCAAATGAGAATTGTTTTTCAGTTACTGCGAAAAAAATTGAGGAGAAGAGACATAACAAACACCCATGTCTAAGATATTAACCTTCCCATTTTCATGCTAAAAAATCCCTTCGGATCTCATGCAATCACATTTCGTTACCGTGTTGGTTTTGTCATATAAACGCATCTATAAAGCGAAATGACAATTTCAAAAAGTGAAATATGGTTTTATGTAGCATTAAGTAATTATTTTACGTCATTGTACAAAACCTAAAATACACGCGAAATTATTGAAAGACGCATTGTTACTATACTTTATTATGACTTTGTATTTTTCGATAGTAAAATTGACGAGGTTTTCAAATTATGGTTAATTATACAAAGAAGAGGTAAACTATAATGAATTTTTAATTTTTAATTATATGTAAAAATATTTTATATACAAATATGAAAATTTTCATTTTTTTGTATGACTTACTTCACAGATAATTTAAAGGCTGAAGTAACTCATTGTTACAATATGGGTACGGAAAAGTTAAGTTTGAATTGAAAAATTCCATATTTTACATTTACCTTGTTGAGACTTGAACCCTGACCCTCCTGATCGTGTCTTACCAACTAGACCACAGAAGCTGACAATATGACCTGTGTTTAATTTTCATTAAACATTGAGAAACTCATCGAATGTGCCTTATACTCCCAAATTTGTTGGTAAATGAACGTACGGTGTTTAGAGGAATGTGAAAGCTGAATGCCTGAGAAATAATTAAAATAAATTGTTGTATTATTTCATTTATTTACTGAGAAATTTCTATTGTGAAAGAGAAATTTATTTGTCGCTTGACTATGGAACTTCAAGAGGATAAATAAAATGATTTCAGGAATTGCTTCCAATTAGAAAGATATCGTGTTGAATTTGTAAAATAACGAATATTGAAAAATCTCTTCGTTTACAAATTGTATGTAATCGAGCGTTATTTGTTAAATTAATAAATAAATAAACAGTTTTTCCTGTAACTTTTTCAATTTTATGTCAGAATAACCAAGAAAAAAAAGTGAGATTATACCATCATGGAAAATTTGTTAATTGAGTTAACACTATCAATTTTTTTTAAATTCCAAAAAAAATATCTGGCATTACAGCTGACAGCCAATGCGAAAAATAATTTGAAAATCATACGAGATAAACTCGATGAGAATTTTTATAAGTCACTCATGTCCAAGATAACAAATTTTAATTGAAAAAATCTAAATTTTTTATTGACCTTGCTGGGATTTGAACCAGGACCCATCTGGTCTCTAGACCAAAGCTTTTACCACTAGACCACAGAGGCCGATTTTTATTACAAGTATGAACACAAGTGTTAACTGTCATTTGAGCCGTCGTGAAGTGAGCCAAGTAATAAAATGAAACTTGTTTTTTAAAAGTCTTAGATAAATGATTTTCTTACGTTAATTAATACGGTTTTTAATTTAACTTCTAACAAAAAAAAATACTTTAACAGCCTATATTACTTTAAGTTTATGATACTTTATGACGTCATGTTGAATAACAAAACGCACCTAAATCATTTTTTTCGAAAATATCAGTTAACTCACTTCACTTCTCATTTGCACAATTATTGATGGATAGGCATTACATTTAAAAATAAAACGCAATTTTTTTTGTGCCACTTCCACATTTTTATAATGTTTATGGCCCCTTTCGCTCAGGACCAGTTTTTTTAAGAATTGATCAGAATTTTGAAATTAAAACATACAGCTTTGATAATTTTTGACCAATGAAATACCAGCCCATTCATATCCATTGGTATCAAGAACCGAGCATATCGTCGCCTTGGGTAAACAAGGTTCTATCTGAAAAAACTAAAACTGTTCAGAAGAAAAAAATTTAGATTTCAGAAAATGTAACTTTTTAAATGAAATATACTTCTTGATGAAAGAGACCATTTTTGAGACCGTGATTTCCTACAAGCGGTGTGTCTAATTACATATTCAGATTGAACCTTGATGCACTGGAACATTTGTATGTTTTCAGATATTTTCTTTTTCTTATTTGAATTTCGATGGATGGACGAACAATTGTAAGGTTTTATAAATTCAGATATAACCGTATTTTGAATGCGAATAAAACTGCATTTTAAAGTGATTTTGTAAAAAAAAAAAGGCAGATGGAACCTTGTTTATCTGAGGCGACGATATATATTTATGCATGAAGTTTTTAATGAACCGATAATTATTTATAATACACGTCATAATCAATTAATACTGAATAGCTGTTCATTACGTAACTGCAATATTCATGTCATATAGTTATGAGTACATTCATATTACATTGAATATGCATACCACATGATACTGTTATAATATAACTCTGAGATGTTTGATACGTACATGGAGAACTATTTGTATAATATATGTCGTATTCTAAACATCATACATTGAGCCACCAACACAGAATGATTAATTAATTGTAGAGCCTTGCCTTATTTTAGAATATGTACATAATATATCCGCATTTGGGTTGTGCATCATAATAAATAATATGAATGTATTTAACGAAGTTATAAGGAATATTAACGTTTTTTGACAGTCACGTAATAATATTCTATCAAAAAGAAAAAATACTATGTCATTAAAATTTATTTGTCCTTAGACTAAGGAACTTCAAGACGATAAATAAAATAATTTCAGGAATTGATTTGAATTAGAGAGTTATTGAATTGAATTTTTAGAATAAACGAAGCTAGAGATTGTCTGTTATGAAGTCGGGTCTGTAGTACAGTGGTAATCGTCGATGGATTTGGTCACGGATCTCACGGGTTTGAACCTTAATACGGACAGTTTCAAAAATTCCGTTCGAAAGTATGGATGTTCTTAATGTCTAAAATTACCTCCCACCTATGCAATAGTAAAATCGAGGCAAGCCATATACTTCTATCCCTACTCTCTTTGAAAAGGAGAGATTGAGCAACTGGATGGTAAAATAAATAAATACTGTGCTATTTTAATAGAGTTTTATCAAATAAACACCAATTATTCAATCAATAAATCTAAATATTCTTTTAATGAATCGCTTCGTGAAATCGGTTTAGCTTGCCCATGCCGATTTTTTCCAAAAAGCGTATAAAATTCACTGAATGCTCTTAAGCGGGAATATCTTTTTATTATTTCAACTGTTGTAGATGCCGATTTTTCCCGAAAGGCATCTACCAGCTATGTTGTTAATGAAGTTCTACCACGTAAATGCCAATTATTAATCGAATAAATCTAAATATTTTTTAAAGAACCGTTTCGTGAGATCACTTCGCGATGCTGATTCTTCCCAAAAGACGTATACAATCTACCGAATGCTCTTAATCGGAAATAGTTGTATAGGCCTTCAAATGCAATTTATAGGTTAATATTCTAGATTTGCGGAAGGTGTTCTTTCAATATGTCAGCATTGAGTGTTGTTCTACGAAATATGAGAGTGGCGAAACTCGTCATCTTGTCAAATAAAATTCACATACCATAAATAATCATAATGCCAAATACCCAAAATCAAAACACGTTAGTGCTTTTGGTTTTTCAATAACACGAAATGAATCAATTGTGCAGTAAAACTATAAATTAATGTTAACGAAGATTTTTTCCATGTCCGCTCCCAACGTGGAGCAAATGGTATCCTAATTCTCAACCTCTATTTTTTCGAAGAGAGTAGGGATACTACAGAAACTAACAGAAATCCATAAATCGATTGAAAGATGAATTTATGAAAACCGTCTACACCGGGAATTGAACCCGAGACATCTGTAACCGTAGCCAACGACGCTACCAACTGAGTCACCGACGGTGACTTGTTAGGAAATCAGTAAAATAAGGTAAATATAACAAAGTGGTTAACGTCGTTGGCTACGGTTACGGATGTTTTGGGTTCGAGTCCCAGTACGCACACTTTCTTAAATCGATTTGTGAATTTCTATTCGTAGGTATGAACTTTTGTAATGAAAATTTCCTCCCACAAATCCTATCAAAAAAACGGGACGTAGCGAGAGCGATTAACTAACCACTAGTCATGTCCTAGCACTGTCCCTACTCTCTTTGAAAATGAGAGGTTGAGTAACCAGCAGTTCTCATAGCAAAAAAACAATGTCGTTAGAAGGCCATATGGTCCCCATTGGGAGTGGATACGGTTTTAATAAAGCTATAATTATGTATGCGATACAGAATTTCTTTGATAAAATGTTTATTTAAATCATGATTTCTTTAGTTAAGGTTCTTCTTATAAATTGAAAATAAATTTCCACAAAACTAACTGCTCAGATGAAATTTATATTTCGAAAATATAAAAATCTTCCTTTGTTTTTTTATCAGATTTTTGGAAAGATTTATTAAGCAGTAAAACAAAAATGGTAAAAATGATTTCTTTCCATAAAATTCTTCCTTTGCATTAAACGATAAAGCTTGGTTAGAAAAACAATAGTCTCGAATCTTAGTAAATATTTTAAAAATATAAGAATCACACGGTTATCGAAGTGTTGGTATTCCACATTATTTTTTATTGTGTTTCCTATAAAAATGTATTACTGAAATATTTAAGCTTAGTTATTAAATCAGTTGCTTAAACACTTTTGTGCTTAGAATGTTCTATTTTAATTTTAGTATATTTATGTTTGTATCATGATGGCTAGAATTGATTAGTTAATTTTTTGTCATTTTCGATTTATTCTCACGATTTATATAAAATTTGTGGGACGCTCGTCATAGATGACGGTATTGAAATTGAAATACTGAACGTCTGAAGTAGTTCTTTAGTTTTCATACTGACGGACTGATTGTTATTTTTGCTTGTTTGCCTCGACATTTGCTTCACGTCATAACTGTGTGTATTGTTGGGTGTGTGTGCACTGTATAACATACCTACATGTGATATGTGATAATAATAAAACGCATACAGAACGGTCTGGGCTATTATATACTAAATATTCCTTCGCATGTAATGGCAAACTTTGATATATCGGTATACATTCAAAAGAAAAATATGTCAATTTATTAAAAAGGATGATAAGCCAAAAGACGTTAAGTTACATATCGTTGTTTGCATCGCAAGAATACAGCATCATTTTTAATAGTAAAATGTGGCAAAATTTGGCACCTTTGTGCAAAAGGTTTCAAAAGCCGAGAACATGTCATGTTCAAACTTTATATTTCTTCTATATAGTAGGATAAAACTGTCATATTAACTTCTGCCATCACACCACAGATGTAATGATAAGACTATTTGTCTGGCGTTATGGCAAATGTTTATGTGTCCGTTTTTATCATATTGGGTTTATTTTCAAAATAAAATTTTTGTCGGAATGTCGTGGAAAAATTCAGTATGCTAGTCATTATCCAAAAGAATATCCATTGAACAAGTAAATTTTGATAACTTCCAAGTTTCATATTTCTTGTTGCGTAAGCTAAGGTTAAACTAACATAACAACTTATGCCATATCGCCACAGATTTATGAAACTGTCCATATTGGGATTCTTACTTGTGAACACTACGGCTGAAGCTAACGACATTGATCTTTAGGCTACAGTTCCACCTATAATTTAATCGGATAATTATTTTTTAGCCAATTAACAACTGTAATTTTCTAAAAGAACAGTTGGGAACAAATTCATTGTTTCATAATGAAAGACTCAGACAAAGTTACCCCTTTACCGTATGATTCATGGCGGTCGACAATTAATGAAAGCAAATTTTATATTAAAATAATTTTATATTATCAGTACTAATTTGTAGCTGTTTTACAAAGTGATTTCTTTAGAAGGGTAGGGAATTAATATTAATATGAGAAAATTTAATTTAAATAAAATGAATTTTGGAGACAATATTTATTGCTTTGTAGCATAACCAAAAACTAGTGAAACAAATTACAGTATCAGCATTTAATCATAGCACAATTGTTGTCTATCACCCAAACTAAGTATTTTTTTTGCGAAACATTTAATTAATATTTCGTCCTTTTCAATTTGAGGGTAAAGCAACTTCTGTGAAAGTGAAATTTTCTATTGAGGTTTAGTGAGTACCCGGCATGCGTTGCAATGTCACCCAAAGAAAGAAAAGTTTTGTGTTTTAATTTTGTTTATTGAAGTGATTTTGGACTAGAGATCTGCATCGACCGAAATTTCATAAAATTACCCGGTTCAAACCCGTCATCTTCAGGCTTGGCCCAGCCCGAGCCCAGATTTATTTTTCTCAGTCCGAAAAAAGTCCGATTTCTTTTTTAATATCGTAATTCGTTAATACTTTTCTAACAATATTTACAAACCTATGGTGAGACCTGACGCTGCAGGTTTCGAAATATGAATAATCGCCTGCATCGAAACATTATATTTATCAGTAAGTATTATTTATTGGCAAATAATATACCTATGACAAGACACGACGTTGCAGATTACAGAATGCTTGCAATAATATTTGACTGATATCCGTCATTCTGCTGACACCGCGTGAGAGGCCAACGACCATCAATGTGTGTCGAAACTGGATCACAAAACACAGTAAAAATAAACAAGCAAATGACAACTGAAAAGGATTCTGTATCGACCGCCATCCGCGACACAACAACCCTCCCATCGTGACACATGTCGTCATCTCACCGACTGACTAAGGACAGCATCAATCGTCATCAACACCAGCATCCGTCTTTACCATTTAATTGCGTCAAGCAACAGCTTTGGAATCGTATTCCTACATATGTTATTGTTTTTATATTTCCAAAAATATTCATAGCACATGTGAAATAAATTATTTAAGTTATGAAAACTATTACATTATGGCCGAATCATGACCCCAACATAGTACGAAATATTTTTGTAAAATTTGAATTCCTTACCCAAGCCCGGCCCGAGCCCGAATCTGAACAGTCTTTACCCGCCAGAGCCCGGACCACGGGCCGGGCCGGGTAAAGGTCCGTGGGCCATGCCCAAGCCGGTGCAGACCTCTATTTTGGATATGAAAAATTCTTTGTTTTTCTGCCTGGTGCAGAGATGTGATGAGCGAAACCGGTCTTGATCATTATAAATATGTGGAAGTAATGCAAATGAATTGTGTTTTATTTAAAAAAAATCTTTATTTTTATATATTGAGATTATTATTTATCAAACATTGGTGTAATTAACAAAATTCGACTCGTGTATGTTGGCAACGTTTCAGTTGAATTAACATTACTAATCCCAGTACGGACAGTTTCAAAAATTGATTTTTCAGTAGAATTATGGATTTCTATTCGAAGGCACGAATGTTTATGATGTTTAAAATTCCCTCCCACCCATCCGATCTTAAATATGGGGCTTAGCGAGAGCGACAAGATAGCCACTAGTCCTGTCCTAGCCATATCCTTCTACCCATACTCTCTTCGAACAAGTGATGATGAGAAATTTTCGTAGAAAAACTTGTGCAGAGATATCTGCATTAGAAGGCTATATGCTCCACAATGGCTTAAAAAACCCAATAATTGACAGCTTAAAGTTAGCTAATCGATCTTGTTAGACTCTGTTTTTAGGATTGGTTGGGTGGAAGGGAATTTAAGACATCCATGCCTTGGAATAGAGATCTATAAATCGATCGAAAAATCAATTTACGAAGCTTTCCGAACTGGGACCCACGAGATCCGTAATCGAAGCCAACGACGTTGACCACTACATGCACGGACTCGGCAGTTCTTGTGTTACTTTCTATTTATAAATACGAAACGCAATGTAAAGAAGGTTGCGAAAAGTGAGTGAGCCTGAAAAAAAAAGATTTTTTTATTTGAATTATGAATGATGGAATGAATTATATTGTAGTATAAAATTCGTTTATCGAGCTTTCGTAAAAATTTAAGTCCGTCGGGAAAAGTTAAATGGCTCAAATAGAATAATTACATTTGGCAGCGTCTTAAACTTTGAGACATAATAAGATGTAACGCAGCGAAGGCTCTATCTTCGCGTTGCCCGCGCTGTCACTCAAGACACTCCGAATGAGTTCTGACAGCGACCAATCACGTCCAGATTGGAGTCGAAGGCTTCGATCTGAAAATCGGCGTGAAAGACTCCAACTGTTGCCTGCCTCTTTGTCTGGGAAGCTCTAGGCGGGAAATGAGTCCGGATTTTCCGGGCAATAGCGCCGATTCCTCCCCTTTCTGTTGACGACCGAGGGGCGGAAATGGAAAAATTCTTCCGGTAAAACGAAATGTTTTTTTAAAAGAGTTCAAATTTACAGGTAAGCGTACGTATAGAGCGATTTTCGTTTTACGAGAGTGCGGTAAAGCCTTGCCGAGGATAAAAGGATACTAAAGAAGAGATGGAAATTCGGATCAGCGCTTTTAAGGTGTTGGAGAAACTTGTTTTACGCACATTCAATTATTTTTTATACGCGAATTAAGGATAATCGTGGAATTTTATTTTTATATCGATGCAATTATGATAAGGTTATTGTATTGTGTTAAAAAACATTTGAAAGTATTAATATTAATTAGAAAATTAGACTACAACGTGGAAAATTCAGTTAAAGAATAATTAAAAAAAAATACTATATCAATAAAACAAATTAAATGTAATTCTAAAGTTACATTACATCATACCCCACCATCTATTATTACAGCTTGATTATTTTTTAACAAATTATTTAAGTGCCATTATCTTTTACTACTGTTCAATTAAGTGTACATCTTTTACTTTTGTAATGTCTAAAATATTTTATTATAATACAACCCCACATATTTTGTACTACATCCACATTTTCATAAGTATCAAGACTAATTTCGCTCATCGCAAGCATTATCAACGAATATAAGTGATAATAATTACAAGGTATATCAAAAATTTGGTTCAAGATATATAATAGGAATTTAGAAAAATATTTTAATGATTATCTGTAAATTATTTGTAAAATAATTATAAACTTCTATCAATTCAAAAATGCGATTTCTATCGGAGAAAAAGTTAAAATTTTCTGCCTTTGTAAGTTAACTGTAATTTCATGACATCAATTATTTACTTCCATGCTATCCAATTATTTATTGTTGGTGTTTATTATAAACAATACGTACCCTTAATGTATCATTGATGAGATATCATTTTCGGTCTGAGATGTGAAAATATATATATGTATATTTTCAATTTCAAAGTGAAAACGATTTCTTGAAAAGTAACTTCGCATTCGACGGTAATTTATGACCAGATATTGAAAGCGACATAAGTAATACAAAATAGGGGATGTAGAAATTGTAGAAAGTAGTGAAGAGTGGGAATATAGTCTGTACGGGCGGTCTGTCTCATGGCGCGTGGGCCTTCACCCTCACCGGCCTGTGGACCGGGCCCGGGCTAAGAATTTACTTTCCAGAAAAATATTTCGAACGATATAAGGGTAATAACTCATGACTCAGCCATGCGGCAATACTACTCATAACAAAGAGTTGAGAGTTTTAATAATTTATATCATTATTTATGTTTGACGTTACCATCGTTACCATTTCGTTACCATCTATTACTTGAAAATTATAAATATTTTTAGTGAACTTGAATCTGAGAAATCAATAAAATTGTGTTGGCTCATAGAAACTAAATATGAAAAAATACTTTTATTTTTAATGACCAATGGTTTGTTATTTGTTGGTACATTAAAAAAGTGTTCATACTATTCATTAGCTGCTTTCTTGTGGTTTCAGATGGTTGTCAGTTCGTTATGCCAGAAAATTAGAGATTGCACATTTGATTCGTCTAAAAAGAGCTTCAAAGACATTGTAAATTTAAAAAATCTAGATTTTTAATGTAGAACTTCGGGTAATAAAACTCGGGCCGAGTAATTTTACCAAATTTCAGCCCGTGCAGACCTCTAAAGAGAAATGTCTGTATTTAATTGAGAAGTTTTATGAATTTATGTAAAACTGTTATGAGAGTGAACAATAGTGAATAAAAAAATACACTGAACTTTATTTTATGGCACGAGAGTCGATAGAAAAACACTCCAAATACCGGTTTCATATCAATATATTGTATTTTACCGGCACTTAAATAAATTTATTGGGTGTCCTTTTGTGCGAACGTTTATTGGCAATAATAAATAATGATTCAACTCTGAATAATGGATCGTTTATGAAAAGTAATTCTGCGCTCACTGTAAAACAAACGGAAACATATTTTTTAATGAAATGAACATCGCTTGTCGTGCCCTCCTAGTCCAACCTAAAATGGAAAAATCAATTTATCACTTTTTATGATGTTAATAGTACATTAAATATTAACTTATTTCTTTTGTTATTATATTTCATTCACACGTTCATAAAGCTTTCTTGGAAATATCGTACTTTCCATATTAATTGCCCGATTCGTGGTGCAGTGGTCAACGTCATTGGCTTCAGTTACGGATCTCACGGGCTCAAATCCATACATCAATTTTTGAATTTCTCTTCGAAGGCATAGATGTTTACGTTGCACGTTGAACCCCGACTTAAGCGTGCCGACATTTGCGCGCAATAAAAGATTATTTTGTGTCATCAAAATTACTCCTTATTTAAAATTAATTAGTCTTTTACAGACCTATCCAAGAAAATTGTATCGATTGGAAAACAAAAATATTTTAAAATACTACTTTGATATGATTAACGCTTGCTTAACCCATAGATGTTGCTTATCTATATCTTTATTTTTTTTATCATGTTATTTTTTTCATGTTTTGTTTAAAGTTTTTAAAATAAATGTTTTGTGTTTTCTTATTTTTTTTTCAATATAAATTAATGACCGTTCTGTTTTTAAATATTATTTTATGATTCTTTTTTATGTGTACCTAATGTTTAAAGTTTTTGAAATAAATGTTTTTTATTTTCAAATATTTTTTTATTAAAATGTAAAAAATATTGGTACTGCGCTCAAACTAGGGCGCGCAAAAGTCGCTAATAGATTTTTCGAGAGAGGAACTGTCAAATAAAATCTTTGTATAGAACCTAGTATAGAATAAAAAATCAACTAAAATAACAGTTTGCTATCTGATTTGGTTGAATATATTATGTGATAATAATATGTAAGTGTGTCAACGTCAGTCTATCGCTCCTACGATGGCATTATGTTGAAATAGTTATCAAATATGTTTCACAATCTTTTAAGAGTTAAAGACGTTGAAATGGAACTGTACGATATTATTACCAATTAAATCAGTAAGTGATGTTTATTACACCGTATGCTTTCACCAGCTTAACACGAAAATGTCGAGATACCGATTAAGATATTTTATATCATAGTCAACAAACTACTATACTAAATATTCTATCTTTAGCATTTGGTTGTGGTCGACCAACAGGTTGGGAACAGGTCTTTTTTATGATTAGTGAGTTATTGTTGATAAAATTAGGCATTTTTATATGTTTTGATTATTTTTAATATTACTCCAGACAAAAATATAAAAAGATTATTTTTTTGTCAATCTGGGAATAATATTACTTATTATTAAAAGTAGTAAATATACTTTTAGAATTTTAAGACGCATTTAAGAATGTAAATGAGTTAATTCATTACTTTCACATTAGAAGCTTTTACTTTCAATTTAGACCGAGATCTTTATTGCGTTTATCTATTGGCATGTGGTTCTCTATTATCATCGATTCCAGGAAAAGAGTCAAATCGAAGTGAATTTTTAGACATGATATTATTATAGATATGTTTCCTAATATTAGCTATTTTACAAAAGTCTTTTGTTCATTTGAAGCAAACAATAAAAATAATTTGAGTGCGAAAAATCAACAAAAAATAGATGTGCCGTATCCAAAAATAATAATTCAATAACAATATAAAAATGGCAATATATAATAGATGTCACTATACTTTACCTTACGTGTACAGCCATACTGCGCAAAGGGTCAACGGTAAAAAAATATCCATGTGTGGAAAAAAAAAAGTTTTAAGGATGTTTTAAGAAAAAATGATTACAATAATTATTTTGAGTTAGCTTTTGAACGGGTCAACTGTGTTTTAAAGAAATGTATTTTCATTGCTTGATTTGCGCGGCTTTTGTGCGAAAATGCTTTTAAATGCATTTTTGTATGAAAGGAGACGTTTCTTTAAATGAGTACGTGATCTGTCATTAAGCGTGTCTTCAAAAGCTCACAAATAAAATCGCTAAGCCGCCATTTGGCATTCCCGGCCGTGGCTTATTTTCGCTCCACGTTCAATTAAAAAAATGTAGTAAACGTTTGCCCCGGTCTCCTCTCATTAGGCCTCGATTCATAAAAACTTTTACGTCTCCTCTTACCATTGAGACTAAAGCGGGCGCTTCACCAATGGGGCGGATCGGGGCGAGTGGCATCATAATAAACAATATTTTTCAAAAGGTTCATATAAATTTCAACGACGTATTAAATATGTAATCTGTACAGTCACAGTATGTCAAACTTTTCTGATTTGAGATCTTTTAAATTTGGAACATCTGAAATAAATATAGTGCTAAGCTAAGTGCCAAAGAATGAAATTAAGAAAAGTATGGTTTTTTTTTAATTTAAAGAAAAATTAAATACCAAAAGTCGTGTGAAAAAGCACGTTACATTAAGCAATTTTGATACTAAGCACGTCGAGTTTTGCAATGTGGTATATAATAACTTTCATATAAACACACATTGGACTTAGATCTCTTCGATTTCATATTTGAGAGACATTACAAATTTTTGTGGCATCTTGTACTTTTTTTAAGGTATTAGAGATGGCACGTAGAATATTTCTACACATGTAGTGAAACGCGTTTTTGTCTCTTAGTGTCTTATTTATTTTGTAATTTTTTAAAAGTTAAATATTGTATTCAACCAAAAATCAAAAAAAAATGAATCAAAGAAATTATGCTTTCAAATTCACACATAATAATTGATCAAATTGAAATTCATTAGTGTTTTTATGCTTTAAGTTCTCAAAATACTGATAAATAATTTAAATTTATGCCGAATTATACATAGTTATGCACACACGACGATAATGTGAATATCTACTTACTTTTGTTGTTGTTAATGTTTTTTTTTAATTTTTGATAGTGAATCAATCTAGTAGTTTTGCAACTAAATAATATATTTTGAAAACATTGGTGTGATTTAGAGTTTTGAGATTCTGTCGATGGACCATGTTAAAAGAATGGATAACCAACAACCAACAGCTGTCAAGAAAAGTACTTTTCAGAATTCTAGCACATACCCAGGAGACGATGCCGACCAAATTTGCATTGGCATGCAATAAAAGATTCTCTTGGCTTAATATAATTGTCACATCAGTTCCCTGAACTAACAAATTTCATTTTACTCTTTTGTCAACCATACGTACATGCCAATTAATTTCTATCGAAAGCTCTATTATTTGCTTTTGTAGCTGTACAAGACTTTCTTGCTGTTGACGTTCAGTATGAAAAACAGTACATAAAACGATTGAAAAAAACTGTAATTTTACGTTTCTTCATTTTAAAAATATGATTAACGGGATTAAAAATGTATAATAAAAATGTGAATATTTGTTTGATTTTTTGATATTTAAATGCCATAACATCAACACTTCACCTTTTTGAATAATTTAATATATAATGTTACGTTCTGCTCTTATTTGGCTTATCAGAGCTTAAGAAAATAATTTTATAATTTCATTACAAGCAAAACTTCTGAAGTAAACTGGAGTTAGTAGAAATAAAATTATTTATTCTGCTAATACTATTTTGCGTAATCCCGTTCATTTATCAGAATTCTACTAATAATAAATTTAAATAAGTACCAACGCAAGCGCTGTAAATTGTCTTAATTTATTTTTCGAGCGAAACTGAAATATGAAAACGGCGTATTTAAAATTGCCCATTGTCGACATTATCCCCGTGCTGCCCTCGTAAAAGTCCCCACCATGCGAGGTAACGGCACGATGTTCGAGCGAGATAAAACAAACGTTGCCCACGTGACCTGTCCTCCTGCCATCCATACGTATAAAATTATTTTATTGAATAGGAAACGGAAGTAATGCCCGGATAAGGGATTTTTGATGAACGAGGCCTTTTCTGAAAGGGACAAATTTCTTACATCCTCTTTCTCTTTTTCGCTTTTCTCGGAGAACGTAAATCTTTTCATTCGATTGGACTGAAAGAAAATCTGTTATATAAGTAAATAAAGCGTAGAGGTGCCTCTACAAAAAGCCAAGAAACTAGAGTAGTGTTAGTGATGACACTTTACAATTTCGCAATTCTCTCACAAATTCTATTTAAGTTGACGTTAAACCTATTATCCCTTCATTCTAACTGCTAACTAATTTACTATTTTATTAAACTTCAAAATAAATTATTGAATCATTCAAGTTTCGTACATTTTCATGCATTTCGTCACCCAGGTTTCGCGTTTCGGCATCTTCAAGCATTCGAGTTCACGAATGAAAGGTCAATAATTTGTTTATAAAACCAATTAAGAAAAAATATTATCACTTAATCTAGAAAGTACATTGATATCTAAACTAATTTTAATACTAATGACGTTTGAAATAAATTGGGAAAATAATTAAACACTTACACACTCATATAATTTTGATATTACAAGTGAACATAAGAACCAACTTTGATTAAAATATATAATTTTTTTACCATGTCCACTCCCAATGCGGAGCATATAGCCTCCTGATGGAGGTATCTTTACATAAGTTTTTTTTACGTCGTTCCGTTGCTCACCCTTTCTTTTTCAAAAAGAGTAGGTATAGAAAGATAGTGCTAGGACAGAACTAGTGGTTAGCTAAACGCCCTCGCTACGCTTCGTTTTTAGGACCGGATGGGTGAGAAGGGATGTTTAGACATTACAAACATAAATATCTATGAACAGAAATCCATAGATCGATTGAAAAATCAATTCAAATTTAGTTGTGCGTTCAAAATTGGTAAAATATTTAGCAGCGCCCTATTTTTTTCTAAAATTTTCTTATAAAATTATAATGTAGATATGTTCACTTATTTTTGCGAATCTTCAAGGTCAAAATCAGAAGAGAGAATAAATTGCTGCTGATAATGATATATGAACTAGTTCAAATATCAAAAAAATCCAAAGCTTTTTCAAAAAAAACGCCACAGTGGTGTAAGTCACTAGCTGAAAATTTTGGCCTAAGTCCAAAATTGATATCTACATATTATGCCAAGATATTAAAAGTAAAAAAACAGCTAAGTCAAATGTCAAAGAGCCATCAAGCGAAACAGTGGTTTAGTTAACAGCAACAGTGGTGTAAGTCAGACATGTATAGCTGTGTGCCGATTACTGTTTCCATTTGGTCATATTTTACGCATGTTTTTCGTATTTTTATCACTGTTATTCATTAATTAAGAATTGTGACTTGTTTATTGCACTGGTTGTGGTCAGCAAAATGTTTTAAATTCAAATTTTGTATTGTCAATTTGTACTTTACTCATTTTTATTCCAAGTATTTAACAAGCGAAAATGTCTTTTTTTATTTCACTTAACTTTTTAAAAAATCTTTAGAAAGAAATAATGGTGTTAGATTCATTAAAATGAGTCAAACAATACTTTTTTCGTAAAGAATACACAAATTCTCAGTTTCTATAAGACCTTTTAATATATTCAATACCTTTGATGAAAGCAATCAATGCTATGGAATTTATTTAAATGATTCTACTAAAACTCTAAATGAGCAAAGTATAACTTACACCACTGTGCCTTTCAAAGGCTCATATATTTAGTTGATTTATTTTAGTAATTCCCTACACGTATTTACTTTTTAAAATACGTTGTATTATACATTGACATCAATGCTGTAAAGTCAGAGACGTTTCTAAGGATCTTTTAAGGTGCTTAAAATCGCACTATTTTCCGCTTGATTCTCCTTAGGAAGCTTTGCAAAAGTAGAAATAATAATAAAAAAAACTATAAAGTGTCGGATCCTGGCAGCGTCGCTGCGCCTTAGACGACAATTTTCAATAGAAAACTTATAAAAGTCCATGAAAGAAGAAATAGCCAATCTATTTCACTATTGAGTTAGCATCGCCGACGACGCGACGCTTGGATATCTTCTGCTTCTTCACTTTTCACTTCCTCACTCCCTACTTTCACCTCGTCCGTCTTCACACTATCCAGTTACAATGTAGCCTGGGAAAGGATTATCAATCAAAGGATCGGAACTGAAATACGGGCTAAAGGTGTAATCACAATTTCCTTTGTTTTAATAATTTCATTTATATTTTTTGTCTGATAAAACTAAACGATTAGTATTTTGAATTTAAATAAAATATCAGCATCGTGGCAAAACACGGTAGAGGAATTATCCCAAGCTATTCGTTTGGTAATTTTTTTAATAACTTTCAAGCCCAGAAAATAATAGCATACAAAAAAATGTTTCAACTATTAATGCCACGCAGAATGAGACAAATAGATACGTAAAAGCAAATGCCGTCATGTCCAAATTTATGTCACTAATATTTATTGCCGGGTTATTATCGGATCGATTATGTTTTGTTCAACGTCTTTGGTTACGGTTACGGATGTCTCGGGTTCAAGTTCCGATACTTAACAGATTCATAAATTGATTTTTCAATCGCTTCATGGATTTCTGTTTGTAGGCAAGGATGTTCGTAGTGTCTAAAATTCCCTCTCATGTAACGAGAGCTTAGCTAATCACTTGTCATGTCTTAACCTTATCCTTCTACCCCTACTCACTTCGTAGCAAGCAGTTCTTGTAAAAAAAACTTATGTTGAGATACCTCCATTAGGAATTCATATGCTCCACATTTGGAGTGGACATGGTAAATTTTCCACTTGAAATTGACTGGCGAGTAAAAATATGTATACTTTTCTTAATTGTAAATACAATACGAAGAAAAAATCTTTAAAAGAGATAATAACAAAACCATCGTTTATTAGTAATATTGCAAGTGGAAATACCGATTTTGCCTTTGAGGACCTCATATGTTAAAGGTACACCGATAGAAGACATTAAAACAAGTTATGCGATAATCGCATTCAAAGCATTTTTTTTCTTTCAAAGTACTTTCTCTCCCATGTACAATTGTTTGTGATTTAAAAAAGTTTTTAGTACATCATAAAGAATAATACTTTTGGCATACAAATCACAACCTTTTTTTATCGGTGAGTTATAATCCTATGATGCTTTCTGCCAGAATAAAAAAATAACAGTATGACACTACTATTTCTATTTCAAAGTGATTATATCATGTGACTTAAAGCTTTCTACCACTGCGTAGAGTGTTAAATTGCATACATTTTGACATTTAAAACAGAAAATCATCAAAAACTGACTAAATGCGTTCTATCAGTATACCCTCGATATATAACAAAAATAAGCAAAAATAAGAAGTACATTGATGGGAAATGGTATTGACACCACCTGAAAAGCATTTGAAATCACAGCTTTTGAGTTGAAGCCAGTACCTGCTCCGCTTCAAATTTCCTGTGACTTTTTAAAACTCTATCAAATAGTAAAGTTGTGATACGGTGACACGTGTTTATTTTTATTGCAGACGTGCCTTACAATCGCGGTAACTTCTTGTTTCAAACTATTGATGATTCTTTGTATGCTCTAAACATTTAGTACACAATTTAATTTATTATAGTACAAACAGAATAGTAAAAAAAACAATGATGATTGAAAAACCCAGCTTTAATAATAATTATATAAACGAAGTCATTACTTTTAGAGCTGTGATATACAGGGAAAAAACAAATAAAATGAATTTGTTGCCTACGGTACGGACACGGATCAAGATCAATAAATTATGGAATTGCTGTAACTTTGTGGAAATTTATTTTTAATATAAAATTAAAATCATCAACTTTTTTATTCAAATGGTTGTATTATATTGATAATGTGAATCACTTGTCGAAATTATTGAGTTTCGACAAGTGATTCAGTTCCCTGAGAAGCCCTTGAGATTTACACTATAGTAGAGTTATTCATTTTTAAAGTATACATTGATTCTAATGCTTAACTTATAAGTAAACTACAAAAATGAAACAAAATTGCCTTAATTAAATGCAAAAAGTATGTCTTATGTTATGGTTTATCCAGCAATCGACAAAGATAATTAATCATATGAGTTGCAAAAAGATAAACGGTATTATAATTAGAATCTAAAGAAAATTACAATCTGATTTTTGAAAAATAAAATATAATAAAAATGATCATTATACAATAGTGAGACTTCTATAAGGTGGCCGATTCATTTGAACATTTTATGCAATGCTTACCGCCTGACTCAGTAAAGCTTTAAACCATATGTGGTCAACCTTTTCAGCAGCCGGTTCAGATTTCAGAATTGAGATTTCTTGCCGGGCCACAATCTTCATAATCTTCATAATTTCTATAATTATACAAAGCAAACAAAAATACGTCTTTCGTGTTATGGAAAAAGATGTTAAATAAACACTTGACTGCTTTGAGTAAGTAAGTTAATCTAGTTTTAAATTTGCTTTCAAAATGAATGAGCAAAGAGTGTAGTGTAGATTACAAACTAAACTCACGATTAAGGGAATTGACTGGATTGTAGTGAAGTGAAAGTTTAGTTCCTAAAATGTTAACACGCATCGGCCAAGTTATAATAGTCACAGTGAATGATTTGTTGTGATTTTTTAAAGTGACAGATTTTTAGTCGTAAATGAGTTTACAGAGTGAGCGTTCAATTCATCTTATGAAGTGAAGTACATTTATACCTTCTAATGAAAGTTCATGAATGATAATTTATATCATGAAAACTTTTTAAGAAATGTTAAAAAGTTAAAAGTTTAATTTAGATGAAATTATCATTTGACGTGGTGGAGCTTTGGGATGGTTATCACTTGTCGTCAAAACCACAATTGCAGAGTTACAAGTCACAATGGCGACGGTGTTACAACTGTTTGCGTTAATTTAATTTTCCGGCGATTCCTTTGTTTTTACGAGTGAAAACTTTCCCGCAATCTTTGCGTAGATTAAGCTTCCCTTCGCGCTAGTCAAATTCACCCCGCGAAGGTTTGTCGCTGGAGGATGTTTTCGAGGAAGCGCAATATTTTAATTTAATATTGTTCACTGTTAATCCTTAGTGAAATAACATTGTAAGGTATTATAAAACTTGCGTTATTATAAAATATACGTTCGTGTACTTTCGAGAGAGTATTTAAATTTCAGATGAATAGAAAAAATCGATTAATACATTTTGACGCTAATTAAGTTACGGTTAATGTAATAAAAATAAAACTAAATTAACACTTTACATTAAGAGCATAGACGTTCGAAAAAAAATCAAATAATCACTTGAAGTTTACTTCATTAAAGCATCTCTATTTGAAAAAAGGGTTATAAATAATTGCACTTTGTGTTAGATAGTATTCACTTGGTACACTAGAACATTTATTTCGATAGTTTGCACTTTGGATTAGATAAAATTAACTTAGTATACTCAAACTTTGATTTTAATAGTTTTCACTTAGTCACGGATTCTTTCAACAAAGTGAGCTAGTTGTAGTAGGTTATGTTAGGGTTGGTCTGGTTTGGTTTTTGCAATGTATTCTAATGCGTGAAGAAAAGATAATATTGTCGGCCTAATATAGGGTAGAAGAATAAGTGACATTTCATTACAGTTTCGTGAAACTATCGATTTCAAAGTGTAAGTATTAATATTGAATGAAAACTACTGTATCTATGTGAACATATTTTTTCGTAAGTGTGGTATATTTCTACAATCTTAAAATATATTTTGTTATGTGGGATAACTTTATTTTTAAAGAAAGAATTTGTTTTTTGTGGAATGTATTTGTTATAAGTTGATAACTATTTGTATTAAAGTGAATATGATCTAAACAAAAGTGCATTTAATTGTAAGCCTTTGAAAAATACGATTCCCTCAAATGTTACAAGTTAAAATAATTTCACATTTTTTTATCGATAAGAAAAATAGTTCAAATATAAATAAACTATATCATAGTAATAATTATCAAATCGCAGTTTACGGGGTCTTAGTGTTGTTTCGCCATTGCGATGCATATATATAGACTGGACAAAAAAGTTAAATGAAATTATAACAATATGGAATGGCAGCTAGTAGTTAACGGGGGTAACATATTGTTTCCAGCCAGTGGAGGTCGTGACCATCAAAACATCAGCTCAGTAGAGTTGAGAGTTTTCAACCAACTGCTCCGTCGTGAATTATTAATGCATCTGTAGCGAGGAAACGAACCCGGTAAGTGCCCCAACTAATGGTTCGTTACGCTCGAGTGCAGAGATATTCAAGCATCTACTCACACGGACCAACAATGGAAAACAATTCTGGCTATCATTTCCCTTAATAATCAATTTATTTAAGAACAACTCGTAACTGAAATTGTTCTGGCGGCCCCACGTGTACGCTTAGCGTTATATTTCAACCGCTGTGTCCTAGCTGCTGCTAGAATTTTGCAACGTGGAGCTTGAATCCCTCAGATGAATGTGGATTGTAAAATAAATTAATACATTTGTACAGCGTGTCCATGTCCACTTGGTACGTTGCTTTCAAATTATTCTCATTTTTACTTCAAGAATTACTCAAAATGTAACAGTATTGCAGAATTTTCTTATCTTTTTACATCTTATGAAAGTACTACTTTTAAGGTGTTAACTGTCAATTCTTGGTGGAAAGACATTATATTTTAAAACGACTTATTGAAAATGAAGGTATATAAAACTGATGGTTCATGAACCATCAGTTTTATGTACCTTTATTTTTACACTCAATTTTATATAAATAAGCCTGTAATGTTTGTATTTTTATCAGTTGATAATGCTCGTGATGAGCGAAACCGGTCCTGATCATTATAAATATGTAGAAGTAGTACAAATGAATTGTGTTTTATTTAAAAAATAAATAAATATGAAAGTTTAGTTAGTTTAAGTCAACTCATTGTCGATATAGTACTACGAATCTATTGAAAACAATAAGGATCTTGAGTTGTCAATAAGTCGTTTCTTTGTTAATATCAAATAAACTCATTATTGGTGATGTATAAATAGAATATTGTCGGGTCCGTAGTGCAGTGGTCAGCATCATTGGCTTGAGTCACGGATCTCAAGGGCTCAAACCCTAGTTACATATATTGATTTTTATTTATCTCATGTTCCAAGCATACGGGTTTTTAACAGGTCTTGCTGATAACTCTACAGCTGCAGTTGTCAATATCGTTGGCTTCGATTACGGATCTCACTAACGTGAATCCAAGCATATTTTCATAAATTAATTGTTTAATTAATTTATGGCTTTATTTTCGATGGCATACATGTTTGTGATCTAAAAAAACAAGGCGTAGCGACAGCAACTAGCTAATCATTAATTCTGTCCTAGCCCATACTTAATCTCTTCGTGAAAGAGAGGTTAAGCAACTGAAAGTTCTCCTATAAAAGCTTATATAAAGATACCTCCATAAGGAGGCTTTATACCACACATTGGGAGTAGACATATTTAAAAAAAATGTAATAAAATATCACTTTTAAAGTGTTAACTGTCAATGTCAATGCTTGGTGGAAAGGCTTTATATATATAAAAAAAAGAATAGAATAGATTGTAATCTCTGCTATAACTTCATCGAACTACTATGAGCCACCGATCAAAACATGACGACGAATATTTTTAATAATCAAATTTTTTATAAATTAAAAATAAACCGGAGAAAACTTAGTAAAAGAGTCGTGACAGAATGATTCAAATTACTGTGTTCCTCGACTACAAAGATAAAGCGAATAATTATCTGTCATTTTAATTAAATAAAATCGAAATTGTTTCTAGTCTCAAAGAGATGCCATCGAAAAACAATTTCAATTTATTTATTACTGATAATTTTTATTCAGCTTCGCCCAAGATTAAAGGTTCTTTATATGATGTCATTTAGACGTTGGTTAGCTAATGTTGAAATTAGGTTGAATGTTGAAAATATCACCTTGGGCTGTATCTCATGTAACACCCCAAAATATAGTCTATCAATTAATAATAACGTTAAAAGTTTAAAATAGCACAGTTGACGTAGAAATGGCAGCAATAATGACATGCGAAAATTTCACGGGAAGATTTCTTGTGACAAACAGACATAAATACAGACATATTAAATCATGCATTTTCTGTTATACAGTAGAGATCATTTTTATATATTATGTAGCTACAATTTGTGGAACTACTAATAAGTGTAGCAAATAATACGAAATGCAATTTTATGTTTCTGAATCAAAATAAGTGACGGTTAAAATTGCATATGGAAATTTGCAACTTGAAAGCGAGTGCATTCGATGATATGCGGAGCATATAATGTAGCAAAACAATTCAAATTTATTAATGCAACAATGATTTGATTTGAAAAACAATGTTTTCATACATTCCAAATATCTGCGGATTAAGTTATTTGGTCGTATTACGGGATTAATAAATATGTGTGATAATTATTATAGTATCAATAATTATTATTATCAATAAGTTAGCTTCTTTAAAAACGAAACTGTTATTTTGCTTCTAAATTCAGGCAAATATGTCAGTCAAGCTTTTGGGCTGAACAATTGAGGAGCTTGGGATCAAACACGCTCAAATCATGTTTTGAGAAGAAAACGAGATATTGCCGTAATATATTATTAAAGAGCAAATTCAAAAAAAAAACATAATTGAATTTTCAGTGTCGCTTAAATCCTCGTAGTGTGCATGCAAGTTTTTTTTTAACCATATCCGCTCTCTATTAGGAGCATATAGCCATCAAGTGGTTCCTCCAAGCTTCTCTGTCCCCCGCCAGTCTCCTCATTTTTTCCCAGGTCATCCCAGCGTCCCGTAGCTCCGCCGAATACATCCTATGGATGGTCATCAGCGGCCTTCCAGGGCGACGGAATCCATCTGGTTGGTAGAAGAGACATGCAGGATTCAGGCTCCCCTGGGGCATCCGCAGCACGTGCCTAAGTTAGGTTTATTAAGGTAATGAGAGGCTGGTCCATCCGCACTCTTACCTCCTGATAAAATCAAACCAGCGTACCCTTAGTATTAGCCGCAAGCATCTGTTTTCAAAGCACAGTATACGGTAAAGCAGCACCGTCAGAATGTATGGATGAATAAGTGGCACTTGGTTCTGACCGAGTATTACCGTGAGTCCCAGACTTTCCGCATTGAGTTAAAGGTTGCTCCAGCTATCCCTAATCTGATTGCAAGCTCTTTCCGCGGATTGCCATCTCTCGTGATGTGTACCCCAAAGTACCTGAAGCCGTCGACTCTTTCAATGTCTTGCCTCGCGCTCTTTTGCGTTGTCTGGGCTGTTACACAACAAAAACTGTTACACAGCGCATTGGTTTTACTCGCATTGAATTTGAAGTTGATGCGATACGAGTTGCTCTGCAGCCGGTCCATTGTTTCCTGAATACCCTCGAAAAATTTGACAAATATGACAGCGTCATCAGCATACTCGAGGTCGCATAGCTTCAGATTGGGTGCAACAGTCACACCTGAGTCAGGTGGAATTGACTTTAATTTAAATTAATTAAATTTCGGGCAATTTAATATCAAAATATTAGTTTTTCTATCATAATAATTGATTAAATACTAAACTAGCAAATAGCGTGCTCGCAGTTGTCACTCCCATGGTGTAAACTTTGGTTCGTCAAAGCGACATCACATATTTCACAAAAACAACGATCCAGCTCACCTGTACTTCTTACACCCCATGCACTTTGCCTACTCAAGTGAAGTATTGTTAAGTGTTTTTTTTAAATACCGCTAAAAATACTGCATTTTTCGAGCCTCTATGTCAATTGAATAAATAAAAAGAAATACATTAAATTATACAGTTACATGAATAGTTTGTGAAGAGGATAAGTTTTCATACGAAAAGTGCGTTTGTCTTTGTTAAGGAAAAATTGGATTTGGTCATTTTTGATAGCAAGCTTCTCAATTATGGATTCTAATTGAATAATCGATATTTGACTCATTTTTCATATTCGAATATTTGATAAATAATTCGATCAATATTCGTTCATAGTATTAATATTATCACCGGGATACAAAAAAGTCATTCATTATCGCATTATAGCTGATCATTAAAACAGCATTTCTTTTCATGTCTGCACCCAATGTGGAGCATATGGCCTCATAATGCAGGTATCTCAACAGACGTTTTTCTACGAGAACTGCTTCTTTCTCAGTTGCTCAACTTTTTTGTTCGAAGAGAGTAAGACTAGAAGAATAACGCTAAGACAAGACTAGTGGTTAGATAATCGCTCTCCCTGTGCCTCGTTTTTAAGATTTCATGGTTGGGAGGGAGAATTTTAGGCATCAAAAACCGACTAAAAAAAACCATAATTGTAATATGATTAAAAATATAAGAGTTTTGCCCTAGTGATCGGATGGGTTCTGGTTCAAATCTCAGCAAAGTCAATACTAAATTTAGATTTTTTCAATTACAATTTGTGATCTATTGTTTGAAATTTGTGATGTGACATGAGCGACTTATATAAATTATCATAGAGTTTACCTGGTATTATTTTCCAATTTTCAAAATGATTGGCGAATTAGCCGTCAGCTGTAATGCCAGATATATTTTTATATAAAAAAAATATTTAAAAAATAATAAAGTATTTAATTCTTTAAAAAATATGTAACTTAGCTTACAGCTACTAAAACGTTACACCCTAGTCAAAACTATATTTTTAGCCTTAGCATAAGTGTGTACCTGTATTTTTAAAACCTTTGTATCAGATATCTTATCAAGCGATGTAAAACAACTTCATATAAAATAATTTATTACGAAATAAAAAAATAAAATACTTGAAAGAAACGATTTCACAAAGCCTTCATGTGATAAGGCGATTTTATTTCGAGAACTTTTAGATCCACAAATGTTACCGTAGGAAGAAATTTTTGTAAAACTAAGAAATTTACTGTAAGTAATACAAAGATTTTTATACCAGATTGCTTCCGAGAATAACATTACTTTTAAAATTAAAAATATGAATTTTTGTAACTGAGCCGTAAAATATTTCAACCCTTTATTTCATATTCACTTACAATCGGTAATTTGAGTAATTGTTTACGAAGCAAAAAATGGCAACAACCAATTTTCTCAATTTTTACACATTTTTAGACATAACAATAATTATTACATATAAGAGATTGTATCTAATGTAAATATAGTCCTCTAAAAATATGTTCTATATATATATATATATATATATAAGCAAGTATTTAATTCCACAAAAATTATATTGTATGGTTATTGCTATTTCGGCATTACGCTGTTGTCAGAACTACTTAAATAAACACCAGTGGTATGCTTTGATGGGAACCGGACAAAACAACACAGCCAAAAACAGTGCAGTAGTAAACAATAACAGAGAAAAAATAATTTTTCAATATGTTTACTTTAACGATTTATTAATAATACCATTTATGTTCCATTTGCAACAACAACTAAAACTGAAATTATCAAATTGAATATGGAATGATTTATTTTTATGAAAAAGTTATGATGTTTGAGTTAATGAGATGATATTATATGAGTCGCTGAGTCACTAAGCACGCTCCTGACGATTTTTCACAAAATAAGTTTTTAACGTACGTATGTGCTCTATCGACTATCAATTTTTCCAGTTTCAAGTATAAAGTTTCTTCCTATTTCGTCCCCTGTTCGAAATTCAAAATTTTTCCAAACTTAAAAATTACATTTTTTTCCACAATCTAAATCTTCGTTTTACAGGGTTGCGCGCTCCAAAACACGACAGTGCAAAATAATATTTCACTTTTCGTTACACATCGGAAGATACAAAATGACTTAAGTTATACTTAAAACTAACTTACTGTCCATAACAGTTTTTCGTCCTTTACTTAAAACTCTAAAAACCTTCGGGATCGTGTTTAGAGACTCAGGGCCTGATATTGTCTATCTCTTCTAAAACGGTACATACAGCTACGCTGAATTTAGGTTACGGGCATAATTCTGAAGATGGCGTGAAGTCGAAATAGATATGAGCAAGTTTATACAATTTTTTTCAAAATTTTATGTTGGAATTATAGTCATATTTGATTTTTAACAATTAAATGATTATTCATTCAATAATATTAATATTATTACGTTGTAAGTTTAAAGTATAGAGTAAACTTATGCAATGGTGTATGACAATTATTTATGGCCTGTATTTATTGGGTCATTAATTAATCAAAAAAGTTAGTAATTAATTCGATAAATGATCAGTATACACGTGGTCAGTTAATAAAATAAACGGTCAGTAATTTATATAAAATCATCAGTTATTAAATTAAACCTAATAACAACTTTATTTACTTGGCAATTGGTGCATGTTTATTGAAATCATAAATAAAAGAAACATTTCTTAATGTACAATTTTAAAACAGTTTAATTGTTTACCACTCAAAATGGTTTAATGAAATTTGCACGTATATAACCTAAATCAGATTTACTATTTTTTTTTACTTAGTTAACCTAACCAAACCTTTCTTTAATATTTACTGACTGTATCTTTAATATTTACTTACCTTTTTTATTTTTCTACTGACCGTTTTATGCATTTGTTATTGACCGTTTCTTTAATATTTACTGACCGTTAATTGAATTAGATATTGACCAAATAATTAGTTGCCTTATTTACTGTGTATAAAATGGAAAAAAATGAAATGCTTGTTAAATATCGTTTTTTTGTAAGATCGAGTCATGTAAATCAAGTGCAGTGTAAATTAAAAAGCCAGTTTAAATAAACATCGTGTAAAGCGTCTTAATACATAATTAACAAGGGTTGTTGTGTGTTTCGTATTAATTCCGCCATTTTACTAAACGACGCAGCAATATCTCCCCTACTTAAAATGTTAATTGATATGTTTGATGAGCGTTAGGAGGGTTTTGAAAGTCTTTTTCATATCTATTATATTATTATCCGAGGAAAAATGATGTGCTGGATCAAAGGCTGTGCTAGGAAAAATAAATGTTTTTGGAAAAAGTCTGGAGGCTTTTTGATCGGACGTAATGAAAATTTTGATTGATGAGGTTCATTGAAGAGACCTCAGCCGCCTTTTATTAAACACCTTGGCTTTTGAGAACGTTTCAACAAACAATTTTTAATAAAACTGTACTTTTTACTGAATTAATTGGTAACTATGAGCACATCGTAATTTCTATTAAAGTGCTTATTCATAGTTTTCTTTTTTATAAGAGCATTTTTTATTATAAGAAAAAAAGACCAAAATGTTTAGTTACACAGAGCTTTATCTGGGTAAATGACATCACTATCAATTTACGGATTTCTGTTAAAATGTGTAGATGTTTATGATGCCTAAATTTCCCTCCCTCCTATCCGATCTTCACCAGTTCTATCTTAGTCCTATTCTTCTATAACTACTCTCTTCGAAAAAGAGAAGATGAGCAATTGAGTAATAAGCAGTTCTCGTTGAAAAAACTTCAATTAAGATACTTCCATTATTAAGCCGTATGATTCACATTGGGAGCGGACATGTTTTAAAAAAAACTGTATTATGAAAGTGACACGATAGCGAAATACCGAAAACATCTTAAATTATTGTAAAATATCATTAAAATTCTTGTAGAAGTGAATGTATTCTTTTTTTAAAACTGATCAGTTCAGTTGATAATGCTCGTGATGAGAAAAACCGGTTCTGATCATTATAAACATGTGGAAGCAGTACAAAACAAATTGTGTTTTATTTTTTAAAATATGATGCCTTTCCACCAAGAATTGACAGTTAACACCTTAAAAGTATTCATATTTTTTGCTCATTGATATTGAAACTCTACCAAGTAATAGTTAGTTACTCGATTCAAAATATGAAATCAACAATCATTTAAAAACAAAAACACTTAAAACGGGCAATACCGCACAGAGAAAATAATAAAAAATCTGGGTGGCGTTACATATACCACGAATTACATCATATGTATAATACAGATGATATTTCTTGACGAATCTATGATATAATTAATATGTTAAGTACTCACTTCTTTTGTACGTACAGTCTCCACTCAAATTATGTTTGGATTCATAATCAAAAGGAGTGAGTGAGTGAGTGACTCGACGAAGAACTTTTGATTCACATTTTCAATGGACGTACTTGAAACTGCAGCTGAACTACATTCAATTCAGTTAAAAAAAATCCTTTTTCTTCGTCCTTTTAATTTGTTTCTTGCATTCGCATTCACTGTGCCATGTTGCGAATTTTTTTAAGCTTCTTGAATATTTTTGATATAATTAAATATTCTTTTGAATAAATTATTTGTACCATTTGTGTGAAATATTTTCAGCACGTTTTAATAAAGTCGTATTCAAGAAATAAGTGATGGCAAGTTTTAGTTCCTCAGTAAAATATCTGCCACTGAAAGCCATTAAAACATTTATTAATAGGTTTAAAAACAGCGTTATATTTAGTTGCATTAGATTTTTTCATTAGCATTTACATCTAGTATTTTAAAAAACACCATTGCAAAAAAAATTTTTAAAGCAAGAATATATACCTTTAAGATTAAATTATTTCATATAAAAAACCAGCTTCTTTAGTCATAAAGAAAGATTTTTCAATTATTACACAATAAATACAATTATTTATTTAAATTTGGATTATTGAGATTTTGTACACTTCCATGTATTTTGTCACTAACGACCCGGGTTTCGCCTTTCGGCATCTTCAGGCATTCGAGCACACGAATGGACTCGAACTGAGAGACAGTAAACAGTGTCTAACGCTTATATAGAAGATACAAATGCGACAAATATCATTTACGAGGCAATACATTATACGTCTGAGAGCCACACCGATACCTGAGTTAAAATTTCGGAAATCGCCCTAATCCTTATTTTGTAAACACCATATTACCAGAGTGGCGAATTGCCGAAGGCGAATTGCCGCTTTTCAACTTCTTTTAGAAATACCAGTGATTTTACAATTATAATAGTATTGTGGGTTTTGACGGGATGTAATTCGACGAATGGGTAAATATATACAATCATTCCACATTTAGTGAAATCTGCTAGGTGTTTCAACGTATCGGATATAATAGCGGAGAATTAGGAAGGTTCAGCTGCTCATTCAAGATTGGTAAGGAGTATAACTGGCCTCTATTAATTTCTAAAATTTCCTGATAAAATAATTTATGATCCCCCATGTTTTTATGCAACAGTTTAACCCCATCATCCGCATTAAACGTATGGTTCTCCATTAGCAAGTGATTTGCGAATGTCGAAGTTTCTTTTTTTAATCTAAAGGCAGCTAAATGTTCTGATACCCTTATATCTAATGTACGTGTGGTTTTACCCACATAGAAATGTTGGCAATCATTGCATACAATTATTTATGTTTTTTGTGAAAAAAAATGGGCTGTAGTTCATATTAGATAAATGAAATGTTATGTTTAATTTGTTTTCACATGAATGATAAATTTTAGAATAGGATGGATAGAACAATGTAGGGAAATTTGAACATGATCCAAACATTGACAGATTTTTTAATCATTAGGTCGGAAATATATCACGATTGAATGAGCCGAAGCTTTTCGAAAATTAAACTCTTTTCTACTCCTGAGAGAAGACAGAGCTCAGTGGATGGGGTTCAAGTTTATGCCCCACCTCCACTCGCTATGTGGTGCACAGGGGCGATCGTTTAACCATGCACTATTGTGCTAAAAAAGAAAAAAAAGAAAAATGCGACTTGTTCAGTCAATTTAATGATGTTTGAGTGATATTAAGTATCCTTTGTATCCAGATACTGAGAATCCACCGTGGCGGTAGGGTTTAATCTACTCCGCGTTGAATATTAAGAGGAGTCGAGAGTATCCCGATCCCCATATGATGTTGTGAATTTATTGAATGCCTCAAAGTTTGTCTTTGGTTGAAATCAAGTCAGCGAAGCCTATTGGGCCCGTATGAGGACGAACCACAGTAAACAGCTCTTCTAGATAAGAATTCATTTCGAGACAGTCCCACAGAACTTGATTAGCGTCCTGATTGTTGCGTCACGATGTCTAATCCAAGCTTTCTGATTGATGCGTCAAATTTCACCCCGTACTAGAAAGAAGAAGTACTACCCCCTAAAAAAGAAGAAATTGCATTTTTATGATTGTTCAATGTGGAGTGTATTGACTCCTAATGAAACATTTTAAGAAATTGTAAAATGAAAACTGATTGCCAGTTACTCAATCCCTTTCGTCAGAGATGGTAGGGAAACAATGGTTGGGTTCAGATACGACTAGTAATTCGTTTTGTGCTCTTCCTTCGTCACGAAAAAGCAAGTTTTTAAAGTTTCCGTATCGGGATATTAATCCTTCACTGCACAACCGAGTAAGAGGAAAGAAAGTCCAAAAGAAAAAATATCATAATTACATTTAAGAATAATTATATTCATGTCGAGTCCATGGTGGAGTGGTCGACGTCATTGGCTTCAGTTACGGATTTCGTATGCTCGAATTCCAGTACGGTTAGCTTCATAAATTGATTTACCAATCGATTTTTGGATTTATTTTACAAAGCTTGGATGTTTGTGATTTCTAAAATGAAAATCGTAAAACGATGCGTAGAGAGAGCGAATAGCTCAACACTAATCCTGTTATAGCCATATCCTTCTCATATCTTTTCTCTCATCAACTGAGTAACAAGCTGGTCTTGTAGAAAGACTTCTGTTGAGATACCTCCATAAGAAGACTATATCCTCTACATTGGGAGCGGACGTGGATTATATTTATATATATTTGTATAATTTCATTTTAACAGGATTATGAACTGTTACAAAATATAATAATATAGACCTATATTTATTTTATGTAGAGTAGACGAACTAGTGTTGAATATATTTTCGCAATGTAGAATATCGTTTCTTTGTGTTTTATACAAAGTTATTCTTGAGCGTAAGATATAGGCTTTGGAAGCGTGTGAGAAAAACTTCCTCTCTTCATTTCCTCACCCGTCGTTTCGTAAGTTATGTCAGTTGAAAAGAAGAAATATAAGAAATGTTAGATGAGAAAACTTGTGAGGAACAAGTACCGGAGAGAGCATCCCCGCCATCTTTCTTTATTCCCTACGCAAATATGGTCAGAGGGACGGGACAAAGTGCCGCACTTTATTAAATGTTTTTTGTTATGATTGTAAATTATAAAACAATGAAACCTTCAGCGTTATCTGTGATTCTAATAATATTTAATGCTTTAACTTGGTTTATGTATAAAAATTCTCATCATCAAATAGAAAAATATAAGTAAACTATAAATGACACTTTAATGCAACTTTGAAGTTTAGCTTTTACATGATAACTAAAGTTTCCAATCAGTCAATCCAGTAATCTCAGGATTTCAGATTTATCTGTAAATGTTAAAAAACAATTCATATTTCAAATGAATTTATAATGAACAACAACGTGTATCTAGATTTGTTCATATAGATACTTTTTATAATACCTACATAATTAATACATTTATTTGAAAATGGGAATTTTGATATATAAACCGAGCATTATATAATATTATTACTGTGTTCTACATAGATAAAAAGAAATAAAACTTGAGTCTAAATAAATAAAAATACCATTCCCGTGACAAACAAATATTTTTAAAATTACATATTCATTCCAATTGAAGCTATAATGTTTACAAATTTAATTTTTAACATACAATTGAACATAAAATAACGCCTAATGACCAATCACGGAATTTAAAAATCACGGGATCATCAAAAAGGTCATGGATTGGATGCCCTAATCACATAATGATATTATTAAGAATATTCAAATAATTATGTTTTGAGCCTTATAATATTACATTATAGCGTATTTAATATTTTTTCCATGTCCACTCCCAATGTGGAGCATATGGTCTCCTAATGTGTCTTAACAGAATTTTTCTACGAGAATTGCTTGTTACTCAGTTGCTCAACCTCTCTTTTTTCGAAGAGAGTAGGGAAAGAAAAATAGGGCTAGGACAGGACTAGTGGTTAGCTAATCCCTCTCGCTACGCCTCGTGGGGATATGATGGGTGGGAGGGAATACTCAGACTACGAATAGAAATCCATAAATAGATTGAAAGGTCAATCTATGAAAACCGTCCTCACCGGAAATTGAACCCGAGACATCCGTAACCGTAGCCAGCGACGCTACCAACTGCGCCATCGACGCCGATATTTAATATTCAAGAAGAATATTATAAAGACAAACATATTCGGTTTATTGTTTTATAAAGTCTCATTATGAAGTAATTACCTTAAAACGCTTCCTTTCAACGCTGTAGTTTGCAGAGGCACAAGCATTATCTTTATATTATTATAAATCTTCGTTTCATTTGCGTGGTTTCTAATTGTATAATGAGTCTATCTTATTCTACAGCTATTTTATATTATACGATCTAAAATTCGATCGAACCTCCGAACTAAGATTGTAAATATTTGAGGAAACTCGAATCTAAAACATTTTTTTTTCCCTAAAATGTGTGAAAACAATGTAAAAAAACGTATCGGAGACGTATAAGAAATTTCTATTTGTCGTATATGTCACATCATTTAATTCTTTTAATATTTGACAATTATATAAATCAATGCATAAAGCCCATTTGCAACACATGCTGTCTATAAATGTAAATTATATTTAGTTTTTACTGTCATTGTGTCTTTCATCAAATCTAAAAGTATTAAAATTCTCTACGAAATAAGAAATCTCTCACAAATATATTTCAAATATGTAGTCAAGACGGAGAACTTCATATTAAAAAAAAACACAATATGTTTTGTACTACTTCCACATTTTTATAATGATCAGTACCAATTTTGCTCATTGCGAGCATTATCAACTGTTAAAAATATAAATCTTAACAATGCTGTTAATATAAAAATGAGTGTTAATATTTTTTACCATATCCGCTCCCAATGTGGAGCATATGACCGCCTAATGGAGATTTCACAACAGAAATTTCCTAAGAGAACTGTTTGTTACTCAGTTGCTCGACTTCAAGAGAGTAAAAGAAGAAGAATACGACTAGGACCGGTCTAGTGGTGAGCTAATTGCTCTCGTTACGTTTTTTTAGAGAATTTTAGACATCACAAACATCCATGCCTACGAACAGAAATCTATTGAAATCTATCGACTGAAAAATTAAGTTTCAAACTGTCCATACCGGGATTTGAACCCGAGACATCTCAAACATAGCCAAAGACGTTGAGCACTGCACGACGGACCCGACTTATGGACCATCAGTGTTAATAATTACAAGGTATATAAGACAATTGGTTCAAGAAGTGCGACAAGAATGTGCTAATAATTAAACAAATTATACATAAACGAAATTGTATACTCTACCATTATAATGTTAAGGACCTCTCAATAACCAATTTCTACTAATCAGAAATAACAAATGAAGCTACATTAAAAGTCAATTATTTCACAAAATTATTAGTTTAAAAGTAGTTCATAAATATTCATTGATAGAAACAGCAAATTTGAATATTTTACAATAATTTTGCGAATCACTTAAGAATAGGTAGGTGTACTGCTCGGCTTTGCCCTCTTTGTATTGAAATTCTAAACGCGGAAATTGGAAATACAAATATTTGCGTCTAATAAGTCATTATAGCGTTATTTTGGTGGTATTAGCCACCAGCAGTTGAAAGTTGATTGCTGAATGTTGAAAATATTACTGTAAACCATACCTCATACAAAATAAAGTCCATCGTTCAATAATAATGTTGAAAATTGAAAACTGAAAATAGCTAAGTTGGCAGTTACATCGTTACTTTTCACCGTTTGGGAGGAATTCTTGTGATAGACAGACACATGCATTTTCTGTTTTAAAGTATATAAGATACCGATTAACAGTAACTTTTGCTCATGCTTGAAAAGCTTTATTTTGAAAATTTATATAGTGAACCGCTTAAATAGGCTATTACCTAGTTTAACCGTCGCAGTTCCAAATAATGGATTTATGTATTTAATGATATATTGAGACGAGAGTAAAACACGCCATTAAAGTGAAACAACACGATCATCTACACGTCTTTATATCGTTTAATGGTCACTTGATTTTTATGAGGTCAGTTTACGATAGCCACTTCCTTTACATCGGGAATTTTATTGCTTGCCACACTTCAAATATAGATTAGAACTCTATACTAGCTTTATTATACAAACTAACCTTGTTAGATGATTAGTCTTGCAAAAAACTATTGAATTTTGAAATGGATAGAAAAACCCGGAAAAAACTCGGAAAATTAGGAATGTCCGTGTGTACATAAAAATATATTCTTCTCACCGAATTTAACAGCATACATAAAGGGCAGGGGCGTTTCCCTAAATATTCTGTATTGGCTCTAAAAATATAAATAGATGTTTTTTTTAAAGGTGTTGACTGTAAATTCTTGGTGGAAAGGCATTATATTTACAAAAAAAACACAATCTCTTTACACATATTTTGTAAGACATCGACTGAGGGTGCTTGATGGAATTTCAATATCAAATTTGAATTATTGAGATTTTGTACATTTCCATTTATTTTGTCACTAACGACCCCGGTATCGCCTTTCGGCATCTTCAGGTATTCGAGCAGACGAGTGGACTTGAACTAAATCAAATAGACAGTTTATAAACTGTGTATGTCACTGGCGATCCGGTATTGAATAAATTCCTTACTTCATCTATATCATCGAATTAACAACTTATCGTATCCTCGAGTTTGTGAAATGCCACGCTTTTAAAACAAGTGTTACCAAATACTACAAATGATGTAAAACTTTCATTAATATCATAATGGTTTTTCCAAATTTTCCTAAGCGAGTTTATTCCTAATCAATTTCCCGGGTTTTTACCGGGTGAAAACCGGGGTTTTGTCGGGGCTTCGGATCACTAATGAAGATACGCAACTTGGTGAAGACACATAAATACCGAGTGATTATTTTAATCTTCATTTTGTGGCTGTCCTACCCTTAGCACTTTGGACATGGAGTCTAAAACGGAATGCGTTTAGCCAAGAGAATGAATTTCTACTTACTGACACGACCTCGCTATGTTCAGTCAAAAATATACACCAAAGGCGTTGTTTGTCAGATTTTATTTTTTCTTAATTTAAATCAGTTCGTATCATTCATTTACAGTTTGTCTTTCTTCAGTATTATTAATGCATGTGAAAATATAATAATTGATGTCTCAAATTAAATGCTTAACGCTACATGTGCTAGCTACCGTGATGCAGAAGTTCTCATTCTGCAAGTGAATAATTGCCAGCTTTCCTTGTTAGGCATATTGTAGCAGAGCTTAAAAGCTAATAATAATAATCACAAGTATTCCAATTAAATGTAATTTTATTAGCTCCTTCGTACTAATCCAGCGCTTTAGTTTAATCTAAACACTGGTATTAGCATCAAGAGTTTACTCTTCATTTTATTGAGCAGGTATTAAGTGATGTAATAAAATATTTACCTTGTACTTAAACGAGCCGAAATGCCTTGAATTTAAATCGATAGCAAGGCATTTTGCTGTTCGAGTGAAAACAAAATTTGATTTTGATTACCTAGCAGAAGTTAGCAACATTTTTTGTCAGTGGCCAAAGTAACATATTCAAGTAGTTATTTATTGTTAGATATGAATACACGACAACCCAAATAAGCTTTACAATGAACACCGCAAGGAGATTGCGAATACAAATTAACATATTTCTACTTCTTTTGTCTTGGACAATATCAATTTTTGACTGTAAACTTTTTTGCTGAATTATCTTGTACAACTGTGCATGCTTTTAGTGTTGAAATGCATTGACTTATAAGAAAACTTAAAAATATATTTAATGATGACTTTTCTGACCAAGATTAATTTTCCAACATAAATTGTGCACTTCACGTTATATACGAATTCAATTTCAATTCAAATCTGAAGAAAACCACTGTACGTGTGTAAATAAAATAATAGAAGTATTACCTTTATAATATTGATTGAATTTAAATTTCCTAACCAGAACTTCATTGCCAACCAATAACAATATATTTACTTCGACATGAGTAATTACATACATTATATAAATGTCCCGATGATGGCATGATGAGTTATAACTTTCAATTATATGTAATTTATTATGATTCTCATAACGCAAAAAAACTGAGACAATTTCAACAATTCAGGAGATGGATTTTGTCAATTAGTCCAATGCTTAGTAAATTTCAATTTATTGGTGTATCAGTAGATGTCAGTTGAATAGTTGGGAATTTGTTCTGACCAAGTACAACCGTGAGAACCAGCATTGAGTTAAAAGTTGCTCCAGCTATCCATATTTGGTTCGCAAGCTATTTACGCGGATTGCAACTCGTTCCTGCACTCTGCTGATCTGAAGGCCGTCGGTAAGGAAAGGCGTGTGACGTCCTTCGCTTAGTCGTTCCAGCGAGTTGGGGCCCTTCCAGGTCCCCGTCTTCGACCTGCTATGTTCTACAGCATATTAATTTAATGTCTAGTTCCTGACATGAGACTATATCTAACATCGTTATAAACCCATAACTATTAGTTGGGTAAAACAGTAATTTTAATACAAATAGTGTATAATTATCTTGGTAAAGTCTCATATTTTCCTACGTATATTTAAAGTCGTTTTAGTTATACATTATTAATTATGGAATTGTAGTTCTTCTGTATTTTTCCATTTTTTATGATAATGGATAGATAGCTTGACCCTTAACCAGGTCATGGTAATGTCCTTCGAACTTACAATGTATGAAATAATATATGAAAAACAATGAACAGACAATGTGGCGGATGCATTCCTATTGCCACGTCATTAGGTTTGAGTCAAATACAATAATATGATTATGTATTCGATGTTGAACTTTGACAGATTGTGGCGAATAATTGAACATTGCATGATAAAAAAATAGTCATTTTGTATGTAGGAAGTATATTCCCATATGAATTTATTTTTTAAACTGTTTTTATATTCCCCTGATAAATTTAGATTTTTTTAAGGTAAAATTTTACAATGGAAAGGACGAGTTTAAGTTTAAAATGAAGTCTCCATTGTAGTGAGTATTTGTTCGATGTTTTCTCTAATTTCAGATTATTAGACCAGGTCTCAGGTTCCTAGCTAACGTTTTACTAGGGTGGTTATAGACCTTTACCTATATAATTTTCTTTCGTCTGAGGAGAGGGACAAATATGTAAAAAAACTCCTCAAAAATACTGGTTGAAAGAGCTTAATAAACAAAAGAGTTCAATTCTTATCAGTGTTGTCCGTGATGTAATGAACAACGGTTTATAATTGATTTCGAGAGTACCTCGAAGCCTTGCATATAGATCAGCTACAAACAGTTTGTGTCCAATCTATTGCGTTCTTTTCCTGTGAACATTTTATACAAAAATGAAGACATGGCTACTCTTAATCCATGATGAAATGACATAAGAATATAATTATTGTTTTCATGCCGTTAAAAAAAAATGCCGATATAAATATATTATCATCTTTAAGAAGAGGATTAAAAAGTTATATACATAATCGGCATAATAAGGTAACTCAGCAAGTCGATTATTCTAGTAAAAAACGAGATTATAAAAAATGAACAAACACGAGAAGTTGGGTCATCTTGGATAAAAAAATTGAGCTCAAGACCTGTCACGTTTCGAAGAGTTGAACATGAAGTTAATAAATACGAAATCAGATAAGAAACTTTTTATATTTAATTAATACTAACAAAAAATAAATCATGAGAGTGAAATGTGAATGTTTATGTTACATGAAGTATAGAAATATCTTGGGATTTACAGAAAATATTCTTTACACATAAATTTCTCACAAAACAGATAAAGTTTATTTGGTTCCTTACATCCGGAAGTCTTTGCGGTAATCATATAATAAGAAGAAACAACTCACTGTAAACATATATAAATATAGCCTTGTTTGTTTACATAAAACAGGATTTGGGAAATTTAATAAAGTCGACGTTTTCGTATTTTCAGTGATTGCAAAGTTGAAAAGAAAGTTTTCTTTATGAATCATTTCTGTAAAGGAGCGAAATGTTTCTGTGTGTGTATTGAATTAATGAAAAAGTGTTTTGTAACAATTTTTATTTAAGAAAATGCTTAGCGCTAAATAATAATTTTCAACTTTAATATTTCTATCATGACGGAAAATAAATCAATTTTGGTCATTTTACGAGAAGTACGAAATTTTTTTTCAAATTTAACAACGCTTCAATGAGACTAACAGTATACGCAGCAGATGATGCTTTACAAAAATATACTAAATTTATGCGTCTAGTAAAAATAAATGTGATGTAATTGTTATTATTTTCTGGTTCCAATAGTATAAGTGTACTTATTAAATCAATATTTGTGTTGTCTTAGGGATACAAGTTTATTGATTCATGTTTTAATGTTTTTTTTTTATATCTAAATACTGTTATGAAGGTTATCTTATGGAGAGTATAACTATTATTGCTGAAAAATGGTATTTTTGGACTTACTATACTCATATGTCGGCCCATTATAGATTTAATATTTCTACCAACTACTGCGTGACTTTATTATTCCGATAGTTGATTGTTTGTTGACCTGATCGCGTCCAATGGATACAGTTAAGACAGACGTATTGAATTGAAGTTACCCGGTTACAATGGTGGAGTGGTTATGTTCTTGACTGTGGATTACGCTTCGGCCATTGAAATTGAAGAATCTGTTTCACAAATGAATTTATAAAAATATTTATTTATCAGGTGAATTTACTGAGATACGAAAGTGCCTTACCAATTTTTCTTACTACTATTAGCACTGTTTTATTTTTAGTGAAATAAACAAAAAAAATGTAAAGAAAAAAATGATAGATGTTTTAATCTCAATAGTCGAACGAAAATGACATAATATTTTAATAATTATTCTCTCTAGGAATTGGGATTCAAATGAAAACAATTGATCATCGATTATAAAAATGTTGACATTGTTTGTGTTTTTAGACTAGCTACCACTATTTATAGTCAATCTGTTAAATAAAATAAAAAAATATCTATAAATATTGCAACATTTGCTTTGCACTTTATTTTTCATTGAGTGGAGTAACGAATTTCCATAAGATATGCGTCATCAATCTATGGTATCAATCTCAGTCTGTGTGATCTTTTCATTGCATTTCATTGGCCAGTGGCGCATAATTAAGAGAATTTGATGATATTCCTTTTAGCAATCAATCATAAAGATGCTCATCAGGGAGTCGAAATTAACATTTTGATTTTATTTCATTTATGTTTGAAAACAATGTTTTGCAAAAGTATGTGGAACTGAAAAAATATTTTACCTCATATACCGCTTATTTTAAAAAAAATGGAAAGTTTTTTCTTTCAACTATATTCCATAACTCTTCATCTGATATTAAAGATTTTGGCACAATATCATTCTGAAGGTCCAAAATGTCTAGCTCCAGTTCTTTTTCCCACATCTAGAGTAGCCAAACGTATAAACATGTAGACTTGTGCAGACAAATGAGTTCGAATTACATTTTTTAAAAATAAATACCTTAGAAACTTGTTAAAGTAAAATTGAAATTTAAAAAAAAAATCGTCGTAGAGTAGTGACGAGCGCACACAAATCGGTCAGCGGGCGCCATGGCGCCCGCAGGCACGAGGTTGGAAATCCCTGCTAAAGTATTTTCATTTATATTATAACTGCTTAAAACGACTGTAACTTGTGCTTAAAATTTCTAATCAGTATACGTTTCTGTTAAAACGATTATAAGTTGTTAAATTATGCTAGAGATATGACATTGTAAGTCATCTGGTTATCTCATGCTCGAAATACTTCACGTAAACATTTACCATTGGCACTGACTAGGGCTTCCAAACCGGTTTAAACCGAAACCGGTTAACCGGTTTATTGGCTGTTTTGAAAAAAACCGAAAACCGGTTTATTTTCCTCGGTTAACCGGGGTTTCTAGAAATTTCTCTTTCCATATTAAATATACTAGGGTTTAATACGTCTATTCATATGTAGAGTTATCAGTTATTTAAAAATGTAAATATTGTTCAATTATCTAGTTCCTGCAATATAAGTGAGGTAAAATTATGAACAACAATCATTTTTTAAATCGATTTGACGTTACATACAAATTAATATCCAAAATTTGAAAGGATTCTCATATTATATTTTTGATGAGAATAAAACTAGTGTTACACAATAGCTCTTATTGAACTTACGACACATCTACGTTTATTATTTATTTTCAGATGCAAATAAAATTTGGAAAACCCCTTGTAGGTACTATTATAAAAAATATATATATATTTATAATCAATTTTTTTCTAATTTTTCAAGATTACTTCTGATTTTTATTAGAAAGTTCTGATTACTACCTAAGCTTGGTATTGTAAAAAAATATTTATAACGAGGAATATAATATTGCTTATCTTATCTTATATTTCGCATTTTTTTACCATGTTCGCTTCCCAGTGTGGAGCATATGACCTTATAATGGAGTATCTCAACAGAAGTTTTATACGAAAACTGCTTGTTACTCAGTTGTTCAACCTCTTTTCGAAGATAGTAAGGATAGTAAGATAGGGCTAGGACAGGAGTAGCGCTCTCAGTACGCCACTTTTTAGGATCGTACTGGTGAGAGAGAATTTTAGACACCACATACACCCATTCCTTCGAACAGAAATTGATTTATGGTACTCTCTGCTCAGGGCTTAATCCCGAGACATCCTTAACCGTAGCCAACGACGTTACCAACTGCGCCACAGACGTCGACACCCATTTACATCAACTTAAATATTTTTAGAAGGATTTTTCGATGTTTTTAATGTTGAGTCAACATCTAACATAACTGCTACCCAATAAAAAATCGAGAAAGTTGTGTAAAAAAAAGGTAGTTATTTCTAAGCCAAACGGGATAGTGTGTTTTATTATCTATTGGGAAAATAAAAAGTTTAAATTAACAAACACATATCCATAAAGTCAACGGAAACACAAAAATTCAATTGTAAAGCATGTTTGCTGGTATTTCCGACAATAAGTGTCATAAATCATAAATCGTTTGTCATAAATCGTTTTCTTAGTAACCTTTACTTTAGACTTAATCTCTTGTAGTGCGAAAGGAACAATAATAATAATGTCTCACAAATATTCGTAGTTTAATGAAACACGAGATGCAAAGTGCATTAGAGTTTTTAAACAATAAAGAAAAAATGGTTTAAAATTGCGAAATAATGTTCTTGGAATATACAATCATAGTACCTATGATAAATATGATAATATACACATTAATAATTATTATGGTATCTGTTTAAATACTTATTTTTGGTTCTATATAATACACACACTACAATTATTGCGCCAAAGCTATATGCATACAGTAACAATTATATATAAATAAAACCATAATGTGGAGCATATGGACTCTTAATGGAGTTTATCGCAACATAAATTGTTTCTACGAAAATTCTTTATTAATCAGTTGCTCAGCCTCTCTTTTTCGAAAAGAGCAGGAATACAAGGATAGGGCAGGACTAGTGGTTAGCTAATCGCTCCCGTTACATCTCCTTTTAAGAATTGGATATGCGGGAGGGAGTTTTAGACATAGGAGGCAAATCTATCAATAGATTTAAAAATCATTTATGACCTCAACCGAAGCCAACGACGATGACCACTCAATTCATATAAAATAATATAGGTATTTATACATTCAATGAAAAAGTTTTGAATGAAAGTGACATTAATGATTTGATGTAAAGGCAAAATTTAAATTTTATGTCAGTTATTATTTGAGAGTAAATTAGTTTATTTTGTTTTGTAATAATATACTATAAGTTACATAATAATGAAATAAAAAAATAATTTAGTTTATAAATTATCAAGATTACTAATTAATAAAATAATAGTATTTACTACATTGAAAACGTAACACATTATTTAATATTCATTCCTATTTAAGTATATAAAATTTTAGCATATTTTTATTTTTCTTTAAAATACAATACATACAAAATATGTATTCTTTTTACTCCGTGCGCAATTATCATGAATGCATTTGTCTTTTCTGCATTTGCATTGTGTGTATATGTTTCATCAATGCGTTAAAATAATAATTGAATTATTACCAATTGTATTTTGCGTCTGATTAAATATTTTGTTGTGGTGCGTTGTATTTTGTATTTGTGTTGGTGTATATTTAATTCACTTGTATAATAATAATACAGGGGCTCCCAGCCTTTAAGTACATTATTATATCAATTATCAAAATATATTAAATATACTAAAAATTATTATATCATTCTCAAAGTCAGTATGATCTTTGGCATTGCATTCTCATTGGCCAGTGCTTCATAATAAGGAGAGTTTGATGATATTCCTGTCAGTAAACAATCATAAAGATGCATCCAGTGTTTAGCAGAGCAGCCATACAACATAAACATTTCGACTTATGCAGACAAATGAGTTCGAATAACATTTTTATCAAATGAGTATTTTATAGTTTTTTTTTTAAATGCCCTAGGGTACTCAACGTTGTACCCACCACCACCCACTACGGCTTCACACTCTTAAAGAGTGTATTCCGCAGCGTAACAACGTTTTTATAGTTGAGAAAATGAAATTGAAGTAATAAATAATCTGTCACGGTAATTCTACACCAATTTCTATAGAATTGCCGCGATAAATTTGTGAGCGCCGAGCGCACACAAATCGGTGAGCGAGCGCCATGTCCGCCGGCACGGGCTTGAGAATCTCTGGTACAATACATACCTATTAGTTCATATTAGTAAATTTTATGAAGAAAAATACCTTGTTTTTCAATCGTTACACTATTACATCATGGTACCAAAACTGGTTTTTGGAAAATAGTTGAAACGTATATTTCGGTTTAAACCGGTTAACCGGTTTTTTCGTCAGAAAAAAACCGAAAACCGGTTAGTCTTTTTGGGCGGTTAATTGGAAGCCCTAGTACTGACTAATTTTAAGCAGCCAGAACTTCACTCTCAAAAAGAAGGGGCCTCAAACTACCGACCGCTAAATAAAAGTTTTTATTTTAAAATTGACAGCATTATCTGTATGTAATCGCTAAAGAAATGTATTTTAAATATGTGTTTTAATCAAAATTAGGTTTCCGTTTATTTTAAATACCTTCGCCATTTTACCGCCAGATTGGGCCGACACGTGTCATTGAAGGTTAACGTCGCATAAAGTTAAATATATTATGAAACATTGTCGCTATTAAAACACACCTAGTAATAACAAACAAACGTTTCAACAACAGCCAGTTAAACACGTGCCTGCATTATTTAGTTCATCATTGTTAAAACAGTAGTTGTTTGAGAATTTATCAATAAACGTGAGGGTAGGATAAAATTTCTGAATAGTACTCGCAGAAAACAGGTAAAATGCTATAACAATGAATATGCGAATTGGACGAAAAAGTCAAGATTGTCAAAAGCACATCTCAAAGTTGTGTGTTGAAGTACCTAACGACTTATCATTTTTGGTATATTATTTTTTTTAGATTTATGCAAAAAAGAAGCGCAGAAAAAAAGAAAATATGATATTTTATTTCACACAAAGCTTTCAGAGTTCCTTTTGAATCACGTGGAGTTGCACAGAAAGTTGTAATATGTCCGACTGCGGGAAATATCTCTTCTTCATCTCATTTCACGTGAGCGTTCAGAAACATCACTTTTGTTGCACGGGAAAGTCAGGTGCCCCGGAGGGAATTTGATTTATACGAATGACATAAATTTGTACAAATTAAATTTCGATCGATGAAAATTGCAGCCACATCATTCCACAAGCGACTTTGTCCCATGTATAACTATCAATATTATGTAAACAGTGGTATTTGAATGGAATTTAAATCATAGTTACATAAAATAAAAGAAATGTATGATGAAGTGTTAGCTAGTAATAGTTTTATACAAAAGGTTTTATTTTGATTGAAAATAGGTAATATATCGATGTTGAACATGCAATATCTCGTAATTCCAAAATCTAGTCTGTTCAAGAAACAAACAATTTAATTTACCTTTAGTTTTTATCTACGAATAATGTTTTAACTTTTCATTTAATTTCTTCGAATTTCTCTAAAAGCATTGTTAGGTGACGGTATTTGTTTTGACACTTGATTTATTGACGTGGGATACGATATTTTACTCCCAATTTTTAGCATATCAAGGTTACGAGAAATATGTTTTAAGTCATTTACGTGCGTTTTTTGATACACAGAAATATGACAAATTTACCAAAATATGTGATAGGAAATAAAAGATCAGGAATCATCATAACACCAAAATCACAAAAATGTGGGTTCAGAGGTATTGCATTTTAACCGTCGATATTTGCTTATAATTTTAATAAATTTAACTGTAAAAGATAAAAGATATAGATATCGTAAAAAAAACTCTATTTATCAAGTTGTGGTATACTATTAGTTGAAGTTAATGGGCAACTTTGAAAAATGATTATTGTCTTTTATATAGGTTTTTCCATTGCCAAAGCGATAGAAAAATCATTTCATGACGTATTTTCAATACGTATGTTTGTATTATATCAAGTCTAGGAAACATATTTATATAAGGTAATAAATAAAAAGAACTTTTTGAATCATATATAAGTCACTCAATATGGCTTGGAAAGAACTAGAAGTAGGTTGTTCTCTTTATATTCCTGCTTAAGGAGAATAGTGGAGAGTGATGATAATATTACAGATTATAGATATTTATGACATGGGAAACAAATCTAATATATGTCCATTCCGAGATTCGAACTCTTGACCGCACAAGAGTGTTGGACGAATGGCCTATAGCGGTCTTACTTACGTTAAGTTTACCATATATTGGCATAATTATAATAATTTAAATGTTGTTTAATTGTAATGTAATATAAAATTAAAATTCTTTACTCCACTGGCTGTATTGAAAACCATGGTAAAAACAGAACAAATTTCCACTTTCTCCATTTTCATTTTATTACATTACTCGATTCAGTGTCAACTAACTCCATACAACTGTGCATAGATATTTTTAGAAGTCCCTCAAATCAGCTTTTAAAAATATGGCGCTTTTCTTAAAACCGCAATACCTAAAATTTTGTACGAAAACAGCAAAGGTCTTTTACAAATAAAATTTCATGTTTTACCCTCTTCTGAAAAAAAAGTGTTTTGTGACATCTGCTGTTGACACCTTGGCATAAGCCTTCAATTATGACACGTGTTTTGCCTATTCAAGAAACATCTTCAGACTATCTTACTATCTATAGTAAGGTTATTTATTTATAGTGTAAACATTGATTATAACTCTTAACTTATAGCTTATAAAAATGTGGGGTGAGATTTTTTCCTTCTACTGGCCGTAGGTGTTAAGCACAAAATAGTAAATTTTGTCAGATTTATTTGTTTAATTTATAATATAAAGGAAGTGGTTTGATATTTCTCGTCGCTTTCCCACTGAACTGCATGCCCAATTTTCTTAGTTAAGGCGTCACCAAACTTGGCATCTGTTCCCCTGCCTCAGAATTGTTTGCGGGGAAACACATTTGGCCTGACAATTAATCGCACGGTAAGTTGCGTGGTTACATTTATAACTTGTTTGATAAATTGCGTTAACATGGGTTTTAAGGGGGGTTGCTCTAGAAGGGATGGCCGGGGGTGGGTGGCCACCGAAAGTGTAGGATCGCTGTGGGCTGCAAAAGTTATTGTTGTCTGCCGGATATAATGCATTCTAGCAACGAAACTTAACTCGATTGATCAGACCAAAAAGATGAATTCAAATAACAATTTGAGTGTTTTAAATTACGTTACATTAAAAACAATAAACTCTACGTTCTTAAATATCAATATCTGAAGTGGTAAATGGTATTGGGTTTGCATACTAAATAGTTACGCTATCCAGAGATCGAATCTCTATAAAGACACTTCCTTATGTTAGTATTTACAATCATCAATGATCATTTTACATAATTTTCATCCACAATTAGATAAACTTACTTACGCGTTTTATAATCCAATGCAATAATTGTATATCATGACAATCATTGATAGAAACAGGTATTGACTAATAGTCAGTTTTTTACATAGCTAAATAGCATTATTTGTTGAAATAATCCAAAACATTACATATGATCCACTATCAGAAATGTTTACTATCATCGTTTAATACAGTTATTCCCAAACTATGGGTCGCAGTGTAAACAATGCACACACAGTTCCGACGTACAAGCTACTTTATACATTCAGTATTTCAATTTAAATACCGTCACCTATGATAGGTACGGTTACTAGTGTATATATAATATCGAGTAAAGCTTTTGATGATTAAATTAATTCCATTTTCAGAGTGGGGAGCCGTGGTTTATTTCTTGATTATTATGTGGGTCGTGGAATGAAAAGTTTGAAAAGCACTGGTTTTAGACATGCCCGAAGACTCGAATAATAATTAATTCAGTCTTTAACTGCTTAATTGTTTGTAACTGTAATGATGTAATTGGTTTAGAATAGAATAATGAATTTTTTATTTGATACAGTTTACGAAAAAGGATTATTATATATTTGGGAATAAAAATTTATGTGACATAAATCAAATGTTTTAAATTTTCATAAATATTATGTGCACAGTATCGGCGTGTGGTAGATGTTTTTCTATCTCTATCACACATCCTTACTTGCGTACGAGCAAGTAGAATAAAAGAGCAAGCGCCAGCAGATGTTTATATTATCCTACCGCTATTTAATTAGCATGTGATTAACCAAGAAACATACGTGCCTGGTACATACATAATATAAAGGGGAAAAGAAATGGATAGGAAACATTAACAACAGTTTAACAGAAACGAAAATTTTTGTCAATTCGAGTTCATTTGTGTCCTCGAATGCTTAAAGATACCGAAAAGCGAAACCCGGGTTGTTAGTGATGAAATACTTGGACATGTACAAAATTTCAACAGTTCTAATTAAATATTGAAATTACATCAAGCACCTTCAGTTGAAATCTTAAATAAGAAAACTTTAAGCTTGAAGTTTCATAATTTCGATTGAATCGTAGAAATGACAAAGAGGAATAAGTTATTCTGGAACAATACTAATACAATAGCAATATTGTTTTCGCCCAACGAAAGAATACTGAGCCCAACCCAGCTAAAACTCTGCTCTCTCCGCAACCCTGTGTTCGAACCCCGTGTCTAAACCTCCTGTCCCTTCCCTACATGGTGTCAGACCGCTTAATCGGATTATGCGAATAAAAAATTGTTTTTCTCACGAATACTTTGTGTCTTATAAGGGCAGAGGCTTTAAATGTGAATAAATTAAATAAATTGAAAAAAAATAAAAATCTTTTTTGCTCTGCGAATTTGAATATTTGTCACTAGCTAGTTTTTTAAAGTTTACAATAGTATTATGACAACGTGTAAGCCATCCTTTATAGCAGCCCTGATCATTTCAAAAAATGTGGCAGTAGAACAAAAAATATGTGTGTTTTTTAAGGCAACTGATTATTAAGTTAGTGACTAACTCCATGAATGGTTGGTAAGTAAATAATTGTTTAATAAATAAAGGTTTTGTAAGGTTAAGTTTAATTAAAAAACTGAATTTTATATAAATTACTGACCGTTTATTTTATTAACTGACCATGTGTATACTGACCATTTATCGAATTACTTACTGACCATTTTGATTAATTACTTAGCATTTATTTTTTCTTACTGACCCAATAAATGTAGGACTTTTATATATTTTCTATATAATGCGTATAATACACGAATAATTGACAGATAACACCATGAAAATATCAGAGTGCTGATTAATTATAATATTATTTTCCGCCTCTGTAAGTAAGCAATCAACATCATCCTTTCCAATTTTCACGGAATTCAATTCCAGTTCATTTTCGTTAATTGATTTTTTAATCAATTTATGGATATGTGTTCAAAGGCAAAAGGTTGATGTCTACATCCTCTACCACCCATGTTGTCTTAGTTCAATCCTTCTATCTTTAACTATATAAACAATTTATATATTGAACAATTGAACAATATATATATTGTGAGCAGACATGCTTGAATAAAAGATTCCTGCACCCTCACGTTCATTCATCAGCTTTTTGTTAGCAATCGATTTTCATACAATTCTCAGACGGTGTTGAGAATTTTGATCGTAACAATTCACAAGAAAAAATGATGTAGAAATATATGAATTATTGATATTGTAATTTAACGAGACCATGTTTGAAAAAGTTCAAAGTCAAGATCCGTTATATATATAAAAAAAAAGTAAACCGAATTAGAAATCTTTTGCAAACTATTAACAAATGAATAAACTATTATTTCTCTCGGACGAGCTGGATAACCAGACTTAGATCGGGTAGATAAAAGCTAATAAATGAAAAACAAAACCACAATTTTAAATATCTCTACTATACACAAAATACATGTCTGTATGTTAGTATGTCTGTCGGTCACAAGAACTCCTCCCTTACGGTATACAGTAGCGACGTAAAATTTTTATATGTCATTCTGGCTGCCATTTATAGGTAAACTGTGTGATTTTTAACTTTTCATCGTAAACTGAAAACGCTGTATTTTTGACGTCTCAATGAAAAGAAACGCGAAGATAACAGCGAATAGTTGTTTAGCAACCGCTCCATGATCATGTCGTCATAACAACTCAATATATGTTGATTTTGCTTAGCGACTACAAATTTGTTAAAATGTAAGTGTCACAAATAACAACTTTTTATGCAAATCGTAAGATTTATAAAATTCGAAAAATTGAGCGGAAAATTATCCATCATTTAAAATTATAAAACTTAAAACAGTGAAAACTTCAAAATGTCGAGGGTTTTACAAGGATTATGCTCAAAAAGAAAACAAAAAAGTTAAATGAATTAATATAAGCCACCCCTATCTTGGGCGAAGCCGGGTAAAAATATTAATTATGATATAAAACAATATTTAAAAGTATTGAAACAGTTCAACGTAAACAAAAATAAATTATTTGCTGATTTTTTCATGTGAAAGCTTTAATTTAATTAAATAACCAATTCACAATGTGAACTCTTGCAGTTGCACTGTTTTCAAACGATGATTGTTGTTTCTCGGAAAAACATTGATCCCAAGCCACTGGTTGAGAAACACTGCATTTGGGGATCCGATTCCCTGAGTACGTAACCGAGTGGCATGAAAGACGACCGACGGCTTTGCAATATTTCTTTGGAATTAAAAATGAATGGCTTGATAGTTGCTTGCGAAGATTGTTGTAAATGTTTATGAAAAATCCAAAAAATACATAAATCATATTTATATTGTAATGTTACCCCTGAATACCAACAACATAGCTTCTTCTACAACAATTCCTTTCGTCCTTCCGCCGAGCTGCCGCTGTGCTGTGTCGGGGCTCCCTCTCGCCGCTGCCTCCAGCACATTCGTCTTGCGGTCGCGCGCCGTCCTTTCCCTCAGCAGGGGTTTACAGCTGAGGGTTGCAGGCTCATGGTTATTAATTAATTATTGACAGGGGCGCTTGGGGCGGGGCGCTTTAACTTAATGCCGATTGACGCATGTGGTGAGGTAACACATGTGCGAAACGATTGATCATGTTAGTTTGAATCATTTACGGTATTTCTCAACAAGCATGAATCTGTGTTACTGTTAAATTATATTTACTCAGCATATCTAATATGCAACTATAATAACAAATAAATACACGTAAACGGAAATTTCAAACTACGCGTACCGAAGATGTCGAGCCTGTAGTGGAGTGGTTGTCTTCTATAGTTCCCAATCAGAGTATGCACACCTTTTTACTGAATTTATAGATTTGCATTGAAAGGTCTGGTAAACATAATATAATGCTGTGTGCGAAAGGGAAAGGACGTTAAGGCTAAATTCGGTACTTTTCAGCAGAGCCAAAACAAGATTTGCATTTGTAAGAAATTTGATGAAATATGTCATATTTAAGCATGAATTTTACCAATTCAGCAGCATTGATTCGAGTCTTCCTTTTTATATTGTATGCATGTATGTCTTCTAGTAATTTTAGAATATTTAACTTGTTTTTCAATTAATTCGACTTTAATCCACAGATAAAAAAATATTGTGCATAGCCCAAACAAAACGTGTATTAAATTTTATACATTGTGATTATCTATTTTAAAAATATTTTGAAAAGACGGAGGCATAAGTATATAATATATATATATACAGAAACATGTCCATGTCTGCGGTTTCTATATGCCTTCCCACTTTTTCGACCCTAAGAACGATGCATAGAATACCTTACTATTAGTCCTATTGTAGCACTATCCTTTTATCCTTACTCTCTTCAGTTCTCGCATAAAAACTTTTGTTTAGATTTTCCATTAGGAATTTTCCCATATGCTCCAAATTGACAGTTTACACGGTTGAAAAATTTTTTTTTTAAGGATGAACGCGATTAATCATCAATTTTAAACTTTATATAGCAAAGAGGAAAATGAAAACAAATTTGCGAATATTGATTTGATTACCTTTATATCATCAACACTCACTCACTCACTTATGGATATGGGTGATGAATACATTATTTCCGTACATTTGTTGTAACATGCAATGAATCACATCATCCAATCTTTGGTGTCAATTGCATTGAATATTTAAAAAAAAAACACAATCACATTTTGTTCCCTATGGATTCGGGGGTAACTTTGTGGAAGTTCATTTTTATTATAAAATTATAATTGATAACTTAGTTATTCCACTTGGTTTATCACTAACGTGATGCGTTTCGCCTCTTTACGAAGCATCTTCAGACTAACCATATCGCAAGGTTATTAATTCTTTCGGTAAACAATGATTCTAATTCTTAAAAGGGTGGGCGTGGGTTTTATTCTATTCTACTGGACGTGCGGAGAGGAGTAAGGCATAAACACTGTTACACTATTTACAAATCAATTACTGATACTATTTTATATTACAATCACATTTCTTAAAAATCTTCGAGCGTTATTTTAAAAAAATATGAAGTTTTCATTTCAAGCACTGATTTCGGTTTACTTTTTGTGAGTTATTTAATATTAATTTGCAGATAGCTCTGATTTCTGTCATGACGAAAAAGTAGTTTGTATTAACAAACTCACTATTTTACAGTATTTTTAGGAATTAAAAAAGTATACGTAAAAAATAAAAACTGCTTCATGCACAACGCACAACTGATCTGAAAAGTTTAATTATGTCAATGTGACATATTTCAGTTTTTATATTTTTAAATATGTTCAAATTTCACTAAAGAGGCAGTAGAAAAGCACATATTGTGCTTTTCAGAATAGTTAAGTGTTTCATATATATACAATTTTAGAGTTATAAAAAATTAATTAGACAGATAAAAAATATCAGTGATAAATGAATTGTACTTCGAAGAAACAAAATTTATTTGTTCAAATTCCATCTGGGTAATTAACTTTTTTGCGATGAAATATTCTATTGCAATCTTCCACCCTGAGTTTAACGAAATAATGATTTAAACATACGATAAGGAAGCTTCTTTATCCAACAATCGACACGATCTCAAATGCTAGTCGAAAATTTCAAAAAATTAACAATGCGATATTCTGGTAAAAAATAACTCGGATGAAGTTCCAGATTTTTTTCAATATGTATACATTTATAGACGTATAATGTACTAGAATAATAAATTAGCAAAATTCAGAATTTGAAATCAGCTACCCATACAATGATAAATGAATGTTCGCTCAACATAATTGCAGTTTGGTCGGCTTTATGCATTGTATTTACATACAATTCACCAGCTTTGGAAATTTAAGGAATGCATACATACATATTGTAAGGGCGTCCAATCCCGGACCATTTTATTATCTTCGGATTTCGGGATTAACAATTTTTCAATCCCGTGAAACACTTGCGGAATCGTTTTTAATTATTAAATATTACAATAAATAGGGAAGTATTTATATTATAATTATGAAATATTTTTTAACATTTTGCAATGAGCCTCGGTATTGGCATTTAGACAATGTCGAGGTCCCGGAATTTGAAACCCCAACTCTCACCACATTAGATAACTCTAAAAATATGAATTTTGAGTAAAATATTTAGTTATATATAAAATTTTGCGCTATATCTGATTCAGTAAAAGTCTTAAGTAATTCAGTAATAACTAACTTAAAAAGAGTTAAATAAAATATTGATATATCTGGGCCAGGAAAAAGGTATTTATTTCTAAATACCCATCTACTTACAATACTCGGAAAGTAGAGTATACGTAGTAAAGCTTTGCTCTTTTTACTACAGTGATCCGCTTTCTTTATACTACACAGAGCGTGTCAATGTATTAGTATGTAATGAATCCCATGATCCTAGAGCAGTGTATGCATCCCGTGTATGTATCAGTATGGCTTCTAGAGCCGTGTATGAATCCCGTGATCCTAGATCCTAGTTATAGGGCGTGCACTCTACTTAATTTTTATGTAATAACATGTATAACACCTGTTTATAAAATGTATTGATAATATTTGATTTATGATGACCATTTAAATATTGCTTTTCTCATTAACTGGGGTTATTTGGAGATGTCTGAGTAATGAACTGGATAAAGAGTAACTGAAAACTTTTGTAAGAAAACTATTATTAATATTAATTATAATTATAATATTGAGATATTCATTCATACTAGTAATTTATTTAAGTGCAATATTACGTCGTTCATATTGTAAATTTGTATATCTGCAAAATCTTAAATTTTCAGGGAGCATAAAAACAGTAAAAAAATAATTTTAATGAATTAAAACAAAATTAAAAAACACATAATAAGTAAAGTTACATATATGTTACATTATTTAAGTGTTTTTATTATTGATTTAATTCGATAAAGTTGTTTTTTAAACTGTTTTAATGCTCTCTTGAAAGTGTTTGATTTTGCAGGTATACAATTATGCGATTATGTTATATTATGTTATATCCACTTTATCATCTAATAAGAGGGTATATGATCTGTTAGCATTGGAATAAATTAAGAATCTAAAAAAATGAATTTAATTATTTTTTGTAAATACCACATAATGTTACAAGTGAACCATTTATGTTATAATGTAATAATCCAAACATATACGTTGGGCTTACGCTAAAAGTGCCAATGTCAAATTTATCAATTGTTCAGTACTACAGGCGATTGCGTATTTCTCATAGTAATAATAATTTGTCGTATTTCATCTTATATATAAACGTCAGTTTAAGTTCATTCGTGTTCCCGAGTGCCTGAAGATGCTAAAAGGTGATAGACGGGTCATTAGTGACGAAATACATGGAAATGTACAAAATGTTAATAATTTAAATTTGACATTGAAATTACATCAAGAACCCTCAGTTGATATCATAAATTAGATAAAATATAAGTCAAAACAAGAGTATTTATGTGAAATTGAATGTCAATAATAACAGGGCATAAGAAACAATTGGTTCGAGAACTTAATTAGAATTATAGATAATTATAAAAATTATCCGAAATAAAATATTCTATTATTAAAATGTGAACTACTTCTTACAAATCAATAATTATATATCTGAAAGCAAAAATTAAACCAAATTTAAAGTCAGCTGTGTGAATTTAAAATTAGTGCCGTCAATATTCGTTGACAGAAATGGGAGAATTTGACATTAAAATTTCGAACCACTTAAATATTTTTATAACAGTAAGTGAAATTTTAAATAACTCATCGACATCGATATTAAGGAGCATATTATGGTAAATGGGAATAAATATTTTTTTTTCTGCCAGGAACGTTCAAAAGTCATCTGAAAAAACAAATTTAACACACAATTCTCTCACAGGCAAAATTCAAAAAATAAATATTAAATCAGTCTAATAATTTAATTATTGAGTTCCTAATATAAAATTGTATACAACATATAAAATGAAGACTTATACATAATAAAATTTATGATTTAGGGTAAAAGAAAGGAAACGAAATTAAGAGTGCTGTGCGTTAAGCCTCTGTGAAAAGCATCTTTAGAGTGGACGTAGTGCATTTAGAAAAATCAATACTGCAATTATTGCAACTTTAAAAAATAAGGGTTTATTTTATCGTAGACACTCAGTCTAGAGAAGAAAGGAAGGATTTACTGCACGCATTAATAATCCATCTTAAATAACCGTTCGAAACAATTTGTTATGAGATTAAATATGAATAATATGATTCGAGAAGAGTGAGAGAAAGTGAGACAAGCAAAAAAATAGTCGCCAGTTATTTGGAGTTGCTAATGATAGCCACCTGCTTGGAGAAAAACAGCTGATACTTTGGATTTATAGGAAGGTTTTAAAAGATGCTGGGAGTTAAATGAAATTGTTGTGTTTGTAATGATGATGATAGAATTTGTTAAAGCCTCCTCGAAGAAAATACTACATTAAATACCACTTGATTATTCTTTTTAGTAAAAAATGTTTTGTAATATTTGGAAACTGTCTTTGAAAAGATTATACTTTGAGTGTTATTATCTGCTAAGTGTTTAGCATTTTAACAAAGCTTTAGCCACTTAATTGCAAAATCTTTCGTGCAGTTGCGTCGCTTAGCCCAAAAAGCTACTAGTATTTATTTGCTCGAAAAAACAAACGCGGTTGAATATTAACATAATGTTTTATGAAACGGAGGCAGCGCAAGCCACCATTTATTTTTCAGAAAAAAAAACAAAAATTCACATTAAATTTCCCAACATAACCCAACGAGTTGTGTTTCCCTGTTTGCAGCGCCATCTCACATTTTTTAATACAAACAACATAGCAAGAAAAAGTTTCTCGCTTCGTTTTATTCAAATACCCCGGAAGCGGTGTGGGGACTCCCGCCCGCACTTCTTCTTTTTCATCCGTTTATAAGAAAATTTTAGAGAGTTACATCTCTGGGGGATATTTCTCCCACTTTGTATTGTTTTCGAAAGACGCGGATTTATTCCCGCCGTTAAAGCCGTTCTAGTCTTTTGCGGCGCACAAAAACATGAAAGAGTGTGTGACCCCGAGACAGAGGAGTGCGCTTTGTAACGACAGAGGATTTTGAATGTACCACGAAATCATTTTTTTGATTGATTACTGAATATGATTGCTTGTTATGCAGTTAAAACTAATATTGAAAATCAATTTCCATCTAGGGTATACGCTTTATAACTTTGCTCTTTTTAATACATTAATTTGCTTTGTGCACCATTTTTTGCTTTGGGTATTAAGGCAGAGCGTGTCCCTGAATTAGTTTATATGGATACAGTAATCCTAGATATTAAGTGGTAACTCTAGTAACCGAAAACTCTGAAGTAGAGTTAGACTCAAACATAATAAATTGTACTAAAATACAACGGCATTAAATTGAATTCAGTGGATGTATTTTTGAGGTTTTGCTGTAGAAAATAAATTCAATTATAACCAATATTTGTTCAGTTAATTAAAAGTCATTTACAGCCCATTTTAACGGATTTATTTGCCCCAATTCAAGTCTGATATATTACAAAATTAATAAAAATGATATATATTTTCAGGAAAATCGAAAGCTTTTAAACCTATTTTACTAACTTTGAGTCGATATATACCATACATTTCAACCGCCAAGTTACGAAACACGGTGAAATAAATCAGTCTGGATCATTATAAAAAATATAATGCCCTTCCACGAAGAATTCATAGTTTTTCTTACAAACGAAAGAGTTATACGAATCTTACTTATCCCTTTATTTACATATTTTTCGTCGATCCCTTCAACAGTTTGAAATGATGGTTTCGATATATTACAAATCAGCTGCCAGTAATTTGGAATTTCAGTAACCGTTGCTGAGCGTTGCGACTTCGTTTTGTTGAAATTTGAACGGCTACATTAAATTTTAAAGTAGGCTGGCATTAATGATAAAGTTCTGACGTACCTAAGTAAACGTAGCGCGTTACTGATATTTGATAATAGCAAGAAATAGAAAGCTTCCAATGACGATTGACATGCATACTGAAGCTTCCGTAAGCTTTCGCACAATTTTAAATAACTCTCTTTCATGTAACGCATATCTATAGAGTGTGTTGAGCACAGACTTCAATACAAAGTTAATAAAAGAAATCGTTTCATGTCTTAAGGGTGTTCATCCGTTTTTCCAATTTATTTTTGGCCGGAAATTTGCATTTTATATTATTTATGTGCGTTTATATTAAAGAAACAATGGAATATTTTTTAAAAGAATGGAAAAACTTTCCATGTGTAAAATTTATATTTTATCATGAATATAATTGGCAATTCTGGTTAAAATAGAATTACTGATGCGTCTAGATAAATTCTTATATTGTAAAGTTTTCATTACTTGAATTTCACAAGAATTGAAAAATATAGTTGACATTTTAGCATCTTGCCATCTTAAGAATTGAACTGAAATATTTTCCATGGATTCGGCGATAGCTCTGTGAAATTGTTTTTTAATATATGACTAAAGTTGATAACTTCATTATACCACTGGTTGTGTTATTAACTATGACACGTGTTTCGCATCTTTGAGAAGCATCTGACTCACTGTGTCGTAAGTTTGTTTATTTATAAGGTAAACAATGATTCTATATCTTAACTTATAAATGATTGAAACCGATACACAGGGGTGCTATGCTGATAAGTACTATTATTGTTTGCGTATGATCCCCGTTACATGCATAGTAGAAAGAAATTATACCGCCCCACCTTCCATTTTTAGAATTTGTGAGTTAAGAATAAAAATTATTGTTTAATTTATAAATAAGTAAAATTACGCCAGTTAGTCTGAGTGCTTCTCAACGAGGTGAAACACGTGTCACTGTAATTAAAACATCCAGTGGAATAATATCTCTTGCGGTACCTCATAACTTTGCTATTTTTGGTTAATGGTTATCATTTAATCTACCACAAAATATTATTTACTACTATGACTAAATTGTAGCGATCACAGCGTTCTTGGTCTGAATCCCTGAATTCACGTTATTTACATAAAAATATTTCTGTTTTTAAAACAATTGACAAAACACATCAGTGTTATGTTATTTTATCCAGTGTTTCTTAACATTAATGAAGCCATAACCCTTATATTAAATAGCAAAAATTTTCAACGCCTCTTACCTAGAGTAAAAGCGAATTTTCAAAATTACGATACTGCGAATATGTATATCAGAAAATATTTTTTTTTTAAATAAGTGAAAACTTGTTTAAATTTCTTTTATTGCAGAATAACTCGGACACACTGACACAAAGAAAAAAACGTCTCTGTGTCACGAAGATTTAGAGGTTACTAACCCTTAAACTGTAATATGCTTCTCACATACAATTTACTTGTTTTTTATGATGCAATTTTTAAGTATTCACCACAATCTGAGAAAATTTATTGAAACCTATTGAAGTAGGTATATAGATGCATCCGCCACTTTGACAGTTAACTGTTTTACATATTTGAAACATTGTATGTGGGAAGGATATTGCCACTGCCTTATTAAAGGGTAATAAATATGCAATAGCCCACCGTTAAAAAATACTGACCCAATCTTAACGATTGGTTTAATGTAAGACGCTTTCCAATAGAATCCCTCAATTTACTTTGCATGAAAATGAATGGTGAAAGGACTGTTTTAATCGCTGAGTAAAGCCAGCTATTATAATTATGAAATTTATATTTTGTTATTTGTTTTAATTTGATATTATTTGAAATATTAAATTTGTTCAGCTAGAATTAAGCCCACAGTATGTAACATGCTAGAATAAAATAATTACTGTCCACGGAAACGGTCCCTCACTTTAGTATCTGGTGATATTGTATATATTTAGATTTTATTAATGTTCTCACCTGACACAAAATGAATATGTTGTAAGTGTCGACCTTTTTAACCACTAAGTAATTTAAACTTAGCCCTGCCAGGTTGAGTAATATAAAATGTTTTCTTTTTTTAGGTTAAGTGACTTAAAAGTGATGGAGGACATATTACACAGATGAAAAAAATAATGGTGAGTACTCCATTAATGCTCCCGAGTTAATTAATCTAATTGACTAATGGTGATAACTTACATTTCATCGTTATGGTTCATGATGAACTATTTTTATAATTATACTAGTATTAATTACATACCCGAATTCACCCGGGATAGATTAAAACTTATTCTTTATACATTACGAGTATTATATACCACACTCAATTTCTAGAAAATCACTAACTCTTTACTAGAATACGGCAGTTTCTACGCTACGCTTACAGAAATAAAACGTTTGTGTTGGATAAATAGAATAGAAGTGTACTACCCTGCTTCGCCTTGGTAGTATTGCACTTCCAAATGCAGACAGTACTAAAGAAATATTACTATTTGCCCGTGCGATATTATGTCGTTATTTTGGCGCTAGCTAATATTGAAAGTCGAAAATATTACCGTGGACTGCACATCAAGTAACACCCAGAAAATATCTTAAATCAATTGATAATACTTTAAAAAGATAAGTTTTATTTTATTTCTTATCATGATTTTGCTTCGATAGTATAGTCCAGTGCTTTCCAAACTTTTTCAATATAGGCTTACAAAATTTGCAAGAAATAAGCCACGGCCCCCTACCGAAAAAAAAAACTAAATTTAGGTATCGAAAGCTTTATTTGATATTATATTGTATATATAATGTCGAAAAAAGCTTTTATATAAAAAATACACATGAATTCTACAACCGCCTCAAAGACAAAATATTATATAATATGCATAATATGTAGATGGAAAAAATGCATAAATAAATACTTGTAGCTCTATTAGAATATTTTAAGACCCCCCCCATCAAGCCCCACGAGGGTAATCCATAGTTTGAGAAGCACTGGTATGGACAATATTTTTTATCTAACAATATTAGAGGAATCCTAAAAAGAATAAAAGTAATGAAAATAAACTTTTTGAAAACAATCTCTGGTTCCGAAAATAATAACGCCAATCTTGAAAAAATTGTTCTCATAAAACACTTATATTTTCACGATGTGGCAGCGAGATGGTAAATTAAATTTGTTGGTTGGAAATTTGAAATCGGAGAGTCCACTTGTAAGGTTGGCAAGTAATGAAAACATTGCGAGTGACCTGCGGATTTTTCAGAAAACTTTTTAATATTTCCACCGAATTGAGATTCTGCTCAAAAGCTCAGCCATTGTGCAACTTTCAGAACGGATAATAAAAATACTTTTGTAGTCTCCTACTACAAAGCAGATACTTGGGAATTTATTTAATTGTTTATAATAAAACTTAACGATCGGCGTGAAAAAAAACAAACACCTATAGTTAAACAATGAAATTTCAAACATCTTTTGTTCAAAGTTAACGTTAGTGATTTTTTTACCCGTTAAGCAACTTTAAAAAAAAATTAAACAATAAACAATACCTGCAAAAGTATGCACAAAATTGCACCTAAGAAATTTGATAGTTATGCCTTTCGAGTAACTTAATAAATATATTTGTGCAAAAGTCCTAGCGATAAGTTTGTGCTGAAATATTATAGCTATTGGTAATATTTGACAATAATATTGGAAATAATTTAACCGTAATTTTTTACCATAATGTACATGGTAATATCTCTTGTCGACATCTGTGGCGCAGTAGGTAGCTTCGTTGGCTACGACTACGGACGTCTCGGGTTCAATTCCCCGTGCGGACAGTTTTCATAAATTGATCTCTCAATCGACTGATGAATTTCTGTTCGTAATCTGATTCTCTGTGATGTCTAAAAATCACCTCTCAACCATCCTATTCTTACAAGGCGTAACGAGAGCGTTTAGCTAACCACTAGTCCTGTCCTAGCCATATCTTCTATTCTTACTCTATTTGAAAAAAAGACAGGTTGAGCAAATAAGTAACAAACAGTTCTCATAGAAAAATTCTGTTGAGGTAACTCCCTTAGGAGACCATATGCTCCACGCTGGGAGCGGACATGGATTAAAAAAATCTCTCACTATGTTTTTCGTGTTATATAGATTGAAATGAAAAAAACAATACTTCAAATTTGGATTATTGAGATTTTGTACACTTCCATGTATTTTTTCCACTAACGACCCGGGTTTCGCCTTTCGGCATTTTCAGGAATTCGAGCACACGAATGGACTCGAGTCAGTTTGAGTCCATTCGTGTGCTCGAATGCCTGAAGATGCCGAAAGGCGAAACCCGGGTCGTTAGTGACAAAATACATGGAAGTGTACAAAATCTCAATAATCCAAATTTGATATTGAAATTCTATCAAGCACCCTCAGTCGATGTCTTAAATTAAAACAATACTTCGTTTGGTCCATCGTTATTTTTTTATCATTAAGAATAATTTGTCATGTGTAAAGAAACGATGGAATCATCAACATTTTTCATTTCAGACTCGTGTACTGTTTGCTTTTAGTTATTCTTGAAACTATCACTAGCAGTAATAAATGATGTTTATAATGAGTTTCATTTTCAAGGACTCTAACCTTTCCATTGCTTGATTTGAAAATAAAACCAATGACAGTTTCTATGCGATAATAATTCTATTTTTTTCTAAACCATGCAAGCTCCCAATTTGGATAAGTTTTTCTATGAAAACTGCGTGTTACCCAGTTGCTCAACCTTTCTTTTTCGAAGAGAGTAGGGATATATGGATAGGGCTAGGTCAAGATTATTGCTTAGCTAATCGCTCTCGCTAAGGATACCGTTTAGGATCGGATGAGTGGGATAGAATTTTAGATATCAAAAAAATTCATCCATATTAAAAATAAAGCATAATTTATTTGTACTACTTAATAATGTTTATTATGATCAGGACCGGTTTCGATAATCACGAACATAGATACAAACAAATTGTGCTTTCCTTTTAAAATACACTGACTTTCCACCAAGATTTGACAATTAACACCTTAAAAGTGAAACATTCTTCCCTTAGAAAAGAAATCGATAAATCAATTTATGAAACTGTCCGTACTGCGTTTCAAGCACGTGATATCCATAACCGAAGCCAATAACGTGCTAGGTTTATTTGGTCCATTTACTTAATTACGTTTTGTTTCAATATATTTTTTTTTTCTATTATATTTGTGAAAGAAATCAATTAAATTGTCCTTATTGCGCTGTTTATAATAACAATAAATTCTATTGTATTTTTGGACAAGTTTATGGATTCATACACGTTAAATGATTTCATTCCTAATTTCAAGGTATGTGATGAACGACGTACATATATGCAGATAGTATCTTTATTAAAATGTGTCAATCATAGCAGATTATGCAGTTGTTTAATTAAAGACATTTATAAAATAATAACTATTCAGAAATCAAAATGCACATTGCATAATCGTATGGTGTACTCGGCATCATTTATCGGAGACCTGTGAACATTTAAGTTTCCATGCATTCAAGAAAATACTCGAAATTTTGCCGATAAAGTGTCGAGACACGTGCGGCGCGAGGAGCTCCGCCCCGCGTTTATGCGCCCTCCACGTGCCCACGTGGTCGCACTCAGATACCTTTGTGAATATTGAATTAGCACGGCGGTAAGTGAACACACCGTGCTAATGCATTAGAAATTCATATCAACGAAAGCACTAGGTACAGTGGTTAAACTACATGACTTTGTACTAGAATATTTTAAAGCGTGGCTGTTTTGACATGCTGTTCGCTTCAATTCAATATATTTAAAAAAAAAATGCTTTTGTGAAGGTGTTAACCGTCAATTCGTGGTAGAAAGGTGTTATATTTTCAAAATAAAACGCAATTTGTTTTGCCCTACTTTCACATTTGTATAATGATTCCATTTGCTATTTATGTTAACGAATATTTACGAGTGAGTAAAACTCGTTATGTTTATCTCACATAATTGATTTTTAACAAGGTTTAATTTTTAATTTAAAATGAATAATTATTGATTTATAGGAAGCCTTTAACGTTTAAATTGTGGAATATTTAATTTCGTTTGTGTATAATTTGTTTAATTATGTATAAATTCTTGTTATAGTTCTTGCACCAATTGTTTGATGTAACTTGTAATTTTGAACACTCAACTTCATATAGATAGTCATGTTATGGTTTATGTTTTATCAGCTGATATCTTCGCGATGAGAAAAACTGAATCGAATCGTTATACAAATGTGAAATAAGTATAAAACAAATTTTTTTTTATTTTTAAAAATATACATTTTCGTTTCAATGATATAAAGCATGAATCTATGTTTATATTTCATTTTGCTGATGTATTATTAAGTATAAACAAACAGTGGATAATGAAGTCCATTTTAAAATCCACCATTAAAACGGGACTTTGACTATAGCACAAGTTGTGGATGCCATGAAGGGGTGGGATTTTTAGCAGAATTTTCATCCAACCAGGTAAGCCAGGTTGCGACGGAAGACTTCTGATGAACATCCGTTATATTACGATGGACGAAGGTACGGGATGATCGCACAATTTGTGATTACACAGACAGATCGCTGGAAGACAGAAAATTTTGTGTCGTGGTTTTATCGGTTAGTAAAAATGTGAACAAGGCCAACGATGAAGAATAAGAAAGCAATGTACAATATTATAACCATAAATTCTTATCTTGAAAAATTCTTCTACACAAATCAAAGACAAATTACTCATAAGATCGTACGTTACATATCAATAAATACTATAAATCATAATTCATCTAAAACAATTATTAATGTAACCCTTGTTTCAATATTTTTACTCTTTATTCTTACGAAGAAAGTGTTTTCTGATTCAGAAAGAGGCGAGAAAGCGTTGGCAGGGATTATAAATATACAAAAAAAAACTCAAGCATCTGGTTCGCATAAAAGAATTGAATTTAATTTTTTAAGAGTTTCGCAGTTTGGGGTCAAGGTTTGGCCGTTTTGCCTGGGAAGTATTATTGTGTATTGGAAGTGATGGGAATATAATATATACAACTGAATGTATTAGATTGAGTACATCAGTTCTTTTCATAAAGCATTTAATTGTCAAATAATTGATACTACTATGTGAAAATACTTAATCTATTTTATAACATCTTATCTATAATATTTTGCCACGTAGAATATCTATACTTATACTTTTAAACATGTGACCTGTTTAATCTGGAACGATGAGTTTCTTCTGCTTTGCAAATTAAATTCAAGGAATGCTGGTAGGTATATGATTTCATCAACCAATTCTTTTATTATCACGCATTACATAATATTCATAATGTGAGCCTAAATACCGTTCAAGTCTTCTTGAAGCTGATAGTTCTCACAAAATTCCTTAGCAAATCTTAGCCTATCGATGCAGAGTTGTTAAATAAAAATAATCAATTTTTGAATACTGTTTAAAACGGTATGTCTTTCACAAATTAACAATGCTATTTAATTTAAGACATCGACTGAGGGTGCTTGATTGAATTTCAATATCAAATTTGAATTATTGACATTTTGCACATTAACAATGGCTATGAGGCGTCTCTTATAGATAGTCTTTTATCGAAAAAACAAAGTAAATTAGCAGAAAAGATGTTTTATTTTGGAAACTTGTATAAAGACTTACACCATCCTAGATACTGGCGTAAAATTTTATTTAAGTTGTACAATCCTTAAAAATAAAAAAAAACACCACACGTACATTAGATGTACGAGTATTAGAACTTTTAGCCGCGTTTAGATTAAAAAAAGATACATCAACATTTGCAAGTCACTTGTTATTGGAAAACCATACGTTCAATGCAGATAATGGAGTTAAAATGCTGCATCAAAACATGGGGATCATAAATTATTCGATCAAGAAATTTTGGAAATCAATAGAGTCCAGTTAAATTCCTTACCAATTTTAAACGAACAACTGAATCTTCTGAACTCGCCGTTGCTGTATCCTATACGTTGATTCACCCAACAGAAGCTACTAAATGTGAAATGATTGTATAAATTTATCCTTTCGTCGAATTGCATTCCGTCAAAACCCACAATGCTATTATAATTGTAAAATCACTGGTAATTCTAATATTAGTTGGAAAGCGGCAATTCGCCACTCTGTTAATGCGTTGTTTACAAAATAAGGATTAAGTCGATTCTCGAAATTTTAACTGAGGTATCAGTGTGGATCCTAGACTTATAATATTTTATCTCGTAAATAATAGTTGTCGTATTTGTATCTTCTATATAAACGTTAGACACTGTTTACTGTCTGTCAGTTTGAGTCAATTCGTGCGCTCGAATGCCTGAAAATGCTTAAAGGCGAAACCCGGGTCGTTAGTGACAAAATATATGGGAGTATACAAAATCTCAATAATTCAAATTTGATTTTGAAAATCCATAAAGCACCATCAGTCGATGTCTTAAATTAAGACAAGAATTAACAATCAAAACTATAGTGATAATATAAACTAAAAGTGATGAACTTCCCATATTAATACACCGGCCCATGGTTACCCTAACTTGAAATCGGGTATTTCTTGGAATTGCATTTAAAAAACCCCACTCAACCTTCTGTTCAGTCGTAAGATAGTCACTAGTCCAGATGTTAATTTCTTAGACACAGCGATAAGATTTGTACTATTTTATTTTGTATATAATCGTTATAAACTGTCTGTTTAAGTTAGTTTGAGTTTACTCGTGTACTCGAATGCCTGAAGATCCCGAAAGGCAAAACCCGGGTCGTTAGTGACAAAATAAATGGAAATGTACAAAATCTCAATAATTCAAATGCTATTTAAATTGATTTGCTTAGGAATATAATTTCAATTGTTTTATGCTTGTTGCGATTTAACTGTAGATATGAATAATGACGATTATGCAGTACAGGAGAGATGTCTCCAGTTCGACGGGCGTTGACAGAATGATGGTCCATTTCTTTATTCTTCACTCGTGTTATCGTCACTATCTGTATTCAGCCTTAGTTTTCATATTCGTGTTTTCGAATAATGCATTTGACAAATCTCACGTTAGCAGAATCTTTTCTTTTAGATATTTATTTATATTTGCTTTTAGGAATATCACGTTTCGTAAGTCTGCAGTGTCATGTTGATGACTTGACATAAGCGTCATTTTATCGAATATTTTTCTTTAATAAGTTTGATGAATAAATATTATTCGTCAATTTTGCCTTTCCTTTATTGTTGATTCATCATAATACTTGAACACAAAACAAAACTCGTTTGCTAGTATTACGTTTACTAAATTTGCAACGTCATTTATCACTACATAGATATATTATGCAAGCCGTTAGCAAAAAATTAAAATCAATTAATAAATACAAAACTATATTCGATGGCGCTTATTACAAAACATTGAACGATAATAATAATACAGACTGAGGGTCTTCTTATTAATTTCCTCAAAGTGGAACTGCCAGAGCAATTATTTAGTAAGGATGATTTTAAAATAGAATTTACATCGATATGAGTATTGCATTGGAAAGGGTAGTTTGTCGGAGAGATTTAGGTTGACCCGGCCATCAGGATAAGGGTAGAAAGGTACTAAGGTATGGGGTAACATTGGCGTAGATGTCTTCGTAAAGGGAAGCGTCTATTTTTATCGCTCAATCGATAACAGTTTGTGATAATATAATTATTATGGGTCTGATGTTCTATAACAAATATTACATGTTTTCATATTGATCAAATGTGGGTTCAAACACTTCCACCTAAATGAGAAATATCGTATCGTGTATTGGAAATTATGCAAAAATCTATGTTATATTATTATATCACATTTTTTTTAAAAATATTCTTTGAAAGTATTTTGTAAAACTGATTATTTTTCTTACTATTTACGCTACCACCGTGAAATATATAGACTTCAAATGGAGCTTATATTACCAGAAGAAGTTCTACTCAGCCGATAAACCTCTAGTGATTAGTTAGTCACTCTCGTACCCGGGTAAACGATTTGACAGATCTCAAACGGAGACACACATATCGGGTAGAATTAGAAGGAAATAGATTTATCCTGGAAATAATTCCATTTTTAAAATATCGCCCAATCATGCTGCCGGTAAGCAAGTATTGCTAATATGAGGCAACACGTTGCAGCTCACGATGGTAGTGTAAGGCCAGTCAGCCATTTTGCGGCAATATTACTGTGTTTTTCTGTGTTTTACACGACCACACAATAGGTAGGTGGTAAATATTGGAATAAATTGAATTGCAATTAAAATCCATAAAATGAAAACAATATATTATAGTTTTTATGGTGTGTTCTGATTACGGAGTATAGCAAAAGTGATTAGCTAATGATTACTCGTGTTCTAGACCCATACTTCTCCCATGCTGTCTTTGAAAAAGAAAGGTTGAGCGACTGAGTAACAAGTAGTTCTTTTAGAAAAAGCTTTTGTTGAGATAGCATTATTACGAGTCCGTATGCTCCATATTGGAAGCGGATATGGTAAAAAATGAGAATACATATTTCTTAAAAAATTAAATTGGATTGGAGTGTAGTTTTAAAACTGCTGCGCCACCACGCACGCTGAAAGCTTGGAGAGAACACTAACAATGAGAAGAAAGAAATTCACTAAAAGTGAAATGATTACGACGCATATTCTCAATTTAGATTCTGAAAAATGATTTACTTTTAAAGCCCGTAAAAGAATATAAATCTTAAGTGATATTCCCTCACCACTGGTCAGGGCTGTAGCAAGCCGGCTCAGGTACTTTGGCCCGACTAGGCTTTGCCCGAAATTAGCATACAAGCAATAAGAGCTCAGTTGTTTCCAGTTATGCAAATGCCAGAGTTAGTTTGCGAGTCTGTCATGGGGAGAGGGTAGCGGAGGGTTGCCAGTTGCTGCTTGCTGCCAGTTTTCCACCGACAGGGGAGAGGGATGAGAATGGTTTGATATGGCCACGCATTACCACTTAAGCCCTAGACACTAATTACAACTTATTTAAATTTATTTTCAACGTTTACGTCATCGGCTTACCGCTCTATTTGACCCTGTAGATAAAAAGAAAATTTACGCTTTGAAAGCATATATTATAGCTGTGGGCTCGATTGCCGGCTGGGTAGAATGTTTTTCGTGTAAGTTATTCATTTCAGTGTGCTTGAATGGCGTGGGCGGTGAAGATATTTTACTCTTTTCTTGATGACACATGATTTTTCTAGGCACAGACGAGCTCGTGCTAAAAATTTGCAATGGGCATTTACTTAAAAAGTAAATTCTATTTCGAAAGAAAAATAAAAGTTTGAAGTGGCAGATTGGTTTGTTAGTGATTCAACTTTCACAAATATATAAGCTTGATATTGGGTTACAAGGTACGCAACTTTCAATAAAATTAAAATGTTTATGGAAAGTATTTTTTAAAATCCATGTCCGCTTCCATCGAAAAATCAATTTATGCAACGTTCCAAACTGGGATTCTAGCCAGTAAGATCCTTAACCGAGACCAACGACGTTGACTACTGCACCAAAGACCCGGCTTTATTCGGTCCATGTTTATTTATTTACTAGCGGGACGCTCGTCATAGATGACGGTATTGAAATTGAAATACTGAATGTCTAAAGTAGCTGGTAATAAATAAATGTGTTGCTGTGTGGTGTGTGTGTGCATTGCATAAAATACCTACATGTGATATGTGATAATAATAAAACGTCTATAGACCGATCTGGGCTATTCTATTATAGAGATTTACTATTTCAATACATATTCTTTTTTTTTTTTTTTCGAAAGAAACCAATAAAATTATTCTTCTCTTTATTATAAAGAGAAATTCTACTGTATTTTTGGAAAAGTTTATGGATTGAGAGAGAATTTTAGACATCACAAACATCGAACCCTTCCAACAGAAGAAATCTATAAATCAATTTCAAGCCCGTGAGATCCGTAAACGGATGATATTAACACTGCAACACGGACCCGGCAAATAAAATTATGACATTAAAATAGCTTTTAGAAAAATAAAAAAAGTAATTCTTGTAAGGTTATACAATATCCTGCAAGAAGTTCAAATGAGTGATTTTTTAATGAGATCACACGACAGCTTGTTGTAAAATGAGCCATTTAAAATTCCAGTTTGATTGATAAATGTATTGTTCCTCCATGCTACGTTCAGGACTGTCAATCTGAATGATTTATTCGAAATGTCATTCCGATTGACCGTGTAAGGTTTGCTATAGATTCGAAATAGTACTGTGTAAATTGTTTGAGAATGTAGACGTTAAAAATTATTTGATAGGTGAAAGGATATGTGAATAATATGGGTTACGATTTGGTTAGGAGAGTAAAGGAGCGAAGGACTCAAAGTTAAAGGAGTATTCGTCATCTGATATCGGCAAACAAGCAGCGAGAACTTCTCAGTCCACTGTCCATCTCAGTAATATTGTCAAAACCACTCAAACTAAGCAGGGCCAAATCGGGATTTGTCATTTCAAATTTGTAAAAAAATGTACTTTGCTTAAGTAATAATACAATGTATTGACAGTAACGGTATAATTCACTACCGGTACTTAAAAAACTGCAAGGAGTTTACGTAATTTTTATTTTTTAACCATGTCCGCTCCCAATGTGGAGCACATGGCTTCTTAAGAGAGGTGTCTGAACAAAAGTTTTTCTACGGAAATTTATTTTTATTCAGTTGCTTAATTTCCCTTTTTCGAAGGAAGTAAAACGAGGATAGTCTAGCACAGAACTAGTGGCTATGTGAACGTTCTCAATACGCCCGACTTTCAGGATCAAATGAGTGGGAGGAAAATTTGTGACATCATAAACATCCATGCCTTCGAACCATAAATCTATTTATAAAAATGCCTGAACTAGGATTAGGAATCGTGAGATCCGCAATCGAAACCAACTATGTTGACCATTCCACCACGAACCTGACGAAAGTACTTTAATCTAAAAATAAATATATATCTTTGAACGATATTTATACATCATTAAAATATCTATATTTGCTTTGGAACACTTAATTAACTCACCAATATCCAATAACAACCCCTAGATTTACGATTTGTTTTACACAAATATAAACCCTGTAGTGAGATAATCTGAAATATTAAAGCAGTTTAATTGAAAGGGTGAGAGCGTTCTTATTATTGTCGAAACCTTTTACTAGCTTATAAAGCCATTAACCTTATTGTGAATTCAAAACACAATTAAAAATTATTAAAACATACGCCATATTTACTTTCCATTCATAATAAATATAACTTTTCAACCTTTTCTGGAGTTTTAATTACATTAATCCGAACAAAACCAGCGTTTGTATTGAAGCTTTCGAGAGAATTTGTTCCAAACTAAATCGAGCGCCTGAATCCGTCCCATGGGCGAGCCGAAATAAACACGTTGCGGTCAAGACGGAATCTTCAAGTTTGAAGAAGGGTCTCCACAAACATCGGGGTAGCCCCACTCAACGCTGATGGGAGTTGGGGTCAGATGTCCCGGATGTCAGTTGGGACAGTGTCGACGAGTGGCGAGTAGCCCGCAAGCCTCGCCCGGCCACTAAATCTCGCCTCGGTTGGTAAACTAAAACAGAGGTACCTCCTATTATTCATCTGTCATTATTGCTTCTGCGATTCGGTTGAGTGGCCTACGGTCACAGTCCATGGATTACACAGAGTTGTGTTTGAATTGCCAAAAATCTTACATTTGATAAACTTTCATGTACAAAAACAAAGGCGTATCGTAAGGACCTAATTGACGCACAGAATTTAAATAAATAACTTCAAATAAATGAAAAATATTATTCCAATAAAATAACACATATTTGTCGAGTCCGTGGTATAGTGGTCGACGTTGTTGGCTTTGGTTACGGATCTCACACGCTAAAATTCTGTTACGGACTACTTCATAAATTGATTTTTGAATCGATTAATTGATTTTTGTTCATAAGCAAGGGGATGTCCGTGATGTCTAGAATTCCCTCCTACCCATCCAATCCTAAATACGGGGATACATATTACAATATTATACATATTGACCTATGATACTTTGGTCTGTATTTCTAATGCAAACGTCACACCCAAATTTCGATCCTTTGTTGGCAAATATTGGTTTGGGAAATGACAGTTCAGTAATCAAGACCTTCACAGTCGTGTGTGTTCATTTTGTTGCGTAGCGATCTCTAAGAGTTTCAATCTCCAAACGGTCACTTTCATACATCGATTCTGTGTGCGAAAAGAAAAGCGAATTAAGTCTGAAGTTGGTACTTTTCAGGAGAGAGCCAATACAAGATTTACACTATTGAGAACATTCTAAAAAAGATAAGTCACTTTTACGGTGTTAACTGTCAATTCTTGTAGTCAAATAGCAAAAAATCAATATGAGTGATTTTTTCCGTTTTTGTATCCATTCCTATACCCAACTTTTTCGTTTAACTCTTTATGTCTTGGCTATGGTCAGCATTAAAATTACACATGTCTTTTTTTTATTTCCTTATTTTCTCCATTGTTCATACCACCTCACAACACGACAGTTTGTTTTAAACTGGGCAATTTATAATGTCAGCCTGATTGATAAGTGTAGGTTTTCTTAGGTTCCTCTATATCACGCTCAGAATTGTCATTCTGAATGATCGTGTAAGGTTCACTTAATATTTCACACTGAATATAAAAAGAAAAAGTTGTATAAACGATATATTTTATTATTATGTTCGCGGGGTTGCTACGAAACCTTCTTGAGACATATTTCATATAATATTAAATTTCCATACACTTTTTTAGTAACAATGAATGAAATTTCTTTTATTAAACGAGCAACGGAAGAAATAATAAAAAATATTCTTCTACGTCTCGAAACAAATAAATTATTTTCGCGTGAACTTTTTTACAACGATGTTTTCTTTCGAAAATAATTGTGAATTAATATTCATTAGAACTACTGAATTAAACTTTTTTGTGAACAATAATTAATTCATTGTGTTCTTCATTCTTAATTGAAATATTTTAATATCAAAGCGAACCTACGGCTTTTGTTTTTGTGTAAATTCAAATGATTAATTTAAGAATTTATTAATAGGTAAATGGCTAAAAGATGCCTCGCACGTGTAGTATAATAATTTTAAAAGTTATGCTTAAAAGGCAGCCTCAGTAATTTAGTTATCACTTACCACTAAATGATTTAGTAACTGAAAAGTGTCCGAATACAGTACATTAGTGAGTGACAAGTCAAGTTGAACAAAGCACAACGTAACACAGCGAAAACAAATAAATTAATACATTTTAATAAATTTAAGTATGTATTTATATAATTTAATATATTGACTAAAGTTGCTTGATGGAAATTCAATATCAAATTTGAATTAATTTATTTTTTTACATTTCCATATGTTTTGTCAGTAATGACTCGGGTTTCACCTTTCGGTATTTTTAGGCATTTGAGTACACGAATGAGCTCAGACTGGCAGTTAGTAAGCAGTTTATAAAACGTTGAGAAAACCATTGAGAAAAAAAGTGTGATAATTATTGTAAGAGAATATTGCGGATATTATGTCAATAAGGAAGTATAAAATACATCGTTATCACTTCAATGATAAGAGTAGTTGACTGAACTTAGGTAAGCATCAGTTCTGATCGCAGTTGGAGTAACGTAAATTTAAATTGATGATGATGGTTTGGCTATTTTAAATAATACTACCAACTGTCACGAATAAAAAATATGCAGATTGACGCAAGGCGTATCCGTGCAGATATATATTGACGTTACAGAGTGACCAACCCGACGGAATAACCGAGTTTACATAAACTAAACCACAGTGTGGCAAACACAACGAGATTTAGCATGCAGGGCATACATCACGCAATATGTTTGTCGGCCTGATTTTTAATTTTGAAAATAGTATGGTGTATAGTTTTTTATCGGTACAGTCGACAAGAATTAAAACTGAAGTTTATACTATATGCACTCTTCTGCTAACTTAAATACAAATTCTAAGTAAAAATAATAATGTATTAATACACAATCGAGTAAACAGAAAAGGAATTAAAATGAATACTACACTGTTTTTAGAAATTAATAAAACCGTTAACTGTAATCGATTATTGGTAAATGACAATATAAATAGGACAGGAGGCTTACCACTATTAAATTTATTTCCCTTACGATTTTCACCTCCAAATACTAGTGATTTGTAGTGTTGTAGTAATAATTACTATAATTGTTTTGGTCTTATCCACTCCCCACGTCCAGTAGAAGGAAATAATCCCACCCCAATCTTTATTTTTAAATTGCGAATTAGAATCATTGTTTACCTTGGAAATAAATTAATAGCCTTGCGATATAGTTAGTCTGAAGAACTCTAAGAGTAAATATTGTAAAATATTGTTCATAGAAATATACTTTGATGATTTTTAAACGTATTATAGCCTCGAAACGTTCATGCAGTCGAGAATTCTAAATGCTCGTTCAGTAGTGCAAAGGCTTTAATAAACCCATAAAATAAAATAATTATTGAAGTCTTTTGAAATATTAAAGCGAAAAATAACGTTTGACGTCTTATTGCAGCTTATTATTTACAACGGGGTATAGCCAATCCGCTAGATAAGTGTTCAGCAACCGTTGTGCCGTGGCATACAAGTGTGTCGTGAGATGATACTAGGTGTGCGGTGGCGGATTGTTTCATTGCAAAAAAATTAAATGGTTTGTCTCTTATATCCAATACTCGGTCCACGAATATCATTATTTTATCGTTCTAATGTATTTATCAAATGAAAAGCTTATGTAGTTTCTGTGAGTTACCCTTTTTACATAATTATATATATATATATATATATATATATACTTGTGGTGTGCCGAGGAAATTTGTGGTAAATTTTGGTGTGGCGGGGTGGGTGGTTTTGAAGCTACAGAGAACTGTGCTAGATGATATATATATATATATATTTGAATTTATTTATAATTAAAAATAAAAGATTTGTATCATAGATGTTACAGATGAAAAATTAATCCGTTTTTTTTTACATTCAATCGAAATCAACTTGAGTAGAAAAGACATCACGAAAACCTATATGCCCAACGTCACAAATATAAAATTGAAAAAAATAATATATCATATTGACCTTTCCAGAACATGAACTAAAACATTTAGATCAGTAAAAAAACTCTTACTACTCGACAACAAAGGCCAATAGTGTACTTAATTAAGTGCTACACAAAAAGTATTAACCATAAAAGGTATAAATGAAGTCGATGGAGTGTGTCAAGTTTATTTTGGTAGATTTCACGCCTTATGCTGAAAAAGTGGTAGACATAAGCTCGGGTCATTCTGCCTGAGTATATCCCACAACAAAGCACGTGATCGGAGATGTTGGAGAGAGATTAGGGAGGTGTTGATTCAGCAGTGTATCAACAGAGAATAATACTAACGATATCTACATTTAATAATCAAATTATATTTAATTTATATCAACCTCTATCGTAGCTGTATACCAGATACGGCACGGTTTGTCCTATAACAATACAGAATACCGATATCTTTATTAAATCAGTACCTTGTTGGGTCATTGAAGAAAGCCAGGATCTGATCCGTATTTCCGAACTCAAGAATAATAATTATTCATAAATCTAGTTTTAAATAAGAAGAATAGGTTGCCCATTTAATATTAATTTTCCTTGATTTTCCCACCGTCACACACAATAAATGAACCTCCCCCAATGAAGAAAACCCTTTAATATTTTCAATTAGTTCGGTGGTAGCTTTGTGGAAATTAATTTTTGAAAAAATAAGTTGAAAATTTTCTTATCTCACTGGTTGTGTGACTAAATGTGACATGTATTTTGCCTCCTTGAGAAGCATCTTAAAACTAACTATTTATATTACAAGGGTATTTATTTCGAATCTAAAAAATGATTTTTCTTAACTTAAAAATTAAGGGTGGGTTGGGACTGTTTCCTTTTACGATAATAGTACTAATTTCCATAACACTATTAATTCAATGAGGAAAGGTGTTTGACACAAACGATAATAGTATTAATTACCATAACATGTGTTTGATGCCTTTTCTCATTGAGTTGATCTGGCATATATCATTGAAAAAAAAATAATGTAATTTTTTTTTCTGTCCACTATCTAGTGCAGTGGTGACGAACCTTTTCTTGACGATAGGCCGCATTCATGTATCTTAATATAAAATAAGCCGCACTTAACAAACATACATAAAAGCGTGTGTATACTATTTTGTAAATGAAAAAAAACAATGAAATTATTTTTTAATGTATTTATTTCAGTCAAAAGGTCGCACTTGAGACTCTTTAAGGCCACAGGTTCACCCCTCCTGATCTAGGGGATTCCAATTAAATCAATAAAGTAAAAAATACGCTTTCATGAGTGGCGCTTGACTCCTGAATGCAGAATTTAATGTATGGGTGCAGTATTATCTAATTTGACGCCCAGGATGCGTTTTGAATTTCAAATGTGTCGCTTTCGGCATTTGCGGTCGCGATTCGAATCGCTTGCACATCTCGACTCTATTCGATTCTATTTGATTCGAATCGATAGTTTGGCGAAGCGTTTTATGGGAAAATTATTATCTGGCGATGTCATCAGCGGTTTGCTCTCGGTGACATTATGGGACATCGACTTACCATTGCTTCACGGGAGTAAAATGGGAAAGTGTAGTCTTTAAATATTGCAAATAAATAAAAAATGCTCTCATATCTTACAACAATATTTTGAATTGAAATGTAACACACAAGTATATGGGTTTTTGTATAATTATAAGTCAGTTGAAAAATCATTTTTAATCCATGATAATTTATTTTAAATGAGATGAATTAAAGTTTATGCCGTTAAGTTACCTCAACGAGTCTTATAAGTACGGAACTCTACGACTAAAGTGTATTAAAAGTTGGAAAATGATAAAAATAAAAAAATGATAATAAACATTGAGAAACACTGTCATTGAAGAATACATGTTTCATGCTAAGCTTCATTTTTTTTTTGATATAAATCTTTATATCACTGTTTTTTATTTTGGTTTAAAATATATTTTTTACCATGTGCGCTCCCAACGTGGTCCATGTTACTCAGCTGCTTAACCTCTCTATTTTTCGAAAAGATTAGTGATAGAAGAATTGGACTAGAACAGGGCTGGTAGTTAGCTAATCGCTCTTGCTACGCCCCGTTTTTTTAGGATCGAATCGGTGGTAGGGAGTTTTAGTCATAGTAAACATTCATAACTACGAACAGAAATCCATAAATCGATTGAAAAAACAATTTATGAAACAGTCCATACCGTGACTTGAACCCGAGTTTTCGTAGCCAACAAGACTATTGTACAACTATATTTGATATAATATGATTTCTTAAAAATCAAGCTAGGTTAAATGTAATAGGTAATAACTCACGTGGTTTTGTGTACCACAATTTGAAATTGTTAGATAATATTCAGTTGTATAATATTAATATCTTTTGATAATATTATTGATTAAGCAGCAGTTGTAGTATAGTTCTTTCGAAATGATTATGTATTATAAGGTTCAGTGGCACCCATAAAAATATTTCAACAACTAAAAAACTTGCTTAGAGATAAGTGTCACTCGAGATCACCTCGAGGAGAAAATAAATAACGAACACTCATATCTAAGATTTCAAATGTTGAAGTAAGAATTTTAAAATTTGATATTGACTTTGCTGGGGAACCTAGACCCATCTGCTCAATAGGGTAAAGCTCTTACCACTAAGCTACGCTGGAATTATAGAAGCAGCTTCACGCTATTTTCCTGTTATTGCATAATGCAGCATTTGTTAATCCGACTTCACTTGCACTGCTTACATAACGAAGAGATCAACCGATAAAATTTAATAATTATTGAACATGTTGTCGTGATGTAATGGAATTAGTGATGCGAGGCCCGGAAAATTTTTACCCTGGAAAAAACTTGGAAAATTGGGTAAGAATAAACTTCCAAGGGAAAATTCGGAAAAAATGGGAAAAACCATTAAAATATTAATGATATTTGGATATCAATTTTAGCATTTGGTAACGCTTATTTTAAAAGTGTGATATTTTTTATGTATACAAATTTGAGGTTACGACTAGTTGTTAGTCCATGTTAGTTATTAGTTGTCGGCGTCCGTGGTGCAGTTGGTAGCGTAGCTGGCCAAGGTTACGGATGTCTCGGGTTCGATTCCCGTTGCGGACGGTTTTCATAGATTGATCTTTCAATCGATTTATGGATTTCTGTTCGTAGTCTGAGTCCTCCCTCCCACCCATCCCATCTTCACGGGGGATAGCGAAAGCGATTAGCTAACCAATAGTCCTGTCATAGCCCTATCCTTCTATCCCTACTCTCTTTAAAAAAAAAGGAGATGTTGGGCAACTGAGTAACAAGCATTTCTCGTAGAAAAATTCTGTTAAGATACCTCCATTAGGAGACCATATGCTCCACATTGGGAGCGGATATGGAAAAAAAAATTACTCCATGTACACATAGACTCATCATGTTGCAAGAACAATGAAAAATATAATAACTAACTGGTAATTCCCTATTTTCCTAGTTTCTTTACAGGTTTTTACCCGCTATTTCGAAATTCCCGGGTTTTTTGTAACATTAAAAACAATAAAAATATAAATACTTAAATATTATTCTAGTAATAGTCTAAACGGACGTCACTGGGGACTAGAGCTTTATTCCACAGATACAATCTTAAACGATACGAACAATACAAGATTATTTCAGCAAAACGATCTTCCTTCGCATCCAGAAATTTCAATATACAACAAGTAAGTTGTGCCTATATACTTAAACACACAATGGAGTTAAGTGTATGTGTTTAATTAAATTGCGGCTTTTGAGATTATATCTGTTTCTCTATGAGGAAATGGTCAGGATGTTACAATAATAATTATTGTGGCTACCAGTAAGTGAAAATTGAGCATTACATTTTATCTCACCACAATATCGTGTTTCAATAAATACAATACAAAATGATAACATGTTACACGATTTCTTGCAACGGGTTAATTAAATATTTTCTTATTTTATCTTTTCTGGGGCTACAGTCCAACATTGCATCAAAACATTGGAGAACACAAATTATTTTATAAGGAAATCTTAAAAATAAATAAGACAGCTAAATAATTGGTATTTTTGAACGAAAAACTTAATCTATCTAACTCTCCCTTCTTGCATCCTTTTACATGAGATGAGTTTGCAGAATAATCATAAATTATATCAGCAATCAAAATAATTTAATTCTTACAACAATTAAAAGTCATCTGATATTTTTCATAACAAAACCCTCAGTAGGTCTATCTAAATGCTAGATATTTTACAATTAATTTTTATAATACTCTGGTTATTATGACTACCTACGATTTCAAAATTATATGAGTTTGGAATTGTTTATACGACTATTTTTCCAATTAACGTTAAAAGTCATTTTATATAGAATAGCCCAGACCGCTCTGTAGACGTTTTTTATCACATGTAGGTATGAAATTTTTTCGTGACCTTAGCGTTCGCGGTGTTATGCAATGCACAGACAGTTTCGACGTACTAGCTACTTTTGATATTCAGTATTTAAATTTCAATACCGTCATCTATGACGGGTACGGTTATACTAGTAATAATGTAATCAATACTAAAATTAATTGAGATATTTATTTTAAAAAATAAAACACAATTCATTTGTACTACTTCCACATATTTATAATGATCAGGACCGGTTTCGCTCATCACGAGTATTATCAACTGATGTGTTTCCACCAAGAATTGACAGTTAACGCCTTAAAAGTGAGATATTTATGTTGCTCCTACACTTGGTGATAATATTTTCTCTTAATTGTGCTTCCTTCTATTGAAATAACTACTTTATTAATACAGACTCGATAAAATACGCAAAACTTATGAACATTTTTATCGATATATAATATTTTCATGTTTTAAATAGCGCACATATTTCCGTTGATTAAACAAATGCTTCAACTTGTTTATTCAGAAATATTTAGACAGCTAAATGTTTTATAAATTCCACTGCATTTTAGGTTTGCCAGATATTTATATAGATAGTATTTATATAGTACCTGAAGATACAGACAGGAAAGCCTAGTGTCATTAGTGACAAAACGTATAGAAATGTAGAAAATTTAGCTGATATCTTTAATCACCATCAAATTATTATAGCTGTTTGTAACCCAAACAATTTTGGAGTTATATCGAATAGACTTTTGTTTGTAAATACTAAGGAAAGAACAATTGAGTGTTTCATAATTATTGTACAAAATCTTAAATATTAATAAAACCACTTATTCACAAAATTAATATGGACATGGATTGCTCTACCAACTAAATAAATAGTGATTATTAAGTAAACAATATTTTAAATTATATTGATGCATATTTGTGTTCAGTTTTTTACAGAGCCATCGATTTGTTATTTTATGAAAGGGTGTAACTGTAGATATAAAAAATGACGGATATAGTACTTAACGACGAGGAAATTTTCCGCAGGACCAAAATATAGTCGTTGCTGTCAGTTGCGCTACGCCGAAGGGAAGATGGATTAGCCTGCTAAGCCTTTTTTGCCGAAAGTTCTATTTCAAGTCATCTACGGCTTACGAAAAGACATGGAAGTTATATTGGAATTCGGAAAGAATTTAATAAAGATGATTATGTGATATATTTAATGTAATAAATCAGCCACTGCTACTGGATCGGTGAAGTTTCATAATATTGTCAAGTGTCATGAATTAAATTCATGGTTATTAAAATCAAGAAACAAAATAAAATTATTAAAACCGTACTTATCTGAGATAAGTGAATTTTTTAATATCTTAATCAAGATATTCATATTTAACATGTGTTTATATGTAAGTTTGGGATAAAATATTTTAATTACTTCTATATATTACATATCTTGAGGTATGTCAGATTACAATATTTAGCATAAATGGACTTATAATAGAGTTCGGGCACAGTCGGGCTGTAGAGTGTAAAATATATAAAATTCAATCTAATTCATTAAATTCTTATTTAAAATAATTCGTTCGTAATAAGATATTTTTTTTTCCATATCCGCTCCCAATGTGGATCATATGGTCTCCTAATGGAGGTATCACAACAGAATTTTTCTATGAGAACTGTTTGTTACTCAGTTGCTCAACCTCTGTTTATCGAAGAGAGTAAAGATAGAAGGAGAAGGCTAAGGCAGGACTAGAATAAGATATAGAATTTTTTAATTGGACCGATGGCGTCGATGTAAAATTTTTACTATCTTCGCTCGTAGTGTGGAACATATGGACTATAAATGGAACTTATCCCAATTCCCAACAGACTTTTTCACGAGAAATGCTTGTTATTCAGTTGCTCAACCTCTCTTTTTTTGTAAAGTGTAGGGATAAAGAGAGAAGGATACGACTAAGAAAGGACTTGTGGTTAGCTTCACTCTTGCTACACACGTGTTTAGAATCGAATGGGTGGGAGGGAATTGTAGACATCCATGCTTTCGAATCGAAATCTATAAATCGATTGAAAAAAATAAAATATGAACCTTTCCGTACTGGGGTTCAGACCCGTTAGATTTGTGACGTTGGCCACTGCACCACGAATCCAACATCTAACAGAATTGCTTCAGCGATTTTTCAGAAAAGGTTTTTTCTCGTATAATATAGTAAAGATTATTCTCTGCAATTTAAATTAGAAATTTTATGAGAACATGTTTGTATTGCTTAAAAAAATATATTGCATTTTAAAACGGACTTATTTTTGTATGATTAAGTACTTTGTATTTGTAGAAGAACTACTAAGTGTGTCGATTAATCATAATAATTTCACTTGGAAGTTTAATGAAAGACAATCCATATGCTTTTGGATGTACCAGGGTAACGGGGCACTCATCCTTCGTGAATAAACATTGTCGTTTGAACTAGACCTAAAGAGAAGCAGGCCGTTTGACGTGGGACGAAAGGCGTGAGTAGTTAGTCATATCTCGTCGAAAATATATGAGAGGGACGCTTATAACAAAGTAGTCGAAATTAGTAATCGGTTAATGACAGCCGCATTAGAAGGTTTACGGCCTGGGCGGACGTTAGGCTAATGGAAGGGAGCACTTACGCTAGGGCGGAGGAGAAAAGGGGTTCCTTTCCAAGGACACCTTCTACTGAAAGACAGTGGTGGCTCCACTCAAGACAATGTATGATTAAATTAACTACATTTAAAGTTAAGTAAAGATAAAGTAGACTCTGACGCAGTCCTGAATCAATTTTGAAAAAAACTTGACAAGACATATAATATTAAAGACAAACTGAATCATTCTTTTGGAAACATTTCACACAGTTTTGATATCCTAGTTATAACTAGAATTACAAAATAATAAAAAGTTAGTTTTGTATTTCATTTTCTCTATAAAGAATTTATAAGTATGTTACACTGCCCATTGGGTTGGTGACTTCTTTTGTCAATAGTGATTTAATAAAACATGCCTCTTATTATTAATATAAACAAGTAAATGGGATATAAATAAAAATATTGAGATTGAAAAAGTCATAAAGTTATTTTGAACGTCCGGATTTGCATGTCCCCCGAGGATAATTGCAATCTGACAGAACAGAGCGCGGCCTGTCAATTGCTTAACGCTTCATTTGGCGACAATCCTGGATTTTTGATTAAAAAAGCAGATCGATTTTACATGTGATGAAAAAAAATCTCCTACAGAAAAAACCTCTTCAATACTGCTTAAGGTTAACGGGCATACATACAAGATCACAGTTGTATGTCGCAAAAATTTGGTAAAAGAAATGATCCATTTTGTTTGTCAATGTTCTCATCGTATAACTGTCGCAGATAATTTCACAAGAATACTACAAATATATTGTAATACCTAAAGTCAAGATATATTTTTTTATGATATCGACTGAGGGTGATGATATTTAAATTTTTTCAATTTGGTACATTCCCATGTACTTTTTCACTAATGTCCCTAGTTTCGTCTTTCCGCATCTTCAGCCATTCGAGTGCTGACTCTTTTAACACACTCAATATTCAAATTTTATCACAATGTTATATTATTTATAAAAGTATTGGAAAAATCGATTTTTTTACTTCAAAAGCAAATAAAAAAAATTAAAAAACTTTTAGATTATTTTTTTAAAATTTGAATTGCTTAAATTTTGTATATTTCCTTGTTTCAGTTCATTCGTGTACTCGAATGCCTGAAGATGCCGAAAGGAAAACCCGTGTCGTTAGTGACGAAATTCATCTAGATTAGATTTTGACAAAATATACACCATTACGAAGTAAATGGTAGAATAATTCAAAATAATAGTTAAACACAAAAGAAGCGACAAAGATAATTTTAAATGTATAGTGTGAAATTTATGATCTTCTTTTTGGAAAAAACAAAGTTTTTATTGTTGCGTACTTTGCATTTTTATAACAGTCGCCAAAGTAAAGCATAATGGTCGGTCATCTTGGATGGAAATGTCAGACGCCACCATTGACTAAAATAATATGAACTGTCAAATTTTTACAGCATAGACAAAGCGTTTCACAGTTATCCGTTTACATCAATACACATTAGTTTGTTTTATTGAGGTTTGACGCGTTTGTCGTCATTATTATTTTGAAAATATTAATAACCGTCCCTTCAGCACACGTTGATTTAGTGCCACCGCTGTCAAGCGAAGTTATCAGGTTCGTCACGCTACATTACCTGTTGGTTGTTACTTTGAGTTTGCGTCTTCTTAGAAGATAATAATAAGTCTTAGTGCAAGCTGATGACGCTTCCCTCATTTCGGCTTCGACAATTTTCATTGATTATATTCTAACCCTCCAGAATCATTTCAAAATCCACACTTTAGTAATGGTTAATAATGAAATGCAAGATACTTTCTTTATCCAATGTTGTAATTTTAAATTTTAAAAAAATATGGATAAAGCAATACATAGTTTCTTTTTTTGAATACGTCTTGACGAAAAAATGATGCTTTGATAAAAAAAATTACAAATAATTATTGATTGAATTGGCATTTAAGTGCTTGGTAAAATATATAGAAAATAAGTTTTTCTCCGAGAACTGCATGTTGTTCAATTGCTTAACCTCTCTTTTTTAGAGAGAATAGAGATAGGAAGATAGGGTTAGGAGAAGACTAGCGGTTAACTAATCGCTCCCGCTACGCCCCGTTTTTAGGATCAGACGGGTTGTTGGGAGGCAATTTTAGACATCACAAACATCCATGCCTATGAAATCGATTTTCATCATAATAAAAATATATCAGTACAGAATGAATTGCGTTTTATTTTCAAAATATCATAAAGTCAAAGAATGTCAAAATAAATAGTTAATACTGTACTTAGGTACCAAATGACAAGTGTAATGTAAAAAATACGTGAGATTTGAACGTGGGTCGCTCAGAATATTTACTGAATATAAACTGTATAACTGTTCCTTAAATATTGAGCATCCGCCCACAAGAATTTTCCCGGTGACCTACAAAATAAATTCCACACATCATGACTCTCCAGAAATGTTGTCAAAATACTTAAAGTTACTTAAGCATAATAAATAACAAAGTTAAATACACTGATACGCAAGGTTTAGGGCATACAATCCCGTGTCCTCTTTATGATCCCGGGATTGAGAATTTCTCAATCCTAGTATTCCGGGATTGGTGATTATGTGTTATTTTATGTTTGTTATTGTATATTTAAAATTTAATTTGTGTCCGTTCTTGCTTCAATTAGAATATGTAAATATATGTATATGATTAAAAGATTTTGAGCATTGGAATAGTCATTTAAACAAAAGGAGACAATAAATGTATATTCAAAATAGTTTTATAATTTATTTCATTATTAAGGTTGGTTTTACCAGATAGTATCCAAAAAGAGGACACGAATTTCAATTCGACTTTACAATATTATTCTACATCCATTTAAGAAGACGTCCTCCTTTGTTTTCTATTTCAACTTGGCGAAAAACGGCTGTCACGAAATATAAGAAAGAGGGCAACCACAATACATTTATGTTAAGTATTATAAAAAACCAATGTACATGAAAAAACCGAGTTATACGTTGTAGTTATACAGGAAGTATTTAATTTAGAATATGAACTATTTTTTAGCATTTACAGTGAATCTCAAAATCCCAGAATTGAATAATTGACCGGGATCCCGGATTTCGGTTTAGAAACCCTACATAATACTTTCCATATAAACACACACATTGGACTAAAATACCTTCCATTTAATGTAAAACTCTAGAAGTTTTTGTGGTATTTTGTACCATTTTTAGTTTATTAGAGATATATTATAAAGAATATGTCTACTTATTTATTTTAGAAATATAATTTGATATTGTAAAGCAAAAATTAAATATTGTATAAGAAAAATGGGCAAGAAAATAAATAAACTAAATCATGCATTCAAATGAACACAAATTACACAATCAAACTGAGGTTCATTCGTGTTTTCCGGGATCTCGGAATTGGAAGCCCTAGTAAGTTTGGCTTCGCTAATTCACTCCGAGAGAAACACCGCCAAAGTGAAATGTCAAAAATTCTCGAGTGTTTTCTGTTTTCCTAAACATTCCCGTGTTTTTTGGGAAAGACGTAATGATTTACAGCAACCTTTTTGTTCCACGCTTTCTACACCTGTGAACACGATATGTACGCTCGCGTAGCCACTGCGCAATATATACGCACACCTGTTTAGTAAAATGTGTTTGGTTTGTAACATACTCGACCCTTATTTCCATGCAAACAGTTTTTCTTTTGTAATATTTTCAGTTTCCAAAACGGATTCAAATAATATGTCTCACTCAAGGAAGTCTTTTTGTTTGTTTTAACTCCTCGAAAACGGTGGCCACCAAAGTGACGAGCTACCAATAGATCATGCGAGAATTCCTGAATTATTTTTGAAGTAATATTTTCAGACGTCGGGTTCGTGGTGCAGTGGTCAACGTCACGCATCTAACGGGTCTGAATCCCATTTCAGACAGTCTCAATCGATTTATGAATTACTGTTCGAAGACATGGATGTTTGTGATGTCTAAAATTCCCTGCCACCTATACTATTCTAAAACCTGGGCATAGTGAGAGCGAATAGATAACCACTAGTCTTGTAATAGCCCTATGGTTATTTCGCTAGTCTCTTTAAAATAGAGAGGTTGAGCAACTGAGTAAAAAGCGGTTCTTGTAGAAAAAAGTATGTTGAGATACCTTCATTAGGAGTCCATATGCTTCACACTGGGAGCAGATTTGGTAAAATATATGTATATATTACTCCGGAAAGTTTATTTGAATTATGTTTGAGACTTAAATGATAAGTTTTCAAAATTTAGTACGAATATTATTTCATTTAACGTTTTAAACCTACGTAAAAATCAACAAAAACACATAATAATGTAGAAATACTCCATTGAATAAATAAAAATACAATAAAATTAATAATAATAGTAAGAAAAAAAATGTTTATATTAGTATTATAACAACATCGGACTTTTTTATGTGTACACGTTTAATAAATAATAAATCCAATATCCACGTGCATCGTTTTTCATCAACAAGTCATCCACGTACACGTTCTTGGGACTCATGCGAGCTGGGGTCGTTTCAGCGCGGAGGAAAAAGCAAGCCAGCACGGGATATAAACTGCCAGTGTTAATATGAACCGGGGGATCTCCCGCCAGCGCCACGGGGCTTTTCCCAGCAAGCCGTGTTGTACGGAAATAATGAAACATCCGACACAGTCTAACATTTACTAGCGGCGGTAACGAGATAAGATTTTCGTTTCGGGTCGATTCACTGACATCTGTCACGTTCAAATTTGACAGAGCATTAAATGCTTTTGGAGTATTTATCTCTGCCATTGCATTTCCGTGAACTTGCAGTTAGGAAATTACCCTAGAGAGATTTGATCAGACCTTCGAACTGTTACTTTTTTAAGTTTCGGTTTTTGTTCAGGTTCAAGTAAAGAGTATATCGATAGCTTAGTTCCATAGGATGATAAGTCAAAAAATTGATGTTTTGAGTTAAGTAAGTCATTATACACCGTTCTTCTACAGTTCCACAAAATTACAGCTTGTAAAACGTAAAGGTTTTCTCTCAAAAGGCAGATATTTGCATATGGAAATCAGCAAAATTAAATTATTTCTCAGTTTCATATACATACATATAGGAATAGATTTTTGTGAATAGTGACGTTCTATAAAAAAAAAAACCTTTGATTCAAAATTATAAAATATTTACCACCTATTTGAATAAAAAAGTAATACAAATAATAAGCCATCACTTTTTACGAGTCAGTGTAGATGAGTCAAAACTTTGATCAGCCATATCTCAAAACTGCCAATTTCTAATTGTATTACTATGTAACTAGTCCATCGATAAATCGGTTCGGCTCCGGTTTCCGTTCCGAAAAAATACGCTTTTGTGAGTGATTTTATTTGAATAAAAAAATATTTTATACCATAATTTAGAACATTTTATGTTACTTGTATAGCCCGGCGCAACACACCGAAACCAATGGTTATGCTGCACCGCAAGGCCATAGTCATACATTTTTAAATTAGTATATCATCAATTACGAGAATTATTTTGAGATGTGTCACACGATCGTAAATGAGTTCTTTGAGTTCATTTACGTTTGAATACTACCGAATCGATATTTTTTTGTCACAGTTCTGGGTTTCGTACCGACAAAAATAACGGATTTATCGGTTCAGTTCCGGTTCAAAGTGGATAAGTGATATATTTGATTATCATACGTATTAACTATCAAAACGTAAAACGTGCCTCTCGTAGTAACATAAAATATACCACTAAGGTCTACAGAGAGTCTTAAAATTTTTTGACAGTCTGTAGTTCTACTCTATTGAACTTTTTTGAAATTCTTTTATAATGAGTTGCCGAGTAGTTACTATGATATATAGTCTAAGAATTTATTAAAATTTCTGTCTAGTTTTAAACCCAAGATGAATACAGTGGAACCCTGATCTATCATTCTCGCATTCATCGTTTTCCCGCATATATCGGTATTTTTTTACAGTCTCAGCAAAAAAAAAATATCAATTTTAAATAATCCCGCATTCTTCGTCCCCCGGTCTATCGTTTTCCTCAATTTCTCTTTTAAATATAATGGTACCGTCATAAATATTACCCAACTGATCGTTTTTGATGAACATTTGTCATCCCGGTCTGAAGTATGAAAGATTCCATTGACCGTCTATTCCAGTTTTGTCACAAATTTTATCCCGATATATTGTTCTTACTACATATTTGTCATCCCGCTCATGAGCGCGCGGGAGCTCATTCAACGACTATCGTAAAAAAAGACCAAGACTACAACAAGTCTAAAAGCGTTGTCTTGTTACGATTTCCTGCATTCATCGTTTTTCCGGATATATCATTATTTTCATGGTCCCTTATAAAACGAAGAATCAGAGTTCTACTGTATTCAAGGTACATTGTACGAATTTGTATCCATAACATAGATGAATGAGATATTATGAATATTCTGAATAAGACGTAGAAAGAACGGTTAGCTTGTTAATTATTGTCCTCTACTATTCTCCAAGTAGAGAAGATAAACAATTCAATTTTAAACTATAATAGTTCACGCGAGTTCTCTAGAAGTCTATCGTTTCCATAAAATAAATGGAAAAAGTTTACATTATTATTTAACTGATAAAAAAAACTTTCATCTAATATATATTTTCGTAACATTATAGTTTTATAGCAGTTTATTAAGCGTCTTAAAGTATTACTATTCTGATGGAATGCGTAGAGTTATTTTATTACAATATTTGCTGCAGAATTGGGGTGAAGAGGTCGAGAAGTCCTGAAGACTAGCTGATGCCATCTTTCTCTTTAACGACCGCAGGGGATTCATAAAACCCATCCTAGTAATCCTTCGTTGAAAACTTCTCAGACGGGGATCACCATATAAATTTTGAATTACAATTAAGGTTGTATCAATTATTTAGAGGTGAATTTTTCCCAACCCTTACCGATGAAACTTTTAAATCGGTTGCAATTTTCCATGTTTAATATTAATTAAATCGAAATATTCCTCGCTTTTCTTTCAGAACATATAAGTATTGAAGCGTCCAATATTAATTTGAACTAATTTAAAATATCGACTGAAAGTGCTTGATGGAATTTCAACTAACAAATTGAATCGTTCAGAATTTCGTAGTTTTCTATACGTTTTGTCACTAACGACACGAGTTTTGTCCTTCATCTTACATCTTCAGGCATTTGAATACACCGATGAATATTTATATCGTTTATTATAATTTTTTTAATTTCGAATCGAAATAGTTTATATCGTTTATTATAAGAAAAAATAAGATGTTATTGATAACTAGTAGTAAGTTAGTGAAACTGTTTCTTTTCATCTGATTTTCAGGGTCGGATGGTAGTTAAGTAGGAAAGAATGAAGAAAATTCAGAAATAAATACTTTTTCAAAGTATATAATGTCACTTTGAAGAAAAAAATTATGTTCGTAAAGTGACAAATGGAAAAAAAATCTTTATCAGTTGGTTATAATTGTAATCAAGTTAATAGGCTAAAAATAACAAAGTGTTCAGTTCATCAAGTATTTCATCAGTTTGTTGACAACTATTTTGGTTTTACGCAATCATCAGAAATATGTTGAAAATTAATTTAGCTTACCTTAATAAATATATTGTTTTAGAAGATTTATAAAATAATATATCTCACTCATTTCAACATCATAAATTATATTTAATATTAAAATATTTATCTTACCAAATGTGTTTTTGAGTTGTTCTGAGGAATGGAACACAGATACTATTTTTAATTCACTGTTAAAGTAATTTCAGATTTACTTTAACGGTTAATTAGTTATGATATAATATTGTCTATTTCTCCTTAATTAAGCTGAAGCTTAGTTGTTCCAATAGTGTAAAGCCAAAATAGCTTTCGACAAACTGATAAAACTCTTCTAGAATTGGATACATGTTATTTTTATATATTATAATGGAGTTCTACCAAGTAAATGCCAATTCAATCAATCAATCAAGTAACCAAGTTGTATAAATAATTTTTTTTAAATTGTTTTCATAATTATTAAACAACTTTAACGATTTATTAATTATGATTTACTATTGTCTATACCAGGTGTTCTTATCCCTGTGTTTGCGGGTGCATACGCTCAAGTGAAACTATTTTCATGCGCTCGTAAGATTAGTGGAAATAGTTTTGACCTAAAATTATTTAATGATTTTTATGAAGCAAGAATTTAGTATTATCGATCCAGTTGCTACATTTTTTGTTAATCCTTTCGGTACACACATGTAGATTACTGAAATTCCTAAATTCATTGTGAAAATTCTTCAAGACGAAATATCAAAAATCAATAAAGAGATTTTGGTCCTTGAAAATCAGTCATATTAAAATCTCATCTTCGAAATACAAACTTGTGAAATTTAGCTGACTGTAAGAAGTACCCTCTTTTAAGAAAAGCGACTTACAAATTTAAATCCTATTATGGTTTTAAATATCTGTGCGAATCTTTATTTTTCAACATGAATATAACAAAATCAAAAACCAAATCTTGACTTAGCATTACCAACCTTGATGATTTTTTACGATTAAGATTATCATCTTACATTACCAACATTGAGAAAATAACAAGTGAAATGCAACGTCAAAGCTCGCACTAAGTGTACTTTGTTATTTTGAATACATTTTTTTACTCTTCATTATATTTTATCTCTCTTTATTTGTATATGAAACTGTATAGGGCTTATTATGCTTCACACTCACATAATGTAAATAAACGTATAATTAACCGATGCAGAATAGTTTAGTCAAAATATAATAAGTGTAATTCATAATAAATACTTAAATCTTGTTTTTTTAGACATCCGACATGCGCTCGCCACCACTATCCTAAGTCTCAAATGCGCCCGCAATTGCAATAAGGTTAAGAACTCCTGTTCTATATCCACTAAAACAGTATAAATAGCTAAGCTATTTAAGTTTAAGTATAGTTCTGACGATGGAATGGAGCCTAAAACGCTATCAACAAGCTGATAAAACTCTTGTAGAACTGAACTCTTATTATGTTTACCGTATTACAATGTTATACGTAATAAATACCAATTCAATCAATCAAGGTAATCAAGTTGTATAAATAAAAAATATTAAATTGTTTACATGATTTTTCATTCCCTCTTTATGTAAATGTGTACTACGTAATAAGGTCACTAATATGTTTGTAACATATTGAGTTATGACATGGAACAAATAATAAAGCGACCCGTGAAGAACAAACACGCCAAAAGTAAGAAAAAGTTATTTTTAGTGGGGGAGCAGATCTGTAAGTGGAGTCAGCAATTCGGGCACGTTTCAAATAAAGGACATTCAGCGTAATACCTTCATCCACTAAGAGTTTTATATACTGACGCACTTTCTATATCCACTAACCCATCGGAAATAGCGATTGCTTTTATACGTACGAGACATTTTTATTAAGCCACTGAAATTCCGATTCGTTCGGAACATGGCTTATTTATGCCATCGAATCTTTTAAACATTGATTCACCGATCAATTCAATGTATTGTTTTTGTTTTATCTTTATTCTACTTTCAAAAACTCGTAAAGAAAACTCCTGAGCTTTTTATATCGATGGTGCTTTAGTCAATTGATGTAACCATCAAAAAATACGAAAATGAGTAAAGTTAATGATTGGATTTCATTTAAAAGACGACAGAGCAGGTCTCGGCCAAATAATGTAAATTTAAAAAAAAAATTACCACACTTTGGAAGGGAATCATCGCTTTACATTTGTTTTAGGCTTAGAAAGTCTGACCCGGCCACTTGATGTACGCCACTATTATATCGACACTCCCTTTGTATAATCCCGTATCTGTAAACGTGATAATTTACAGGAGTGCATTTCAGAGATTCATTTTGCAGCATACCGTATAATGTTTTCGATAAAACAGTTTTTACTCTCTCATGAAAAATTTCAATTTTCAGGATTGCATCAATTGGCCAAAACACGGCTGAATTATGTTTCTGAAAACGTCTTCTTAGAAGATATTAATAAGTCTTAGTGCAAGCAGTCGGGTCCGTGGTTCAGTGGTCAATGTCGTTGGCTACGGTTACAGATGTCTCGGTTTCAGTCCCAGTACGTACAGTTTCATATAATAATTTTTCAATTTAAGGTTTTCTGTTCTTGGATGTTTTTGATGTCGTCTAGAATTCCCCTCCCACACATCCAATTCTAAAAAAACGGAGCGAAGCGAGAGCTATTAGCTAACCACAAGTTCTGTTCTAGTGCTATCCTTCGATCTATTTCTTTTATGAATGCGTCTTGATAAAAAATGATGCTCTTTAAATAACAAATAATTATTGTATAATTTAAGACATCGACTGAGGGTGCTTGATGGAATTTCAATATCAAATTTGGATTATTGAGACTTTGTACACTTCCATGTATTTTGTCACTAATGACCCAGGTTTCGCCTTTCGGCATCTTCAGGCTTTCGAGCACACGAATGGACTCGAACTGACTAAATACTGATTGAATTGGAATTTACTTGATAGAACTCCGTTATAACAGTCTTAAAATAGCAAAGTATTTAGATTTACAAAAATTTCATCAGTTTTTTGCTAGCTATTTCGGCTTAACGCCATCGTCAGAATTATGTTTATTCTCTTTTTGGCTAAAACAGTTTTAAATAATCTACTTTTGTATTGCTCCAAAGGCTTCTTAAGATGTGTAATAAATAATTTTTGTCAAAACTATTTCATAGGATAAAAATAGCGAAGTTTTCAGTTATACATCGTTTAATTAGTTCGTTGATAGCTATTTCGGCATCACGCCATCGTCTTCATCACTGTTCCGACAATGGCGTGAAGTCGTAATAGATATCAATAAACTTACAAATTTTATAGAACTGAATACTTTGGTATTTTTTTTCCTATTTTATAATAGGAAAAAAAATACCAAATGAAGTTTTATCAAATTAATGACTATTCAATCAAAACTATTTTCACTCATCACTTGGGCGCGTGAAAGTAACTCCGCAGGCGCATGGCTAAGAACTCCTGGCTTAGACCATGTCTGTTATTAATCTATTGCTCATAAAATGCATTAATGCTGACCTATAAAAATAAAAATAAATATTTTTAGTGCAGTGTTTTTTTTTGAAGTAAAATAAAATTTCGTCCTTCTCATTGAAAACACAAGTTAACAAAGATATTTACTTGGGGTCAAAAATTTTTGCTAATAAATACCAAAGAATATGTTGCTTTTATCCCCAACATTGTATTTTTCCCATAGTAGATTAACTTTTCCCCTTTTTTTGTCGGACTTTCATTTGTTTTCGACCATCTTTGTGATAATTTATCGCCCTGTCGCTGGTCCGGAGCTGGGAATATTACCTACAGCCTCTTTGGGAATATTTGATCAGAGGTCTTCGATAGTTTCCTAAGCGAAATGTATTCCAGCGGCGTCTATGATATTTCTTACCCTTCTTTTGGACCCCTTCCTGAAAAGAACATTATAACATATCCAATAAAGTTACTCAAAAAAGGAGGAGTCCAGTAATTTTACTGAATTTCGTTCAAAAGTTGTAATGATTTTTAAGATCATACTATCCACTTTTTCGTATTTGGATTCCCAAGGGAACATATCAGTGTTTGGGCATTTATAATATAATAGCCCAGACCGTTCTGTAGGCGTTTTATTATTATCACATATCACATGTAGTGAGAAGACCCCGGATCGAAGAGAGGCGAGCGGCTGGTTATCCGGAGTCCTGGAAGGGCTGATCTCAGACAAACACCATTTCAGATCCGGTTAAAAACTTATTTATTTTCCATTCAAGATGCAGTGGTTTAATATTACACAAATATATAAATCTTAACACATAAAATTGATTCTACATTTCCATTTACTTAGCAACTGAATTTACTTTAAGTTATAATACAAATAACACAACGAATTTAAATTAAATCCAACGCAAATCAAAAAACAAACAGTTCACATGTCACCTCCGCTGCCACGAGACCGCAGCTCGTCCCACTCAGCGGATCGTTATCGACTGTCTACAAAAATTAAAAAAAAACTCCGTGCAAAGTTGGAGCTACCCTTTTCCGTAAAAATGGACTCGTCCAGCGGCCGGAAGCCGGGGGCTAATTTAACGCCTGGCAACAAGAAAAAAACCTATACTGCGAAATATTGCTGTTTGCCGCAGGCCAATTTCAGTTCAGGACACTAATGACACTTATACTTAAGAAAAACCAGGGTGTGTCTATGTAGGGAGTGTCGGTATTATTTTTCATTTGCTAATAACCTGAGATCTGTATTTTATTTGAAAATGTTCAAACAGGAGTTGTTATATGATGATATGTGAACAAACATGGAGCAATTAAAAAGTCAAAACAGATCTCATGTAAATTAAACGTTTTTCAGTTAACACGTTATGTCCAAACATCACCGATATTATATTAAAGAAGGTGGCCCTGGTGAGCGAGAAGGATGCCGTTAAAGAGGACAAACCTACTTTAATCAATGAATAATTAAACACCGCTGATACGTATGCATTAAACGAAGGAAATGAGTCACCAAGACGTAATTAAGATAGTTCGATTCTATCACCCTTTTCAATTCGTTCATTCGAGTCATGTGGGTAATGAAAAAAAAACGAATCGCGGTTCAATAATAATAGGATTTTTCACTAGTGATTTATTTTTGTCCTCAGTCAATATTGACGAAACAGTGTTAGAGTTGCAAAACAAGATATTTACGATCGCACTATCACGTCAAACAAGCGAATCTTCTTCAATACCAAGATAATGTATTTCCGATTATTTTGTTAGCAAATGTCGCATACTACGCAAGTATATCGAAAAAATATTGATGAACGTATTAAAACAGTTTTTTATAGTTTTCTGTAAATGTCAAACTGTATACAATTTAACGCTTTATGTACTGATTAAACAATTGAAGTTATAGGATATAATGGCTTTGAAATAAAAACAGTATTATGTCTTATTATTATTGTTTTGTTCTGCCAGAAAGCACGATATGACTATAACTGATCGATACCAAATCTTATGATTTGTGTGCTGAAAGGTTATTCTTTATAATGTACAAAACATCTTTTTAAATCACAAACAATTTTACTTGGAAGAGAGAGTTCTTTGAAAAAATGTAGTACTTTAAATGCGATTATCTAAGAACTAATTCTTATGCCTTCTGTTAGTATATTTATATATTCTTCGATATATAAATATATTCAAAACAAATACGTAACGCCATCGGAATAAAATTATTTATATTTATTTATCGTCATTAGTAAAAAAACCGATGTGTGTGAATCGAGGTTTTTTTTTTCAAAATATTGTTTGGAACGCCTCTGTTTGTTTTCGTAGGCTGTGCGCTGTGCGTATACATTGTATTAACCCGATGAACGCGCTGGATGCATGTTTACATGCCCAAGATTTTATCTCGTATTTCCGGCCAAACTATAAGGAAACACTTGTGGTTACATGCTTTACAAAATAGATTAAACTTTTAGGCAGAGAAATTAGGCAACAGATCATAAAAATGTCACGTAGAACACAAAGAATTATATTTTTGAAAAGAGCTCTCGATATTAAGTCTTTCGAATTTCAGCTTGGAACTGCCGATATGCAGCATTAATCGCCAGCACTGTGTATTACACATACTTATGCGGCTACGTACTTGTTTGTGTGCGTGTTGACGGTGTATTTTAAAACTGGCCGCAGCCATTTTGGTTGCAAAGTCGTAGATTAAATATTTTTCTACATTTTCATTGATTTATTTTAGCTACGATGCGACGAGTTTAGTTTACTTATTGATGTATTTGGGATAACTGATATGTATTTCACATTATTCTTTACTTTTTACTAATGAAATTGATCTATTTTAAGCCATAGTGAGCGTTTTAACAGATCAATTGACTGACAATAAATTCGTGCGAAAACGGCTAGCACTGTAAGGGTTAAAAAGGTTTGGGAGTAGTGCCGTTCTACCTTTCAAAGATGATACATATTATTCAGGGACGTTTAAATCAATACAAACGGATTTCGCAATCCTAAATCCAGTTTAATCCCAAAGGACTCGTGGAGAATGGACCTATGTATATATTATTCACAACGACCTGTTACGTGTTAAAGATTCACAATCAGTGTGAGAATGACGTCAAATAGTGACTGACATGTATTATAAAATGCTTTATACTGTCAACACTAACTTGTGCTTCAATCAGTAAAATTAGATATTCATATGAATATTATTGCTTCGACATTTACTTGATAGGTCTTTCTTATAATATCGTAAATACGTGATTTATGAAGTCCTATTTAAACTTGGATTATTGAGATTTTGTACACTTCCATGTATTTTGTCACTAACGACCCGGGTTTCGCCTTTCGGCATCTTCAGGCATTCGAGCACACGAATGGACTCGAACTGAGTGTATGCCATTCGTGTGCTCGAATGCCTGAAGATGCCGAAAGGCGAAACCCGGGTCGTTAGTGACAAAATACATGGAAGTGTACAAAATCTCAATAATCCAAATTTAATATTGAAATTCCATCAAGCACCCTCAGTCGATGTCTTAAATCCTATTTAAACTTTTAAGAAAGAACTCTTCTTCATCAAGTAAAAATTTCTTTTCTTCGAATCCATTATAATAATTTTATTCATTTATGCATATATTTTATATTATATTACAAAAATTATAAATTATGTGTTTATGGATTTGTATTCGATTGAAAAATCAATTTATGAATTACTGTTCGTAGTCATAGATGTTTGTGATGTCTAAAATTCCCTCCCACCCATCCAATCCTAATAACGGGCGTAGCGAGAGTGATTAGCTAACCACTAGTCTTGTATAGTCTTATCCTTCTATGCTTACTCTCTTCGAAAAAGAGAATTGCATGCATTCTGCATTTACTCACTTAAGCAAAGGGTAATCATATACTGTGCTTCGAAAACAGATGTTTGCAACGAACACTAGGGATATGGTGGTTTGATTTTATCAGGAACTCGTAAGGGAGTGAATGAATCTATCACTTATTGCGTCAAAATAAAAAAAGCGACGATGGACCTGGCTTGAACATGCGTTGTAGAATCCTCTGTCCTGATTTTCTTTTTACCAAACAGATGGATTCCGTCGCCCTATAAGGTCATAAATGACTATCCATAGAATGTACTAGGTGGATTTATGTTACGCTGTAATGACTTGGGAGGAAACAAAAACACTGGCTAGGGGTCGGGTAAGATGCAGATATAGTCAAAAAATAACACTTTTACTTATAGATACTCAGCCACAACCAGAAAGTAATTATAATTTTGTTTACTACAGGTTTAATCAAATAATATTGTGGTTTAAATGACACCATTCGTTCAACGGAAAGCGATTTGAGATGAGTGTTTGTAAAGATTCTTGATTTCAAAATGATAAAACTAAATATTGCCGTGTTAAGAGTTGGTGCTCGAAAAAGATTCTCTTATCTAAGTAGCTCAATTTACATGATGTTTGTGATCTAATTAATACGACTGGCCTAAAAATAGTCAAGTGCTGAAATTTGGTCAACAAATTTGATTGAAGTTGAAGAAGATATATAAAGCAAGTCGCTATCTGTGAAGTGAAATACATCATTTTTTAAATAGAATATGCCATTGCATTCATTTAAGATAAGCAAGAAATAGCGCGAAGGCAATATTTCACTGTGTAGATTCACAGAGATGTTATGTTCCAAAACGTCAATTTGCCCATTAAGTAACCCAATATAAAGCCAGTTATATTGAGTGTTAAAAAAAAATTATTAACATTTATTGAATACGAAACATTCGTTTAAAGATTATTACACTTTTCTGTAATGACTGTAATGAGAAAATAAAACACAAGTTACATTTTGTGAAAAAATCTGTGAAATAAATATATAAATACGGTCTTTTAAAAGCACTAACAAAGATTGTTAAATATAATCATAAATCGACAGTTGCGAGATATCCGGTGGAACGGGGAATACTTTTTTGCCGGAACGAATTTTCCTGTCGTCAATTTGTTTGTGCAGTGGACGTTCCTGTCATATCCTGTCTGGTCACTGCTCAATTTTACATAAAATCATCTTTTAACAGAATGTAAAAATTTTGCAACAAGAATGAATGAAATATGTACATGGAGTTTTGTCTTGTCAACTTAGACAGTGATGGTTACATCAATTGGTCAAAACACCATCGATATAATATCATCATCCGTAATCAAGTGGTAACAGCTTTACCTTAGCAATCGTGGGCATAGTTAAAGTTTTTGGCAAAGTCAATCGATTTTTTTTGAATTTAAATTAAAGATCTTGAATATGGATGTTTGTGATATCTTTTGTAATGTGATTTAAAAATTTTAAAATATTGAAAATTAAACAATTTTTTTTACCATGCCTGCTCCTAATGAACTGCTAATGGAAATATCTTAAAATCAGTTTTTCTACGAGAACTGATTGTTACTTAGTTGCACAACTTACCTTTTTCGAAGAGAGTAGGGATAGAAAGATAAGGCTAGGACAGGACTAGTGGTTAGCTAATCGCTCTCGCTACGCCCCGTTTTATGGTCGGATAGGTGGAAGGGAATTTTAGGCATTACAGACATCTATGTACAGGAACGGAAATTCATAAATCGATTTGAAAAATCAAATTATGGAACTGTCCCTACCGGGGCTTGAACCTGAGATATCCGTAACCATAGCCAAAGACGTTGACCACTAATATTGATAGTTCATTGAAAAACGTTTGAATAGGTACATCAATTTTTAATGTGTAGTATTTGAAGCGATTGTTTACTTACACAGATTTCAATTATCATTTTAGAAATGAACCTTGTTGAAATGTTAATTTTATGCTTAGTTTATTATTTACGAGTTTTGGCTTCTCCAAAAAGTTCACCTCTATAGAGTTGGTATGTTATTCAATAAGTCAGTTATTTTAAATCTATTTATAAATGTCTTATACGCCACTGAATAAGAAAAAATGTTGTATGGTATCTTTCCATATAGACTTATTCATATTCTTAGTAGTTGGATATTGTCCCATAATACCTCGTAATTATGTTTCTTTTTTATAAAATTCTTGGAATCAAAAAAACGTAACGAAGTCTTATATTTAAGTAAATACTGAATTCTCGGAAAAAAATGTTTTACTGAGAAAAGAAATATATTTATCGCAAAAAAATGTAAAGAGCACAGGCAATTAATAAATCAAATTTGCGATAAAGGGAGAATTGACTAAATTAAAACGTCTAGTAACGTTGCCACTTTATAGTCGATAGCCGTATAAACCAATAGACCGGCACACTGTGTGTATTATATACAAAACGTATCAGTGTAATAAAAAGGGCAAAGTTACAAGACGTATACCTTTTTAAATTTTGTGTTTGTTTCGAACACAAAGAAAAAACTCACTTTGTGCTTAGAAATAGGTGGAGTCACATTTACCTCAAAGCAGACCGTCTGGGACATGCAGTTGTAAACGATTAAAATCAAATGTCATTTGTTAAACGCTTGCATTTTACCAGTGCTGCTTTACAAAAAACCATATACTGTGCTTCGAGAATAGATGTGTGCGTGGGGTATTGTATGTGAGGTGGTTTGACTTCGTGAACAATTCGGAGATTAACGAACGTACCAAGCATTGCCCTGTTACTCCATTGGACATGGGCGGACGTTGAAACTGGCTAGGTCACGTGCTGCGGATGACTTTAGAGAGCCACAATCCTGCTCGCCTCTTCTTTTAACCAGCGGGACTCCGTCGAACGTCAGGTACTATCCACAGGATGTACTCGACGGAGCTGAAAGATTCTGACATGTCTTGGGAAGAAACAATGCAGTTGGTGGGTGACAAGGAATCATGTAGACGCCACGTGGTGGCCATATGCTCCACATATGGAGTGAATATGGTCGATGAAAAAAAAGGTCGTTTCGATAACAAAATGCTATTTTAATTTATTGTAATTCAGTTTGGTTGGTAGAAAACTGTATTGCGTGCAATTGATTGATGTTAACTAAATGACTGGCAATCTGTAATTGATACATGTAAGTACTGGATGTATATAAAATAAATATTTGCTCGAATGTTTTGAAAGTAATCTAGTAAACTCTAGTTATAACATTTAGCTGCCTAGAGAGGTGGACATTTTGTTATATGAATTTATCTGTTAATAATATTTTTTGTTATGTATTCAAACATCATTCGTCAATGCATGGTGCATAAGCGTCAGTTGTAATGCCATATATTATGATTTTTATTTGCAAATAAATAAAAAAGTAAATTGTCTTAACTCACTTTACCGAATAATTATTTAACTGACCTGATCAATCCCATTCTCCTCTTTATTTTTAGTTGGGTACTGTTTACGTTTACACTGAAGAATTTTTTTCTTGTTTTCATTTGGTTGAAATATTTTTCAAATTCGTTTCATAAAGCCCAATAATTTCTATCAATATTTATGTGTTTTTATGGCAAAGTTTGAGCGTAAAAATACACAATGCCAAGGAAGCGATGAAATTGCAAACAAACAAAATATTATTATTTAAATCGCTTTTGAAAATAAAATCAATAGTTGGAATTGTGAACACAACAATCGAATTGAAATTGGGCTCGATTTACAAATGGCGACGTTAATGGGATATTTTACAATGGCGGAATCACACAAAACAAATCGCTTAGAAAATTTTATTGCTTATCAACAACTCCGCCAGCGATTGAAAAAGATTTTCTTAAGCGACAATTAAATGTAAGCGACCATTATTAAAGCATGTTTATTTTTTGGAAATGAGTTATTGGTTTATGAATGTCATTATTTCACCACTTCAAATGTAAATAAGGTTAGCGAGACAGGACACTGCCAATTACGACGCGTAGTACTCGCCTGTAGTGAAACATGCTTGTCATTTTCGTTAGCGTTTATTGACTAAGCATAATTAATTGATAAATAATATTTTATTTGACTATGAATTCTGCAGACGCTGTGATTCAGGAAAACCCTCATCAAAGTAAGTCATGATGACGAAAGTATCTCACAGACAGTCAACGCGACAGTATAAATAAACAAAGAAGGAAGAAATAGGTTTATTCTTTATGCCAAACGTAATTCTGTAACCGCCCTCTGAACGTGATTTCTGTCGTCACTCGCCGACCAAACTCTGAACTGCATTCATTGTCAGCATCATCATAAACATCCATCCTACTGTCTTAATCACGTCAAGCATTCAATATTGAAATCGTATCCCAAAATTGGGCATACCGATGACAAATGTTGGTGTTGGGAAATCTAAACTAAGACTATTTAGTATATATTATACACCCAGCTAGCATCTCAACTATTTTTTTACATTTCTTTAGTTATAAGATTTAAAAAAAATATTTGAATACAATTTTTTTTTCAATATAAAAACATTACAGACATTAAAACATAGTAATAATTTAAGATATAATTTAAGACATCGTTGGATTATTGAGATTTTGTACACTTCCATGTATTTTGTCACTAACGACCCGGGTTTCGCCTTTCGGCATCTTCAGGCATTCGAGCACACGAATGGACTCGAATTGACATAGTAAGTTTAGATAATCTCTACTTTAACACATTACAAAATAGTGTTCGCCTGGCTCATTCACGTTCACGCAGAATATGTTGACAACCGACGTAATACAGTTGCACATTGTTAAAGTGGCATCAGCATTGGAAGGCTGGTTATATACATTGGGAAAAAACAATTTATATCCACGGTTCCTCAAAAAATGGTGGAATTCTCACTTTGTCCTCGTATTAGTATGATAGAAATGTGTGGTCAGGTAAATTTTCTTCGAGCATTCAAGCTATTAAACCTGGATTTATCTAAAAGAAAGTCAGTTGGATAAAACCATTGGTAGTATTCATATGCCCTCAAATAGAGTCTCAACATTTTTTTCTGATCCTTCTTTACCATACGGATATATTTCGAGTTTCTTGGGATCCAAATAATCAACCCACTCTCAAGCCTACTTCAATTATTTTGACACTAAGCTATGGCTTAGGTTGTCGGTTAGTGGATAGGCCAGCATGCAAATGTGGTGCTATAAAGCAGAATGCTAACACACACATCCTATGCGAGTGTCATTTAATACACGAAGAAAGGGCAAAGCTGCGCAAGTCAGTTCAACCTTCCATTGGACCGATCGGCCACGTTGACGGTGGCAAATAAGGCAAAATACGAGGCCTTTAAAAAATGTACGGAGACATACGGATAGCGAGTAGACCTCGACTCATAGAAGCTTTTCATTTATCTGGAGAGATTGATTTTCTGCACACTTTCTCCAAAGACACTCTCAGTTAAGGGGGAAAAATACTGCCGTATAAAATTAACAGATGGGCGAGCAGTGGTCGGTGGAGGAGGGCAAGGTAGTCGCTCAATATATCGGACAGATTAAGCATTATGGTAAAGATTAATAGAGGTATGGTGAACATTACATCATAATTATTAAAAACAAATTTTTTATAAATGTTCTTTCGGAGATTCAAGTCTGGGAACACGGCAATTGAAGAAGACGAGTGTCCAAGAGCATTGACTATTCAGCTACAGACTATGCAATGTTATTTAGTACACGAGATTGAAGCATTGCAATACATTTCACGTAAGGCATTTTTTCATTTGAAAAGTATTGTAAATAATATGACTTCCAATTAACTTTTGGGTATTGAAAAAGAGCATTCAGGATTTTAAAAACTTCTTTTTACTTTACAAAATAACAAGAAGTTCAATATTTTTCTTGCAGCGCTAATTAAAATACAAAAGAAAGTTCGCAGGAATCTTTAAATAGACGAAATTTTCATATAAAAGTATAACAAACTCGAACAGGCAAGATGCAATTTCAATATTTGAACCGTTTCAAAAATAAAGGTATTGAAAATACAAAAAGCGAAAGTTAGAAAATTGTATATTTAATTTGATGCACAGCATAATGCTGTGTAGGAGTTATGTTAAATGGTTATGATGAAAAATTAGTCAGTTATTATTTTTTACTCAGGTAAAATGTTTTCATGCAATCTCTGTATATCTTTAATTCAATTGAGTTATTATTATTGTATTTATGTTTTGTGTTCGTAATTTGACATTCCATCAAAATTATTCGCTGCCTCTGGACCAATATTATACCAATATGACGTATTTTTCTTTTTAACAATAAAAATGTTTTTGATAATTAAATGATACTTTGTAATACTCTTTTAGGTAACGTTATAGAAGCGAAACAATAGTTTAAGCACTGTCCTGTCGATTGCGACAAAAGTTACCGTTCATATGTGATCGCTAATCGCTCTCCCTACGCCCTGGTTTTGGGATCGGATGGATGAAAGGGAATTTTAGACATTACAGATATCCATGCCTTTGAACAAAAATCTGTGGGGGGTGAATCAATACGGATGACAGTCCAGACAAGATAGCAATACAAGAACAAAAGCATAGACACGGGTAGAACGCGTAATACCGTCAGCAGAAACACACAACTTTCTTGAGAATACTTTCTCACTGACTGACGACTGGACGGGTCCATCCGTGCTTCCGCACAGGTTGACGGCTGCTCTATTCTTAAATTAAACTTCTGTAATAATACAAGTTAGTTAATCGATTGGAAAATCAATTTATAATACTGTTCAAATTAGGATTCGAGGCCGTGAGCACCGCAACCGAAACCAACGATCTTGACCACTCGACCACTGTTTTTATTATTAATCTGGTAATAATATTAAAAATAAATTGTGAACGAACATTAAGAATAACTTAAAAAAAAATACGATATCGACTGAGGGTGCTTGATGGAATTTCAATATCAAATATGAATTGTTCAAGTTTTGAATATTTCCATGTATTTCGTCGCTAAAGACCTGGGTTTCGCAATAAACGATTTACTAAAAGTCAATTCAAGTTCATTCGTGTATTCGAATACCTGAAGATGCCGAAAAGTGAAACCAGTCGACCACGGTTTTTATTATTGATCTGGTAACAATATTAAAAATAAATTGTGAACGAACATTAAGAATAACTTTAAAAAAAAATACGATATCGACTGAGGGTGCTTGATGGAATTTCAATATCAAATATGAATTGTTCAAGTTTTAAGCATTTCCATGTTTTTCGTCTCTAAAGACCTGGGTTTCGCATTTCGAATGTTCAGAAAATAGTTTATATGTAAGATAAATTACGAAAATTTATTATATGAAGTAACAAACGATTTACTAAAAGTCAATTCAAGTTCATTCGTGTATTCGAATACCTGAAGATGCCGAAAAGTGAAACCAGGGTCGTTAAAGACAAAATACATAATTTTTCAAATTTTGAAGAATTAATAAATTACTTTAATTGTGCTTTAATTGTATTCTTTAGTTATTATATAATATATGTTATATCCGTTGGTGGATTTAATTGTTTTATTTAACTAAACAAGAGACTATTTTGCTGTCATACACTAGTTGCTGAGTAATCATTTGACGGTAACAGTTTTTCTTCCTATAAAAAATGTATGCAATACTAAAACTGTCGAAATTTTAATAATAACAAGCCCTGCGTAGTAAAGGAAAGGAAAGTGAAGTGCAAACATGAACGTAAACAGTGACAGGTGTCGTAAAGTGCGCGCAGGGTAAGAAAAAGATTAAAATTACAAAAACGGATTTACATAGCAGACGAAAAGTGTTGGGGCATAAAAGGGAAGGGACCGTGAATCGTGACGTAGGCAGGGAAGGGTCTCAAGGTACGCGGAACGTAGAAGAGCAGACCGTCCGTCTTCCATTCTTTCAACTTTTAATCTTCCTTAACTGAATGTTTCTTGTAAGCCTGTAATTGATGTCGCTAAGCTTTCTTTAATCTAGTGTAGAGTGGTCTAAATATATTACCCTAACTGAAACAAAAAGTTTTCGATAAAATTATCGATTGAATAGGCATTTATTTAGTAGAACTTTCGAATAATAAAATAAAATATCAACGTATTTAGTTCTACAAAATTTCATTAATTAGTTGATGGCTGTTTAGGCTTAACGCCATCGTCAGAACTATGCTTAAATTTATTTTAGCTTAGTTGTATATTATATGGCTGTCAATGGCTGCTCTATTGTGTGACCACACTTCAAATGGTGGGAAATGCCACACACCAGCAAGTCCCATCAGCTGGTCTCCGCGTGGTGACTATCTGGTAATGCAACAATAGTCGTGGCTGACAGCAGGGGTCAAAAGGCGAATTTCCGGCGCCCCAAAACAGGTGCACTGGCTAAGGGAAGGAAATCCCCAATATAAAAACTAGAGTTGAGTCGCCCCTTAGAGCCTTTGTGACCCAGGTCTCGGAACTGCAAAGTTAATCACTCTGCCTCCTTAAAATGACATGATTATGACATTGCCAATAACGAATAATCATGGAGGCGCCGCGTGGTAGCCATTTGCTCCACATATGGAGCGGGTGTGGTTGAATAATATATTATATACTGCTTAGAATAGATAAACTATATTATTACATTGTCATCTTTTTCCAAAAACACTATTAGTAGGTTAAATATTTTAGTTTTAAACAAAAAACGTTATGATGGTGGAATAAGTGAGATGACATAATATTGTATATCTCTTCTAAACAGTATATAAAACGAAGTTAAAATATGTATAGACATAGTCTATATTTTTCTTTATTGAACCAATTCTTTTGACCATTACGAAATTTCTGTTGCATTATGGCAAATGTCTTTGTCAATATATTATGTTAGTAAAACTAGTAATAAAACTACAAACTTTCATATCAAATGTCTCAAAACATTTTGATCTGCATGACATATGTCGATAATAATTAATATTTACTACAATATAATATTATATAGGTACTGTTTATATTTTCCATTGAAATCAACAATTTATTTACAGATACCGTGAGATATGAGAAATCACAAATAAAAATAAATAATTAAAATCGTTTCCTGTTATTTTGGGTCACGGTATTTACTTAGGCATGTATTTTCTTCTCAATTTGCATGGCCCGTCTCGATGAGCTCATTTTACAATCGAATTAAAAGTTAAATGAGAAAAGTTTCTGTCCCGCTCTGTAGCAGCATGGCGGGTTGCTGCAAAACTTATAGATTATGTATGCCAGAAGTCGACTCCGATCACGACATTCAACTTTATTTTGTTGTCCACATAAACAACCTTCGATTTTCAATTCTAAAACTTGAAAAACTTTTTATGATTAATAAAAAAATCAGCATGCCGCTTTGGCACCAAGTCATTAACTGCGATGCATTAAGTATGATGGTATACTAACCGTTACGAGTCGTATTATCATCGTTCTCGTCGCTCAACATCATCACGGCTATTTTGACTTTACGCCATCGTTAGAATTAGTTAGAACAGAAACAGTTCTAATGAAGGCATGACGCGGAAATAGATATCAACTATGAAATGAACCATTTAATTTTTTTTTAAATGGTTCACTAATTTCTTTAAAAAAATTCTAATTTGCTATTTTGTTTGATTAATATTTACTCATTAGTTAGGCTCATTATATTTTGCTCCGGCAGTGGGATTTAATGTAGCTTTATTTTTTATTTCAAATAAGTATTTATTGATTTGTAAGGGAGTCCTTAACATTGTAATTTATAAGATTTAAAAGATTAAATCTACGGTCTGTAGTATAAGTTGTCAACGACTCCAAAGCTGCACCAAAAACAGAGTATAGTATATTTACGCCATTGTAGAGTGATGCATTCTGAAAATACGCATTAAGATATTATTCAGTATTATATCCAAGCGGTATATGGATCTTAAAACGTGTTTGACAGCACCGACGGACTCTCATTGTACGGATTATACACATGATACTAAGTATAAACTTGATTTAGTGACTAAACTGACCAGCTTTTCTAAGAAAAATCTACTATATGGCCTTAAGTGCTTGTGTTTACTAATTAATTTGTTTTTGATTTGTTACGTTGTGCTCTGTTCATCTTGACACATCACTCACTAATGCACTGTGTTGGGTCACTTTTCAGTTACTAAAACATTTAGTGATAACTAAATTACTATTCTAGCTAACATACTCGACCAATCTGAACCGGCCCTTAGTGTTATTAAATACAATACCACATGTACCAAACTTTTGAACAGCGCAATGCACATATTAAAGCATTAAATTTAGATGGATGTTAACCCAATCATAACGTGATTTTGTATTACCTGAGATTGCTGGTTAGCTATATAGGTGCATCGGCACGTAGACATTGAAATCAAATATTAATCATCCAAGATACATATTAATTCAACACGCTTCACTTAAATTAAAGCAAGTTAATAGTTATTTGGAAGTGAAACTGGATCAAGATAAGTAAATATTATGCCTCGAGTAGTTAGAGATTAACTTAAATTTAAACTATTCCACGACGATTTATAATATTTGTCGGCGCCGTGTACAAATTTTGTAATAGATTAAACGCTCAACACTTACTTAGTCAACCGAATCTAGAATAGTTTGGAATGTTGTACACCAGCAAACTCTATGTTTATTGAAATTTCTTAATGTTTATTTATACTTGGGTTGCGGAGTCAGAGTCGTAAAGAACGAACGACTCGGATTACTTTTTCTATAAAGTGCATTTTTGCATTTCTGCGTGTACTTGATCCATTTTTATTTATGCCTATAACATCTTACTGTTGTGCAATATACATATATGTCAGCCTCTGTGGTCTAGTGGTAAGAGCTTTGCCCTAATGATCAGGTGGGTTCTGGTTGAAATCCCAGCAAGGTCAATATCAAATTTAGATTTTTTTTCAATTTAAATTTATGATCTTGGATATGAGTGACTTATAAATAAATTCTCATCGATTTTGTCTCGTATGATTTTCAAATTGTTAAAATATTTGGCGCATTCCACTTACAATGTAAGCAATACCATAATGAAACGTTTCATCCAGTCTTTTGTTTTCAGTCATGACAAATATCTTCGCGGTATATTTTACGAATCTCACGATTTTATTTCTATTTCCACTTATTCTTTTTATCAAGCACTAGTAATGTGTTTCTACACAATTCACTTACCATCCCTCTACTATAGGGTTTTTTAGAAGTTTGTTTTTTAAACTGGCAGCATTTTTTCCAGTGGCCACCAATTTGACAGCTGATAGCTGATTTGTGCTCAGTTTTGTTTGCCATTTCACCCATCGTGTGCGTCACAACTTCGGTGAATGGGGCGAAACAAAAATTGCATCTGATCACGATTTTTACTGAAAAATATTGTTCAGCGATGAGGCTCATTTCTGGTTGAATAGTTTCGTCAATAAGCAATATTGCCGGATTTGGAGCGACGAAAATCCAGAAGCCATTTTCGAAACGCCGTTACATTCACAAAAATTAACAGTTTGGTGTGCTTTATGAGCTGGTGGAATCATTGGTCGACGTTTTTTCAAAGACGATGCCGGCCAAAACGTTACTGTATACTGTACGTTATAGATTTATGGTTGCTAATTTTTTCGTTCCAAAATTGAATGTCCATAATGTAAACTAGCAAAATGCTCAATCAATTTGCTAAAAAAAACTATCAATGAGCGTATAATTTCGCGAAATGGACCTGTGAATTGGCTACCGAGTATAAATCTGTCTATCTGTCACAAGTATTCCTCCTAAACGGCGTAAAGTAGAGGATGAACTAAATCTTGAAAAAATGTTCTGATGTTAAAATCTATTTCATGCTATCCTTAATGTTGACTATGAACTCGGGAATAGTTTTGTAGATATTAATTGTTCATATAATATTAAAATTGATGATGTTGTTATTTCACTGGTTATGATGCTAGTTCTGAAACGTGGTTTGCTTCTTTAACGAAAATCTTCGGACTAACTCCGTAGTATGATTTGAAATCAGAAATAAAACATTGATTGGTATCCTTTAGTTTTTAAAATAAAACAAAATTTGCGTTGTACTCTTCCACATTTTTATAATGACCAGGATCAGTTTCGCTTATCGCAAGCACTATCAAATGATAAAATATCGAAGTACTATCCACAGTACTCGATGGAGCTGCGAGATTCTGGCATGTCATGAAAGGAAGCAAAGCAATCAACGAGTGACAGGGGATCATGGAGGTTCATTCTTGTGTACTTATACAACTTAACAATTGATTATTTTAATATTTCAGCAGTATCGGTATTATTTGATTTATCACAATATGACTTTGAAAGAAATAGGCGTTTTTGCTTTTATACAACTCACATATGACTATTTTCCCTGAAACATTAACTTTCGAAATCGACTAAAATTCTCAAAGCATGATTTTTTTTCTGTTTTCCGGTAAAAGAAAAACAGCTGATGCTAAAATTTTAATGCTTCAAAAGCCATTTCTATAATCATAATTCTAATCTTTATTGCAGAAGTAAGTGCATATAATTTGCATAGAGATTGATGAGTCGCTTAGGGCGCGGCTTGCGAACCGGTCATGTCTCACATATCAAATCAGACGCCCCCTGCCAACCCTAAGACATCACGCTGCCACCACTTTGATGGGGTATAAAAGCGTTATCTCAAAAAATATCCAATTTCCAAATTTGCGCTTAGCTTCTCAGCTCCAACCTCCGAGGCGGGCTCATTGGAATATTTTCATCATCAATTTAATAGGTAACCAAATATTGGTGTAAGCGTCAGAACAATTTCACGTTAATACAGATTACTGTAATAATTTACTTCTCGTATTATGAATCTTTCAAATTTCGGTAAAACAAAATTACACGAAAGTTTGTGTTGTATTTGGTTTTCTTTTCATTAATCAGCTATTTATACTTGATTTAAAGATAGTCCAAAGAGTAAAGTTTATTTACTATGGAAAAAAAGGAGAACAATTAATAATTAAGTAAAGCTGTATGTAATATCTGTGCTTGACAGAAAATTAGTTGTGGCACATATCACCATTATGTTGAACTAATATCAATAAGCGGAATATAACATATACGTAAATATGTGTATATCATCGGCATCTGAAGGATATATTTCAATCTCTATCTACCTCGTGACATCCGTAACCGAAGCCAACAACGTTAATCAATGCACCACGGACCCGAGTTCATTTTAATCCAGATTCAAATTTACAAAAATTAAACGTTTATCGCTTTCTAAATTCGAAAAATTCATGCAACTTCTTACATTGTTGTCGAGAATTTGTGTAAAGTTAGATTGTAAGAAAACGCGAACTGTTATGATGATCTCTTGTACAATGTAATGAGCTTTAAAGTTAAAAATGGAAGTTTACCCCTTGCTTAATTTAATGGAGTCCTTATTATTAAGTATGCACAAGACTCGGAATACTAATCAGCTTATAAGTGAAGCCCGCCATAACATAAGGGGCCATCAGGCATGAAAAGTAAACATGGCGACCGCGCGGGCGAGCCAATACACCCACCTAAACATTGCTAACAGCTACCAACTTTTACATGGAGGATTATATTTATTACAAGTAAAAAATTACAATTTAAAATGTATCGCAACGCATATCCAGAACTTTTGATTTAGATTTTACCATTAGAGAAAATAAAAAGTGATTTAATATATCGATTGCGGGTGCATGATGAATTCTCAATATTCAATTTGAATCATTAAAATTTTGTACATTTTCATACTTTTGACACTAACGCTTTGCAGCATCTTCAGGCATTCGAGTACACGGATGAACCCAAACTGACAGTTTGTAATTAGTTAATCTTTTTCTGTCATTTTCTCTCCCTATGTAGAACATATTATGGCCACTACGCGGAAACCTCCTCGATTCCCTATCACCCGTCTTTCTCAGCTCCACCACGTAAATAATGTGGTTAGTAACTGATGGTCTTCCAGGACGCCGGAATTCCACCGGTCTAAAAAGATTCAAGCAGGATTAAGGCTCTCCGGAGGCATACGCAGCACGTTACCCAGTCAGTTCCAACGTCTCTCCATGACCGCTTATGTAACACTTTATATTGTTTATATATAAGAAAAATCTAGGAAATACATTGATATCTGAACTAATTTTAATACTGATTTGATAATAATGACTTAAAACCAAAATTGCGAAAATAACCGCATAAATAATTACAAACTCAAGGCTTTTGCAATTGCAGATGGTCATAAGAACTAATTAATCTTGGAGAGTAATTAGGAAAAAATATTACATATAGATATTTACTGATTTTAAATTGGTGGGCTTTGGTAAGGTACATATCAGATGAGGTATTGTTATTTTAAGAATTAAATTATTTTGATTGCTTGAGTAATTAATCAATAGTTTACGAACTCATCTAACGTAAAGGATACAATAAGAGGGAGTCAAGGAGATGAAGTCGCTCGATCAAAATTGGTAAACTATTTAGCTGTGCCCTATTTATTTCCAAAATTTCTTGATGAAATATTTTGTGATCTCCCATGTTTTGATGCAATATTTTAATTAAAATACCAGTTTAATATATCAGTCAATGCTGTAAGGTTTTTCTCCAATCTGATATAGGATCATGGATTTAATTTACCAGAGGGAAATACTATAGCATCATAGAATATCTTCCAAACCCCATCCTTCTGACAGATCAGTTACGAATAATCGTTCATGACGATTGCGAATTTCAGTAGAGAAATTCTGACGAAAGCTCAAAAAAATCGTTAATATCGCAAATAAAAATGCTATTTATAACTAAAATTAACATTTAGGCATTAAAACGTTTGCTTAAACTTTAGTAATCCAACTTTTCACTGACAGTGTTTTAATATTCTTATAATAAAGTTACGTTACTTTCTTATACATAGTTCTAGATTTGTTTAACCCAAGGATAAAGTTTTATTAAAAGTCGATCGAGCAAAATTTGTTTAAGAACGCTCACTCAAAATTTATCAAAAATAATCAAAAAACTTCAAAAATATTTTTCTTTACGAACTTAAAAAAGATCTAAGAGAGAATTTTATAATGCAATTTTTTTAGAAAACCGATTGTAGTGGACGATTGGTAGATACTCTATTTAAAAAAAAAAAAGCTCAATTCATTTGCACTACTTCCACATGTTTATGATGATCAAGACCGGTTTCGCTCATCACGAGCATTATCAACTGATCAACTATCATCGGTTGATAATGTTCGTGATGAGCGAAACCGGTCCTGATCATTATAAACATATGGAAGTAGTACTAATGATTTATGTTTTATTTTTTAAAAAATAATGTCTTTCCACCAAGAATTGACAGTTAACACCTTAAAAGATACTTCATATCGATATCATTCTGTAGTAGTAAGTCAAAATTATCAAACAGCTATTTTTTAAATCGATTTGTGGCATGAATCTCCATGATGATTCTATTCCAGGAATCCCAAACTCTGTGATCGAAAAATAAATTCAATACAATATTTTAGGAACGAATTTTTCGAAAAACGAAAGAAAAGTTGCAAATTTATTTGGAGGGTTTTCGGTTTTTTGAAAAACAGTCTGCGACCGAGCCTATTAAGAAAAATACAACAGAATTGTTTTTTTATGAATTGAATATTTGCATACAATGATCGGGACCGGCTTAGCGCATCAATACCGGATACATTAATACTTTAAAAGCGATTGCTAGTATTAACGCAATGTTTCAAATCTTCTAAATGCTGAATTCTTCTAAATTCTGAATTCGGTGGTAACCTTTAGGAAATATATTTCCAATAAAAAATTATACCATGCCACGGGATATGACGCGGGACATTTACGTCGATGTTGAAGGAACAATGCCGCTTGATATTTTGCTTGTACTAGTACACACCAAGGCTCACGTCAATTGTTGCAGAAATGTCGCCCGAGGCTACGTTTTATGTTGGTCAATTTTTAGACAAAATGAGCTATGAATGTAGTTTCTTAGAATAAAAAAAAAATACGAAATAACCCCGTTTGACGGTATTTTTATGAATTTGAAGCATTTTGAATTGAAAAAAATATATATTGTAAAACGTGACATATTTGGCAAAAATTTTTACGATTATTTCTAAACTATGAAAATGTGGATTTCGCTTTGAAACTTTGCGTCCCATATTTATGAAATTATGGGCGTGAAATTTATGAAGATTTTAACCTCAAAAAAATTGAGTGGTGTATAAAAATGTATATTCGTCATAAAAGTTCGTGAATCACTCAGAAAAGGCATACAGAGTTCCGTCATATTGAGTTGATTTATAATCTTCATTATTAAATAAATTTATAATTGAAATCACACATATATATACTGGTCAACATCTGTCGCGTGAAACGTTCTGGGACAGTGGGCAACGTTGGAGCGTCACCTAGACTTTAAGTTACGAGATATTTTGCGAGTGATTAAAAGGCTTTATTATTTAATCGATGGAGTGTTTCTTCATTAACATGTTTGTTTAAATTATGATCGTTTTCAATATTAAACGTTTGACATTAAGTAAAACAATCAGTGGAAAAACAAAGATTGGTTTTACATCATCACTATGTCAAAATTCACCGTCGTTTGAGCTTTGCAAATGCATAACCCACTTAATAGATTATCCATGTTAATTTCTCCCCAATTTTCATACGCTGGTGTCTTCTGTACAGTCAGCACATTAAAATTCACTTTAGTCAACCCGTTGGGTTGCTGGAGAGATATAACATCTAACATACTTATGCCAGAGTGCCAGTCCACCGACGGCGCGACGTTGCGTGTTCCAACTTCTCGTAGGTATGTCCTAATTACCGTCAGCGCAAATAAACCCCAGAGGGCAAACATCATCAATCACGGCGGCTGAAGGGTTTTCGCCGGGCGGGACTGCAACCCCATACCTTCGCCTTGCCTTTTCCACGGACACTGTTACGTCATTACGCCTCGGCCCATGTCTTGCAGATTGATCTACTCTTCTTATCTCATTGATCGACAGATTACACCCTTGTTTAATTCATGTCATTTTTTTTAAGCAAAATTTGATTTATTTATATCTGTAAAAACATCGAAATATGTTGAAGTTTCCAAGCGAGGATTGTTTTGAATTGCATTAGATAGCCTATTAATTATTGTTTTTATTTATTAAGTCTAATAATAGGGTAAAAATAATAAAATATTCAATTCTACAAGAATTATGTTAGTTTATTGATACAACTACCTGATATTATATACTAATCGTCAACTCTTCAGCTCTTGCAAATCAATAACGAACATTTTTTTCCCTCCCAATGTGAGGTATCTCCACAGAAGTTTTCTACGAGAGCTGCTTGTTACTCAGTTGCTCAACATCTCTTTTTCGAATAGAGTGGGGATAGAAGGATAAGGCTAAGACAGGACTAGTGGTTAGCTAACCGTTTAGCTGTCCCGTTTTTTGGATTGCTTGGATAGGAGGGAATTTTAGAGATCACAAACATCAATGCCTACAATGATCACCATACAAATGTATAAAAAGTACAAAACGAATTGTTTTGAAACACGGAACGTGTTTTATATTTTCTATGGATTTGGCGGCAACTTTGTGGAAGTTCATTTTTAATATAAAATTAAATTAAAAATTGATAACTTAGTTATTCCACTTGGTTTATCACTAACGTGAGGTGTTTCGCCTCTTTAAGAAGCATCTTCAGACTTCAGAATTGTGTTTTATCTAAAAAAAATAATGCAACTATAAATTATCTTCAACTCGTAAAGCTGTTTATAAAATAATAATATTTCTTATTTAGTTATAAACCTTTAATTAACTAATATATTATGGAATATAAGAATCCTTATTTCAAGTAAAGAAATAATATCGGATCGTTATATACAAGATATTATTGCTGTTGCTAAGGACTGAGACAATGTTCTAGAATAACCTAGAATAATTGATACCGGAAAAAGATTTTCTCTGTGCTTGGAAATAATTTAGTTTAGCGACTACTTTCTTTCTAGAAAATATTTTCCGAAACTGCAAAAGCTCTTGAATTTTGCAAGAATAATGAGTTGGATCTGTTTTATAACTGCTGTCGAATAATTTCTGGGCCTAATGGCATTTCGATTAAATGTCAAATGGCAATTTCCTTCAATTTCCTTTTGTAATATTTCTTAATATTTGATTAAAATTTCTATTGGAATATAGATTTTCATTAGTAATGTATGGCTTAAAAATAAATTACATCGCTTTCCTGCTGACAAAAACATTCATTTAATAATAATTATAAAGTTTTGAATAAATCAATGCTGTATCACTTTTAATTTATTGAATGAAAAAATTGTATTCGCGTCATTGCCACTCTTTTATCCGTTTCACTAATCTATGCATACTAATCAACAAATTTATTTTAATTTAGCTTGAAAGAATTTATTTTGGTTTCGTAAAATTTGTTCGGTACACATTGGGAGTGGAAATGGCTTTAATTTTTTGAATGACGACATAAACTTCGATAAATAAAAAAGTGCTAGTTGAATAGAACGCTTATGTAAAATAAATCAAGCTAAAAATAAATCAAATAGTTACAATTGAGAATCAATCATAAGAATTGAAAATAATATTTATCAAATGGATAACACCTGCCATGATTTAAAAGTAAAATTTATCAAGTCTATGAATATAATGAAAATATTAAAATTTAAATTCATGCTATTTTTACATGTATAATTTGATTAATCTATTTCTAACATAGCTGATTAGATCTAGTCGCTTAAACTAGATCTTAAAATTTCTTGAGAACGCGTTTGAAATTTTAGAACTTAAAGGAATGACAGTTACAGTTCTCAATAGGTTTTTACATAAATTATACAGAACCTTATTGAAAGACTTCATTTACTCTAATTTAATAATTTCTCTTTTCTCTTTTGTTTAATTAAACGTCAATGCAAAATATCTCAGGATTTTAATTTATAAAGTCGTTAATATTCCTTATTACTTTTATATTTTGACTTGTCTGTAAGTCTTTATAGAAGTTTCTACGACGATTTATTTGTAAAGTTTTTTACAGAATAAATCCTGATTAATAAAGATGTGTTTTGTTTAATTAAAAAAAAATTAATGCACCTTTCCGAAATTCTTCTTTTAAAGCAAGGTTTTTTTTATATATTTAATGTTTGATCTGTTATTTGCGTGCACTATGCGTTAACTTAAAAATATATAAAACGTTACACTTTTACGTTTCATTATTTCAATTGCCAACCACTCAATTCATTTCCTTACATGATTATAATATTAGTATACAAGTATTTATTACCTAGCTCCATCCAGGATAGAGTTGGTGTTATTTTAGTGCAAGCTAATGTTGAATGTTGGAAGTTAAAAACTTAAAATATCACCGTAGGGTACCTCATGTAACATGAAAAAAATTTAGCGCTTCGATTAATAATAATTTTAAAGGTTAAAAATATCTTCCTGGAACATACCACATGTAACACTCACAAAATTTAGTCAAATCAATTAGCTTTAGTGTATTATTAATTTGTCACTTTAAAGTTGTTAACTATAAATTATCGCTGGAAATAATGTGTTAAGTTGAAAACATTACCATAGACCGTACCTCATGAGTATTACCCAAAAAATTTAGTCTATCAATTAATAATAATGTTAAAATAGTATAGTTGATCTAGCAATGGCAGCCTGCATGACATGTGAGGATTTCACGACGCTACTGTACATCATTTGGGAGGAGTTCTTGAGACACACAGACAGATTGGTACATGCATTTTCTACCTTAGTTATAGTAAAGATACTGACATTTAAAAGAAAAATGATTATATGCCATAGTACATTATCATATTGTATTTTAAAAACCTCTAAAAAAAATTATGCAGTTATTTTCATAACAAATATAAACACCCCCACTTACGACTAACCCGTATGAGTAATATCATAAGCATAGTTGGAATGTAGGCGGAAATTTGAGGTGAGCTGTTTTGGGATATTTTGTTTGATATTCAGCTAAAAGGATTTCTCTTATACTTGAACTGTATTTTCTAAGACAGCGATAGGAAACCCGTTAAGTATTATTTCTCCAATATACTAATTACCTACAAATTTATTTAAATAAATAAGACGAGTAGATATTTTTATGATTTATTTGTCATCATCTAAATGCGAAAACAATAAGAATATTAACTATACAAACCTATGCATTATTATCAATCTAAAAGCCTAAAAAAATATACTTCGACATTCGCAAATCACTTGCTATTGGAGAAACATACCTTGAATGCGGATAATGGAGGTTAATTGTTGCATCAAAACATGGGGATAATAAATTATTTTATCAAGAAACTTCGGAGATCAATAGAGCCCAGTTAAATTCCTTGCCAATTCTGAACGAACAGCTGAATCTTCCAAACTCCCAGTTGCTGTATCATATACGTTGAATCACCTCACAGAAGCCACTACATGTGGAATGATTGTATATATTTATCCTTTCGTCGAATTGCATCCCGTCAAAACCCACAATGCTATTACAATTATAAAATCACTGGTAATTCTAATATTAGTTGGAAAGCTGTTAATGCATTGTTTACAAAATAAGGATTAAGGTGATTCTCGAAATTTTAACTCAGGTATCAGTGTGGATCCTAGACTTATAATATTTTATCTCGTAAATAATATTTGTCGTATTTTTATCTTCTATATAAACGTTAGAAACTGTTTACTGTCTGTCAGTTCGAGTCCATTCGTGCGCTCGAATGCCTGAAGATGCCGAAAGGCGAAACCCGGGTCGTTAGTGACAAAATAAATGGAAGTGTACAGAGTCTAAATAATTCAAATTTCGTATTGAAATTCCATCAAGCACTCTCAGTCGATGTCTTAAATTATAGAAATCAATCAATTTCTGAAACTGTCCGTACCAGGACTTGAATCCGAGACATCCATAACCATATCCAACGACGTTGACCACTGCACCGCGGACCTGACAATGTAGTTATGAAACATATTTATAAATGATGTTGATACTATTTCATATTAGTTTAATTAGTTCTACCGAAATCGTTTGAAATAAAGCTTCAGTGAAAAATTTCAAAAGATTAACTAAATATTACCTAATCACTAGTCCTGTTTTAGCCATGTCCTTCAATTCTTACTCTCTTCCAAAAAGAGAGGTTGGCCATTTGACTAAGAGACCGGTAGGTTTTTGATTGATAGATACAAATTTATAAATATATTAAATGCGTAAAGCTTGCAGAGTTTGTTCAGGGACTCAAACGCAATCGCGAAAGGGAGTCGGAAGCAATTAAGCATTAGTATTAAGTAACTGTGATCGAAATATTATCTATCACTGTCAAGGTGTTGACTGCAGTTTTTTGTGGAAAGAGATTATATTTTAACAATTAAAAAGTAAAACCAATCATGATTGTTATAAGCATATCAAACTAGTACAAAAAATTGTGTTTTAGTGAAAAAAAATATTATTTATTTATGATAATAGGTACAGTCCGGGGTGAACCTTGGCAGTCTCGATTAGTGTCGTCCACTCCATTTGATCCTCCGCTTTCCTACGTCTATCGCTGTCCGGCGCTGGTAACTCTTCTGACACCCCATCCACACACTGAACCTATGCCTATGTCTAAACTCCGTCGATGTCTATGTTGCATTGATGTAGCGTTATAGATTGTAATATAATATTTTTATGCCGTTTCCATACGTTATAATAAGTTCAAGCTTACAACAGAATATTGAAGCACAATATTCTGTGATGTTTCGGTTAATATTGCGGCAATTTATTTTCACAAGAGCTTTTTGTTCACACTTTGTTTCCGCGTAGAACCTATAATTAAGTTTCCTCAGCCATCGCGTATATAAAAAGTTTACCACCACTTTATATGAGCTTTATTTAGTTTAACGCTTTTATTCTTCTACGAGCTTCAATTTGACTCCTCAAATAGCTAATTACGCTTATTCGTTAGTTGAGAAATCTTAATAACGCAAACAATTCCCATATTTATTATTTAATGACTTATTTTAAATAAGATAATACTAATATAAATAGTTACTCAAACGTTACATGCATTCAAAATTAATTTATAAGAAGATTAAATTTTTTCGCGACTTTTACTAATAAAAGGAACTTGTTTATTTGCATCAGTCTATTCAAAGGCTCACAATTATTATAAATCACCTTATTGTAAATTGTTGGACAAGTCAAAAAACAGCTAGGGTACTACTCTCTTTGGCAAGCCATGACAAGGAAACTTAATCGATTTGTTTATTCAGATATTATTATTGAAAAAATATTCAAGACTGAAATTCAGTCGAACGATAAATTCATATTTTTAAAGTCACATCCACTCCCAATTTGGAGCATATGTCCTCCTAATGGAAGTATCTTGATAGAATTTTTCCTATGACAACTGCTTGCTACTCAGTTGTTCAACTTCTCTTGTCTGAACAGAGTAAGGATATAAGGATAGGGCTGGGAAAAAACTAGTGTAAGCTAACCGCTCTCACTACGCCCCGTTGTTACATTAGATTTAATAGGCGGGAGTTGGTAAAGAGAATTGCAGACATCATAAATATCCATGCCGATTAAAAAATCGATTAAAAATTAATTTATGAAACTGTCCGCATTAGGACTCAAGCCCATGAGATCCGTAACCGAAGCCAACGGCTTGAACTATATTAGTGATTTTGTCGGCTTCTGTGGTCTAGTGGTAAGTGTTTGCCCTAGCGATCAGTTGTGTCCTGCTTCAAATCCCAGCAAGGTTAATATCAAATTTAGATTTTTTAAATTTAAATTTGTGATCTTGGACATAAGTGACTTCTAAAAATTCTCACCGAGTTTATCTCGTATGATTTTCTAATTTAATAATTTTATCAAATTTGGATTATTGAGATTTTGTACACTTCCATGTATTTTGTCACTAACGACCCGGGTTTCGCCCTTCGGCATCTTCACACGAATGCCTGAAGATGCCGAAGGGCAAAACCCGGGTCGTTAGTGACAAAATACATGGAAGTGTACAAAATCTCAATAATCCAAATTTGATATTGAAATTCCATCAAGCACCCTCAGTCGATGTCTTAAATTATATAATAATTTTATATTTTTAAAATTTTCTTAAAAAATATACAAAACGTATTATTACGTAATATTATTTCAGATTGATCTATTGTTCTTGGTAGTGAAAAAAGATGTCTCGCTAATAGAACTAGTTATTAGAGTGTTTATATGGAAAACTTTTTGTAAGAAAAAGTAAAACAGAACACTGTAAGGTTCTTTTAATGAGATAAATAAAAGTGAAAAACGCTATTTAAAAGACGAGATAATTCTTAGAATACAGTATCAAAGTGCTCGAGTGTAAACAGCGTAACAACTAAATCTTTACCACCGCAAGTTTCAACAATAAATTACGTCAAATTGATATTTAATTATAGCAACGGAACTTGTATTAAACAATAATGAATGAGAGTTTCCGGCAGGCTGGGAAATTGAAAGTTTGCAAAACAAAATGGATTCTCGAAAAAGCGCCGGCGAAGCGCTTTTCCTCGGGAAAGCGACTTAAGGCTAACGCATGGAGTTTCACAACTGATTACTGATTACAAAATGCCGCGAGGACTTACGAATTACGAGTGCCACCAACACCAACCTCTGTCACGCAGGGATATTATCGGTAAAGTGCGTTATTTGTAAACAGTCCCGGATTATTAAACGAATTCAAAACTACGATACGGTTAATATCAATTTTAAAATTCATGACTTAGATATTCCACTGGATGTGTTACTCCTTACCCCCTCCTTACGTTCAGTAAAAAGAAATAAGCTCACCCTATAATTCATGTTTATGTTGAGAATTAGAATCATTGTTTATTTTAAAAATAAATAACCCTGCGATATAACTAGTCTGAATATATTGATTTAATTGGCATTTACTTCATTATAATAGGATAAAATAACAAATTATTTAGTTATAGAAAATTTTATTAGGTAGTTGATAGCTGTTTCGGCTTCACGCCATCGTCAGAACTATACTTAAACTTATTTTAGCTCAGCTACATATACTGTTTAGAAGAGATAGACAATATATATATACCGTTTAGAAGAGATAAACAATATATATAGCTAAGCTAAAATAAGTTTAAGTATACTTTTGACGATGGCGTCAAGCCGAAATAGCTATCAACTACTTAATAAAATTTTGTAGGCCTAAATACCTTAACTTATTTTAGCCCAGCTATATATACTGTTTAGAAGAGATAAACAGTGGATATAGCTAAGCTAAAGTATATTCAAGTATAGTTCTGACGATTGCGTCCAGTCGAAATAGCTATCAACTACCTAATAAAATTTTGTTGGGCTGAATACTTTGTTATTTTATCCTATTAGTCTGAAGATGTTTCTTAAACAGACAAAACATGTGTCACATTACAAACACAGCCAGTGGAATAATTAAGTAATCAATTTTAATTTTATAGTAGAAATAGATTTCCACAAAGCTACCTCTGAATTCATCGAAAATACAATATGGCTACTTCGTAGTCTGTTGGTTGTTCTTGTAATGATATTGATTTTAAGATCACATAATTAGCAAATACTTTCCAATAAAAAACTGCTAGAACACAATGCATAGCAATCATGTATTGGGTAATTGCGCGTGAAACACACCCCAGAGTCATTTGAAAGCTCTTGAAAGCAGGATAATGAGTTGTTAATGTCGAGTACGCTTAGAAATAAGGGTGCAGATTCACTAGTGATTTGAATGAATGAATTCAAAACGTTTTTCTCATGAACCAGTTCTTTGTTAGAAACAAGTTCCATAAAATACAAACCTCTTTGATATTTATATTGATGATTAACTTGAAATTTATGACACTTAAACAACACAGTGCTAACTTTGTTATTCCACTTGCTGGGTTATTAAATGTGACAAGTGTTTCGTCTCTTTAAGAAGCATCTTCAGACTAAAGTTGTCGCTTTAATTTTTATTGTATATTAAAAATAACTTTCCACACTGACAAATTAAACGAATAAAAAAATTCAGGGTATATAAAAAATTTAAAATTTAAATCCATATTTAAATTTATTAAGTAGCCAGCATAATTATTAACATTTAAAACATAATCAGGCTTATTCGAAAATTGAATATATTTTAGTGATTAAATTGGTCTTGTTTTATTATACAAACGGAGTAACTAATTGAAAAAACGCGAATCTAAAACTTAGATATTGAAACATGAATGAAACGAGTATAAAATTACCTTTAAAACAACATCATATTGATCAGTAAAAAATCATATCTAAACTTTGACTTCTATATGTTGACCGATACAACATTGTGGCCGTTTAATCCTTCACAGCCTATTCTTTTTCATGTGTGATATAACGGTCAAATGCTTGCTCATTTAAATACCTATAATGTCTAAATCTTGACACAGTCTGGCGAAAAACATTGTCAAGAAGCTTTTAATGACGCGTCGGCTACCTTATAGAATCCTTAATATAAAAAAAATGCGAAAACTTTAAATTAATTAGTAATTAATATTTTTGGCCGTAACTTTCTAGAAATTCGTTTTTTTACATGAAATTAAAATTGATATCTTAGTTAGTAAACTGGCTGTGTCACTAAATGTAATGCGTTTTGCTTTCTTTAAGAAGTATTATAATACGTAATAATAATGAAAATAATTGAAAAGAAATTAAGTTAAAGCTTTCATATCAATATTATTTATGTTAGATTTATTTATATTTATGTTACTAAGTAACAAAGCAATATTTGGTCCATAATCAACTGATTAAATTCCTTGGCTTCAGTTACTGTGTTTATGGATTGGAATCCCAGAGCAAACAGTTTTATAAACTGATACTGACATATATGTGGATACGTCAGCACTCGAACTGTGAAGCTTAACCTCTTCATTTAGAGGTCATATGTTTTACATTGGGAAAGGACATGGTTAAAACAAATACTGTAAAGAGAGGTATGATTAAACGTAAGATGAATGTTTGTTTGTTTGACTAGCACTACGGTAGATTTAGGTCCATGGCTTACTTCACTACCGTTCCAAAAAAAACTATACAGAAATAGCGCATTCCGGTTCTGTCGCAAAAGCTCGAATACATCTTGAAGTTCTACTTTCTCAGGTGTAGCTTTCGCTTACTGTGCAAAGCCTCGATGCGGAGCGATGAAGTCGCAGTGATAGGCTTAGTAATTAACACAAAGGAAACGCGAACACCGACTTAAATATTATCAACTCAACTCGACTGAACTGAACTGTACTCAGCTGATTGTTGTGGCAGAAGAATGTCTTTGCGATTCGTAAAGAGATTAATAGCTGCGCCATCATTTAATTTTACATGAAAATGATTAATTCATCCCGCAATCTGTGCGAATTTTGGTTACAATAATAAACGTTAACGTATTCAGTATTCATTGTTCTTTGATTTATAGATATAATATGGACAACTAGTTTAATAACTGTATGAATAATGTCTTAAATCATGATGAATTTAATGGGAAGTCTAGGTGGAAAGATATAGATGTATATAAAGACGTTAACAGCAAAAACGACACTGTCTACAAACAGTTAAAAATGATACATGAATGCACAAATATTCTCCATATTCTTGAGTATGTATACAACTTAACAGATAAATTGCAATATCCGTAGAAAACTTTGAAAAATGAATTTATGAAATGAGTTTATGTGAAAAATATATACAACGACATTAGCGTAGTAACGGTTTTATTTGATTTTTCACTACACGACTTTGATGGATAATCATATAATCTACTATATGGCTAAAAATACATATATAAATCTGTCTGTCTATCTGTCACAAGAAATCCTGTCGTGAAATTCGCACGTGTCATTCTCGCTGCCATTTATAGATCATTGCTATTTTAAACTTTCAACATACAACATTTTTATTAATTCATGTACTATATTTTGTGGGTGCTACATAAAGTACGGTCTATGGCAATATTTTTTACTTTCAACTATTAATATCGTTATTAATTGGTGAACTATATTTTATGTGTGTTACATGAGGTACAATCTACAAAACCATAATACGACCAACATCTAAACGATACTGCGAACTTTCCCAGACGAAGCTCCACGGTAATATTTTCGTCGTTACTTTACTTACAATTTTCAACATATATTAGTACCAAAATAACGCCAACGTCGTTAAATGAACTATTGTTAACGCTCTTTTTACCTTACAAAGTCGGCTAGTAAATTTTTATATGAACTATAAAAAAATGTGTGCAATAATACCGCTTTTTAATTTGATAAATATCTTTTAATACAATTAAAGGAAACAACTTTCATGTGTTAGTTAAATATATAATAAAAACTATTATGAATTATCGAAATTTTGTAAAAGATACATAAATAATATAAGTTTAAATTTTAACGTAGTTCCTATTCCTAGACTTAGTGATAATATCGGAATTTGTGTTATTTATAAACGATATAAACAATTTACTTACCGTCAGTTTGAGTTAGTTCGTATACTTGAATCCCTTAATGTTAGTGACGAAATACATGAAAATGTACAAAATTTCAACAATTTAAATTTTAAAACCACCCTCAGTGGATATCTTAAATTACAAAAACTAGTTTTTAAAAAACACAGATTAGTTCTATAAATTTTCATTAGTCAAATATATTATAAGATCAATAACTACATTTTAAGTTCATTACAGATTAGAAAATATAATATTAATATTCCAACAAAAGTCGACATCGCCATAGGGATACTATACTTATATCTTATGAACATATTTGCTACATTTGAAAATGAATATCACTATTTCCGCGATATAATATATACCGTATTATGGTTGTTTCTTTTATAGAGTGAGATAAATTAATTCTATAAAGCGAATAATATGTATGTAAAATTGTGATATACAACTTCTGTCTTTGAAATTTTTGACTTTAACGTTGATAAAATTGCAGGCATTCACGATTAAATTTCCATTTGGCAAACACTTTTCACGAAAGGCAAATAAAGTCAGCAGGAGAAACATCACGAGGCCAAAAAAAGAATAAGACGTTGGCGTCGCCTTTCTGACTGAAGAAGCATTTGAAAAATTTATTGGAAATTTCATCCTTGATTTAACCCTTCCTTTGCATCAAGTGAAAGCTTCGCAGTTTCTTGTTTTATTCTTTGACAACACTCCTTCCCTACTGCAGTAGATTTAATTTTATTTCTGAATTCCGCTTGACTTTGTCATATTCTTTGACCCTATTGTAATACTGAAATTCTTGTGAAAATAATATTTCGAATATCAGGGAGACATTTATAAAAAGAAAGCACGTATATTTGGTAAAATTTATTAATGATCAGTATCGTTTTAGTTACTCGCGAGGTGATCAAGAAGCCGGTCTTGATCATTGCTTAAAATTTTGGAATTAGTCCAACTTTCGCCAATAATTGATTGTAATTACTTTAAAGTGGGTCCAGGATGAATCAAATGTTTATTTAGTTTATGTAGATAAATAAAAATAAAAAGTTTTAAATCATATTAAATCAAAATAATGTGGCAATAAGTTGTCGGACGGACGAGTTTTCCTCGTGATAAACATCCGCGTTACCCTTTTCCCTGTGATCAGTTTTTCTTGAGAGCAATTTTTCGTAAATCAAAGCAGCGAGTGATTTTGCCATATTTAAATGGCTCTTGATTAGAAGCCAAATCATTATAACATTTTGAAGTCTTAACTGTCAATTTATGGTGAATAGGTATTATCAACTGGTAATAATAATCAGTTGATAAGGCTCGCGATGAGCGAAACCGATCCTGGTTAATACAAAAGTGTGAGCGTAGTACAAAACAAATTGTGTTTTATTTTTAAAATGTAATATTTTGATTTTTATAATACAGGTATTTTTTAATTTCATTTTATGATATCCAAGACATTATTTCAATGAATTTATTTAGTCGTTGATTTTTCCGCTATTTTATATTTCTTGAGAGAAAAGTCTTTAATTATTCAAAAAATCTGAAAAGCCAGTCAACTTTGCTTAGGTCCATCGTTGCAAAATGGTAAAAGATTTAAAAAACTGTTTTCGTCGCTTCATAAAAAATACATCGGATTTCGCTTGCATCACAGTGCAAGTCTCTCTTTAAATCTTATTCTCAAAAGTAATGTGACGAGAGGCACTTTCGACTCCCGTCGGGATAAAAATGCCACTTCGTTGAGTGCACATACATATAGTATTCGCTGAAGAAGATTTACGACTTTAGTCTTTTACCGTTTTTAAGAAGGTTTATAATACACATAAAATGTTGTATATATATATATAGAGCCACATTTTCTACAGAAACTCGCAAACTACTGTCTTATTAATTCTATTCTCCTTAATAATATATTAACATAGCCAGGCCCAAAACTTAGTGGCAAATTATTTGGTATATCATCCTTATTCGTTCACAAACGCCTGATAAAAAATTTCTTGAATGAGTTTTACAATTATTACATATGCAGTGGATAATTTCAATTAGAGAACGATAAGTTATGTACAAATATTTTAGAAATTATTTAGAAATCGTTTATTATGTATCTGTGTTATTACAAAGATTTCATTTAAGGATAGATTTTCCCCTGAACTACTGCGGTTGACAGCCAGTGAAGTAATATTGCTGTCCAACGGTATGGTGCGTTCTGCCAGTATCTCTGCTCTATCAGTGTTGGCAGTTCGTCTATGTTGCCATTCGTATTTATTCATTCCCCACACTTATCATTATCTAAAACATAGTGAGTGATCAGCCAAATCTCTTTGAAACCTTTTTGAGAACTTCGCCATTTTGAGCCTTAATACACGTTTGTCAACCATTTACTCTCAGGGAATCACAATATCAAAGTGTTAAAAGATTTCATCAAAACATGGGGAATCATTAATTATGTTATCGGAAAATTTTAGAAATAAATAGAGCATAGCAAATCACTTTTAAAGTTTTAACTGTTAATTCTTTGTGGAAAGGCATTATATTTTTTAAATAAAACACAATTTATTTGTACTACTTAAACATGTGGAAATAGTAAAAACAAATTGCGTTTTATTTAAAAAAAAAAAGAGCATAGGTAGCTAAATAGTTTTTCAATTTTTAATGAACAACTGAATCTCCCTTAATGATTCTGAAATTAATTTAAGACATCTAATCGTCAGTTCGAGTCCATTCATGTGCTCGAATGCCTGAAGATGGCGAAAGTCGTTAGTGACAAAATACATGGAAGTGTACAAAATCTCAATAATCCAAATTTGATTCTGCAATTGTTTGTGCGAATATTTTCCCAATTAAGTTTAACAGTTATTATAATCAGTATTAAAATTAATTTAAATATTAATGTAGTTCCCAGACTTAGTGATAATAATTTGTCTGATATGTAAGCGATATAAACTATTTACTAACTGTCAGTCCGAGTTCATTCATGTACTTGAAAGCTTAAGGATACCGAAAGGCAAAACTTGGGTCGTGACAAAACGTATGGAATATACACAATGTTAACGATTAAAATTTGATATCGAAATACCATCAATCCCCCTCAGGTGATAGCTTAAATTAATTTATGTATGACATCGATAAATTATTTAAAAAAATAATACATATGACCGTTATGATTAAATTCCGAAATGATGTGTCAGGAAGTGGCGACAACTCAATGTATTTAATTAATGTATAAGAAATATCTTAACCAGCTTTAAAACACTATATCCTTCTAGAAAACGAAGATAAAACATTAAATATGCAGTACGTCGGGTATTTCCATTAAGAACAATATCTTGATACTTCGCTTTAGTACTTAGTCTAGGCTTACATATTAAATTATAGTTACCGGATCTCGATAATAATTAGAGAGATAGCGGTAATTATATGACGTCTTAATGACTAGTTAATTTGATCTACGTATGGTTTGCCGATAACCCTACTCTATTGAACGACCTGCTACGACGTAGTGGCGTAGCTGCCGTAGCACGCCGTAGCCTATAGATTGTTAATGAAGATAAATTAACATCAGCAAAAAAGCTTTTATTTTAAGAATCCCTCAGAATTTTGTTTCAGAATTTGAAAATCATACTTGCCAGGTGTGTGGTAATTTATTTATGTCTGGTTTTTAACTTCACTAGTATATGTATATACATATATACATACATTATTTTATCTTGAATAATAATGTGTTTAGTTGTCTTGAAAGTTTAATAAACTAAATATATTCTTCTTTGGTATGTTTTAAAACATCAATTTCATCAGAAAAAACCCATACGAATTGAAATATTTTTGATGAATACCAAGAGGTTTTTGCATAAAAATCCCAGCTAAAAATTAATTATGTTTCCCAAATTCTTGAAAATATCAAACACAAATGAAAGTTTTTTGTTTTATAATATATTTTTTAATATAAATGACGAGATCGTTTGGTTTTTAAAAAAATATGTTTATCGTCAGCTTAAAATGTTCATCATGTGGAATTAGTTTAATACTAAAAAGGAGTTTATGTTGTAAATTGTGCAATGGTCAATGTCGTTCAATTCGTTTACCGAACTCACGGGCATGAATCCAAGTTTGGAGAGTTTAATGATTTCACTTTTAGATAGAATTTTAATTTAAAAAAAGTACCTGGCATTACAACTGGCAACCAATGCGCCAAATATTTTGAAAATAGAAAAATCATACGAGATAAACGAGACTGATTAGCTGATCACTAGCCCTGTTCTAGCCACATTCATCTACTCCTACTCTCTTGAAAAAAGAAAAGTCGAGCAACTGAGTTGTTAAAGGTTCTGTTGAAAAGAAGAAGTTCTGTTGGTAGCAAAAAAAAAAAATTTTATCGTTGAAAAAGCTGTGGTCATAAGAATTCGCTTTATGCTAAATATTCATTATTATTTCATTTATAATTTTTTTTATCAAGTTGAACCTATTTGAGTTTAAGAATAAACATACAGCAAGAACTCGCAACCTTGTGATTTATTAATTCTTTGAAAAATTAATAAGTTTTGTAGATGGTGTGTAATATCACTGGATTTAGCGAGCTCGTTGATGGGTGATTCTCGCTAATTTGACAGACTGGCACAATCCATTGCGGTACAAGACAATTAATTTGCAATTTATGTTTTATGAACAATTGATTCGTATCTCAGTGAAGATAAACATTAATTAATAAGACTTAAGTCATCATGTGAACGGCTGTGTGCTCCATCAGTGCTGCTATTATATATCTAGAACATTAATTATTGAATTATTTTGTAAACACTATGAGTTATTCACTAATTTTCGAACATTAAATGTATAGCAAATAAGTGAATATTGAAAAATAATAGGATAACTATAAGTAGAGTATACAGTTCTATAAAAATCTTATCAGTTTGTTGATAGTTATTTCAGTTTCACGCCATCGTCTGAGCTTTATTTAAACTTGATTTAGCTAAGCTATATCAACCGTCCAGTTTTTTACTCAGATATCTTCAAAAAACCCCTAATTATTCTTATTTAAATGGAGATTTATTAAGTAAGAAATTAAAATTTCGAAATAAAAAATAGTAAATGTTGAATTTCTTGGGTAAGTAGTCATAAAATTCTATATGGCAGTTGCTATGTTGATTTTTAGGCTGCGGTACGTTAAAAATATGAGTATTTTAAAGCACTTTTACACTAGGGTACAAAATGAGCGACATGCCGCGGGACTAGAGACGGAATCTACGTAGATCCTGCGGAAACAAGGAAACATTTTATCTGTACACACCAGGGCTCACGTCATGTGTCGCCGGACCTGACGAATTATGAATATAGTTTTATAGAATATAAAATTTATGGTAAGTCCATAAAATTACATATTCTTATAAATTATGCATTTTGATTTGAAACAAAATAATTATTATGAAAATGTGATGATTCTTACGATTTTCTCTAAACCATGAAAATTGGAATGTCAATTTAACACTTGACGTCATATATTCATTTTAATCTCAAAAAGTGAATCTTTGTCATAAACATTTGTGATAAAAAATATCACACAGTAAAAGCGTACATAGTCCTTTCATATTTAGTTGAATACTACTATTTTCAATGATATATACATTAATATTTTTTTTTCTATGTATTCGGCGGTAGCTTTGTGGAAGGTCATTTTAAATATAAAATTTAATTGACTACTTAGTTATTCACGTTCAGTGATACAAAAAGTGGAATATATAACTAAGATTTCAGTTTTAATTTCATACATATATCAAAAGTATACACTCGCCAATAACTGACATGTTGCATCCTGTGCTAGTTTCCGAAGCACGCGTATGTATTTAACATCTCCCGCGTCATATAGAAATGCCGCACTATGTTATGTGCGACCGTGTGGGAAAGTGACAAACGCTGCAGCGACACGTAGACTCTATGCTGCGGGTCTTGTTGCACGACACTTTGTCCTCTAGAGAATATGGGGCTTTGTGTATTGTTAAGTATACACACAATATGTTATTATCAAGGCGATCCCACCTGAGACCATGATATAAAATATAATGTTCAGAGACAGAGTTTACGAGGCAGGCTTTGCTTCTTTAAGCCATAAAATATCTAAATTCGGATTTGTATTTCAATTTTTTAGATTCCCAGCAGAAAGATGAAGTGGCACGTTACACACGGTCTCGGCCGTAAATTGTAAGGGCAGTGAGAAGTGGAGTCGGCCAGTAGCGTCTTTGAACGAATGTGCGTGTATCTCGATGCCAACTCGGCCAGATGTATTCAACACTAGACTCGATCCATATAAAAAATATCGTTACTTAATATTCATTGGATCAGGAACAATTTCAATTTTTAGTCAGTAAGAAATAATAAGTAGTCAGTAACTTATTTGATAAATGGTCAGTATACACGTGGTCAGTTAATAAAATAAGCGGTCTGTATTTTTTATAATTTTGTCAGTCATTAAATTAAATGGTCAGATATTTATATAAAACTGTCGGTATTTTAATCAAACCCAACCTATATTGATTTGGCAATAATTTACTGACCACAAATAATTGTTTACTAAACATTTTTTATTTCTTATTGACTATTTATCAAATTAGTTACTAACCAAATAATGAGTTACCCTATATCATTAACGTTCGAAATAATTTTATTCAAATAACATTGATATTGGTTTAAATGGGTGGCCAGAGTCGATAGCTTTGGTTGCAATGCACACCGGCTCAAATCCCAGTTAGGGAAATTTTTTTTATTTTTCAATGGATTTATGGATTTTTGTCAGAAATTTTGAAGATGGCTGCGATTCTTAAAATTAGGTATTAAAAAACTACACGTAGCGGAGTGATAAACTCACGACTAATTTCAATCCTTACTCTCTCCGAAATAAAGTGGTTGATCAATTAAGTAACAAACAGGTTTTCGAATAAAATAACTTATGTTGAGATAGACTCAATTATAAGTCACTATGCTCCACATTGAGAGCGGACATGGTTACAAAAAAAAAACAAAAAACGCAGTTATCAAAGTGCTCAAATTAGAAAGAACTATGAAGAAAATGGCTACGCTGAACACGTATGACAGAAGTAATTTGAATCATCTTTTATTTCATTACAGGATATCACCCTTAGGTAGAATACAAAATAAAATAAAATCAATGATAATAAAATTAAATAAAGTTGTTTATCTGCTAAATTTTTTTTTATCGCTTGAAATTGACTTTTGCAAAATATTTCTCGGGGCTCGATGCCTCATTTATCACAAATCGTGAGCAATAAACAGATTTTTTGTTTTACTAAATATCTCATGTAAAGTATAATATTTTGGGATAAGTCACGTTTGAGCGGTGATATAATATATTGAAGTAATACATTATTTTTTAAAATATATTTAGAAAGCACGCATATTAATAGTCATGATTAGCTTTGATGCTTACGCCATTATTCAACAGGGAATATTGCAAAAATCAATGAAAAATTGAACATATTCTATATAATACTAGTGTTTATTACCCAACTTTGCCCGGGATTAAGGGCAAACGTTTAAATGTTCACTGTATTATGGCTTTATTTTGGAGCAAACTACTGCTCTACTGCAATATGAAAATATTACCGTTTATTGTACCTCGTGTAATAACCGCAAAATATAGTCCATCAATTAATATTAATGTTAAAAGTTGAAAATATTGCCGTACCTCATGAAACACCCACAAACTATATAATCCATCAATTAATAATAATTTTAATAGTTTAAATTTGAAAATATCGCTGTGGACCGTCCTCATGTAACACCCAAAAATATTTTTTTTTACCAGGTTCGGTCTCAATATGGTGCGTATGGGCTTGTAATGGAGGTGTCTCAACAAAAGTTTTTCTACGAGAACTGCTTGTTAATCCGTTGCTTAACCTCTCTTTTTCATGCGATTAAATATTTTTGTTATGTTTTTTATATAAATTGCAAAAGTGTTCAGACCAACATACAAAAACAGCTATTAATTAAACACGATTCAAAGTAAAAAAAAAACATAATTTTGTCAATATTTTTCCTAATCGTCCCCGGACCAGCGTTTCCTATCAATGATCCGACTCAAAGCTTTAACGACGTCCTAAATATTCACGAATCACGAGTCACTATTTACTTCGCAGGGCAAAGCTTTTCTATTTGCTTTTCCTCAACATGTGTACTGAAAACTTGTTCGAATAACTATACTTTCTTTGACGACCTCTTGAACACCTACCTTGGTCTGCTTATGTTTTCCTGATACATTGAATTTCTCATAATCTAAGAAATAGTGTTAATTTCAAGACACATCACATATATGAACCTGCGATAGATTTGAAAAAATGTCACCCTATGAAGCATTGTATAATTATTTTTCAATGCTTTTTTATATCACTTGCTCAAAAATAAAAAATCGTAATAAAAGCCTGGGATTGGATGCCCTAATTGACGATTGGCGTAGCAACGGAGATACTAATTTTATGTTATTAAAACTATAACTTATATTTTCCTAGCAGACATGAGCATTAGACTTAAAAGAATCATTAAAATCACAAATATAAAGGAATGCAAATATGAGCGAATTTACAAAAAATTTAAGAATGAAGATAGACAAAATGGGTTTATATTAAATTTGCCGTAAACGGTGCTAGAATGGTTGTCATTTTAGATGGAATTCATTCGTGTCGTTAAGTTCAAGCCTCATGACTTTGAAACCAACATTCTTATTCAGATTTTATTTATAATTTGAATTTTTGAAAGTTGTTAACAGTATGTTAATTTCAAAATTTTTCTTTTAAAATTGTGGATGCTCTGTGCGTATATTACAGAGCCATAAGTAACTATATTATACTGAATTATCGGTTAATTTGAATACATATTTCTATGAAAATAATAATTTTAATTTTTACATTCACCAAACGTGAGTGTGACCGAAAAATAATTAGTATTTTAGTTTTTCCTAGCCTTTTGGTAACTCATTTCAGTTCTGAAAACTGTATTGCGCCAATAATGATATCTATTTAAAAATAAAATATAATTTGTTTTGAACTGCTTCTACATTTTTAATTGATTTTTTGGTTTGATTGGTTTTACTGATAGCATTATTGACTGATAAGATATAAATCTTAACAATGCTTTTTATATAATTACAAGGTATATCAAACAATTGGTTCAGGAACTATGACAAGAATTTGAAGATAATCATACAAATTATATACCAACGAAATTAAATAGTCTACTATAAAAATGTTAAGGACATCTTATAAATCGATAACTGCTTATATGAAATCAGAAATAACACCACCTTAAATCTCAATTAGGTGAAAAAAAAATAATAATTTTAAAAATAGTTCTTAAATATTCATTAACAAAAATGGCAAACAGGAAAATTTGATAATAAAGATGCGATTCACTTAAACAATCCAATATATTTTTTTTTTTTTAAATAAAACACAATTCATTTGTACTACTTCCACATATTTATAATGGTCAGGACCGGTTTCGCTCATCACGAGCATTATCAACATAATGTCTTTCCACCAAGAATTGGTGAACAAGAACACATTAAAAGTCTAGTAACAATTATTCTTTTGGAAACTGGTGTCATAGTTCTCAAACCAATTGTTTCGTATAAATAGCCTTGTTAAGATTTATATTTTATCAGTCTATAATGCTTGTGATGAGCAAAATCAGTCTTGATCATTTATAAATGTAGAAATAGTACAAATCTAATTGTTCTTTATTTTTAAAATATAGTGTCGTTTCATCAAGAATTGACAGTTAAAACTGATTACCGAAGATTGTTTTTCTTCAATTATGATATTTATGACCTTTCAAGAAGAAGATTTTATCGATTTTATATAAAAGATGCAAGATGTTTTTTTTTAAACTGCAATTATAATTATAGCTCTTTCAATGATAATTAGATATGTTTATCAATCACGCCCTCTTTAACAGCTGTTATTGTTTCACTGGTTTTTGTTTCAAAATAAAAACCTTCCTTGCATTGAAATAGAAAAACAAATTTGACAAAAACTCCAGCTTTTGTGACAAAGTTCTCTACGTACATCAATGAAAATATCCCATTTGAAATGAGCTTTGCAAAATAAATTCACATAAATGAAATCGAATCTAGTTGCGAGAATACGAAAGAAAACTTCAAACCAAAGCGTTTTCAATTATATAAACATTTTTTTTATTTAACCTACAAAGTGAAACCATGTTGCGATCCTTAAGGCTGTCACTTTACGACAAGGACCTTTCTGACGCGGAAATGGAAGATATCGCGAAAGACATCTCTAAAATAAAAGCTTTGACGGCTTCAAATGAAAATTTTACTTATGAAAACAGGTCGCGACGGGGAACCCGACACAAGTCATGCGTTTTATTGACACATGGGACATGACAAACGGAATGTCATGAGTCATGACTTATGACTCGCGACACATGGCACAAAGTTGCGAATTTACACCCAAACAAGAGAGGGCAATCTTTTTATGAGCTTCGTTTGAAAGAAGTGCGCATTTTGTAAACTTAGATGCTTCGTTTATGTTTGGGAGTCTGTTCTTTTGCTTTTCGCATAAAATCTCTGGGCTGTTTTTTTTTATTTCTCACTGCATCAAAACGGCAAGACAAAAGCCTCTGTAAGAAGTTTCTAATAAATATGAATTAACCTAAACAGTCGTATTTGTGGTGTAGTAGTAAAAGAAGTTGGTTTCGGTCACGAATCTCACGGGCTCGGATCCCAGATTTATGGGTTCCTGTCCGAAGGAATGGATGTTTTCATAATGTTTGTTATATAAAATTCCCCTTCACACAACCACTATTAAAAAATCGGGACGTAGCAAAAGCAATTAGTGAGTCACTAGTCCTGGCCTGGCCCTAGTTTCTTTCCCAACTTCTGTTGAGATACGTCTATTAGGAGGTAATATTTTGCAAATTGGGTGCGAACATGGTTAAAAAAAATATGCAGATCATAACATAATTGTGTATTGTTTTTTTCTTCAAAAAGAGTAAGAATAGAAGGATAAGGCAGAGAGGAATACATAACGACGCCAACGTAATTTAACACTTCACCACGGACTCGACAACGGGGAAACCCCAAATTTTGATAACATATTTTTTATTGTTTTGTATCATCTAACTTCAAAACCTTATTAAAAGGAGATTGCTATCCAAATAAAAAAGGTTGTTGACAACTGAGGTTTATACGAATATGTATTTATTAAACGAAATATTGCATTATTGTTTGTGAGATCTCTTTGAAAAATCTGAAAACAAAGGAGAAATTATATTACATTGTTTGGGGCTTGATACTCAGAACACGGTTCAACTCAGAGCTTTTGTTTAATTTGATTTATTCAGTACGTGAGATAAAACTCGATGAAAATTTGATTGTCACGGAATTCTGTGTTTTGAAATCGCTCCGGCGAAAAAAATGACGACGCAATTTTAATTACGGATACAAAAGCGAGTTTTCGTTATTAGAGAAGTTTTTTTTTCTGTCAAATGAATAACAATTTGCGTATGACTCGCGATGTTTAATGAAAAAAATTGATGGACGAAGTTGGAATTTGCAATGAAATTCTTGGGCCGTCAATAAAAATATATTATGTTTTGACTAAACAAATATTCACTTTAATAAAAATACCAATAAGTAATTGCCACTAATCATGACGCGGTGTTTTTTTAAGTTACCATATTTAAAGATACAATCAGTGAAAGCGTTAAAACGTTTATATTTTCTATGGATACGGCGGTAACTTTGTTGAAGTTAATTTTTAATATAAAATTAAAACTTATATACTAACAATATTATTTACCTATAAAACATATCGTCGTTGTTCTGGAAGAAGACACTATCTGAAAAATGCTAGTTTTTAGTAATTGGAATATGAAGTTTTTCAAAAGTTTGAAATGTTAAAACCTTTTCATTTACAGAACTGCTTTTAAGTATATGCTGAAAACACTTAACGAAACAAGAGATACCTATAGAAAGCGTCATACCGATAGACCGAAGAGGGCGATAAGTAGAACGCGATCGAACGTCATAGAAGCCTGACTACCTAAACTCTGAAAAGGCAGCAATATTTTCTCACTCGCCATCGACCGCAATGGTTGGTGGCAGATCAATTCCAAAATGTTCAAAAATCTGTAATTACACAAGACGAATAAACACATAAGTGTGTTCCATACGGTAGAGTTCGAAATAAGGATAATATTGGTATAACTAAAGCAATGTGTCATTTTTTTCGATTTAGTGTTTTCTTCCAGAACAGAAACGATATTATTATTAATATAACCCATATGTATTATAAGCTCGATACCTCAGTTCAAAAGTGAAATAATTCAAAAGTTTGCAGTTTTGAATTAGATATGAGGAAATGCTTAGAAATCCGATATTTACCAGTTCCAAAATGTAACAAGAAGTAATCTGTGGTTATTTTACAATGATAGTGATTATTATTACTCTAGAACCAAACTGTAACTAAAAATTCATTGAAATGTATAAAAATGTACCTACAGAAGAATATTAAACATGTTCAAAATTTTCTTTCCTAGTTATCTCAGAACAGTGCTTATTCAGTAGTTACACTTTGAGATATCGAACTGTACAATATATCATTTCAATTTAATGATTGAATTGGCATTAGATTGATAGAAATTTGTTATAAAAAAGTAAAAGAGAGTTTTCAAAACATTTCCACAAAAATTATTAAGGTTTACAAAAACATATTTTATTCGAGGCACATGACGTAAACTCGATGAAAATTTTCAATATCAATCGAGATTAACTTGAAGAGAAAAGTTATAACAAACACCCCTGTTACATTGTCCAGAATTGAACTTTCTCCCACTCGATTGTCAGGTAAAGCAAATTATTAATTTAGAATATTCTGCCAAAGGTGCGATACTGAAATAGCTTACCAATATATTATTTAATCGCTGAAATGCTGAAAACTTTGTCAGGTGACAGTCTCACCTGTCAAAATTCACTTAATTTGCTTCATGTGCATAATGTAAAGATAAGAAGAAAGTGTGTGTGGGTATAACTAACCAAGTATCGTTGACACGGAAGCATTAGTATGTTACCACTTCTCATTGGTGGTTGGCAACTGGTCAAATATTAAATGTTTATTCACCTATATTTTTGTAAATATTTTCTTTTCCCTGATAATCATGTTTACTGCGATGGTAATGTTTGAACATGTCCGAATATAAAAAGCGAAGAAAATTCATGAAGCAGAGGCGTGCAAACTATTTCTATACAAGTTCAGAAACATCCCTTTGTGTATATCGAGGCTATACTGACAGTAAATCAGTTTTTAAATATGTTCTGTATTAAATATCAAAATGTAGGCAATTCAACGCTCTACGTACTGCTAAAATTGATGGGAAAATAATTTAAGACATCGACTGACGGTGCTTGATGGAATTTCAATATCAAATTTGGATTATTGAGATTTTGTACACTTCCATGTATTTTGTCACTAACGACCCGGGTTTCGCCTTTCGGCATCTTCAGGTATTCGAGCACACGAATGGACTCGAACTGACAGTTCGTCAGTGAAAACGTCAGTTCGAGTCCATTCGTGTGCTCGAATGCCTGAAGATGCTGAAAGGCGAAACCCGGGTCGTTAGTGACAAAATACATGGAAGTGTACAAAATCTCAATAATCCAAATTTCATGGAAAAATGTTGCTATTTTTTTGTTCTGGCAACAAGCATGATATAATTATATTAAAAAAAAACAGTGCTTTCAATGCGATTGTCTCAGAAGTTTTTGTGACTTAATGGCTCTTGTTAGTATACCCTCAATATGCAGCTTACTTTTCACGAACGTCTTGAAAAAAGCTATTGAAAGGAATAATAACGATTCTAAATTCTCACATTCCCCTGCAGAACTGCATGAAACTGATTGCTACTAGGGTTTCCAATTTCGGGATCCCGATCAAGTAGTCAAACTTGTAATCTCTGGATTTACTAAATATAAATCTCGGAATTTCAAGAATCACTGTAAATACTTACATATAGTTTGGGAGCCTGACCTCTACCTGTTTCTTCCATCAATCAAATGAAGTCTGTCACCATGAAAGACCGCTAATCACCATCCAATGGATGTACTTGGTGGAGCAATGGGTCGCAGATATAACCTGGGAGAAAGCAAGTGGAGACTAGCAGGGGACAGAAAATCTTGGTGGCCATATGCTCCGAGTAGAGAGCGGATATGGTTAGTAAAATATTAATCGTACTTTTAGTGTTGATATCAAACTTTCCTTATCACTTTTAAGGTGTTAACTGTCAATTTTTGGTGGAAAGACATTATATTTTAAAAAATATAACACAATTCGTTTGTACTACTTCCACATATTTATAATGATCAGGACCGGTTTCGCTCATCACGAGAGATCAATTGATAATGCTCATGATGATCGAAACCGGTCCTGATCATTATAAATATGTGGAAGTAGTACAAACGAATTGTGTTTTATTTAAAAAAAAAAAAGAAAAAACTTTCCTTAATTTATTTAGATTATTATTAAGATGCGAGACAGTCCTGGGTAGGTTGTGTCATTGATTGGACATGTTACAAGTTGTTGAATGTAGTGTCATTGAAGTTAATCTGCATTAATTATACCTAACCCAACCTGACGCATGATGCAAATTGTGAAAATACCATTGAAAAAATTTGTACGTTTCATATTACAGTTTTAGATTTTTCGGGCGTGGTAAATGAATAAAAACATCATTGTAGTTATTGATTGATGTATTTAAGTTGCAAAATTCGCCACCGGAGCGCTACTATCTATTTTGCTCAATGCATGAACTAGGCTGAAAAATTCATGCTGAATCCACGCATTCGAGAGATAGTTGGCTGAATGAGGTAATGGGCTTGCACTTTTCATGAATTATAAAAAAATCCCATTTAATGAAAAAAGCAATTTCACACATTTGGCGTAACATACGCACGCCACTGGTGTTACAATGTTTGTCAAAATGACCAGAAAATTCATATCCACATTTTACGTAAACACTTGGCCGTCTTGTGCAAAGTGTTAGCATATCGTTATAACGGGAAAAAAACCTAAGCACATACTTTCATTTTTATTGTTATCGCAGAGAAAAATGGCCTGTGGAATAAAGGATAATCTTATTTTCAATATGGGCTTACGTATTGTAGGAATATTTTAGTAAAATGATATAAAAAAAAAAAACAAAATTATGGCTTCTATATTGTTAAGTAATATATTGATTCGAGGAGATTTAATAGTTTATTATATTTATTGCATGTTTGCTACTTAACTGAGACACATATGATTTTTATTATGTCAAAAAAAAACGAAAAAATGAATTCAGTGATCAATTATTTTAAGCAAGCTATTGTCAATTCTTATGATTGAAAATGTGATCTGGTAAAAAGTACATAAATAATTCAATAATGAAGAAAATTGAGTGCAAAATATTGACTATAAATTAATAAATATGAACTTTTTTAATGATTTTTACCATAGTAAATTTATTAAAAAATAATTATTTACTGTACACATGAACAAATGGGTGTTTTTCCAAATTCATAAAAGTAATCGATAAGTAGACTAGAAAATTTAATGATAACTTCTCTTGTTTAAAACACATGTCCATATTCACACAATGTGGACTCAACCTTTTTTTTGAAGAGAGTAGGGATGCAAATAGGACAGAACTAGTGGTTAGTGAATCGCTTTTGCTACGCCTCGATTTTAGTATCGAATGGGTGGGAGAGAATTAAAGACATTACAGGCGTCCATGCATTAGGCCAGAAAAACTGTCCGAAATTTGCTTGAGCACCGCAACCAAAACCAGTGACGTTCACCACTCGACCGCGAACCAGTATTTCTTTAACGATAACGAAACAATTTGATAAATTGTTATGAAGTTGTAAATGTGATTGAATGATCGCATTCGTTCAAATAAAAAAAGTATGAACGTATTTAAAATCAATGCTTTATTAATCACATTTAAGGTTTGTCAGTTTGTCTCAAGATGCTTTTTAAAGAGACAAAACACGTGCTACATTTAGTAACACAGGCAGTGAAATAAAAATGTTATGAAATTTAATTTTATATGAATAATGAATTTACCGGAAAATCCATTGCAAAAAAAATGTTGTAACTATTAATTCTTGGCTTAAAGATATTGTATTTTATTTTTGAAACAAAGCTTTATTTTTCCAAATCATTATGTTTTCAAAAAGTACGTGAACGTTGAAAAATCGTTTTAAGATTGTCGCTTAAAATAGTGAATAATTAAAGTAGGTTTTATTTTATTTATTGACGAAACGTTTCCTAAATAGAGACTATTTATTTATAGCTTGTTAATCTGAAAAAGAAATGCGTAAATGAAAATACGCAGTCCTTTTTGTATAAAATATCTATTATTTATTTTACTTGTTTTACGGTTACGGTTGTTTTTTCAAGGGAATATATTATAGATTAACAAATCTTTATCTTTCATTTGTTTATAATGATTAGGAGCGGTTTCGCTCATAACGAGCATTAACAACTGATAAAAATACAAACATAACTGAGCTATTTATATAAAATGTAATGAAAATGTACTATTACCACGCAGCCCAATGATTCCGACAGATATGCCAGTAGAATTCAAACGTCTGCAGTTTTTGATACGACTCGAATTTACAATCACCATCAACAAATCTCAGCGACAATCGCTACAAGTTTGTGGACTAAAATTGGAAAATTCATGCTTCTCACATGGTTAGTTGTATGTGGCCTGCTCGCGCGTCAGAAAACCTTCTGATTTATTCGTACATGCACCAGATGGAAAGACAAAAAATATTGTGTATCCAAAAGCACTTCAATAAATAGAATTAAAAAACAAACACTTTCTTTATTTGAGTGGCATTGATACGTATGCCGGGTACTCGCTAGTTTCTAATAAAAAAAAATATAAACTATAATTAAATGATAGGAAATATATGTCCAAACATAGCCGCAAAGCTATCAAAAACGATTTGCAGAAAATAAACATAATCGGCGTTATTATAATTATGTTTATAGTATTTTGTAATATTAATTCAACGTCAGAAAAGTAGCAGCACGAATTTTGTTGGTTTTGAGAGAAGGCAAATAATAATTTTGCGCATGAGTAGTGAATTATTTTGTTAATTTGAATTTCGCTGATGACTCAAAGAGCATGTTTCCAAAGAGAATAGTTGGATAGGATAATAATTGTTATGAATGTTGGAATGCATTTACATTGGGAAAATTTGACAACGGGCTAAACCTAGTAATTACTTTATCTAGCGGCTGCGTTTAGCATAATGGGGTAAATCGGGCGTGTTTTGAACACAGGGAAGTTGCAATGTATTGTTAATTATTCCACTCGTGATTTAAAGGTCTTCCTGCCTGCCGGATTATTATTGTATAAGTTACGCCAAATGTGTGAAATTACGTATTACATGAAATGGGAAAATTTGTGCCTTATTCATAAAAAGCGCAAGCCCATTGCCTCATTCATAAATTAGGCAAATTATCTGCCAAGTGCGTGAATTCAGCAGGGTATGAATTCATAAACTGTCAACATGACAGTAAAGTAATTTTAATGCGGATTTATTAAGATTTTTATTAAGATGTGAGACACTCTTCAGATTTCGGCTTCACCCATCGTCAGAACTATATTATAAATTAACCTATCTAAGCTATATATTATATACTCTTTAAAAAATAATAATAAATCATTTCACTTATTCCAACATCATAACTTTCATTAAAAATTAAAGCATTTAACATATTATATAATTTAAGACATCGACTGAGGGTGCTTGATGGAATTTCAATATCGAATTTGGATTATTGAGATTTTGTACACTTCCATGTATTTTGTCACTAACGACCCGGGTATCGCCTTTCGGCATCTCGAACTGAGTCCATTCGTGAGCTCGAATGCCTGAAGATGCCGAAAGGCGAAACCCGGGTCGATAGTGACAAAATACATGGAAGTGTACAAAATCTCAATAATCCAAATTTGATTTAACATATTAATTGTGTTTTTGAATTGTTCTAAGAAAAAGAACATGCACGGTGTTATATTTAGACATCCTCGCGTGTTTATTGAATTACTGTCTAATATGTTTACAACAGTAAAAGTCTGATCCGTCAAATAGAATTTTTTAACAAAAACAACTTTTACTAGTTGCACCATGTCCCTGCCCGATCCAAACAGAAGAGCGCACATTATAAATTGCGATGCAATAACTCTCTTTGCCTCTCCTGGCGATATTGCGAATTAGTTTGTCCGTATTACGTTGGCAACCTGACGCGCTCGTTAACTTGCCTTATGATATTAATATGTTCGTGGAGCGAATATTGTACCTAACCAAAACACGAGCCTTATAAGAACGACATAATATTGTGATTCACTTTGTATTTATGCAAATTAATAAATAGTAAAATCTATTAATTTAGATATAACATAAAGTATTGATTGATTTGGCATTTACTTGGTAGAACTCCATTATAAAAGGATAAAATAACAAAGCAGTTTTAGTTCTACAATTTTTTTTATCAGGTAGTTGGTATTTCGGTGTTACGCCATTGTCAGAAATACAGTTCTGACGATGGCGTAATTATCTAGAACTAAATACTTTGTTATTTTATCCTATTATAACATAAAGTATCTTAAAACATAATTAATTTTGTACTTCTTCCACGTTGTTATAATGATCAGTTGGAAATGTTTGTATTGAAAAAAATTAGTCCTGATCATTATACAATCCTCACTTATATAACTTTTCATGTGGTTTAATTTTTGATTTCAGATTAGTAGTTATTGATTTATATGGTGCTCTTAACACTTGTAGTAATTGTAGACTATTTAATTTCGTTTATGTATTATAAGTATAACATAAACTGTAAATTATTGTAATAGTTCTTGAACCAATTGTTTGATATACCATGTAATTATTAACCCTAAATTTCTTATAAATCGCATTGTTTAGATTTATATTTTGTCAGTTGATAAAACTTGCGAAGAGCGAAACTGATCCTGAACATTATTAAAATGTGGAAGTAGTATAGAAAAAATTGTGTTTTATTTTTGAAAAATATAGTGCCTTTTCATCAAGAATTTACAGTTAACTGACACCTTAAAAGTGATTAAGTAAGCAGGTTAGATTACATACATGTTTTGTTGGTCTTCACAAGCATTCATACATACGAACAGAAATTCACAAACCGATTGAAAAATCCCCCAACCCGACATATTACGACGGTTCGGAGGGAAAGTTTCCTCCTAAACATCTGATCCTTAAAACGGGGCGTAGCCAGAGCTATTTGCTAATCACTAAACCTGTCTTAGCCCTATCCTTCTATCCGTACTTTCTGCGAAAAAGAGAAGTTATGCAAGTGAGTTCACGTAGAAAAATTCTGTTTTAGATACCTAGATTAGGAAGCCATATGCTCCACATTGGCAGCGGACATGGTAAAAAGAAAAAAATGTTAATCTCCCACCGCCATTTGCTGTGTGAGCACAGTCAATATTTACCGGCAAACTCAGGGTATTTAATGAAAATTATGTTAATTAAATTTGAATTGTTGAAATTTTGTACATTTTCATGAACTAACGAGTCAGTTCGAGTCCATTCGTATACTTGAATGCCTGAAGATGCCGAAAGGCGAAACCCGGGTCGTTAGTGACGAAATGCATGGAAATGTACAAAATCTTAATAATTCAAATTTGATATTGAAATTCCATCAAGTAAGCCTACATGACTTAAATTATAAGTTAATTAACATTGTTTTTTTTTTAAGTTGAAATATCTCTAATCTCCAAATTTTATCAATTTATTAGTATTTTTTACTTCGGTTGGTAAACAGATCATTATCATTATAGTTTAGAGATGTCAACTTTTTGCAATTTTCGTAAGTAACAAAAATGGTTTTAAAGAATACTTACTTTAAGACCATATTTCTTTATGATATAATTTTACAAATCTTAGTAAAAAGATGCGTTATTGAATCCGATTTAAATACTATGCATTTTTGGGTGGTATTGCATATAAAAGAAACATACACAGTCACACGTTTACACATAAAACTTTTAATGCATGCACATTTTCAAGTGAGCGAAGCTACCTTGTTGTAAAAAGAGTTAGGCGTCAGAACTTCTGAATTATGTAGAGTAGTTGTTTCTTCATGAAGTTAATTTAGTATAATACTGTGTTCATAAAGACTATTAAAAGTTCAAAAAGAAAATAAATGACTTATATCTAAACTCTATTGCTAGAGATATGCTGCAGTTCTCAATATTTTTAATTATTTTTAATGTTCCATATTTTTAAATGAATATAATGCCTTTCCAACAATCAGTCTCAATGTTTTGTAGAAAATGAGTCATGTAGAACTGGCAATTTCCGCGTGTATTAGAAAGTTCAAATTAAAAAGTATAGATCTCTAACATGTATATTTTTAAAGAATTAAAATTGAGTCTGTGACAAAATCGACAGTTATTAAGTGGACCAATTAACGTGCTCTAATTCACCATTTAAAATATGGCGTTTCATACATTTTGCGCATTGGCGCAAACCAAGCCTGGTGGATTTCAATTTTCCCAAAAGAAGACGGCAGTTATCCATAGTGGGAAACAGATAGAAGTTTTAATAATTAAAATGGATATTGATATTAAAAAAACTATTTCAAAAAACGATGTAAATTATACTTCAACTGATCAATTCATAATGATCGTGATGATCGAAACAAGTCCTGATTGTTATAAATATGTAGAAGTAGTAAAAAAAAATTGTGTTTTATTTTTAAAGTGTTATGTCTTTTCACCAAGAATTGACAGTTAGCACCTTAAAAGTGAAGTAAATTGTCTTATATATAATAGCCCAGTCCGCTCTGTAGACGATTTATTTATCACATGTAAGTATGAAATTTGGCAGCGGACATGGTAAAAAGAAAAAAATGTTTATTTCCCGCCGCCACTCGCTGTGTAAACACAGTCAATGTTTACCGGCGAACTCAGGGTATTTAATGAAAATTATGTTAGTTCAATTTGAATTGTTGAGATTTTGTACATTTCCATGAACTAACGAGTCAGTTTGAGTCCATTCGTGAAGTCGAATGTCTGGAGATGCCCAAAGGCGAAACCCGGGTCTTTAGTGACCAAATACATGGAAGTGTACAACATCTCAATAACTCAAATTCGATATTGAAATTCCATCAAGCACCCTCAGTCGATGTCTTAAATCATTGTTACACCATGAATACGGAAGGGTAAAGCATGTTGACTATATTGGTTGTAAAATAATTTGCATTAATAACTACATGACCCGTTTAGTGTTATTATCTATTTTGATTTGCGCTACCATCTTCCTTAATTCTGTTTTGTAGTGTTTTTTATAAAAAACGGCCACTAAATATTTGGTCAGTATCTAATTCCATAAATTTTCTGTAACTAATTCGATAAATGGTCAGTTAATAATTATGTTTGGTTAGTAAATTATTACCAAATGGTCAGGCTAGGTTTAAATTAATAATGACCATTTTATGACCGTTTATTTTGTTAACTGACCATGTGTATACTAACCATTCATTAAATTAGTTACTGACCATTTATTATTTTTTACTGACCCAATAAATGCAGGCCTTATTGAATTTGTCAGATTTCAGCTTACGAAAAATGGTTTCTGGCGATTAAGAGAACAACAAAAATATGCTTTATAATATTACTAATGTAGCCGCATAAAGTAATTCATTTCACGGATCATGAATGCAAGAAATGTGGATAAATATTTTCCCGGACGCAAAAAAGAATAAAGTAAAGATACAGAAAAACTTTTTCGCTGCGGGATAAAAAAAAGTGGAGAGGAATATGGCGCTAATTAGGGGAGGGTCGGACGCAGATGAATTACTTCAACCCTCTTACCCCTTTCTGAAAAAGAAAAAAAATACGCTAACGGAAGGATCTAAGACGCCTCCTGAGAAAGTTTGCATCGTATGTAGGTAGCTGTACATTTTTTGTTGTAGTACTTACGATACATACAAATAAACAACCATTTCAATCTTCAATAAATATATATAAACACACGATATTGGTTGAACCTAAGATACAAGTTAGTTGCCCCACCTCCAAGGTGGTATGCAGTCGCTGTTTCACGGCCGCCTTCCATAACGCAATAACGATCAAGAAAAGAAACGAATTTACTCCTCATATTTTTGGCCCGACGAAGAGCTGCACGGGAGTTATCTTTTAACCATGCACTATTGTGCTTAAAAAAAAGAAAATATAGAAAGAAAAAAATAAAAAGAAAATGTGACTTGCTCAGCCACTTAGTTTAAGCATCCTGTTTTTAATAAAGTATCCCGTGTATCCGTATACTGAGAATACGCCGTGGGGGATGGTTTAATCTATTATGCGTTGAATCTAAACAGGAATCGAGAATATCCCGCTCCCCATACGATGTTGCAAATTTATCGAATGCCTCAAAGTTGGCCTTGGTTGAGATCAAGTCAGCGTGGCCTATTGGGCCCGTATGAGGACGGACCATAGCAAACAAATCTGCTCGTTCGACATTCATCTCGGGGAAATCCCACAGAACGTGATTAGCGTCCTTATGTGAACCTTAGATACTTTACTTTCTTGTTTTGAATGACTATCTATACGAGTTGTTTGCTCCACCTCTACCCATTATATGTAATAGCCGCTGTGTACGACATCCTTCCATAACGCAATAACGATCAAGAAGAGAAAAAAATTACTCATCATGTTCTTTCCAAGTTACAGAGTTGTAATTAGCCATTTTTTTCACCATGCACTATTGTGCTTTAGAAATGAAAAATGTGATTTGCTCAGCCACTTTTAAACAGTTTAAATGATATGAAGTATCCTATGTATCTGTATACTGAGAATATCCCATGGAGGTAAGGTTTAATCTACTCTACTTTGCGTTGAATTTAAATAGAAATCTAGAATATTCTGATCCCCATATGATGTTGCAAATTTACCGAATGTCTTGGTTGAGATTAAGTCAGAATTTTCATTTCATAATTTACCGTTTTTATGTTAAGTTGCGTTTGAAAATGGTTGTCTTAGGTAGCTAATTATTTCGTCAATAACTAATTCCATGAATGGTGAGTAAGAAATAATAATCGGTCAGTTAATAACTATTTATGGTCAATAAATAAAGCTTAAAAAGCTGACCGTTTGATTTAATAACTGAATATTTTATATAAATAACTGTCCATTTATTTTATTGACTGACCATGTGTATACTGATTATTTATTATTTCTTATTGAGCAAAAATTGAAATAGTTTCTGACCCAATAAATGCAGCCCATTAATTTAATGAACACGGCGGGAAAGTGATGAAGAATTTCATTAATTTATTTTACATATGTTTATCACTAGCAATACTAAACTATATATAAACAAATAATTATGTTTAAAACTGAGGAAGTTTCAAGTTGTTGCATAACTTTACAAAGCAGAACTGAAATTGCTTATTATGCATTCAGATGTTAGAGTTGTGTCACTTGATCATTCCATGAAGGTGAGTGTTATACCGGATGACATGCATCACACTTCTGGATTAATTCTTACAGCCATCGCTATGCTGTCCTGCACTAAACTAAACTCGTACGACTGAGTTTCATCTGCATAAACTTGCAAAGCTCAGTTCCGGTCGACGGCTGAAAGCTTTCTCGAGACCAAATTAAGCTCCCGCAATTACAACTGGTGGGAATGGTCATCTCGCACCGCTATCGCCAGCTCTATTATTTATTACAGATGGAAGTGGATAGAACAAATATTAAATTAACAAGGGTAAATAGTACTAGGATATTTATATAGATGATGGTGATTCGTTTGAGAGATTGAACTTATGAAAAGTATCATTGGATATAGTTTCCGAAAATAAGAGCTATTCAAGAAAACCTGTCATATTTGCAGTCGCTTAGAAGAAAAACTAATTTAATGAATTGTATCTTTTTTTGATGATAATAAGTAATTGGCGACTAATTTTAAGGGGAGATTAAAATTAAAATAGCCTTAAGGCCAGTTCAGATTGGTCGGGTAAGTTAGTATAGTGGATAGTAATTTTGTTACTAAACGAGTATGAACAGACGAATTTAGTCGAGTAATTAAGTAAAATCATTTAGTGGATTCAATTCATTTTGTTCTAATTTTTCAGTCGAGCAGCGGCCCTTAACACCTCTCACTTAATACTAAACAAGTTACGAAACAAGTATAAACATGTTATCTCTAGTCAAATTCATTAGTTGTCGTAGAAATGTATCTAAGGTCTATTTTTAAATCATGAGAATGTTTAATTACATAGAATGTTTTTAAAACAAAATTTAATCACAATCAAATTAAATTCGCTTGACGTTTTCATGGATGTTTAATCGAGAATTTGGTATCAATTTTGAATATAAGTAAATTATTAGGCACATAAAAAATCCTTTCAATAATTTACCACCTTTTTTTCGAACGAGAAAACCATGTATTAAAAGTTAATAAATTTGATATTTTTCTAAAGACAAAAATATATCCAGTAATGGCGTGTAGGTACCAATATCCTATATTATAATGAACATGTTTAACAGATACAATCTTATTTAACGGCTTAAGTGTAAGTATTTAATAAAATTTATAAATTTATTTATTTTTGATTGGTAACGTTGTGTTCTGTTCATCTTGACACGTCACTCACTAATATACCGTATTCGGACACTTTTAAGCTACTAAATCATTTAGTGGTAACTAAATTACTATTCACTCGACTAACTTACTCGACCAATATGAACCAGCCTTTAACAGTAGTTTAAGCAAAGCAAATAAGCAAACACGCTACTGTCCACAAGTAATCGAAAATGACTTGAATGCAAGAATATTATAACTTATCAGATTAAATGCAATATCACCAGAAAACCGTGAAAAATAAACTTATTAATTGCATTTACATTTAAATTCACAATTTTTACACAATTCACAATTTTAAGAATCATTATTTTTAGTCACTTGGACTATATAAATATATTCTAAAATAATTAAGTCAAAATTAATGTTTATATAAGAATTACTACATTATTGGTATTATTTTATTTCTCATGATGCGACCTTGAAATGCAGCGACGTTTATGCTTTTATACAACTAACATTAAAGTATTTAATTCTACAAGAATTATGTGAAATAGCTACCAATTATATCATATAATTTTTCTTTAAAATTTGCTCCACATCAAAATGGAATAAAATACCAATTTAATCAATAAACGTAGAAACATAATAAGAACTCTATTTTATTAAGGTAAAATTAGCAAACCATTTAGTTCCACTTTGAATTAGTTCTCAGTTCTAGCAATTTTTTGGATACCAAATGGAGCGTTAAGTCGTAAGGTGCGCCACCGTCAAAGTTCTTCTAGTATCCTTTATCTTAAATGTTACTATTTTTTTGTATTCCGCTTTGATTATTGCCCATAGGATGTGATCGCTACAAAGGTAAGCAATTCACAGTGAAGCCAAGTCACGTGGACAACATACGCATTTATATAAATACATATATTATACATCCCCGCATACCACACTCACACGTATATATATATATATATACAGCATGGTGCCAGAAATCTATTAATCGTTGTATTTCTCCTATAGAAATTCAATATGATATTTTGCTTTAACTTATTTACGTAAAGTAAAGCTAACTAAAATATATCTTCTATAGCTGGTGAAATAATTATCGGAATGCAAATTAATTCGATTCAAAAATTTAAATAATATTTTATTTTTGTTCCAGGTGGCAGTGACTTAATTATTTGGCCAGCATAATAAGAAATGTAAGTACAGATCTTCAAAGCTTGCCATTATTATTCTTGCGATATATTGGAGTAAATTATTCAGAGAGGCAGTTTTGGCAAGGTACCGTGCACAAGTCATCCAAATTAGGTATTCACAGAGAGCATTGATAGCCCGGGGCTCGCTTTGCTCAGAGCGAGTGGCAAAGCCAAACTACGTTACCAATGGTCCGTGGCATCCAGCCTCTTGGACCTTTCCTTTAACCGCATTAGCCTAATGATCCGTTCTATTGCCGATCCAGAAACGGACGGTCATCCCCGTGAACGTTCTCGCATAGTGTTTTATTATTATAAACGTCTTCGGAGTTATTATAGGTCTATTTATTTAAACAAGAGGTAGATTATAGGGCATCTAATCCCGAACCCTTTTTATGATCCCGCGGTTTCGGGATTCCGAATTTCTCAATCCCTGGATCCCGGGATTTGTCACTAAGTGTAATTTCATGTGTTAAATTTTTGATTAGGAACAGACAGCCAAAAAAGCCATGCTATGATCAAAATGGTTAAATATTTTATTTAATTTGTTGTATTATTAAAGTAGGTTTTACCAACTGGTATCCAAAAAGAGGACACGTCTTTCAATTCGACTTTAAAACTATTATCCTCCATCCATTTAAGAAACGGTGCTATTTTGTCCTCCATTTCAAATTGATTAAAAACGATTGTTACGAAATATGAGAAGGAGAGAAACGAAAATATATTTACATTAATTATATAAACATTATAAAGAACTATGTTGAAAAACTTGGGTACACGTTGCAGTTAATCAGGAAGTTTTAATTTGATAATTGAATTATTTTTCATCATTTACAGTGAATCCCAAAATCTCGGCATAGATATTTAGACAATACCAGGATTACGGAATTGAATAATCGACCGGGATCCCGGGTTTGGTAGCCCTAGTTGGTTATGTAAATTGGTTGGGTATTTGAAGAAAATAAGTGATGCCTTAAACCAAATATGCTTTTTGTTTATTAACCAACGTAGTAATTCGTTATTGAAAGGAGTGAATATTAACAAAGATTTAACAATTATAATAAAAATATTACACTTAATTGTGATTTTCGCGTCAATTTTCAATGAGCGTTATTTCTTATTATGATAAAACATTTTATTCTCATGGATTTGGCAGTAACCTTGTGGAAATTCATTTTTAATATGAAATTAAAATTCATGAAATTTTTATTCCACTGGCTGTGTTACTAACTGTAACACGTGTTTCACCTCTTTAAGATGGCGTTAGACTACACTACACTTCATTTTCAAATTGAGAATTAGAATCTTTGTTAACCTCATAATTTAATAACCTTGCCATAAAATTAGTCTGAAGATGCTTCTCAAAGAGGAAAACCGTCAAATCCATCAAAAAGATTTGACCAATTTCACCATATATAATATATATCATAAAAAAAACGTTTATCGAAAATTATCACAATTAAATGTTGTTGGAGTCAAAATTTTATTCTTTAATGATGCTGAATATTTAATAAGCAGCACTATTTTCCAATGCCTGGTCCGTGGTGCAGTGGTCAACGTCGTTGTCTATGGTTACGGATGTCCCGGTACGGAATTTCTCATAAATTAATTTTTCGACCGATTTACGAATTTTTTTTGTAGGCATGAATGTTTGTGATGTCTAGAATTCCAAGAATAGAAGATTGAGCAACTGAGTAACACGCAGTTCTCGTAGTGTATTCCTTAATTAAGAGGCCATATCCTCCGCATCGGGATCGGACATGGTAAAAAAGAAGAAAACTATTTTCCAGCTTCACAATCCATCGTACAATAGAAATAAAACGCATTTTAATTACAAATTAATTAAATATAGAATTGACAAAACCGGACTTGTTTCAATATATTAATATGAATTATAGAATGATTAATAATTCAAAGTAATGTCAATGATTGCTTTACGGCTATGTGTGAGTAACTTAACTAGGTCATGTAGGTGAACGGTCAACATCCTTGGGCATTCGGCCTATTCAGTTCAATCCCCGTACGGACATCAATACATTTTTCATCAAATATGCTTTACAACGTGATAATATTTTTCTTCCTGAAAAATTATTTCATGATGCTGAAAATAACGCCATTCTGTATTAAATTTAATTGTGGATTGAAAATTCTGACTTAAAATCTCTGCCTTACATTTTTTTTCTGTATGTTTTGTTTTAATAATGACCATTTGACATTTTATACTGATATTACATTCGTATTTCACGTATATTATCGGGTTTCCTATATTTCTATCTATGATAATTTCCGATTATCCTATTCTTAACTAAATTTCCTATATAACTGCATATCTGTCTACGAACTATGCTCGAAAAGGCACCTTATTATTTGGTCAGTAACCAATTTAATAAATAGCCAGTAACTAATTCGATAAATGGTGAATAAGAAATAATAAATTGTGAATTAATAATTATGTTTAGTTAGTAAACAATTGCTTAATAAATAAGTGTTAGTTTCAGTTAGGTTTAATTAAAAAACTAACCGTTTTATAAAAATATCTGAACTTTTAATTTCATAACAGACCATTTTATTTAAATGACTGACCGTTTATTTTATTAACTGAACCATAATCATAAATTGAAATAGTTACTGACCCAATTTTGTTAAACAACTGTTTATAAAATGTATAAAACTCTGGCGCAAATCAATAATATTTGATTTATGGTGACTAATTGAATATTGCTTTTCCCATTCATTCAATATGAATTATTTGGAGATAAATATCTGAGTCATGAGCTGGACGATCGAGATGTCATGATGTACAATTTTTTTTTAATTACATTTTTGATGAAATCGACTACATTTTTATTCTCGTACTAACATAGATAGAGTTAAATTTTCTTTGGTCTACATTTACAAATTCATTCTAGGTACATAAAATTACGAGCTAAAAATATTAAAATCTAGTCGTAAATTAAATTGTGTGTCGAGACATTTTATTTAGAGTACTGTGATTAATTTAGAGTACAAAATTATAATTACTTTTGAATCTACAGTACGAAAGCGATTTATAGGTTTATTGAGTAATAAATCTGTTATTACTGAATAAGATTTAATTAAAATAAACAGATATAGCAGAACGACGTAGTTTCAAGATTTTATGTTGAAATTGTTTATAATAGCTTTGTATTTTATTAACTTGTACATAGTTTGAGACAACTCGAATTTTCCTTTAAGCAGTATAAAAGTTAATCTTAATTATAAATCCTTACTTAATGGATTATAACATTTAATTAAGAAACAATGAACCCTTCTATTGCAATCGATTAAGGAAAAAAGTATGTAAGTTTTCAATGAGGATATATATAAACCATGTCCGATGCTGCTTGGTACTCAGTTGTTCAACCTCTCGTTTTGAAGAGAGTAGATATAAAAAGGTTCGATTGCAAGAAATACCTATAATATTCAACATCAGTTAGACAAAAAAGCCTGATATAAATCATTCAAGCGAGTTCTGAGATAATCGCACTTAAAACATTATTTCTTTTTCAAAATACACTTGATTGGTTTTTTAAAAAGATTTTTTGTGTATCATAAAGAATAATCTTTTTGGCATACAAATCATGTATATGACTAAATATTGTTTTTTTTTCAAAGCCATTATATCCTAAGAATTTGTCTTCTACCAGTGCATAGAACGTTAAATTGCACACATTTTGACATTTAAAACAGAATATAATCAAACATTTACTTAATGCATTCTGCCGATATAGCCTCAATATATTATTGTATAACAGTTATTTTGATATTAAAAAAAACATTCGTAAAACAGTTTTTGCAATTCCCTTCTATGCCTATTTAGAAATAAGCTTTAAAATCAAAACATTTAATGTAACATTCTCAAGAACCGTAATATGTAAACTTAATTCCGAGAATAATTAGATAGAAATCGCGTTACTATTTCATATAACTTATATAACTAAATCAAACAGGCATAGTCCTTATCAGAAATAGTGACTTAGGTTATCGATTTGAGCAAACTACAATAATACTCAAGTGGATGTTGTAACTTAGGATTCTGTGTTCGGGATCGAGAAGCGATCACACACATCAAAAACTTGCAATAGTTTGTAGGTAAGTCCCCAGAGTGATTCCCGCCTTTGTCCCGAGGTGTCCCGTTTCGGAGAATATCCTGTCCCGGCTTATCTTCACGGCCCCTGGCTGTCGTCTTGATCCACTGTGAATGTCAGCCGCTTAGCTAATTATTATGTATTCGTCATCCTTAACAAAGTCGCATTGAAACTTTGTTCATTTACTTTATAGTACTTTGTTCTAACAGGAGAAAGCTTTTATTTTTAGCTGTTCTTGAAAGAAAAATTTGTAAATCGTAATGGGCGGATTTGTCTGCTTTTATTAATATTAAAGCAGGGATAATTAACATATTACATAAGTGGGTATTGTGCTGTTTCTTGCTACTTTTAAAATAAACGTGAATCTTGACTATTCGTATCGGATGTGGAAAGGAAAAATAACGTAACCCACTCACAAAATAATATTAAATTGTATAGATTGTGATTATCGAAAAAAAAATTTTTGCCTTTATGCAGTCGATATATTATATTTATGTATGAATACAGTTTATTAGCACGTTTTTTGTGAGTTATATACAATATTTTTGGAGTGGGTTACGTTCTTTTTCTTTTTTTTTTACTAAAAAAAAACCATGTCCGCTCCCAATATAATATGCAATGTGGAGCATAATATGCCATGTTATGGCCTCCTCTTAAAAGTATATCAACAGATGTCTTTCTTAAAATACTCACTACTCAGTTGCTCAACCTCTCTTTTTACAAGAAAGTAGAGATAGAAGGTTAGGGACAGGACTAGTGGTTGGCTAATCACTCTATCTCTATACACCGCTAGGATTGAATGAGTTCAAAGGAATTTTAAACATTAGAGACATTCATTTCATCGAACGGAAATTAAAACATCGATTGAAAAATAAGTTTATGGAACTGTCTGCACTGGGATTCAAACGCGTGGACCATTCGACCGTAGCTTCGAAATTATTTACAAGTCATTAAACATTAAACTGGAAATTGTACTGCAAATGATATTTTGTAAAAACTTTATGTGAGTTTTTTGTCTTAATATTTATATGTACACCTATTACACTTACATCGAATGAAAAAATAATGTGTCTAATAAAACAAAAACATGCATACTTGTAAATTGTGAAGGAAAAAATACTCTGAAATATTCGTAAATTCAGGTAACCGGACTTGCCCGTAGGCTCTTTTCGAGAGGAGGAGAGGCGAGTCTCTCGGTCCCTCTCAATCACTGTCCAAACTAAAGCATCTTTTGCAATGTTTCACTTCTCACAATATATCACCTTACCAAACTTTTCCTGGCATTTGTCTTTGTAAAATACATTACAATCCTTTAGGGAATCCAAAATATTGGAATATTTTTCAACATAGTGGTGTGGGAAGTTTTTTAAAAATGTAACATTAAAAAACAAGAATTTTCATTACCTGTCTCTTACCTTGCGTAACTTACATGTTATACGTATTTTGTGATAATAATTATAAAAGAAAATATATAAAGCTTGGTCACTTTAAAGTGTTAACTGTCGATTCGTGGTGGGAAGGCATTACATTTAAAAAATAAAACACAATTAGTTTTGTACTACTTACACATTTTTATGATAATCAGGACCGGTTTCACTAATTGCGAGCTTTAACATGAGCTGTTTAATGTCAATGTTAATAACCTGTTTGATATTTCATTAAGGTTTACAATTAAGTACACGTTTGTTTAGATCATATTCACTTACATAAAAATAGCTTTCACTTATAACAAATACATTCCACCATTAAAACAAATTATTTCCCTAAAAATTAAGTGATCCCAAACAATAAAATCTATTTTTTTCCCCATGTCTGCTCCCAATGTGGAGAATATTGTCTCCTAATGGAGGTATCTTAACAGATTTTTTCTACGAAAACTGCTTGTTACTCAGTTGCTCAACCTCTCTTTTTTCGAAGAGAGTAGGGATAGAATGATAGCGCTATGACAGGATTAGTGGTTAGCTAATCGCTCTCGCTACGATCCGTGAGGATGAGATGGGTGGGAGGGAGGACTCAGACAACGAACGAATATCCATAAATCGATTGAAAGATCAATATATGAAAACCGTCAGCACTGGGAATTGAACCCCAGGCATCCGTAACCGTAGCCAGCGACGCCACGCTGAAGAAATATATTACACTTACGAAAAAATATTTTCACATAGATAAAATAGTTTTCACTCAATATACTCACACTTTGAAATCGATAGTTGCACGAAACTGTAATGAAATTTCACTTATTCTCCTACCCTTTATTAGGCCGCCTATATTGTCTTTGCTTCACGCGTTAGAATACATTAAACATACCAAACCAGACCAATCCTGACATAACCTATTGCAACTTAACTCACTCTGTTAAAAGAATCCGTGACTAAGTGGAATCTGTTAAGATCAAAGTTTGAGTGTACTAAGTTTATACTATCTAATCCAAAGTGCAAAATATCGAAAGAAAAGTGCATGTGTACCAAGTGAGTACTATCTAAGTCAAAGTGCAAACTATCGAAATAAAAGTTCAATTGTACCAAGTGAATACTATCTAACACAAAGTGCAATTATTTATTAACCTTTCATTAATTGTTACAAGAAGGAAGGATACCACTATACATACATATATTAATTATTGTTTTTTTTTTTTATTGTATTGTAAATTTTAAAAAATTGAAATGCATGGCATTACAGCTGACGCCAATGCGCCATGCATTCCACAAACATAATAACAGTAACAACAATTAATAATACATAATTATGTAGGTATTATAAAAAATGATGTACGCAAACAATCTGAGTGACACGTTGTGGTTAATCAGAGAGTGTTTTATTTGAAAATAGTATAACCGTACCCGTCATACATGACGGTATAGAAATTGAAATACTGAATGTTTAAAGTAGCTAGGTGCATCGTATAATATTATATGTATACGCTTACAGGTAATTCAAATGTTACGTAGTTTCTTATAATAAGAATTTAATTTTTACCCAATTTTTAAACTTTTCAATATCTCCCAAATTAGAATACGTCAGTTCAATAGCCAAACATAAAAATTACATAATTTAACAGATGTCACTAAATGTGGAATGATTGTATATATTTACCCATTCGTCGAATTACATCCCGTCAAAACCCACAATACTATTATAATTGTAAAATCACTGGTATTTCTAAAAGAAGTTGAAAAGCGGCAATTCGCCACTCTGTTAATATGGTGTTTACAAAATAAGGATTAGGGCGATTCTCGAAATTTTAACTCAGGTATCAGTGTGGCTCTCAGACGTATAATATCTTACCTCGTAAATAATATTTGTCGTATTCGTATTTTCTATATAAACGTTAGACACTGTTTACTGTCTGTCAGTTCGAGTCCATTCGTGTGCTCGAATGCCTGAAGATGCCGAAAGGCGAAACCCGGGTCGTTAGTGACAAAATACGTGGAAGTGTACAAAATCTCAATAATCCAAATTTGATAAAAATTACAGTGAAATCTTTTTGACACATTTTAAGCTACGTCAAATATTGAAAATAAAAAAAAACAAAATGTTTTTCAAAAAATGCCAAATTAAGTAGCTCTGCATTTGATTGACGTCAATTTAAATCAGTGTCCAACTATGTACTGTGTTCTGGGATCTGAATATCGATGGCCTAATGTTATAATCCCGTAATTGACTTTTTACAAATTTTACAGGAGGCTAAAAGAAACTGAATATTTACGTTAATATGTATTTTAGATTTTTTTCTTCCAAGTATTAAATGGATGTATGTTAATGGTACTTGTAAATCATTAAAAAGTTTAAATATTTTACATTATTTTAAATAAATAAGATACGGTATATAAAGTCATTTTCGTCAAAATACCAAATACGTTTTTATAACCTTAGGCCATCGATATGTGATTAACGCATAGAAGTTCAACATTTATTTACTTTAAACTAATATTTTTGACTTACCAAGTTTCACAACGGTATATTGTATTGTTATGTGAACAATGTAGTCATCGTGTGATGTTTCAGTATTTACCTGGCGCTTATTTCCCGTGATTTAAGCTGTCAATTTTTATGTTTTCGACTTCTGTTTTACGACGTCGAATGTCATTTGTTTAGAGCGAGTGTCTCTAACTCTGCAGTTGGTTGGAACCAATCAGCATGTTTACAAAGTGGGTTAACATCGCGTAAAATGTTTCAAAACAAAGAACTTCATTCTTGAGTACGTTACAGCTCGGTATTTCTAACTAAAACTGTGGCTTTGAAATAACTTTGAACATGGCCTGTGTGGAACAAAAGTTAACAATTGAGGCACTTGGGCTTAAAACTACAAGAAACTAATTATCTGAATTTTCTTCTAATATTTTGTATTAAAACAGCAATTTTGTATTTTAAATATTTTTTCTTTTTATTTTTCTACCTGTCATCTGCTTTAATATGTAATTTACAAATCACGATAGATCATATTCAACTATATATATACGAAAAAAATGTACATACATTAGGCTGTATTAAGTATAAATTTTATAAAGATTCTCTTACAAAAACGAATTTAAATATAATATGATATTATAGAAAATCTACGGTAGAACTAAGCAAAATAATGATAAAAAATGTTTATAGTGTCTTTGTTCCAGAACAGGCATAATTTTGTTAAGATATTGAATCAAGCAATGGTATTTATAAAACGTACTGATGACGTATTGATAAAGTAGACCAACAATACAATACAATTAAAAATCTTAAGACAATCTGTTAATGAAATTGACATTCATTTGGTAGAACTTCATTGGAATAAGGTAAATAAAGTAAAGAGTTTTGTTTCACAAGAACCATTCTATGAAATAGTACTAGTTAATAGGTTAGCAATAATCATAACCAACAAAACAAACAAGGATAGTTTTGATTATAGTGTGATACAAACGAAGCTAATAAAGATGTTCTCTTATTATCGTCAATCTAAATGTTGTGAGTATCTATCTTTCCGTTTTTACAAATTAAATAACAACATCGTAAGAAGCTCTCAAATGATTATAAGGTCAGTGAAAAATAGCTGGAGACTTGAATTAAATGTATTGATAAATGTATTATAATGGACGTCTGCTTAAAATTGAGATCGTTTAACTATCCGTACGATGACTTTTGGTATTTCTTTACAAATGGCCTAACTAGGAACGTAGACCAATCCCGGACCCTTTTTACGACCCCAGGATTAGTCATTATTTGTAATGTCATGCTTTAAATAAATTGTAGATTTCAAATTCAATTAATGTAAATGTTTGCTTTAATTAGAATAAATATGCGGTTTAATATATTTGTCATGTATGGGAATGGTTTTTTTGTGTATTGAAAAGATCTTATTAATGGCGATATTATTTTTATACAAATAATGTGAAAACACAATAAAATGCATTGTTGTCAATATTATCTGTTTCTTTCAAAAGTAGTTACGAAATATGAGAAAAAGAATGAGACCATAATACATACCTGTATTAATCACTTTCAAGTCAATTCATTGTCACTGTCAATTCTTAGTGGAAAGGCATTATATTGTAAAAATAAAACACAATTTGTTTGTACTACTTCAAGAGCTTTATAATGATCAGGGCCAGTTTCTCTCATCACGAGCATTATGTAAATATGGAACAGATATCTCGAGCATTATCAGCTGATAAACATATGGGAGTAGTACAAACAAATTGTCTTTAATTTTTATAATACATGTATTAATTATACAAGTAGTACAAAAACCGAGGTACACGATGCAGTTGGAAGCACTACGCCTACTGAGCATTGTACCTAGCGTCCTCATAAACTGACTATTCAATGTTTATTGTGTTTTTAAAATTCAAAATAAACATTGAATAGTCAGTGGTAATTGTGTTTTTGCAACTGTTGTATTTAATATTGCTATAGTTGGATTTTCTGATAATGTCGATATTGCATTGACGTTTTTCACTGACGGCAGTTGACATCAATAGTATAGTTATCTGGCAGATACTTAAGTTACGCTCAACTTAGCCTAAAGCTTTTCTCCTATCTCTAAAAGCTCGCGTCTATTCCCCGTTACTCGTTATTTTATGATCCACTCGACCTGCGACAGTTCAGTGTTATGATCCATACAAATTACATATTACATGCAACAAACAGCACAACTGCTTGACTCTAACAATAGTTGCTGTTACATAGTAAATCTTTTATTTGCTAAACTATAATATTGCAACGTAGAAAAAAATTCAGTACATTATTTCCACGAAAAAATCTGATGCTCTACGTCGCACTACGTCTCTACGCATATATGTTACAAATGTAACGAAAGCCTCTGGATTAACCTCATCTTAAATCAAGATAACGTAGTCTATTGGATCCGTGTGTGGACTGACCATAGAAACAACACGTTTTGTTCGGATTAGGATATCCAATCCCGGACCCCTTTTCCGATCCTGGGATACCGGGATTGATGTTTGGAATTGTCAAAAAAAATATTTTGTAGACAATATGTACCACGATAAACCGTGTAAATGAAGTCACGTTAAAATATATAAAAATAAAACCCCGTGAAAAGGGATTTGCAGTTCATACAAAATAGGAAGATAGATGTTCCAAAAAACACATAAAAGAACATAATACCTAGGTATATGATGATTTTATTTATTTAATATCAGAATATAAAATAATTCAAAATAATAATAACTATGAAAACGTGCAATCACATAAAAAATGTACCTGGGTATTTTCATAATTATGCAAAATGTAATTCCAAACAGAATATTCGTATTTAATTGCGCGTTTATTTTCTTCTACGTTTTTGTATTTTTATTAGTAATTGAAAAAATGTTACAGTTTGATGGCAAAGGCGTCACACGTGCCCATCTAAAAATAGAATACTGGTCAACTTTTTTGTATATAATGATGTAAAAAAACAATAAATTGTCTGCTCCTCTCTACAGCAGGCACGATATATAAGTTAAAGAGTGAGCAGAATACGTTTATTATTAAAATATAATATATGAATCGAAAATAGTAACTCGGCCGTCTAAAACGTTTTTATTCGTATAGTTCATCGGATAAGAATTTGCATTTTAATTTAAATTATTTTTTAGTGTTTTATAGCGAATCCCGGTATTGGTATTAGTCAATCCCGGGATTGGAAGCCCTAGTTTGAATGACTTCTCGGGGAAACCCTTACAGTACACGATTGGTGCTCTGTGTAGTACTACAAGTCTTTTAAAAACTTACTCAGCCCCAAATTTGTATGCGTTGATTTTATTTAACTAAATGTCACATAATATTTCAAACTATTCATGCTCGCTTCTTACGTGATGCATATCTGTTATAGAATCTTGAATTTGTAAAAGATTCTTTGGTTTTTCTTAGTATAAACTTAAAATTCATATTTTTTCTTCTTAAATTAATGCCATATTTATTTAAATATTCTTTATCACTTGTACAACTGCGTATAGAATATAACTTTCTGATTGTCATAGATAGCATTAGATTTTCAAAACTAAACGCAAGTAAGTTGATGAGGTAGATATCGTGATATTCGTCACATGCCCCAGGCGAATAACTTGTTCCAAAAACTTGCCCCATAGCTCCCAATGGGAGTCTAGCTTTGCTTGCGGGACCAAACTATGAGGCCTTACGATAAGAAGCCGAAAAGAAAAAATAACATTTGTTATTTGGGTTGAAACTACTTTTTGCGAGAAGTTTTGAATTTTTTGAGAAGCATTTCAGTTCTGCAATTTATTACTATTTCCATCACATTTGAAGTATTTTATTATATGCTCTGGTAATATTTTATCATAAGTAAACATAAAATAACAAGTGAGATTGTGTTTGCATGATGAAAGAATGAATGATATTGAGTATTTTATTTAATTGCAATGGAAGGTGAAAAATGAACATATACAACAACCAAAAACCACACTTTGTTGATTCGTTGTGCCGCAAAATAATCAGTCCAATAATAAATAAAAATTACTTTAAAAGTGACAATTACAAGACAAATTTAAATTCTTTAAATTTTGTACATTTCCATGTATTTCGTAACGAACTGGATTTTGCCTTTCAGCATCTTCAGGTATTCGAGTACATGAATGAACTTAAACTAAATAGTTTATATCGTTTATATATAATACAAGTTATAATCATTAAGTTTAAGAACTACATTGATATCTGAGTTAGTTTTAATACTGTTTTTTATAATAGTGACCTTAATTGTAAAAATAGCCGCAAATCGAATCGAAAATAACCTAAAGTTAGTATTACTATGCTTCTCAAAGAAACAAAACACGTGTCACATTTAGTAACAGAACGAGTGGAATAACAATACCGTCGAAAACTTTGAAAATATCTATCATTGAATGTTCAAACTGCAAAAGCATTTTTGATGATTCAGATTATACACAACGACTATTTAATTGATCAATAAACTTTTAACGGCATTCAAAAATTGTACAAGATGCTATTTAAGGTACCTAGTTCTGGATTGCTTGACGCCTTACAAATGGATTCTGCTGGGAAATATAATTGGGAAACATTACTTTTCGGTTCAATAAAAAAAAATGTAAAACTACTTGTCCAAGTAGTGTTTTACATTATATTAAGTCGTCCGTTTTAATTTTTTGAATTTTCAATCACTGAAAATAGAATTTTAGAAAATTCTCGGAATAATCCTGAAATTTATTTTAATTAGTTCAAATGAAAAATAATTGTTATTTGATGGCGTGTTATTCTAATTAATGATCAATTAGATAACCAACTACTGACGAATCCCGTTTAAGGCGCGGAATGTAAAAAAAAGAGGAAAATAATAATAATAATGTTGTTACCATCACAGGTGTTAATTAATACCGGTTTCCATTATGAGAAACACGTTTGAATTATTTGCAGCACGTAGTTATAATTATTTTAATTACCAGCCTAATTCGGCTCTGGGGGAATGAGCACAGTTGATTTTATGGAGGTGTATCAGGTATGCATGTCATGCCAAGGCGCCATATATTTTACTGTATGTTTACCTTGTTCGAGGACTTAAAATTAATTTAAATATTTACATTTGAAAAATAAAATATAATACATGTTTTAACTGATATTTGGGCATGTTAATAAACTACTTGAACAGAACTATATCGTTTTCACGGGTAATGATTGTCAAGCTTTACTTCCCAGAAGAATAATATTGAATGAATATAATTTAGTCAATCGCTCTACTGCCGTTGACAATTGATTACATTGAGATTAAAATAAAAGGATTCCAAAGCAACAACGCAAAAAACGTTTCTGTTTTCGTAGACTAGGTTGAAATTTTTACTGTTGCTGAATAAAAGAGTAGTAAAGCTACCTACCATATTTTTGCTAAAGCTCTTTGAATCTGACTCTCCTTGGTAGTATAATTATAAACTGTAATTTCTCGTTGTTCTGGAATAAGACACTAACTGAAAAATACTAGTTTTGAGTAATTGAACTTTGAAGTTCTTAAAATGTGTGAAATGCTATACCTTTTCAATTATAATAGTTTATTAATTGTTTGAAAACAGTCAACTATCAAAAAAACTAATAATTTTAAAGTTAAACTTAAAAACATTGCAATGTTACAGTAAAAAAAAATATCTGTGCCCTAATCCGCTACAAGTGCTTATGTAAATTTTATCAATTGATGGATGTTCAGGGATGTGTATTTATTTCTCAATAACAATATAGTAATATCGTTATCTTTTACATTACTGTTGTGATTTTTTGTGCTAGATCTGCCGAAGTGGCGATGCACTTCTTGTACTAGAAATCCTAACATCTGAATCGCTTATGTCAACATAGACATTTCGTGGTGTAGAATATGCCGATACATAATTTTGACATACACTATAGATATAATTTAATTTAAGATATAATTTAAGACATCGACTGAGGGTGCTTGATGGAATTTCAATATCAAATTTGGATTGTTGAGATTTTGTACACTTCCATGTATTTTGTCACTAACGACCCGGGTTTCGCCTCTCGGCATCTTCAGGCATTCGAGCACACGAATGGACTCGAACTGAGAGACAGAAAACAGTGTCTAACGTTTATATAGAAGATACAAATTTTATTTACGAGGTAAGATATTATACGTCTGAGAGCCACACTGATACCTGAATTAAAATTTCGGGAATCGTCCTAATCCTTATTTTGTAAACACCATATTAACAGAGTGGCGAATTGCCGCTTTTCAACTTCTTTTAGAAATACCAGTGATTTTACAATTATAATAGTATTGTGGGTTTTGACGGGATGTAATTCGACGAATGGGTAAATATATACAATCATAAAATTAAAAAACAACTCGCTGATAGTGTTAGACCGGCGTTCTATTTCAAAAACTCTCTAGGCAAATTACTTATTAACAATAAAGATAGAGTAAACTTTAAGAAAAATCTGGTATTTATAAATTACAATGCAATGATTGCCAACATTTCTATGTGGGTAAAACCACACGTACATTAGATATAAGGGTATCAGAACATTTAGCTGCCTTTAGATTAAAAAAAGAAACTTCGACATTCGCAAATCACTTGCTAATGGAGAACCATACGTTTAATGCGGATGATAGGGTTAAACTGTTGCATAAAAACATGGGGGATCATAAATTATTTTATCAAGAAATTTTGGAAATTAATAGAGCCCAGTTAAATTCCTTGCCAATTTTGAATGACCAGCTGAACCTTCCTAATTCTCCACTATTATACCCTATACGTTGAAACACCTAACAGATGTCACTAAATGTGGAATGATTGTATATATTTACCCATTCGTTGAATTAAATCCCGTCAAAACCCACAATACTATTATAATTGTAAAATCACTGGTATTTCTAAAAGAAGTTGAAAAGCGGCAATTCGCCACTCTGTTAATATGGTGTTTACAAAATAAGGATTAAGACGATTCCCGAAATTTTAACTCAGGTATCAGTGTGGCTCTCAAACGTATAATATATTACCTCGTAAATAATATTTGTCGCATTTGTATCCTCTATATAAACGTTAGACACTGTTTGCTGTCTCTCAGTTCAAGTCCATCCGTGTGCTCGAATGCCTGAAGATGCCGAGGGGCGAAACCCGGGTCGTTAGTGACAAAATACATGGAAGTGTACAAAATCTCAATAATCCAAATTTGATACACTATAGATTTTCTCTTATTTCATTCATTTTTAATCGGCTGACATAGGGATTCGTACCACTAAAATAATGAACATTTAGAACAACTTTCTGATACTTAAATTATTTGACAAAGGCACTACTAGCATTATACCCTGATAGATTGTTATTATAGTTGTTTTCTTCTACCTAAACAATTTTTTAAACCATGTCCACTCCCAATGCGAATTTTATTTCCTTTTAATGGTGTTATCTCAACATAACTTTTTCTGCGACAACTGCTTGATACTCAGTTGCTCAAATTCTCTTTTTTGAGTAACTGAGTAGGCATAAAACGATAGGCCTAGGATAGGACTAATGGTCAGCCCATCGCTCTCGGTACGCCCTATTTTTAGGTTCGTATGGATGGGAGGGAATTTTAGCTATGAAGTTGTCCGTATTGGGATTCGAACTCGTGAGATTTGTAACCGAAGCCAACGGCGTTGACCAATGCACCACGGATCAGATAAAAAATAAAATATCGATACATAAAATTTTATTTTTTTAAATATAAAAAATATATTAGTAACCCTGCACTCTATTATTCATGCAAACTTGCAATACCATTAGACTGCCACGCTACATTTATATATATACATATAATACAGACGTTACCATTTTACATGAAACGATTTCCTTCCTTACCCTGCTTGTCATGGTTATTTGAAAAAGTAAGGATGACAGAAAACTTGACAGTTATAGCTCTAGTGACGTCACCACAAACAGATCCTGCGCGCCTTAATTGCCTAAGCTTTATTTACTCGGTAAAACTTTCGGATTTACGACCGGATTTTAAATAAAAGCTCCAAACTTGAAGAGCTTTGCATATATGAAGACGTGTTCTTTGTGAATTAAGCTTGGGTCGTTTGATTTAAGGATTATATTGTCAGTCTTCTCGCAGGAAAAGTATTATTTTCGGATTATGAAAATAACCGTTGATTATTGGTGATTTCGGTTTAATTTAAAATTGTATTTCAAAAGCTATGAAATAAAATTGAAAAATTGTATTTATAAATGTTTGATGGAGTTTTTTTTAACATGCACTTCGATTGAATTTGAAATAACATCGTTTTATAATAGATTTCTGACAGTTCCCATAAATCTAATCAATAGTTTTTTTATCAAATGACACAACTGGGAAACATGCTGCAAATTATTTCGCTTACAATGTTTACATTGATTTGCTGTGTGAACAATGAAGAAATTAGTTACCAGATATCTATAAACAAAACAATTCATATCAATACGTCAGTTTCAAAATGTAACAAGTCAAAAATTAGCAATTTTGGGTTAAGTATGAGAAAATGATTAGAATACCGATATCTATCAATTCCAAAATGTAACTAGTGGTACGTAATCTGTGCTTATTTTAGAATGATAATGATTATCATTAATTTAGATTCCAGATTTTATTTACTACACAAATCCTGTGACTACCTCTGAAAATTTCTTTTTTTAAATTAGAAAAAAAACTTTTAATCAAATTATATCTTTTAGATAATCCTAGAATTTCATTCAAATCTTCAAAAATTAAATGCACAATAGAAGATTAGGTCAGCCTAAAACCTTGCTTTCTTATTATCTCAGAACTGTTTGTCATACATTGGAACTGAGGTATCAAAATGATGATTTATTTAATTTTAGAGTTAACCGATTATTGTAGTAGTACTTTAAGATAGTAGACACATATAATAGGCGAAGTCGGTTTAAAATATCACCATAGACCGTATCTGTTTTAACACTCACAAAATTATACTTAGTAATGTCTAAAGATGAAAATAGCGATAATAGAACTGAGCAATGTTTATATGAAAATTTAATCACCAGTATTTTTTTAGTTTCATAATATGTTATTGTAAAATAAAAAAGTTATTAAATAAAACTTACGACTTGCACCATGTTTCTGCCGAAAAAAGCTTCATTCATTTATTAAAAAAAATGGAAATGTCCTATGTAGGACAGACATGTAGAAGTTTTAATATCAGAGTTAAAGAACATATAGGATGTCTCAAAAGCAATAATTTTTCAGAGTTTGCGAATCATTCAATTGAAAATTATCACAATTTTAATAAAAATAATAACAAATTTGAGTTATTGAGATTTTGTACACTTCCATGTATTTTGTCACTAACAACCCGGGTTTCAACTTTCGGCATCTTCAGGCATTCGTGCACTCGAAAGGCGAAACCCCGAGTGACCAAATACATGGAAGTGTACAAAATCTCAATAACTCAAATTTGATATTGAAATTCCATCATGCACTCTCAGTCGAAGTCTTAAAAAAAATAATAACGTCGAAATACTTCATCGGCTATTCATTTAATACCTTTTTTATAAATTAATAAAACCAATAACAGTAATGGAAGATTAGTAAATAACACTTTGAATAGAACATGCGGCTCACCATTATTAAATTTATTTTCCTTGGGTTTTTCCCCTACAAGTACCAGTAATTGATTTGTAAATAGTCTATCAGTGTTTATGCCTCATCCCTTCCCAAGTCCAGTAGAATGGAATAAAACACACCCCACCCTTTATTTTTAATATAAGAATTAGAATCATTGCTTACCTAAGATATGAATAACCTTGCGATATGGTTAGTCTGAAGATGCTTCTTAAAGAGGCGAAACGTGTCAGATTAGTGATAAACCAAGTAAAATAACTAAGTTATCAATTTTTAATTTAATTTTATATTAAAAATGAACTTCCACAAATTTACCGCCGAATCCATAAAAATGTTAATAATGCATTTAATTATTTAAGTTGACTTTAAAGGAACTTTAAACATTTCTTTAAAAACCGAGAGGAAATGACATTTATTTAAAAAAAAAATGTGACAATAGAATCAAAATCGATAGGATAAAGTATGATATTTTACATAAGCGTATCAGAGAGAACGGGTCGGCTTGTGAGTTGATATAAAATACAGAGCCAATGTTTATGAAAAGATACTTTATTCGGTAAATAGTCAATTTAGATATTTTTTTGAATCACATTTTAGCGCGCCTTTCCTATCTGCAGCAATGATAAAAAATATATTTCTCTGAATTTATAGACATTTAATGTGACATTTATTCTTCTCAAGTGACCATAAATTATTGCTCAAGTTGAAACTGGGCGGGGCAGATGGTGGTGGAAAGGGTAAGGGGATGACCTCGTCCGTTTCTTTTGCTTGAATAATGCGCGTTGGGTGGTGTAAATGATGCTTAACCGCCGATAATATCGAGGGCAGGGATCATTCAGTCACCAGTGCAGTACATGTAAGTCTTACTGACCTCATTAATATAATTAAATTCAATAAGCTACAAAATCGATCGTTACTAACTTCAGTGTTGGCGATGAAAAAGAGCCATTTTATCAAAATGTTTTATTATGTTCAACGGTTTTGAGAATAAGGAATGTAACATTATGTCAGATGTTAAGTACATACTGGCTCGATCTCGTTTTAAATTAACGTAATATAAGAGATTAATTACAGTTATCTAAATAATGTCTCTTTGGGGAATGAATCAATACAGATGGCAACCCAGACGACATGGCAATACTCGAATATAAGCATATAAACGGTCATAACGAGCAATTCCGTCAGCAGAGGTGAACGACAATGCTACTGCACTGGCCGTTGGCCGCACGGGTCTATCTGTGCTTCTGGACAAGTCAACGGCCGATCTATTCTTAAATTAAATCTCTGTACAAGTAAGGTAAACGATTTCTAAACCGTCAAACTAACCTTTATGTACTAAATTAAAAACCTTTTTCATGATCAATTTTACCCGAAAATTGTTTTGAACTTAAACATAAATTAACCACCAAAAGAATAGAATAACTTTCCATGCCTATTTTTCTTTATTTATTAAGATACCTTTTTATTTTAACACATTTGTTACGGATGGCTCACTGGTGAGTTTTTAAATTTTTTATCGAAACTACGAATGAATCGCCTGTGAGTCTGTACAAACGCTTTGTTTTGATATTGAAATATAGACATTCAACACGATAAATGTTTTAGATTCTGTTCATAGATGTTTGATGCATTATTTAAAAAATAAAGTTTTTCAAAATATTCACGAATTTATATTTTAGTCGCAATTTTCCTCTCTTACCCTTCTTCCTGGCACTATTCTTCCATCCCTACTCTCTTGTAAAAAGGGATTGAACAACTCAGTTCTCCTAGAAAAACGTACGCTGAAATAAACTCTATTTAGAAGTCAATATGCTCAGCGTTGGGGCAGAAATGATTTAGAAAATGATTTATTGAAGAGATAAATCTTCATAGGAGAGATTAAATAATCAATTCACTTTTAAACAGTCCCACGATATTTAAAAAAAAAATGAATATTTAAAGGACACACTTAAGACTAAATTTAATTGAAACGTCATTTTTGATAAATTTGGGAATCTTTACACACCGAAAATTTTTCAAATTAAAATATATTTCTTAGACCTTGAACTAATAGCTTAAAATTAAAAATCATGAAATACGGCCACAAATATTAATTTTGGGGGGTCATGTGATGAAAGGCACGCCTGTGTGCTAAATATTTTCCCGCCTTTTTCGATAAAGACGCGCCTTCGCTTTTTATTGACGCTACGTGACGTGAATTACACTAACAATATTCGCCACTATTTTGCATCTCTTTTCGTTTATGTTTTTTTTTTCTCTCAAAAAAACAGCCCACATCTTAAATAGATTTTTCTTTTTGATAACGGCGAAGAAGTTCGGCCCATATTGCCTTTTTTGGTTGTGCTGATGCCTGTTTTCACTAAAAAGCACATTGAAGTATGGTCAATAATTTTTGTCTCGTATTTTGCAACATGAATTTATCTAACATCTTACCAATATGCCTCCTATAAAGAATGACTCTCTGGGACTAAAATATTTTTGGTGGTATCTGTTTTAACTAAAAAACACATTCTCAATGAAACTCTCACAATGCATATTTATATATATATACATATATATATATACTATGTCCGTATTCTATGGGAGGAAATTTTAGGCATCACAAACATCAATGCCTACGAACATAAATCGATTGAAAAATCAATTTTTGAAACTGTCCGTGCCGAGACTTGAGCATGAAACATCCGTAACCGTAGCCATCAACGTTGACCACTGCACCACGGACACTACTAAATTATTATTGCAATATCTGTTAAATAGTACTATTTTCTTTCATGGTGGTAGTTTGGAATCATTAAGAGAGTTCATCATCATTGGCCTTGAGTACCTTATTGCTTTAGTTTTATTATTTATTATAATAATTGGAAACTTATGTCTTGGCGTAAATGTTTACAATGAAATTTATTTCAAATAATAAGTATGTTGTTAAACATATAGAAAGAAAGTCATATTGTGAAAACAAGCAAAGAAAAAAGCCTTTTGAACGAAGTAAGTCAAAGCAAACAATCTCCATTGGCACTCTTCTGAAACAAAGCGAGTCCAAAAACAGTGTAAGCGTTTGTAAGCCAAGCCCATTACACTAGAGCCTGCCCAACTTGGACTAAGCTGCGTCTAATCCGAACTGCGCTAAGAGCCAGCACCCGTCCGACTAGTTTCCTTCTCACTGTAACGAATGAAAGACGAATCGCTTGTATTCGACGATGGAACTTGGCTCAAGGGAGATTTGTCAACCGTGAACGATCGCTCCACCATTTGAATCATTACTAATTAATTAAACATACATTTTCAATAAAAACTAGAAATAAACACAGAGAAATTAATTAAATCAAATTCGTCGGGAAACAAATCGAACATAATTATCGTTGTTGTTATGGAACTGAAAAATACTATTTTTGACTACTTCGACTTTGAAGTTTTGCAAATGCTTGAAATGCTACAGCTTTTTCATTAATTTTGTTTTGTACAGAACTGTTTTTAAGTAAAAGTATAGTTTATAAAAATAATTGCGTTCTACCATACGATAGTATTCGAAATAAGAAACATTTTGGTAAAGCTAACTCAAAATGTACTATTTTTGATTTAGTGTTTTCTTTCAGAACAACGATGCATTATTTATCAACTAATTACTTAGAATTATCAAAAACTTATATTTTAATCTATTTTTGCTGTCGTAACTTTTTCTTCTAGCGGGGTCCATGGTGCAGTGGTCAACTTCGTTGGCTTCGGCTGCGGATGTATTGAGTTTAAGTCCCAGTGCGGACAGTTTCAGAAATTAAATTTTCAATCAATTTATAGATTTCTGTTCTTAGGCATGGATGTTTCTGATGTCTAGAATTTGCTCCCACCTATCCGATCTTAAAAACGGAGCTTTGCGAGAGCGATTAGCTAAGTCCTAGTCCTGACCTAACCCTATCCATCTATCGCAACTCTTTTCGAATAAGAGAGGCTGAGCACCTGAGTAACAAGCAGTTCTCGTAGAAAAACTTCTGTTAAGATACCTCCATTTGGAGTTCATATGCTTCACATTAGAAGTGGACATGGTTAAAAAAAATCTTCAACAAAACGTTAACAAAGCATTAATACGTTTTCCGCATGAAACATCGTTTGTGTAATCTGTACGACCAATTGAATTTTCTGATAATCTCAATCTCAGTGATGATCAATTCTGCCATTCAAGTATCCGAGCCCAGAAACTTCATAGGCATAGTTTACCTCATAGTTTACTACTGTGAATTTATAAAAAAAAAACTGGAATGGATTTCCTTGATAGTGCTCATAAAATATAAAAAATCTTGACCCAAAATATATCGTTATATTATAATATATAGAGCTACTTGACAATGTTATTGATAACTAAACATTAAAAATTACTACAAAATTTTTTTTAATATTATTTTATTTTAAATTGTATTTTTATTGACTAATAAATGTAAATATATTTAAGGCAAAATTCTTGTTAAACTGAAATTAATGCCAAATTTTAAATTGGTGAAAGAATTCGTGATACGTGACAAACCATATTGTCGAAATATCATTATTTGTTAAACATTACATGACAAAGATACAAACCAGTCACCTTTCGTGTATTAATGCATATGTGAAGGACCTCAAAGTTAAGTTACGCTTAGGCTCGAATGGGACATGGAAATTATAGCACGAGGTCGGTTCAACATTAAGTACGATTTACATTGCGCGTAGGATTATTTAGAATTTGTACTTATGCAAAGCAAGGGTATTGTAATTATATATCTTCTAATGTAGGTTTCTAATAAGTTATCTAAATGGTACATATTTAGATTATGTAAATTATAATATTAATAATACATGATTGATATTTTTTTATGAAAAATTGTCTGAATACAGGAAGAGATGATTTCGTACATTAATATAATAAAGTTATTTTTGTATTACCGGGTCTGTGTAGTGGTCAACGTCGTTAGCTTCGATAATGGATCTCATGGTTCAAAGACCAGTACGGACAGTTTCATAAATTGATTTTTCAATCGATTTACGGATTTCTCTTTGTTGTAATGTCTAAAATTCCCTTCCATCTATACGATAGGATCGGTAGAAAAACGGGACATAACGAGAGTGAATACGTAACCACTAGTCTTGTCCTAGTCCTATTCTCTTAAAAAAAGAGGGGTTGAGCAACTGAATAAAAAGCAATTCAAGTAGAAAATATCTGTCAAGATACCTTCATTAAGAGTTCATATGCATTGGGAGCCGAAAAGGTAAAAAAAGATTTTTTTTTATTATTCTTCTCAAAGAAAGTCTTTGAAATTCATCCAGAAATATTCTTTATGTATATTTAGATAGATTCAGCTAACACTTTGTGGAAATATATTTCCAATAGAAAATTGATAACCATGTCATTACACTTTTTGTCTAACAAAGTGTGACATTTGTTTTTCACTCTTAAGACTAAATGTATCATAAAATTGTTTTATTTTATTTTATGATATATAGTAGAACTATCCAATGATCATTGAATATAATTATCAGGCGTTTAAAGTTTGAAATGGGAAAACATTTGGTTTATTACAAGTACTAATTTATTGCTAGTGTGTATCTCTTCTTCATCGTCTTAATCGTATTCCTCATGTGTGAAGGTCATGACCTCCACCTACCCCAACCACTCCTTTTTCCTTTGATGGTCCTTCGTCACTCGCTTCTGCACTCCCATGCTTTGAGAGCCATCGGTGAGGAGAGGCCTGTGGTGTCCTTCACTTGGTCGTTCCAGCGAGTTGGGAGCCGTCTGCGTCCCCTTCTACTTTCGAACTTTTCTGTGACGACAAGCATCTCAAGGTTGTAGAGAGGCTTGGGAGCGTAGTGGCCAAAAAAGCCGAGTAGGCGTCTTGTATAAACTATTAAGTTGTCAAGATTCTATCCTGGATTTAAAGCTGTTTCAGGATTTCAGGAGCAATTAACTTATTACATATTTTAACTCTCTTCGATCGAAAAAGAAAGGTTGGGTGACTCAGTAACAATCACTTCCCGCAGAAAAAGTTTCTGTTGAGATAACTCCAGTAGGGGTCGATTTGTTCCATATCGTGACGTTAATATATATATATCTCTTTGAAAATTAAACTTGAAAAGTTTGTATTGTATATTAAGTACAGTTAAATCTCGTCAATCATAGAGCAACTGAAATTATATTCCTTCAAATTTACAACAAAACTAATAATTTTTAGTTCACCATTGGAACATCCCACGATACAAACTGTTCGAGATATTTCACTAGTCAAAAGGTGTATACGAAATATCGATATCGAGGCAAAAGTCTTGAAGAAGAGTATTTTTATAATATTTTTAATCACGGTAAACGTGTATACCAGTAAAATACCCATTGTAATATTATCGTGTAATTTAACTAGGAAGACATTTCTGAGACAGAGAGTTACCCTTCCTTATACAATTATTAGAAGCTATAATCCTTTAGCGAAATCATGTGTTCAAATTCAGTGTACGGAAATGTAATATACGTCTCCATTCTCACCCCCCGGCGGTTGATACGAGCATATAAAGTTATTAAATAATTAGTCGGCAGCGGGAAGTCCCCGGCATTTCTCAACTCTTCCGCCCGTGTTTCTTACCCTCTTCATATTATCTTCGGGAACTTTTTGGCGCCCGTTTTAATCTGTTGAATGCCGTTAAATATTCACAAGCCGCCAATCTTGCCCGCAAAATTTGTTAACATTTGATTAAGATTCTAATTAATTTGTATGTGTAAATTATTGCTTGGAATGATTTTCTATCATTTGAGAGCCTAAGATTTTAATTAATATCTTCCTCTTTAGCACTGCTACCAAAAAAATAATTGCAGCTTATCAAGGAGCACATAGGGTGTTTTTTCACACCCAGAAACATTACTGTACTTTAATTTAAGACATCGACTGAGGGTGCTTGATGGAATTTCAATATCAAATTTGGATTATTGAGATTTTGTACACTTCCATGTATTTTGTCACTAACGACCCGGGTTTCGCCTTTCGGCATCTTCAGGCATTCGAGCACACGGCATTCGAAACCCGGGTCGTTAGTGACAAAATACATGGAAGTGTACAAAATCCCAATAATCCAAATTTGATTACTGTACTTATTATTATACGATATATACAAGGTTAAAATAGCGCACCTTTGTTTTATATTTCACTATTTTTATTTTTCTCGAAATTCCTGGATTGATCATTAAGGGCAATTTTATTAGTTTTTAAATATATACAATTAATGTAGGTATTTTTAAAAAACACATGTACATTGACAAACTGAGGTACACGTTGTAGTTAATCAGGATGTATTGATTTTTAATTATGAATTATTTTTTTACATCAACAAATAATCCAATAATCCATAATTCCGGTATTGTCTAAATGTAACGGGATTGGAAGCCCTATTAGCGACATATTTCAGTTTTAGTTAAATAGAAAAAAAATACATTATTCACCACTTGTATTATTATATCGACTGTAGAAAGGAAAAAGGAGATAACACTCAGTTTTTTCAAAATAGCGTTTTTTCGATAATCACAACGTATGCAACTTAATACACGTTATATCAAAGGATGTAAGCTGTAAATGCCTAATTAGTATCGAAATTTGGATTTTAAGTTTGAAAAAAAGAGGGGCACCACATCACTAATATTATTAGTCGCTCAGGTAAGATTTTCGTAATCGTAAATTACAATTATATTGTTATAAAACAACCCTGTTACAACAATACTATATCTTAAATCATAGATCAATGATCTCTTTTTCATATTAGACGAGGAAGTTAACACGAGTTTCGCTATATTTACTAAAACCATCACCGTGCGGTTTTTAGGTTATTCTTGTGTCTATCTTTTTACTTATTATAAATACGCTTATATTTACGATTGAAATCATTTTAATAGACGAATATTATTAGTATTTACTGCTTTATATACAATTCTAATATACGATACATAATAATCGATTATCTTGTAAATTAGTCATAAGAACAGTTCAGAGTACACTGCTCGTAAAATGGAATAAATATATTCTCTCGTCTATTTTTTCATGCATAATGTATGATAAACTATGTCTTAATTTAACTTGCAGTAAATAAATAGTAGAATAGTAATAGATATGAATTGTTTTAAAAAAAATTGTTGCAGCGTGTTATTAGGCATGTATTGATATAATTATAATTAAGATTTTTGCTATGCTAAATACTCAATGTGATTTATTATATATATTAATCAAATTCCTATATATAAAGCTATTTTAAATATATGCAGAAGTGTACCAGTTGTCATAATTTTATACGTTTATTCAAAAAGTTATTTTAAATTGGTAAGGAAAAAGGCTTTAATTATTTAGGCTACATTAGTGTTGATAATTTTAGTTGGGGAAAAAAGACGTAACCATCAATTTTATTGGATTTTCTTAAATAAATTACTAAATTAATATCAGATTGGGTAAATACAACGCCAGATTATTAGTCTTCATGCAAATCACGGTTGTGTTTATTCAATATTTTGATTTTGGCCAAAAATCATTAAAAAAACGTTTTTCGTAAAAATTTCCTGTAAAATTATGTGTGGGTTACGTTCTTTTTCCTTTTTCCAATTATTTTAAATCGAGATCTCAAGCTGCCGTTTACAAAATCTTGTTAGAATCATGACGACGTACATTAAAAAAATAATTAATAAACTTTTTGAATATAATATATTACATCCGTTATGCTTCGTTTAAAAAGCTTAAACACACACCGAAATTGGTTTACTTCATACATTCCTACACCGTAAGAGTAAACATAAAAAATGAAAATATTCAAATGAATTCGAGTATGAAATATATTATGCTTATTTACACAAAATTTCTTCCATCAAAAAATAGGCTTCAAAAATGACAGTTATGTTTATTTGTATTTTGAAATTTGATATGAGCCAGCATATCTTTGTTATTTTTCGAGTTTTTCTGCACCCCCCCTCGCCTGTTATGGCTTCCACCCTGAAATTGTACAAGGCCACTAAGCGAAATGTGAAATGGGATAGAAATGAAATACGACCACTTTTTATTTGCCCCATTTGAAGGTCATTTTGTGAGCTTTCGAAGAAATTTGATATATGTCGCACACGCTTAAATTTATATGGAAAATTTCACGATTGATTTCCCTACGATCTTTAAGCATTTCGGTTAATGTAAAGCTATTATTGAATATGTTGCTTGCATAGATAAATAGATTTTTTTATTTAAAACACTGGGATACAATGTTATACTGACAGAACGCATTAAGTCCGTTTTTGATGATTTTCTGATTTAAATGTCAAAATGTATACAATTTAACGCTCTACTTACTTGTACAACGTATGAATTCATAGGATAAAATGGCTTTACATTTTTTTATTCTGGAAAAAAGTATGATATAATTGTAATTCGTCGACACCAAATGTTATGATTTGTATTCCAAAAAGATTATTCTTCATAATGTACAACACATCTTTTTTAATCAGAAACGAAATTTTACTTGGAACACTTTGAAGAAAAATAACTTTTTAATGCCATTAAACCCAGAACTCGTTTTTAAGATTTCATACCTTCTGTAAGTATACCCTCGATATATTTACATAGTATAATTGTAAAAACTCAATACAAGTTAGTTGGTTCTCCATTTTGATGGTTTTTTGTTCAATACCTTTGCAGCTCACCTAAAGCTTTCGCTTCCTTTAGTAGCACAAGTCTTATGTGCAGACGGTTTACGTTGGTTATGTTTAAAATATCTCTATTGTAAAATCAATTTTTGCATACACATACTAAAACATCCGTGAGAAGCTTCGAGGAGACTTTCAGAAGAATTTTTATTGATAACAAACAATAAAATAATTTTTTTACTGTTCGTAAGTATAATTTTGTGACTGCAATAGAATAGAAATAGTCGCTAAAATCCCGCGATCTTGGGATTGTTTAAATATTCATACCGGGTTTTACTGTAAATGCTGAAAAATAATTCATGTTTCAAATTAAATACTTCCTTAACTACAATGTATACCTCGGTTTGTTTATGTACATACATTTTTTATAATAGCTATATATTTATATTTTTGTATTGCATTATATATTTCGAAACAGCCGTAGTTAGGAATAGACAATTTTGATAACAATGTATTTATTTAAAAATAAACCATACTTTGATAATTATCAGAAACGGTTTCGCTCATCACGAACATGGGCAAGTTACATTTTCTTTTTTTTATTTCTATCTTTGCTTTCCTTAAGCACAATAGTGATTGGTTAAAAGATCAGTCCCGTGCAGCTCTGCATCGGGCCAATAATATGATGAGTATGTCTTTTCTTGATTGTTATTGCGTTATGGAAGGTGGCAGTGAAACAGCGGCTGCATACACATACCGGGTGATGGTAGGGCAACCAACCTGTATAATCATGAGCATTATCATCAGTTAACAATGCTCGCAATAAGTAAACCGTTCTCTGATCATTATAAAAGTGTGGAACCACTACAAAAGAAATTGTACTTTTCACCGAGAATCGACAGTTTACGCCTTAAAACTTGTATGTTGTTCAAGCAGGCATATTGCTATAAATATACGTCTTGTTAAGCTTGTTGGGTGAGGCTGTAGTGTGCATTCATTCGTAGTTTTTTGATTATTCATGAAATAATTCTGTAGCTCTACAAAAAAATGAAACGGGATGTTCATATTATATAATGTCATAAAAAAATTTGAATTATTGAGATTTTGTACACTTCCATGTATTTTCGTTAGCTCGAATGCCTGAAGATGCTGACAGGCGAAACCCGAGTCGTTAGTGACAAAATACATGGAAGTGTACAAAATCTCAATAATTCAAATTTGATATTGAAATTCCATCAGGCACCCTCAGTCAATGTCTTTAGTCATAAGGAAAACTCCAAAGTTCACATTTTTACGGCAAACGGATTGAATTAATAATTAAAATACTTTTTCTACAATCTTTACAATGCTTTCCATTTTACAAAAGCACTTTGCAACTTTGATCCCATCATCAAAGTTGAGAGTGACAGATGCCACCGTAATAATAATATTTGATGTGAAACAATTTCAATTACATTGATGAAATTCACGAATCTCTTGGCTCGAATACGTGGTGGACTCAGTCGTGACACAGTGTTCTCTCAGCAGAATTGAGTGGTAACTCAAGTATTAACCTTCTAACTATATTATCACCCACTATGAATACTGCGACCCAATTAGAACTTTGCATTATAAGTATGTCAAAACTGATTTATGTAGATACAATTTAACTAGATTAATAAAGAAGAGCAGTTACGTTTTGTTTACAATGTCTATTCCCAATGTTCAGCATATCCCCTCCTAATGAAGGTATCTTAATGGGAGTTTAACCTCTCTTTTTTACTTGACGAGAGTAAGGGTAGAAGGATAGGGCCAAAACAGGACTATTGGTTGGCTAATAGCTCTCGCTACACGCCGTTTTTATGGATAGGTGGGATTTAATTTTAGTTATCACAAACATCCATGCCTCCGAACAGAAATCCATGAGTTGATTGAAAATCAATTTATGAAACTGTCTGTATTGAGATTCAAGCCATCGCGTTGACCATTACAAAACGGATCTGAAATTTGTATTAAAGTAGCGAAAAAATGTGTAAAATTCAAATTGAAAAAAAGACGATATACGAATAAAACACTATTTATTTGAAACCAATGCACTATTTATTTGAAAACTAAAGTAAAAATAAAACATCAATCAAATGAAATTTCTCATATAACTCCCGCAAAATGTAATCCATCAAATAATAATAATGACAAAGTAATATAGTGCATCGATTAATAGTAATGTTTAAATTTTAAATTAAAAATAGCACAGTTGATCTAGAAAGGTAGCCAGAATTATATTTACAAATTTCACGTTGCTACTGTTCACCCCTTGGGAGTTCTTATGACGGATAGACAGTTATATTGATACATTTATTTTATGCTATAGAAATAAGAACCGTACAAATTTATGGTTTAAAGATTAAATTGGCATTTAATTAAATCTATTATAATAAGGTAATACGATATAAGTGTTTAGTTCCAAAAGAATTATAAGAATTGATTGATAGCGTCAGAACTATACTTGGCTTACCCCACCTTAGCCACCTCTTGAAAGAACCACATAATTTAACTTCTAAACAAATCTCCGTATGCCTACATTTTCTCAGCATAAGCCCTACACTTCTAGCCCTAGCCCTAGAAACTCAATCAAACAACTAGAAATTAATAAATATTACGAATGAAATAAACTCCTTAACGACCAAACAAATATTAATACATCATCATTACATATACCATTTTAAGAAGGTCATGGAATAACTCCTAATTATTAAAACTTCAAAGTATTTGCTTTAACGGTAAACTAATAACACCGGTTATGTTCCCTTGTGTTAGATTGAATACTTTATTTGATTGGCTTGGACACGTGCTGTGGATACCCCAGGGGAGCTTGAATCCTGCCTGTCTCTTCTACCAACCAGATCAATTCCGTCACCCTGGAAGGCCGCTAATGACCATCCATAGGATATATTCGGCGGAAAAGCTTTGAGGAACCGCGTGATATGATTAAAAAAAAAATTAGGCTAAACGTAGTTCTGACGATAGCGTGAACCCAAAATAACTTAAAACCAATTCTTATAATTCTTGTTGAGCTAAATAATTATTTTTAATGTACCTTATTTTAAATGAGAACGTCAGTATTGTAAACTATTTCCGTTGGAATAAGGAAGTATAAGTATATTATAACATGAAAGCTTTGTATTACCCCATTTTTTTTTTATTTTAAAGCATTAAAGTATTTACACATTATAATTGTTAAAATCAGTTTATATTGGTTAAGCTTGGATCAATTCACTTTATTAAAATTAATAGGAATCACTTTAATTCAATTGAGAATTAACTAAAGACAAATATCGGAATGTGCTGACCACGCTTGGAGCAGTCAAACGCTGACCAACATTTATACGCAACTATAAACTCATTCAATAGGGAGATGGCATGTATTCCATTTACGTTGGATAGAAAACATTACGTGAAAGCTTCGTAGAGCTTTCGTAGCACCGTAGTAGCATAGCTCTAGTAATAGTTGAGAATTCAGTGTATAAACAAATGGTCATCCTGGGGAAGAGATAAAGATCGTCTTGCGGCAATAGTCGACTGAATTCTCTACAGAGTCACTTTGCACCGTGGAGTTACTTTGGTGTAAAATCCTCAACAATTTACGGCCTTTTATCTCAGTTTTACATCAAATTGCATGTACTATTCGATGGGTAAAATACAACATAGAAAAGACAAACTTTTGACCGTTACAATTAAATTATTCTTATTGGTGTTTTTTTCAAATAAGCGTAGTTGGTATTAATAAAGCAAATAATTTACTATTGTATCGATATATTGATTGTAAAAGAAACATGTATTTAGTAATATTAAAAATTTTGACGATATTTCCTTTTTCAGTTTCTTACGCTTTCACACTTTGAATATATAAACATGGTTTTTGAAAGGCCCAATTGGTGGTTTTTAGGAGGTATAGTAAGTTTTTTTTGCTATTCATGAAACATCGAAAATGTTTATTTCATGTCAGAAAATACTATTTCATAAAATTATTTACTGATTATAATAGCACCTAATAGTTATTTAAATATAATAAAAAAAATAACGAGCGTAATGTCGAGGAGAACAACGGACTCATTTAATAAAAATGTATCTCCAAAAGCTGATTACTATAGCTTCTTATTAACGATCTGGGCTTTGCCTCTCAGTATCTTCTAGCATCCAAGTACACAGATGAACTCAAATCAGTTTGAGTTCACAAGTGTACTCGATTACATGAAGATGACGAAAGAAGATAACCTTGTGGTAAGTGAAAAAGCGTATGGAAGTGTACAATATTTCAACGATTGATATCATAGATTGTGTTAAATAAAGTATAATTTCAAATTAAGCCTGGTTTTAAATAAAACTGTTGCTCAAATACCCGATAAGTATTCCAGGTTATAATAAATTTCACAGTTGATGTATTGTACATTAACTAAACAACTTTTCTAAAAAAGAATGTTATTTTCTTTATTCATAAATTTACACAATTTTCTAGAAACACAGCATGTAAGTTAGAGGTAGGTTTACACTGTTAGGAAATTACTTTGTCGTGTTGACAATATGGGGTTGAATTGAATTAAGTTTGTCGGACCGAGCAGCTCGCCAGCCTCAAGACATTTAATAAAAACAATAACATTACATTGTGGCGATATAAATTCTCCACTGCACATGTTGCTGCATTTTCAACGCATGTGTCGCACTACAGGAAGGAAGGGGACGGGTATTCTCGCTTTTGCGACCCGGTAAACAATTACGAAAACTTTCATTTTGACTTGCACTCATACGCAAACATTAGCAGTGAAATTCGCTGCTTTGAATGCTATTTATGTTTTTGCTATATTTAACTTTATCGTTTAATAATTAAATCTTTTACCGGACTGCGTAAATGCTTCAATCAAACGTAATTAATAATCAATGCTGTAAAAATTTTACTATAAAAATAAAATATTTAAATTTTTGTTTGCCAAAAATATAAAATTCATCAAAAATATAAAAACCTTATAGGCAAAAGAGAATCATGTAACTGTAAGCTCATCGAAAAACATTTTAAATAAATTAAGCTTAAAGGAAGCTTTATTGAAGATTAATTTTCATCAAAATCCTTTTAATATCACCAAGCATCCCGTTTGTCAGCATAAAGCTCAAGAAAAGCTTCACTTAAAACTATTTTGGAGCCTCAAGTTTATTGGAAATTCTTAAGAGCTTCTCTTAAAACTCTTTCTTAGCTCAAAACTAATTGGGAGCCTTTTTAGATTTAAGCTCTTCAGTAGCGTAAGCTTAACTAATAGTTTTTGGAGCATTAAGCTCACTGAAAGCTCTTTAAAATAGAAAAATAGTTTCAAATATAAAAGAGATTGGTCATCCAAAGTATTCTTTGGCAACAAAGTTGGCTTTGGTCACGGACTCACGGGCTCGAGTTCCAGCACGAACAGTTTCATAAATTGATTTATGTATTTCTATTCGAAGGTATGAATGTTTGTGATGTCTATAATTACCTCGCATATATCGCATCCTCGAAATGGGGTGTAGCTATTCACTAGTCCTGTCTAAGGGAAATTCTTCTATCTTAACTCTCTTCAGAAAAAGAAAGGTTGAGCAACTAAGTAAGAAGTAGTTTTTTTTGAAAAACGTCTGTTGAGATACTTCCATTTCGAGGCGATATGAAGACGTAGGGAGGTCCGTATTTTTTGTCTGAAAACGGGGTGTTCCACCAACTTTAAAAGGGAATCATGAATTTAAATAAACGTTTTTTGTACTTTAACGATATCTACTCATATATCATTGAATATTGCAATCATATCAAACATTTTTTTACATTTGCATATTGGACTACTTTCAAATTAAGCCTTTTTATAGTAATATGACACGCCTGCAATATTCCTCTACATTGCTGAAAGACTGAATCAAAATTTCTACTGTAGGGTCGTGTTGAATGTAAATACTGGATTATGGTATATTAATACGTGCTATAAAGTGCGGTTGGCTCTTAGCCAACGGGCTATAATTTAAGACGTTTACAGTTCTATGAATGTGTCACCAACACAAATCTTATGGCAAAGTAGTTTTTCATAGAAATAATCTTAAAGAGATAAAATAAGGTATTCAAAAACTGTATTGATTTTTTTGTACGTAAAGTTAATTTGGGTTTCGTATTTTTATATAAATCTCTAGTGTTTACTTAGACAATTACAATATTAGCGTTAATAATCCTATAAATACTTAGGATGATTTCTTTTCTAATGATTTCAAGGATCGTGTGTTTATATCACTTACTAAAAAACATTGAATATTTTTAAATTTATCGATCATTTTCTTATGATAAATATTCAATATATTTTTCAACGTTCATTTTACTTTCCGAGCTCTCTAAGCTTCAAGACCGTTTTCGATTCTAAATCATTTTTTTCTTCTTTTTCAGGGCAGAGTTTGTAATCCCGAAATTCTCAAGACTATTAAAATACATGCTCCCATTTTTTATATAAGTGGCCGAAACCATATCAAAACATTTTTTATTCTTAAAACGTGTTCTTCGGTTATATGAGCTGCAAGGGTTTTTCAGCAGATCAATTCATTGTAGAAGTCTGCAAGGGCCTGGGCTTACCCCGCGGGCCAAACAATTCAGATTCGGGCTTGGGCCGGGCCTGGGTAAGGAATTCAAATTTAAGAAAAATATTTCGTACTATGTTCTGTCATAGTCAGCCATAAGGCAATAGTATTCATAACTTAAACAATTTATTTCTCATCTGCTATGAATATATGACATATAATGTTTTAAAAGTATAAATGAATCACTATATTAAAATTAATCGGGCTTTTTTCGGGCTGAGAAAAATGAATCTGGCTTTTAGGTTGGGTTCGGGTAACAAGTGTGATATTGAGACTCGGGCTAATGCCGGGCCGGGCCTGAAGATAACGGGCTCGGACCGGGTAATTTTATGAAATTTCGACTATTGTCTAGAGCTGTTGAAAATTTCAGGAAGGAACTCTATGTATTGTTTTTTAGATTTTTTTTCTTATTTAATACTTTTTGTTGTCTATTTTATTTTCTCTATAATGTTTTTTTATTATTATTTTATTTGTTATAAGTACTTTCTAAATGCATGACGGATTAGCATCAGCTGTAATTCCATGCATTATAATCTTCATTTACAAATCAATACATAGAATAGACCATTAATATTTACTTTAAAACAGTTAATTATTTATAAATGGGGCTAAATGTCATCAAAATAAATTACATATTAAAATGACAACGCCACTGATATTATGAGTCTTCAATTTAACCTAAATAAACAAAGACAAAAATTGAAGTCACTTCGGTCTCTAAGTAAAATGCTATAATTTATTACACACACTGAACGAGACAGAAATTTTCAGCAATAAACTACACTCTGATAGCAAGGCTTACACTTGGTGGAAATTTACAGGGCTACGGGTGGACGTTTTGCAGTCCACAGGAGTTTGCAGTCATCTACAAATTTAAGCTTTTAGAACAGTGAACCGTTTTTTTCGTGAGAGCTGTTTAGTAAGTCACTGTTGCTGAAAAAATACTGCGCATATTTAAGGAATTTACTCAAACGAATTTCGTACATAGAATATATATCACGCTTTTTTGCGACACCTGTGAATTTTCTCGCTATGGTTCAAAAAACAAGCTCGTAAATTTTGGATAACAATAAATTAACTGTAACACAAATCAGTGACAATATTTCAAGGCAAACCAAATGCTGTTTTTTTGTGCAACTATTTTAACAAAGTCACTGTAGTATGAAGGATTATAATAAGATTTAAAAAAGGATTATTTAAGAAATGTTTTGACTAAATTTGATAACATTTAAATGACTTTCTAGATAATAAAATAGTTCACTGTAATAATAATTAATTACTTACTTTTGTGAAAACTTAAACTTAAACTAGGCTTATTGCGTAACTTTTATTATAATTAAGCTACATAAAAAACTGTATTAATAATCAGATAATATATATTGCAATTGATGAATCTGTCACTGCGAGTCATAAGCAAATATGATATAAAACACTTGTAATTAATTCTATTATCATGTCTGTCTTGCGCCCTCGCCACGTCAAGTAGAAGGAAATAATCTCACGACACCCTTAATTTTTATGTTGACAATTAGAATCAATTTACCCTAGAAATAAATAAATAGCCTTGCGTTATAGTTCACCTGAAGATACTTATTAAAGCAAAAAAACACCAGTTGAATAACTATGTTATCAAAGTGTTTATTACAAATGAATTTCCACAGAATTACTGCCGAATCCATCGAAAATAATAATTTAGCTTAGCTAATGTTTTAGAAGAGATAGACAATATTTTAATATCATCTCAGTTATTCCATCATAAATTTTATTTAAATTGAAAATATTTAATATTCTAATTGTGTTTTTGAGTTTTTCTAGGAAAAGGAACATACGTCATGGTATTATTAATAAATCGTTAGAGAATGCGAATGGGTTGAAATTGTATTGATTTGGCATAATTGCATGAGCTTCATGTAATGGTTTAAGTAAGTGTTTGTTTAGTCATTAAGAAGATTTTTTACCGTGCTTGCTCGCATATGTGGAGCACATGGACTCCTAATGAAGGTATCTCAATACACTTTTTCTGCAAGAACTGCTTGTTACTAAGTTGCTCCAGCTCGATTTGTTGAAAATAGTAGGGATAGAAGGATAGGACTAGGACAGGACTGGTGTTTAGCTAATCACTATTTCTTCGGTCCATTTTTAGGATCGGATTGGTGAGAGAGAATTATATACATCACACACATTCATGCCTACAAACAAAAATCGATAAATCAATTTAGTCTGTGAGTCGCTAAACACGCTCCCGATGGTTTTTAGAGTTTTTAGTAAATCACTTAAAACTGTAATGGGCAGTATGATAGTTTGATGTATAATTTAAGGTATTTTGTGTCTTCCGGTGTATCAGGAAAAGTGAAATATTCTTTTAAACTGTAGTTTTTTCCTGAAAAATTTTGAACTTTGAACTGGGTACGAAACAGGAAGAAATTTTAGACTTGTAACTGGAAAAATTTACAGATTTATTTATACAACGTACATTAAAAACTTATTTTATTGAAACATCGCCAGTAGCGTGTATAACGACTAGCAACTCAATTTATGACACTTTCCTCGCTAGGATTTGAACCCGAGTCAATAACGTTGATCACTGCACCAATAACCCGAAATTTTAAATTACATCATGTTTTATTATTCTTTCAAGATACATTTATAAAACGTGTTCATAGATGTATAAAATGAATGGATTCAGTTGAATTAGTTTCTCAACTAAGTTTTGCTAAATTCCGTGAGACTGGACTGTTAGCGAAGTGACACGAGATTAAACGAGCGCCCAAAGTTCAAGTAATATAATTGGCGAGTCAATGGTTGCCATTAGTCTACAAAGTGTATTCATTGGCAGCAATAAATTTCCAAATTATCGCTTCTGCCAAGTTGAGAACTGCAGGGAGGGCGGCGGAGCGGCGAGGTGCGAATGCACGGCGGAAACTTGGCGAATTTCTGGCCAATTGTGGAAAGTGAGTTATTAGCAGCGAGGAGTGCTGCGGTTAGACGACAATGACGCATCGCTAATGCATCACACTAATCTTCTCACGTCCTCACAGTGCTACATTGTAACAATACTATAAGTTTAGTAAATGGGATGGCATATAATGAAACAGGAGTTGTGAATTACTACTTCAAGGAAGCTCATTGTACACATCAATTCATCACCCTTACTTAAACCATTACAAGAAGCTCACGTAATTAAGCATAATAAACAAAATTTCAATTCACTTACTTTAACGATTACTTAATAATACAATGCACTTTTTTCTTTTTCTTAGAACTACTCAAAAACAAATTGATAAATCAATATTTCAATCTACATAAATAAAAATGAAAGTTTTTTTAATTTATGACAGACAGAAGCTTTTTCAGTTCTAGTCCATCGAATGTCTGAAGATGCCGAAAGGCGTAACCCGGGTCGTTAGTGGCGAAATAAATGAAAATCTCAACAATTCAACTTTCAAATTCAAATTTGAATGTTTGTTTGTCCTCTGTCAAAGTCCCCTATAATTACAAGCCATGCTCTACGACCCGTCAACCGGTATTTTTGCAGACAAGTGGTCCGTTACATTTACTGCGGAGTCATGAAATCGATATTTTGGACTAATTACGATGAATTCTAGCATATTTAAAAAAATTTGAAATAGTGGATAATTAAATGTTGTATCTTTAATGTTAATAAGAATAAAGATAATTCGGATGGATTCGGCGGAAACTTTGGTGTTTTAATATTAAATAAAGGTTGATAACTTAGTTGTTCTACTGACTGTGTTACTAAATGTAATGCGTTTCGTTTCGTTAAGAAATATCTTTTTAAAAATGAAGAGTAGAGTGGGTTTGTTTCCTTCTACTGGACGTCGGGAGGAGGTAAGACCCAAACGATGATTGTACTAATTATAAAATTAATTACTAGTGTTTGTAGGTGATATAGTTAGTTATGGTTCGATATAGTTAGTCTGAAGATGCTTGTTAAAGAAGCGAAACGCGTTACATCTAGTTACACAGCCAGTGGAATAATTAAGTTATCAATTTTAATTTCATATTAGGAATAAAGTTGTTTCCTTACTTTGAAAGAGTATCAAATTTGGATTATTGAGATTTTGTTCACTTCCATGTATTTTGTCACTAACGAACCGGGTTTTGCCTTTCAGCATCTTCAGGCATTCGAGCACACGAATGGACTCGAACTGACAGACAGTAAACAGTGTCTAACGTTTATATAGAAGATACAAATACGACAAATATTATTTACGAGGTAAAATATTCTACGTTAGTGACAAAATACATGGAAGTGTACAAAATCTCAATAATCCAAACATGCATATACGTTGGTTTTCGATGAATCGTTAATTATATAATGATTATAGTAAAGAAGCACTGAATAAACTCACAAGAAATCTTTTTAAATATATGTTATATTCGACGAAAAACGGAGTTGAGAGACAATCTTCGTACAACCGCCATACAATCTGTTCGTAGAGACTGGGACTCCTAGGACTACTCGTAAATTGAAAATTTTCTTATAGCATTGCTTGTAACTTAAGGTTGCTTTGCCTCTATGCATTCCTTTACCATTCATCCGATTTTGATCAAACTTTGGTGAGTTGTTGTGCGCACAACTTTAAAGATTTATGAATAAAAATAATCAAATATGTACAACTAGCGACATCTCTGAACCACTCAGTACTCGTACCAATAATTATACTATTGGAAGGAATACAAATGCAATAAATATTTGATAGTTTTTTCAACTTCACGTCATTGTCATAGCTCTAAAGATGGCGAGAAGCCAAAAAGTCTACGTTATAATTACTTTTCAGGTGTTCACTGTCAATTCTTAAAACTCAATAATTTGCTCTACAAGAAAATATACAATTAAATCAAAACTTATGATAGATTCGGCTGATAATTAGCTGTAATAAAGATTTCCATCATTTCATCATGTGGTGGATTCTGATTTTAATTGAAAAATCGAAAATTATAGTTATTGTAAAATCAAAATCAGCATTTCTTTTGACAACACATTATCTCACTGATATCTCATTTTATTGTTATTAAACAAAAAAAGTAATTTCTTTATTTAAATTCGTTATATGTTTTTTTACAGGTGAACTTCAAGTGAATTGTGAATTGCGAGACAAGTAAACAATAATGTAAGTAACATTACCTTTGCTAATACGACATTCCAATTTATCATACTGTTTTTTTTTTAAATTTAAATTTGTGTCGCTACTTTTCAAAAGCAGCCATATCCAAAATGGATGAACTAGAGAAAAACCACTTTTTTGTTTCTTCGTGTAAACAGTCATAATGTTGGAAAATTATAGAGATACTGATTTACTTGGTATTTAATAGCATTTGGGGCATTTTTTAAACACGGAAATATTGAAAGCAAGAAGGATGATAGCAATTGACGAAAAAAGCGAAAATACCTATACATGGATATAGATGCTTTTGAAAAGTAGAGACACAATTGTTGAATTTTTGAATATTTTATTGTCAGTTCGAGTTCATTCGTGCATCCAAATGTCTGAAGATGCCAAAAGGCAAAGACCGGGCGGTTAGAGGTGAAATAAATGGACATGTAGAAAATTTCAATAATTCAAATTGGATATTGAAATTTCATCAAGCACTGATAGTCGATATCTTATCATCATATTGTTATTAAGGAAACTAGTATATTTTTATAATGATCAGGGCCAATTTTGTCCATCACGAGCATTATCTACTAATAAACTATAAATCCTTGCATCCTCTCTTTGAAAAAGTGAGGTTGAACAGCTGAGTAACACGCAGTTCTCGTAGTAAAACTTATGTTGATACCTCCATTAGGTGGCCATATGCTCCACATTGGGAGCGGACATGGTATGAAAAAATAAATTTGATATACCTTGTAATAATTAACACTCAATTTCATATAAAAAGATTAAAATTTTATCAGTTGATAATGCTCGTGACGCGCGAAACCAGTCCTGATCATTATAAACATGCGGCAGTAGCACAAAAAAATGTTATATTTGTTATATTATAACGTCTTCCACTAAGAACCGTCAGTTTACATATCTTTAAAAGAAAGATCGGTTTTATTTAATGATAAGATTTAATTTATGATTGTATATATTTACCCATTCGTCGAATTACATCCCGTCAAAACCCACAATACTATTATAATTGTAAAATCACTGGTATTTCTAAAAGAAGTTGAAAAGCGGCAATTCGCCACTCTGTTAATATGGTGTTTACAAAATAAGGATTAGGGCGATTTCCGAAATTTTAACTCAGGTATCGGTGTGGCTCTCAGACGTATAATGTATTGCCTCGTAAATGATATTTGTCGCATTTGTATCTTCTATATAAGCGTTAGACACTGTTTGCTGTCTCTCAGTTCGAGTCCATTCGTGTGCTCGAATGCCTGAAGATGCCGAAAGGCGAAACCCGGGTCGTTAGTGACAAAATACATGGAAGTGTACAAAATCTCAATAATCCAAATTTAATGATAAGAGTAAAATGTTTTTGTATCACATTGTTATTTAAAAAATATGTTACTTCAAAAAAGCATCACATTTAGTAATCACATTTTATTAAACTCAATTCATGAATGTTTATGAATAGAATAATAGCTAAATGTCAGCTGGGTTGCATTTTTATGCACATGTACTATGAAACAAAAAAAAAATGGAACAAAGAGAGGCCTGGGTTGATTTAATGAATTGCATGCATCAAAATAACCGGGATACGCCATTGCAAAATATGGTTTAAATAAATTATACTTTAATTTTATGACGAGTTACTTATTCGATCAAATGTATCCCTTACATAATATTTTTACGAAATTTCATACAGTCATTTAGAAAAATACGCGTAAGCTTTCTTGTACAGGTGGGTGTTCTTTTGAAAAACTTAAATGAAAACTTGAATCGTTTGAACCTTGTGCATTTTGTCACACACGACCCGGGTTTCGCATTTCGACATCTTCAGGCAACTCGAACTGAAAGTTAGTAAATAGTTTATATTGTTGATATATGAAACAAATTAAAATATTCATATTGTCACTAAGCTTAGTATCTACATTTATACCTCAACCAAGTTTCTAACTGATGAGTGATTGTATTCATCATTTCTTAGAATTAATTCTATTCATTATTTATTTTAATATATTTGTAGATTTTTATAAAAACAAAACATATTTTATTTACTATTAGATTTATTACAAATTAGATTAAATAAAATTGGGTATGTCGGTATTTGATTCTTACTATAAAAGTTATCAAATTCTGCATGTCATTAAAAACTTAAAACTCAATACGTTTTTTGTCGTGTGCTTTTGACAGGTTTTGCAAGTTATTTGTCATTACTTAATTATTTGTAGGTAAAATGATTTATAAAGTATGTAAGTATATTTTTTGTTTAATTTCGAACTTGTTTGTGGATTGTGGAATTGTAGACTTAAAATATAAGACATGTCCAGAAACTTTTGAATACGGTTTGATAAAAAAATTTAATCAAGTTTTCAAATACTATCACCATTTTACAAATGTGTACGTATACGGTATAGGCCTTTCAATCAACTGTCTCCTGAATCAAGCCTTTACAAGTTGAAAGATGAACTTTGATTAAAATAGTTGCGTAGAAGTCAAACGGAAGTTCAAAAATATACAACCCTAAGGTAATTTATTAAGCTTTTACCTGCTTTTTTTAAGAGAAATTCATTGAAAATGATTCTTTTTTTTGTATTATTTGATTGTTTCGCACATCTAAGAGAATTCTTAAGATTTCAATATATAGTATTAACATCTAATAGTCCTGTTACGTCAGTGGTCATGGAGTGACGTTGGAACTGGCTGGGACACGTGTTGCAGATGTTTCGGAGAGCCTTTATTCTGCTTGCATCTTCTTTCGACTGGTGGATTCTAGGGTCCTAGACGACCTTAGGATACTATACACAGAATGTACTCGACGGAGCAGTGGAATTCCGATATGTCATGGGAAGAAGTAAAGCAGTTGGCTGGTTACAGGGAATCATGGCGGAAGCGCGTGGTGACCATATGCTCCAGATAAGCAGCGAATATGGTTTTAGGAATATATTTCCAATCGTTTAATGTGTGATGCGATTTAACTGTGGTACGTAAGATGATGATGACGATTATAAATAAAGTTTTCATGCTACAGTTACAAATGCATAGTTTGGTACAAATAAAACTGTGGAACATACGCTTGCACCATGATATGTAAGCAAACACTGGTCGCCATGACAGTCCAATGCTGCAGTCTCGTTGGCTGGAATGGATGTTGTAAAATTATGACGCATTAGAAAATATGAGTATTGAAATAAACAACATTTTCACATTTATTTTTATGAAATTTTGTAAGCTTAGTAAGATATTTTAAAATTCAAATAGCAGGTGTGAACACGAAGAACAATGCTAGATTCATCCTGGATTTGATTTATGATGCTAGTTACCTCAGTTTCATTAACATTTATTTAATGATGCATAATACATATAGAAACCTCTGTCTAGTAAGTCTAGTAAGCCTAGTAGCCCATTTCCTCAGTTATGGACCCACAGAAACCCTCCGTGACTTGAGCATGCCGTCACGTCCTCTCATTGTAATGAAGTGTGCTGCAGGGCGCGTGCAGATGCATAACGCCACACTAGCGCCGCCACCACATCTTGTGGCCATCTCATTTAATTAATGCATACGTCGCATATATCTAAATTTACATATAAATATGTAAGACATTATTTATTGAATTGCACCGCATAATTCAAATCGTTGTTAAAGTGGTAATTTGTTTCACACGTCGAATTGTGGATTAATGTATTTTTGATAACGATTTTAATTTTTACGAAGGTCTGCGTTAGTTTTCGGTTATTTTAAAATTTGTGTTTGCGATGATACTTGGTAATAATCTATGCTCTTTTAGACTATTTTACCAATTGATTTTTTTACATATGTTTTTAAGAATTTTATTTTTTTAAATTACTGCAATTTTTATTCGTAGATACACTTTCTAAAATAATATGATTTGAATTGAGGCTATAAATATTTTTTTAAAGTTTCTGAGTTGTATTGAGTCTACTTTTTTACAATTAAAACCAGCAGAAAATGGACGTATTTAAAAAAAACAAGACCAACGCTTGTTTTGAATAATCATTGAAAACAAACAAGATCGAGGAAATTCAATTTAACAAATATCTACACACCTATTGTTTATATAAACCTGAAATTATTAATAAAAAATACAGAAAAACAAAAATTTATTTGATAATCATATATTTCGATTCAACAAAAATATCAATTTATTTACAATATGCATGTCATCATTTATAACAGTGCTCCGCAACCAGCGTGCCGCGGCTCACCGGTGCGAAATAAATGTAGTATTTTTATATAATTTAAGACATCGACTGAGGCTGCTTGATGGAATTTAAATATTAAATTTGGATTTTTGAGATTTTGTACACTTCTATGTATTTTGTCACTAACGACCCGGGTTTCGCTCTTCGGCATCTTCAGGTATTCGAGCGCACGAATGGACTCGAACTGACGGACAGTAAACAGTGTCTAACGTTTATGAAGATACAAATACCATTAATATTATTTACGAGATAAAATATTATATGTCTAGAATTCACACTGAAACCTAAGTTAACATTTCAAGAATCGCCTTAATCCTTATTTTGTAAACAACACATTAACAGAGTGGCGAATTGCCGCTTTCCAACTACTAATAGAATTACCAGTGATTTTACAATTATAATAGCATTGTGGGTTTCGACGGGATGCAATTCTACGAAAGGATAAATATATACAATCATTCCACATTTAGTGACTGTTAGGTCTTATCTGTTAGGTGTTTCAACTTATAGGATACAGCAACGGGGAGTTTGGAAGGTTCAGCTGTTCGTTCAGAATTGGCAAGGAATTTAACTGGGCTCTATTGATTTCCAAAATTTCTTGATTAAATAATTTATGATCCCCATGTTTTGATGCAACAATTTAACCCCATCATCCGCATTTAACGTATGGTTCTCCAATAGCAAGTGATTTGCGAATGTTGAAGTTTCTTTTTTTAATCTAAAGGCAGCTAAATTGAGTACTTAAGTGTGCAATGGCTGAGAAAAGGTTACCGAGCACTGATATTTAAGATGGTGCGGTGTTATTTTGAGCTGCTTATTTGGAAAATGATTTTAATGAAAATATTAAATTTTATTAAAAAACATAAAATAGGAATACAATCAATGTTTAAGTAGTAATTATGTAATTACTATGAAAACTTTTGAAAGGGTTGTTTTAATTTAGTTTTTTCGAACAACAATATACACATATTTTACATATTTACTAGTTTTTCATTATTTTAAAAGAAAATTTTCTCATTTATCACAAAAATCGGGTGATTGAATTGGCATTAATTTGGTAGAAATTCAGCATAATGAGGTAAAAATAACAAAAAGTTTAGTTCTACAATAATTGTATCTACTAGTTATGACGATAGCGCGATGTGATCAACAAACTGACAAAATTCACGTAGATCGAAATAGTATTTTTACCCTAATACAAATAGTTGGCTTAAATTTTGATCAATGAAAACTACCGATAATATTTATTGTTGTTCAAAGAGAAACTTATTGACCTTTTTCAGAAGACAAACCTTTTTCTAAATTGCGTCTAGTTTTTCTTTTGATTTCGTGACAACATAGTTGTAAAGAAAACTCAAAGAAGTAACTGCTTTCCTCTCACAATGTCAGCTTTTTATATATTTACTCAGCAGTCTCAGCACCTTTGACAACTTCTGTCAACTAAGCTACAAAAGAAAAACAATAAAAAACTTCAATAGTCAACAAAATGATATATTCAGTTACAAATTTACTAATTATATTTTTGGATATAAGATAACAATAAAAAATTGTAATATTTTTACCATTTGACAGTTTAAATGAAAATACTGTAGTTGCTATATAATCTTATAGCCAAAATATATTTTATTAAAATTGAAACGAACGTTCCTGAAAATGTTGCTTGATGATGACATAGTCACACTTTTCACGTCAATCTTCAAGAAAAATACCAATTCAGTTGTTTCTTGTTTATTTGCCGATGGTTGATTGGCTTACAATACAAAGAATTTACAATTATTTACAAGAATTTGTACACGTTATACAAGATGCAACAATTAAACGGTATCGAAGCGATTGGTAAGCAAAACCAAACCTGCTCTCCAATTGGATAAGAGTGTAGTGCTCCAGCTTAGCGGAAGGCAGCCTTACACAAAGACATTAACGAAACGAACGAGCAATGAATAGACTGAGAAACTCAAAAATTTGCCTTTTTGTAACTTTTCTTACCGGCGGTCACAGGACCTTAAGCTCGGGACACTCACTGGGCTGAGTTTAAACGATTACCCTAAAATGGGGTTTCCTGATTTTATTATTACTGAATTTACTCCGTGGATTTACACAAATGAAGTTGAATTAAATAATATTTGTTTGCCAATGCTTTTACAAATTAATTGGTATAGTTAAAGGTAACTCAAGGCATGTGTTTGAACAAGCTGCAAAATTTTGGTGTGTCAAAATACATATTTATTTTAATAGAACTAGCAGTTTTTTCAGTCACTAAAATTTTTTTTAGAGGGTAATGATTAATGATAGAATGATGAAGCTAAGGTAAGACTAGTAGCTATCTAATCGTTCTCACTATGCTCCATTTCTATGGTAATAAGTGGTTGAAATGGAATGTAATAATAAATAATATGAAATTCACGTTTGAATTGACCTTTTTTAGAAATGGAGATACAAACCGATGAAAACTGTAAACTATAATAACCTAAAATATCATCAGCAGTCTGTATTGGTCTCGTTCTCAGGCGAAACACATTTCTCACACACTCATATCGAAAAAAATGCGTATTTGACGTTACGAATCTGCAGATGTAAATATTCCCCCAGTGAGAGTACAACTATTTTCAAACGTATGCTCATCAAGAGCCACTAAGACCAACAAACGGTAATTTGACTGAAAAACTTACTTTGATTAAATAGTTTGAGATGATGTTGCCATATTTAAAAAATAAAATTTATATCACCAAATTTTATTACCCTAAAATAAGTATCAAAGAGTAAAAAAACTATCGTGAAAATATTATTATAGCGTTGATTGTCACAAATTTAACGACTTAAATATTTTTAGGGACAGTAAAAAGTCACTTTAGTCTCCTTGAAAAGTCCTTGAGATAAAAATCTTCCTCAATATGATAAAAAGAATTTTAAGTATGATAGAATGAAAATGGGAAACAATAATTTCTCTTCCAAAACTTACTTTACTGTTTTAAACGTTAGAAATATCGCTCTCACAATGGCCAGGTTTTTAATTGGTTTCAAGTTTTTCTTTCATTATTTATGGTGATTTTGTCTCGAAAAATATGCCTTTTTTTAAAGGCAAACTAAGCACTTTTGCTCTCAAAAATAAAGACACTACATTTTAGAGCTTAAAGTAAAAGTTTATTAAAATTATTGTTTTTTGTTAAATATTGGGTGGCTCGTATTTATAAAAAATATTTTATGAAATCTGACAGAAAGTAAGATTGACATAATTAAATTTTTCGGAAAGACATCGTCAGAGCTTTCGAAAAAAATAATAGTTTTATAAATAATTACTGATTTATTTTATATAATATATTGATTACCAAACATTAAAATGGTAATATAGTTATTCCAGTGGCTGTGTTACTTAATGTGGCACATTGTTTGCTTCTTTAAAAAGCATCTTGAGACTAACTATGTTTTCTAATGAAGTGAAACAAGTGTCGCATTTAGTACCACAGCCAGTGGAATAATTAAGTTATAAATTTTAATTTTACATTAAAAATGAATTTCCACAAAGTAGCCGCCGAATCCATCCAAAATACAAATTGTAAGCTTACGGCTTTTGAAATGTAAACGAACGTTTTAAAAAAAGTAAAACAATCAATGTAAATATTATGTATTCTTATTCTTTATAAAAATAAAACGAAGTGCAAAGTCAGGAACAAACTTCTAAAACTCTCATAAATTATATTTCAAATTTTTACACTACCGAAACTACCAGCAGCTTTTAAAACACTTTATATAATTAAAAGAAAAATGGCCGGTCTCTCTAAGCATATCGATTTTATCCCTTTAGCAAAGAGCTTTGAGCTTTCAAACAAAATCATCGAAGCAAAAGCTCTCGCAAGCACAAAAAATAAATAACTTTACACTTTATTGAAAGGCGGTCTATAGCGCAGTTACTTCTTATAGCTTATTTCGTGCAATATGATCATTTCATGAACATTGTGGAAATTAAAACAAAACTTATATTAATTTGACGCACACTGTAAATTTAATGACACGTTTAATATTACAGAGTTAAAGGTTCAAAAATCTTGCGTTTCTGATCGTCTGGAGAAGCTGCAGCAGAGAATTTTCAATCTCGTCGACCACTTACAAAATTCGATTTTTTAAAAAAGTACAAACATGCTTAAAATAATGATGATAACAATTTTAGTTAATCATTACAATTGTTAATTGATTCTTGGCTTTAATGACGTTAGTGTACAAATTCTGCGGACCACTGGTTGGGGCTGCTGGAGTGGTGATTTCCAAACTTTTTACAGTTGCGGGCCACCAAAATTTAGAAAACTATTTTGCAGACCACCAAAGCAGGAATACAAAATGTTATTTATGAAGTAAACTTTGGGTTTCCTGGCATTGGTTGGGTGGATAAAAGTAAAAAATTGAAAATTACGTTTTGTTTATTTTCAGTTTCGAAATAAAAAAATGAAGTATTTGCGTAAAACTTTTTGGATATTGAAACAGATTAGCAGAAAAAAAGTGCAAACAATTTTTTTTATGCTTAATAAAAATTGACAGTTATCATTAAAATTATGATGTAAATGGTTGGCTGTATATTGATTGAGTTTGCATTTACTTGGTAGAACTCCATTATAATTATAGTACTACAAAATTTTGTAGAATTAAATACTTTTTATATTTTATCCTATTAAATAGTTTACGTTATCACACTATAAAGACGTGGAGTGAACAATGGTTTTTTGCGATTTTAAGCAGAATAATATCTATGCTATGTATTGCCTGATTTTTCTTTTTACTCAACTTAGTTTGAATGAACTATAATTGTTTGAATCAAATAAAGAGAAGTAATTCCACAGTCAAACTCGGAATCTCAAACAGGAAACAGAACACGGCAAAAATTATTATTAAATCTACTTAGAACACAATCTTCTTAAGTGCCGGATGAGTTTTTTTGCATTTATTTGTTTACGAACCTCGCTCGACAAAGTTCCCGGAATTAGGCAACTATGTACGTCAAAAGTTTGGAACAATTCGGTGGACGAGCAAACTTCGGGCGGCTCTCCGAATTAACCGAAAATGAATTCTCAACTTTTATTTGTCGAGGAGCGCTTATTGTTCGACGATTGTTTTATTTGTAATTGGAAAAGAAATAGTAGCAAATTGAAGACAGGTAGCAATAGACTTGGCCTCTGACAAATCTCTCAAATTTAATTTTAATCATTGAAATTGTCAAAATTTTTATACGTTTTATTTCCAACGACCCGGTCCCGCCTTTCGACATCTTTAGGCATTAGAGATTATTTGTGTCTAAAATGGGTTCATGTCTCGAATGTGATTGTTGGCATTTTTTTTTCTCGATTGCCTTTTAAAATTTATTGCTCAGTTCCAAAGTGTAACAAGTCAAAAATTTGTAGGTTTGAGATAATTTTGAGAAAATGTTTAGAATACCGAAATCTACTAGTTCTAAAATGAAGCAAGTGTTAATCTGTGTTTAGTTTAAAATGACAGTGGTTATTATTACGTTAGAAACCTCTGGAAACCTCTGAAAACTTTTATTATTAATATTAGAAAATAATAAAATTATAAGCATATTTTTTAGAAAATCCTAGAATTCCATTAATATCTACAAAAAAAAAATGTACAGTAGAAGATTAAACCTGCCTAAAATCTTATTCGTTCCCAATTCTGACCATACAATTATAAAAAACTATCGTCACCTACATAAAAAATGTGGAACTACACTGTTTGTACTACACAAAGCTAATTATGTTTTATTTTTATGATATCATAATTTGCAAAATTACTACTGGCTTCGCCAGGAATAGAAGTGGCTAATATTTAGACGATGGCGTTATTGTGTCGTTATTTTGGTGCAAGCTAATGTTGAATAGATTACTGTGGAACGTACCACATGTAGCACAGTTGACCTAAAAATGGCAGCCAGAATGACATGTTTAAATTTACCGTCGCTACTGTACACCGTCTGCGAGGAGTTCTTATGTGACAGACATACAGAAAAATTTATTGATGTATTTTCTGCTATATAGTAGAGATATTATTCATTCTCTTTCATCACAATATTGTTTTTAGGTAAGTTCATGCTAGAAGTCAGTCATGGATTCATATTCAACATGAGTAACTTTGATGCCTAATCGATATCATAATGTTTCAGTAATCAAAGGAAATTATTTATAGAAGCGACGGCGTAATTAGATTTAGATGCTGACACAGAAACCGTGTTTAAAAAGAGTATTTTAATTGACTATCGGATTAACAGTTTTTTTAAATTGAGTTGTTGTGTAATTGATCAATTATAAAGAATAAACAATGTTATGCATAAAGAAATTGGTCAAAAATTTTAAAGAAAAATATTGAAATAAAGCGTATGGGGCTGATTTTCAAATCACGTATGAAAAAAAATGTGTACAAAAGTCGATATATATTAGCGATCATTAAATGAAAAATAGGAGTCCAGTTAACGGCCCCTTCTTGCCAGGAAACGGCTGAGGGTCACTTTAGCCCTAGTTAGTTGGGAAGCTGTTGTCGTGGTATGGCAGACGAGATGGGATGCATCTTCCAAGGGGCGTCAAACGTATCAGTTCTTCCCAGATGTGTCCTGAAGACTGGCAATAAAATCACTAACACCATCCCATTAGACTTGCTGGTTTTAGAGTCAAATTGTTCTTTTGGACACAAATCTCGTTCTGTGGAACTACCTTGAGATAATTCCGAATGAACAGAACTATTTGCTTATATCCGTTCTCACACAGGTCCAATAGGCTACGCTGACTTGGTTGCAACCAAGCCTACCTTCATCACCATAGCCTTGATTTTTTACTACAGTCAATAAACTCTTCTACAACAACGGGCTTTCAGAATACTGAATATACACAGAATAATTAATATCAACTTGATTTAAGTGGCTTAACTAGTCACAAATTTTTAGAATCATTTTTTTTCTATTTCATTTCATGATACCAAGTCAGTCCCGTGCAGCTTTGCTCTGACCACGAATGCGAGAAATAGTCACCGTTTTTTTGTCGATATCGTTGTGGAAGGCGGCCATGAAACGCTGGCTGCACATACACAACGGATGGTAGAGTAGGAAACGTTAAGTAAATTTTTAAGAAAATATTCGTAAAATCACTTATTATTAAAATAGTACCCGCAATATGACAAAACAAAACAATGATAATATTTAGATACATTATTTTTTATTCTTGTAGAATTAAGCACAATGCTGTTATACTGGAGTTCTTCCAAGTATGTTCAATTCAAAAAGATGAATTTCAATTTGATATTGAAATTGTTACGATAAAATAAAGTACGTCTCTTAAAATAATTGTGAATCATTTTTCAAAAGAGTGCATTTAAACTAATAAACGTTTAAAATAATAGCAGTTTATTGGTAATTACTAGAATTTGAAAGTCGTTTTTAACAAAATATTCTACCTAGTTGAGAATAAATCTGAATCCATTGAGATATGAAATATTTAAGTTTCTTGCACCATTAGTCCCAATCTAATTGAATCATTTCAGCTGCTTCTTATATTAGGCATGACAAACTTGGCTGTTATTCAAACAACACTGCTTCATCTTAAAAGATGTTAACTGAACGTGTACAAGTATGTCGTAATTTTAAACTGGCTCAAAACACAATGTTCCCATAATATTAATTATAACTCGAGTGCAAGTTACCGCCCAAAAGGCTGCCTCATATTGTTCGGAACAAAAACAGAGCTTTTCGTTAATAGACTTTGCGAATAAGTTCCGTAGCATAACTTTCCTTAATCGGAGCTTTCGTAGAAGGCGTGTAGCTTGCGAAAGCTGGTGGCTAGCGGCTAGTGAAAAGACGGCCGAATGACTTACTCGTGGTCCATCGGGAACGAGTTTAATTTCCGGAGAATGCGCTCTGCAGTGATACTTGCTAACTGGATTATTTAAATCTACCCAAACGTGACTTTGTAAGCCACTTTTCAACTTGCTCTTTAAACCAAAGAAAATTGAAAATAAACATTCTTGAATAAACAAAACATTCACTTTATTTAACCCGTGTTATATAAACTAGGTATACGCTTTTTGGTCCTGCAGCCAAGTGGACAATGAATGCTATTAGACTGTTGTGTACTCGCCTGCGAGTTCGCAGGTTTGAAGCCCGAAATAGGCACTGATGAGTAAATTTGGTAGCTGGACAAATCAGAACAGTGACAAAACAACAAACCCAAAATCAAAATCTTGTACTATAAAGATACATATATATATATATAACAAAATTTAAAAGAAATACATAATAATACGATGTTCAAGAATGATTTTTTTAGTTTTTGTTAATCCATAGGTTCTTCGTAATAAATTTAAATATAATATATCGATTTTTAGTACTGAATAAAGATAAATTTGGAAAACTAAGACCTTCTTAACGCATTCCAATTACGGAATGTATCTTTAAATTAACTTTATTTTCTAAAAAACCCGCAGTTATTGTATTATATATTTATATATAGATTTTCACCTTCAAGCACTAGTACTTGATTTTTAATTAGTAGTGTTATGGTAATTAGTTATTAGTCTATCAGTGTTTATGTCTTACCCCCCTCCTCACGTCCAGTAGAATGGAATAAAACCCACCCTACCCTTTATTTTTAATTTAAGAATTATAATCATTGTTTACTTTTGAAATAAATAACTTTCTGAAATGGTTAGTCTGAAGATGCTTCTTAAAGAGGCGAAACGCGTCACGTTCGTAATAAAGCCAGTGGAATAACAAAGTTAACAAATTTAATTTTACATTAAAAATGAATTTCCATAAAGTTACAGCCGAATCCATTGAAAAAAAAAATAAAAATTGTGTTAAATATATATAAAATATATTTTATTATGCATCCTATATTACAATAATACACACCCTCTCTCGTTTATGGTAGTAATTTGAAATATAATTTAACTGAAAAAACTTTTCTGTTATATTTAATTTCCGAGCAAATGCGGATATTCGAATGAGATAATTTTAAAAATATTGCATACGGAAAGCTTATTTAAAATGAACAATGAAAATTGAGTAAAATGATAATAATACAGTAAAGAAACAAACACAAAACGTTGTGAGTCTTTCTATAAGTGCCATATTCCGTGACCAACGATGCAAAATATATACACAGATGCACGAGAAGTGAGCAATCACAAGATAAATAAATGTCTTCCTATTGCAGGACGATAATAAACTATTTCTTTTCATCAAATTCAAATAATGTTTCCAAAACAATTTTTTTCAATTTTAGTTGTTATGGTTTATTTTGCTGTGCACAGTATTATGAGGCTTGCCCTTATCAAGTGAGACGTTTTCAAAATCATTTTTAAGGTTTCCTATGTTCCGAGTATTTCTAAGATATTTTTTTTTAAATAAAGCTATCCATAATCGGATCAATATGCATATGCCACAAATAATACAACATCATCAGTATTTTTGTAGTCATAATTGCATTAAATAACTATGTCTGTCAATTCAAAAGGCAGAACGGAAAATCATCTCTCATTTGAATTTAAAAACCCAAAAATGTTCAGATGTCGGCGTCCGTGGCGCAGTTGGTAGCGTCGTTGACTACGGTTACGGATGTCTCGGGTTCAACTCCTGGTGCGGACGGTTTTCATAGATTGATCTTTTAATCGATTTATGGATCCCATCCTCACGGGGCATAGCGAGAGCGATTAACTAACCACTATTCCTGTCATAGCCCTATCCTTCTATCTGTACTATCTTCAAAAAAAGAGAGGTGAGCAACTGAGTAACAAGCAGTTCTCGTAGAAAAATTCTTTTAAAACACATTCATTAGGAGACTATATGCTCCACAGTAGGAGCGGACATGGAACAAAAAATGTTCAGAGCCTCAAAGAGATTTCATCAGAAAACTCACGTAACGGAAACAAATACATATTTACACTAGAAAAAATTACCAGTTGGCAGTGCCACTTATCAGCTTCGCTCAATACACTTGATGTAAACAATGTCACTTTGCTGCTAACCTCTTTCAGCTTGGCTGGTTAGAAGATAGTCCAATATGTGAATTCAGCGAAATGATTCTGGATACTGATCGCATCCTTTGGGAATGTCCGCATATGGACAACGAACTGGCAAAATCGCTCGAGACAATTCGACTATCGATCGGATCCGTCAGCCTCGTCGATTATGTCAACTTGGTTGAATCTCAACTGACAAATTACAACGCATTCAAAGAGTTCACGGCGTCATATGGAAAGCAAATGAAATTAAATTCCTAAAAACTCTGACATAAACCCTTTTTTATTATTTCACTTCATGCACACTAGAGTGCGTGCAACCAAGTGTCCAGGAATTTCTCCTTGGACATTCCTGACGGAAATGACAAACAGGTATAACGTTGCTACGCTATTGAATACACTCTATATGAAGTGTGTGAAGCCGTAGCTGCTAGTGGTGGGTACAACATTGAGTACCATAGGGAATCAGAAATACGATACGTTTGTGTGAGCTGTGCGCTAAAAAATCAATCAACACTTTCACTCACATACACATTCTCTCTCCTCGCATGAGTGAACCGAGATAGTGTGTGTGTCTGCTGCATTACAGGTGTGCAGATAGACAGACTTTTTAACCATGTTCGCTCCTAATGTGGAGAATATGGACTGCTAATGGAAGTATCTTGACAGAAGTTTTTCTACGAGAACTACTTGTAACTTGGTTTCTCAACCTCTATTTTTAGAAGAGTATGGGTAGAAGGATAGGGCTAAGACAGGAATAGTGATTAACTAATCGCTTTCGATATGTCCCATTTTTGGGACTGGGAATGATTGAAAATCAATTTGGATACGAGACATCCACAGCCAAAGCCAACGAGGTTGAACATTACACTACAGACCCGGCAGATAGGCAGATAATTCAAGAAAAGGTTTTGCTTAAGTATTTATAAAACACGAAATATGTGCCGTTTATTTTATGGTGTAATTTTTGTTCCTGTACAAAAGGAATAGTTTATTTACTTCACGGTTATTATCCGACATGTTATCAATCATCCAGCAAGAACCATTGCATGTTGTAGGCAAGCAAATGCATGCAAGTGCATTGTTCCGTTTCATGTAATCTGGTGCGATGAAATGGTTTGATAAAAACAACATAACGTTACATTACGTTGCTTCTATTATCTACTTACATTTCATGAATGGATTGGGTCATGCATTTGCATACTTCTTACTTACGGAATATTCTCATTAAAAAAAACACAATATATTGTATATCAGCTAAAATAACGTAAAAATGTATTATTTTGAGTTAAGTATAAAGACATCATTGGGTCCATGGTGCAGCGGTCAACGTTGTTAGCTTACAGTTATGGATTTCACGGGCTTGAATCAAAGTACGGATAGTTTCACAAATTAATTTTTCAATCGATTTATGAATGATGTCTTAGGTTTCCTCCCAGCATCCAATCCTAAAAACGAGGCGTAGTGAGAGCGACTAGCTAACCACTAATCCTGTCCTAGCCTTATCTTTACTCATTTCGGAAAAGAGGAGTTGTGTAACTGAGTAATAGAAATTTCTTGTAGAAAACTTCTATTGAAGTATCTCCATTAGGAATTCATATGCTCTACATTGGGAGCGGACATGGTTAAATAAGAATGAAAAAAAAATCGTAATTTTAATTTAATAAAAACGACACTATTACTGAAGAGCATAGTTTGTCTAGAACAGGGCTGTGCAAACTGCGGCCTGACACATATTTTTGTTTGGCCCACAAGCTATAATTAAATTTCATAAATTTAGACCAACTTAGATAGTATGTGAACAAACCTTCTCTATCGTAAATCTCGCTAAAAACTCTATGTTCAGGCATCACCGTTGAAAATTTATTAGTAGTTTTAAAAATTTCAACTTAAAAATTTCGCCCTTGGAAATTTTATTTAAAAGTGGTTTTGTGGTAAGAACTTTGCCCTAGCAATTAGGTGGGTCCTTTTTTTATTTTTTAATGATTCAGCGGTAACTTTGTGGAAGTTCATTTTTAATATAAAATAAAAATTGATAACTTAGTTATTTGTCTAAAGATGCTTCTTAAAGAGGCGAAACGCTTCATGTTAGTGATAAACCAAGTGGAATAATTAAGTTATCACTTTTAATTTTATGTTAGGTGGGTCCTTGTTCAAGTCCCAGCAAGGTCAATCAGCAATCAAATTTAGATTATTCAGTCTAATTTTGTGATTCTGGACATGACTGATTTATAAAAAATCTCATCGAGTTTATCGTGGATGATTTTCCAATTTTCAAAATGTTTGACATATTGGCACTTAGCTGTAATGCCAGATATCTCTAAAAGTTAGTAAAAACAATTCCATTCGTCTTATTCAGTTGTTTATTTTATTTAAGGGAATGACTTATTTTCCATAATTTCAGATATCGACTGTCATACAACATATCGTCAGTTCGAGTTCATTCGTGTGCTCGAATGCCTGAAGATGCCGAGGGGCGGAACCCGGGTTGTTAGTTACGAAATACATGGAAATGTACAAAATGTCTACAATGTTTAAATTCCTTTTTCGTGATAACCATGGATATCTAAAAATAGTATTTTACTTGTGACCCGTCGTTCATTTTCAGTTCTTCATGTCCCATCAGCCAGTTAACTGGCATACATACACAATCGGGGTGGTAAATAAATACACTTGGTACGGTGGCAGTTATTCTATTTACGATTGCCTGCCATGACAATAATATAACGATTATGACTTTTGCAAGCGTTCATGGCGGGATTTATCGCCAATGGCATCTGTTGTATTCTACTCGGCGCTTTTCCGTCGTTAACAACACCATGAATCGCTCCTAATGGCTCAAGGAAATAACACGACAAGTGCATCACTGCGATTTTATGATAATGAAAGCGATTCAGAACGTTCGCTGCGATGCTAGTTTGATACTCTACTATCCTACCACTCCGACCAAACCCGAGTAGTCTTTTATTTTATATTATAACATGATATTGTAAACTATTTTTCTTTCAAAATAAAAAAGATCAAACGTAACTTTATAGGTATTTTTAGTCTATAAAACTTATTTTTAAACATTCGCGGAAAAAAGATACATTTCTACGACAACTAATGAACTTGACTAAAGATAACATGTTCATACTTGTTTAGTATTAAGTGAGAGGTGGTGGGGGAAGCTATTTTACCGAAAAATTAGAACAAAATGAATTGAATCACTAAATCTTTTTACTTATTGGTCGAGTAACTTAGTCAAGTGGAAACTAAATGATTTAGTGACTGAAAAGTGTCCAAACACAGTGCATAAGTGAGTGACGTTTCAAGATAAACAGAACGCAACGTAACAAAGCAAAAATAAATTACACGCCATTACTGGATATATTTATATGTTCAATACAATGTTAGTATGTCATAACATTCTCTTTCGAAAAAAAGTTGGTAAATTATTGGAAAGATTTTTTTATGTACCTACTAATTTACCTATATTAAAAATTGTTAAAAAATTCTCGATTAAACATCCATAATAACGTCAAGCGAATTTAATTTTAGTGTGATTAAATTATCTGAAATAAACATTCAACCTACTTAAACATTTTAATGATTTAAAAAAAGATCTTAGTAAAATTTGTATTTTTTATTGATATTTAATTTGAGAACCTTACGAAATCTAAATATTTTGACCTATCTTAATATTAATCTCTTAAAATTAGACAAAATAATAGTAGATACGATTTTTCAGCTTACATTTATTCTTCACTATAAATGTCTATAATGGTAAATATTTGTTGAGAAGTTCACGAAACACTTTTTTAGTTATAAACCAAGTGGCTGAACAAGTCACAATTTCTTGTTTTTTCTCTTATTGCATGGTTAAAAGATTGGTCCCGTGCACTTCCGCATCGGGCCAAGAATATGAAAGGTAAATTTGTTTATTTTCTTGATCGATATTGCTTGATGGATTAAGTCCGCGAAACAGCGGCTGCATACACATAACGGTTGAAGATGAGGTAACCAAATGGTTACATTAGTTTCAAAGAGTAACAAGTCAAAAATTGCTGTTTTTAATTATGTATGAGGAAAGACTTAGAATACCTATATCTACCAGTTTCAAGATTTAATCTGTGTTTATTTAAGAATGACAGGTATTATTGTTACTTTAAATCCAAACTGTAACCACTAAAATCGTATGAAAACCTCTGAAAACTTATATTATAAATATTGGAAAAAAATGAAAATGCGTTTAAAATATTATATTTTTCAGATAATCCTAGAATATAATAGATTACAATATCAAAGTATTTAGTTATACAAAATTTCATTAGATAATTGATAGCTATTGTAGCTTAACGCCATCGTCAGAACTACACTTCAACTTATTTTAGCTTTGCTTTTCATATTCTAACATCATAACATTTATTTAAAATTGTAGTACGTTTAAAGCACAATTAGTACTTTGATATGTTATCCTGTTTTAATGGAATTCAACCAAGTAAACTACAATTCAATCAATATAATAAAATTTCAGTCTACAACCTTTAAGATCTTTCGAAAATCCATTCAACCTGAAACCCTTCTTAAAGTCTTTAAGATGCTGAAATTTGAAAACCTGGTATTAAGCCGTAAAATCTTTGATCTTTCTATTTGTTTGATAAACGTTTCACAAATATCACACGTTATAAAGTCTTTGTCCATTCCTAATGTGTAGTATTGAGAGTCCTACTAAAGCATTTCAACATTATTTTCTTTTTGATAACTGGTTGTTCAGTCGCTAAACGCTAAACCACTATTGGATAGGGTAAGAAAGTTCAAAGCAGATAATAGTAACAAATTTATCGCTCTTGGTACACTCCGTTTTTTAAGATCGAATATAAAAATCATAGACACATTTGAAAACAAGTTGACATTGAAATGAAAAATTGTCTTTATGTCAATTTTACTGTAAGTATAATAATTAATTATTTCACGTATTCGCAATCGCTTCATTACAAATAAAAATGTATCTTTATACACAAAACAATTCGATATCTCTTATTATACTGCTGTATATAAATCATTCCGTTAAATACGCTGAATTTAGTATTTAAGAGTACTTTATATTAAATTTTTGAACGAATATTCCACAGTGGAGAAAATTTATCATAAAATTTCGACGTTAAACTGAATATCATAAGACGAAGTATGCATTTAAAAAATATACAAACCTCGTAAAAGTAACGAGTATTCAAAATAGGAACAAACGTCGCGTTGCCAGAGCGAAAAAATGTATTCACAAAGCGAGGTGTGTACTTTTTTCCCCAAACATAATGAAGTGATCTCGCCGTTGGCAACATTGCTCGCACATTTTCTTTGCCTTTTTATTTGCACGCCGCTTATCGTCGCGTACAGTAATGGTGAACTATTCAATGAGATTATTCTTTGTTTAAAGCAATTAACTAATTATTTATTAATGCTTATCTCAAACGATACGATAAATTTATGGAAGACAGGGTTTTGAAATTCATCGCATTAGAGATTCTATTTTTCATACTAAGATCTCTTGAAAAGCGAAAAATCGGAGCTCCGCTGTGTATGATTTTAAATACTCACAATTTCAGAACATGCCCGTACTCCTCGAACGCCTCTTTCTCATTTGCTTCTTAACGGATACAATTATTACTACCTATTTTAATTGTTACAGGTGACAGGATGCTGCTTATGATGCATATTTTACAATAAAAATAAATTTACTATTCATGTATACATCGTTTTCCGGCATTTGTGATTTTTTCAGGGTATTTTGAAAAACAAGGAATCGTGGTTCCATTGTATACAATTTTAAATACTGAAACTCTCCATAGTTTGAGAGTATGTCCGTACCTCTCGAACGCCTTTTTCTCATTAGCTCTCGACGGATAAAAATATTATTATCTATTTTAATTCCGAGGCATGCATTGGCTTACATTCGTAGAGACGCCACTTGCAGTGTAGTGATTTTTTTGCTTTCATAATAAACATACGTAAGCTTAACTGGCGAAAATATATCCGAAACATTTACTACAAGTGTTTTTATTAATTATTTTTGACAAAAAAACACAGAACATTAATAAAATAATATTGCCAAGTTACACTCACACAAACTGTCAAACTGTTACATCACGTAGCTCATTCTTCTGGTGACAGTAATACATTCAGATGTTATGCCATTAGTTTAGCGTGGCTGTCCGCGTAGTTGGGTGTTTGGCTGCCCTGCGGGTGGCAGGCCGTTCCGTCCGACATTTAAATTCAAATTGCAGCGCTCAGGAGCGGTTTGCCCGACACTTTATTAAATTTACCGACCGCTCATATCATCCTTTTACTGCCAAGGCCGCACTGATTCACTCAAATGCCCAAAAGAAAAAGACACAGATAAGGGGATGAGAGAATTTCCCGCACAAACTTTGCGTGCACTGGCGTTTCACACCTCTCTCAACTCAAAAACAGTATTATTTTATCTCGCCAAACACAAACTGTAACAACAAAAGTATTTATATTCATGTTAGAATACACGCATATATAAAATTAAATTTCAGCTATCTATCAAAATAAAGTTTCTACTTTACAACTTAACACTGCGGCTCTAGGGTCCTGCTGTATGGCTTAGCATCACGGAATCCATACATCGATCGTCCAGTTTATTAGTCAGACAACTCCAAAAACATTAAATTTGAGTTTAAAAACATATGCAGTGGTATGTCAAATTTTTTTCTCTCTATCTGATTCATTAATTAGATAACTCAAACATGCCATCAATAGAATGCTAATTGAGATATCATTCTAAAGAATTAAACGATGTTTATATTTCTGGGTCAGTAGTATATTTCTAAATATCTTCTTACTGGCTGTTCTCGGAAAGTACCTAATTGTTAAAGATCTGTTCATAAATGTATAAAACTCGGATTTAAATCAACAATTTATTTGAGAATTTTCCCAGTATATCAATATGAGTTTTTTGTCAATGTCTGAGTAATAACTGGACGATTGAAAGTGTATAAGGCAGTTAGTATTCTAATTTCGTCTATATTGGTCACTGTAAATGTGTACGAAAGTTGAATCTAAGAACGAAGGCTAATTAAGAAACTTTAAAAGGTGTGTTTTAATCTATTTCTCAATAGAACCATGCCTGAAGTCATTTAACGAGAGTTATTATCACTAAAGTAATTTCATTACAGGCTTGTTAAGAGATTTTGAATACCACCCTTCTTTTTTTTTATAAATAATTATGTTTTTCATAATCACTACATAATTATTTGACAGAATAATGCATTCATTTGACTGTTTGTATGAATTGACGTGCACTTCATAATTCATTTGCAATCGCTGTGCGTCTTACTCAAAATTATTTAAAATAAATCAGTTAAAAATATGCTGATAAAGTATCTGTCCTACCACTGCTAGAACCAACTTCACATTGGTCGCCATCAAAGTTTATCTTTGAATGTCGCGCGCTTTTTAGGGTGCGGCATTCCCTCATTTGATTTAATAAAGAATATTACAGCCAAATAAGAAATATGCCAAATGGAGATTGAAGTCAAAAATGTTCGCTATGGATTATTGTGATGCGTTAGAATTTCCCATTCGTGAATATATTATTTATGCAAAGAGGGATTCAACAATCTTATGAGCCTCCATCTGAAATTGAGTAGAACTGATTCCATTTTAGATAAATAAGTAAACAACTTTGCAAGTATATGTGGCGATGAAAGGCGAAAACCGATGATTCCACATTTTTTAAAAATTGAAAGAGATATTCACATATACTATATGTCACATAATACTATTATGATGAAAACATACGAAAAAAAAAGTTTTAGCGTTAAATGTTCAATATTACTTCCCTTACATTAATTGCTATTGGCGGTTTACTGTTTACTAATAATGTGTCAGGTCCGTCAGGTCCGTGATACAGTGGTCAACGTCGTTGGGTACGGTTACGGATGTCTCAGGTTCAAGACCCGGTATGGAGAGTTTCATAAATTAATTTTTCAATCGGTTAATGGATTTATTTCTGTTCGTACGCATGGATGTTTATGATGTCTAAAATTCCCTCCCACGTATCCGATCTAGAGAGACCGATTAGCTAACCACTATGCCTGTCTTATCCCTATCCTTCGATCCCTACTCTATTCGAAAAAGGAAGGATGAACAACAATTTCTCGTAGAAAAACATCAGTTACTATAAATATTGCAAATTGGACATATTGGTTTTTACTTTTAAATGCCTCATATGACTAACAGATATTTTACAATAAACGATGTTTCTAGGCAAAATAGCAATCCATTCATCTTATACAGCACTATGCAGTGACGTGACAAACAATAAGCGTATCTACAGTGATTTTATATAATTAGAAGTGTCTAAGGCGCAACTGCCCAAGACATGGTGGCGTGCACTTATGTGTACAGAAAAATTGTCATCATTCCCTCCAAATAAACGAAAAGTTTCTGCGAATTTAGGTTTACTTGTTGATCATATACCAACCCGCAATTTTAAAAGCTGTTAATTTACCTAATTCACGACCATCGTGGCGGATTGTTCCACTGCAAAGTTGGACCATCTTTTGGGCTTCTTCCCTTTCTTCATGCATTAAATTACGCTCACATAGGATGTGTTCAGCATCCTGCCTTAAAGCACCAAATTTGAATATATCCTTTTTACTAACTGGCCAAGCTTTTTGACGTTGGCAGCGAATAGTTGCAACTATAATAAGTTGCTTGTAAAGTAAGCCAAGCATAAAAATGTTGCCAGATCAAAAGAAATAAAAATTATACATAACCATTTTAGCGAACATTCATACAGCCGATAAAAGGCTTCTTTATTCGAAATATTCAAATGCGTGAATACATTACTGTTTTTCGAGTACAATCTTAAAATGGCGACCTTTTTACGGGTCAAACAAGTTATCATCTAGAGAAAAAAATTCTTAGTCTTGTTGAAAAATGTCTTGTTTCTTTGTAAAAGTACGAAATATGTGAACAATCTTTCTTTTTCCCTTCCCATGGTCCTTCGTTAGCTTGAAATTTCAATCGAGGAATGATAAATTTAGATGAAGTCGTTTTAAAATTAAACAGACTTATTCCAATGTAGTGACCTAGCAAAATATATAAAATTTATTACTCTAGATTAATTCGAAAACATATATTTTATTACCATTTCCACTCTTAAAGTTAAACATATGGACTCCTAATGATCCGTTCCAAAGCCTTCTATAATTACAAGCCATGCTGTACGGCCTGTCAGTAGGTATTATTGCGGACGAGTGGTCCGTTACATTTACTGTGAAGTTATGAAATCGATATTTTGAACTAATTACAATTAATTCTAGCATATTTTAATAATTTGAAATAGTGGATAAGTAAATGTAGTATCTTTAATGTTAATAAGAATAAAGATAGTTTCGATGTGTTCGGCGGTAACTTTGATCTTTTAATGTAAAATTTAAAGTGATAGCTTAGTTATTTCAATGGCTGTATTACTAAATGCAACGAGTTTCGCTTCTTTGAAAAGCATCTTAAGACTGACTATAATTGCAAGGTAATTTATTTTTAGGTTAAACAATAATTATAGTTAAAAATGAAAGATAGGGTGTGTTTGTTTCCTTTTACTGGACGTGGGGAGGGGGTAGGACCCAAACGATGATAGTACTAACTACATAAATAACTAATTTGGATTATTGAGATTTTGTACACTTCCAAGTATTTTGTCACTAACGACCCGGGTTTCGCCTTCGTCAGTTCGAGTCCATTCGTGTGCTCGAATGCCTGAAGATGCTGAAAGGCGAAACCCGGCTCGTTAGTGACAAAATACATGGAAGTATACAAAATCTCAATATTCCAAATTTGATATTGAAATTCCATCAAGCACCCTCAGTCGATGTCTTAAATTACATAAATAACTGTAAGTAAATAGTGTTTAGAGGTCCCAAGGGAAATAAATTTAAAAGTCTTGAGCTATATATCCTATTTAATGTTATTTACTAATAATCGATTATTGTTAGTGGTTTTATTAACTCCTAAAAACTTATATTTAAAACTATTCATTTTAATACCTTTTTATGCGATTTAGTTAGTCTGATGATGCTTCTTAAATAAGCGAAATAACTAAGTTATCAATTTTAATTTTGTATTAGGAATAAAGTTATTTTCTTATTTTGAAAGAGTATAATTATAAAGCCTAGTCGTTATCAATGATGGTTATTTATCGACAATTCAAAGTCTGTATTTTGCGATAAATTACGATTTTAATAAATTTACCCTGCCACATATTGCATTTTATGCCATTCACTACATATATTATGACAACTGTACGATATAATTTATTGAGATGATGTAATTATTATTTAACATACATATAAGTTGGTATTATATAAATTGTAAATTATATGATTATAGTATAGAAACACTGAATAAACTCACAAGAAATCTTTTCACATACATGTTATATTCGACGAAAAACGGAGTCGAGCGACAATCTTCGTACAACCGCCATATAATTTGCTCGTAGAGACTGGGACTCTCAGGACTACTCATAAATTGCAAATTTTCTTATAGAACCGCTTGTAACTTAAGGTTGCTTTGTCCGTTCGCATCTTAGCAGGACGCTTCTAAAGACCACCACGCTGCCTCTTTGATGGAATTAAAGCTGATTTGATGAAAACGCTGGCTGTGTGGGCAAACAATTCTTTAAACGTCCAGACCTGAGAAAATCAAGACGCACAGCGTGCTGTGTGCGCAAAATGCTCAGATTGTACGGACCATTATAACGTTAGTTATTTTTATAAGAACTGGTGGTCGTAAAGTTCCTCTTGTTTTGTATAAGCATTGTATATTTTTAAAATAAAATAATCTTTTTGTACTACCTCCACATCTTAATAATTGTTAAGAGCGGTTTCATTCATCTCAAGCGTTATCAACTGTAGATTGATTTGAGTAATACCTTGAGTCTTTAGTAAAACAATTGCCGACAACATTTTTTTGTTTTTTTTGTCAGTTTTATATTAGGTAGATTATTTTTTTAAAAACGTGATTGCTCCCACTGTAGAGTATTTGGTCATCTAATGGCGGTATCTCAACATTTTTTTTCTACGCAAACTGCTTGCTACTCAGTTGCTCGAACTTTCAATAACATGGGTATGCAACGATGCTTATAATATATTGTAGGCTGTTACTCCAACGAGCAATAACAATGAGACTTTAACATGGTTTGCGTTGCTATGACGACATCACAGATGGCATATTTAATAACTTTCGGGAATCTGCACTGATATGCGGCTGTAGGTAATACAATTCAGTCCCCAGTTACCTGACAGTCCAAATTTCCAAATGTAATAGTTCCCACTATCGCTGTGATTAGTAATAACATATTAGTAGCTGTTTTAGATGATATTCCGTGATCTTGTGAGGGAATAATACCAGGTAGCTAGTGATTAATTAATTATAGTACAAATTTTCCTTCACCTCACATATTAACTATGCTATAAATTTTAATATACCGCAAGGGCAGTGCTTTGGTCACACTGCAGGGTTCAGGAAACTATCTAATATGTATTTCATGCATCGCTCTCAGGAGACTGTGAAAGGTGTTCAACACTAATATTGACAACATAATGCAAGATGAGGGTAATTATTATAACCATAAATCTTTCTTTGCAGTGTAAGCAGCTAGTTCAATTGTATATTAATGCTTGTCACCCAGCTGTGATGGTTTGTGATTCCGTTCTTAATCTAAAGAATACCTAAGTGAACTCTTTTATACCTTGATTTTTCCATTATTTTTTAAGTTCCCAAAAAGCTATGTTCTCGATATTAATGTGGAATATTTTGATTTTGAAGAGTGCTAAAAAAAACAGTAACAAGTAAGTCAATGTAAGCATTATGCGCAAAGATACAACGCAATTGGTCAACGAAATGTTGTTGTAGAAAAGATTTTTAAAAAAACATAATTAAAACAAAATAAGCTTATTTTATTATCACAGCATGGGGAGGCAGAGAAAGCGACAGAGAGAGGATGTACGTTTGAGTGAATTGTTTTATGGTTTTATCGCAGTGCGCTTTGCTTGGCCCGACTTTAGCCATCCGAGGTGATTAGAATCTCTTGTCTCTATTCAAGTCACATAAAGATCTTCTATGAATACATTCTTTATGGGATATGGCGTAGGAAATTAGTCATTTATGTACACCGTGTAAAATATTTTATATGGCAGCTTTTGACAAAGTTCTGTATCTTCATTTAGGCTGCTTTAAATTTTAGTTCAATATTTTGACTAATGAGATGCAATTCAAATTATGTAGATGTTTTTGATGGAAACCATGTTGAACAATTGACTGACAACACTGACATGAATCATCAATTGTAATTATTTAAGTATTTAATGAAATGAATTTTTGTGTTTTATAAAATTTCTCAAAATGTACAGATTCAAACACACGAGAGGTCGAGGCAACAGGATCGAAAAAATAACCTAAAATAATAAACTCAAAATATACACATTTCTTGACAATATTGATAATTGCAAAAAACTTCGGATGTTTTTTATTTATTTTAGATATAAAGATTTGATGTACAGTAAATCATTCATGAAAAAAACAGGTAAAAGATTACAAACATACTCAATCTCAATCTCATTCTTGGAATTATTATCTTATTTTATGTATAATTTAAGTTTAAGACATCGACTGAGGGTGCTTGATGGAATTTCAATGTCAAATTCGGATTATTGAGATTTTGTACACTTCCATGTATTTTGTCACTAACGACCCGGGTTTCTCCTTTCGGCATCTTCAGGCATTCGAGCACACGAATGGACTCGAACTGAGAGACAGTAAACAGTGTCTAACGTTTATATAGAGGATACAAATGCGACAAATATTATTTACGAGGTAAGATATTATACGTCTGAGAGCCACACTGATACCTGAGTTAAAATTTCGGGAATCGTCTTAATCCTTATTTTGTAAACACCATATTAACAGAGTGGCGAATTGCCGCTTTCCAACTTCTTTTAGAAATGCCAGTGATTTTACAATTTTAATAGTATTGTGGGTTTTGACGGGATGTAATTCGACGAATGGGTAAATATATACAATCATTCCACATTTAGTGACATCTGTTAGGTGTTTCAACGTATCGGATATAATAGCGGAGAATTAGAAAGGTTCAGCTGCTCATTCAAAATTGGAAAAGAATTTAACTGGGCTCTATTAATTTCCAAAATTTCTTGATAAAATAATTTATGATCCCCCATGTTTTTATGCAACAGTTTAACCCCATCATCCGCATTAAACGTATGGTTCTCCATTAGCAAGTGATTTGCGAATGTCGAAGTTTCTTTTTTTAATCTAAAGGCAGCTAAATGTTCTGATACCCTTATATCTAATGTGCGTGTGGTTTTACCCACATAGAAATGTTGGCAATCATTGCATTGTAATTTATAAATACCAGATTTGTTCTTAAAGTTTACTCTATCTTTATTTATATTTGTAAAATCACTGGTATTTATAAAAGAAGTTGAAAAGCGGCAATTCGCCACTCTGTTAATATGGTGTTTACAAAATAAGGATTAGGGAGATTCCCGAAATTTTAACTCAGGTATCAGTGTGGCTCTCAGACGTATAATATCTTACCTCATAAATAATATTTGTCGCATTTGTATCTTCTATATAAACGTTAGACACTGTTTACTGACTCCATTCGTGTGCTCGAATGCCTGAAGATGCCGAAAGGCGAAACCCGGGTCGTTAGTGACAAAATACATGGAAGTGTACAAAATCTCAATAATCCGAATTTTATTTTATGTATGTTTTGTTGTATTATAATTCCACTATAGAGCATTTTCTATCCGATTATATAATTTTGTTTAATAATGTTTCTCAATATATATGTGTCTTTTAGACATGCGTCATTCTTGAACGAACGAATTCAATGGACCTAATCTTTGAAGTGAACGAATCGCAAGAACTGGACACACGAACATCGTCTTACTAAATATGCGTCGAACGTGAACGAAGAATCAAATGAATACATCGCGACAAATGATCTTATGTATATTATTATTACGTTTTGCAGCGTATTTTCACGACAATAGAAATAAATGTATGTTTTTTTGCTTGTTCGACTCCAGGTTATACCTTTGTATATTTAAAAAATATGCGACTCTTTATGTGACGACCAATAAAATAGCATTTTTTAAATATATTTTACGTATTTATATATCAAGACATCATACCAGTATTGTGATTAGCATTAGTGTTTTTATTTGAATGGCTTAAAATTGAATTATTATTTATTTGGCTGAACATATCGTCATGTTATGGTAGAAGACACTAGCTTTCAGTAATTAGACTTTGAAGTTTGTAAAATGCTTGAAATGATATACCTTTTTCATCTTAATTGTCTAGTAAAACTAACTCAATATGTCATTTTATCGATTGAATACGCGTTCATATTCATACGTCATGGTACCTACATTCACTAAAATGAGTGGGCGACAAATAAAAAACACTAATAAGCGACTCTACTCTTTTAACATCCCTAGTATCCATCTATCAGTCTGTAATGCGTTTATATTTTTAATTCTTACTATTGGGAAATTCCAATTGTAAATATTTTCATAACAATTATTTGTAAAAGACATGGAACTATGCATTGTACATATATAATATATACTTACAGTTTATTTAACAAAATGAAAGTCACATTATTTGGCATTAAAAAAACCTTCTGTTTACATAGCTGCACATAAATATTATCAGCGACATTAATTTACATAATATACAACTGATTAATGACAATGCCTTATCCCTTAGACATAAAACCTTACACGATAAACAGTCCCTGAAAGACATGTCAGATACAAGAGAAGCGGGCAGCAGGGGAGCGGGCAGCGGGCACGAGCCCCAAACCCTTTTGTTCTGGTGATCAGGTCGGCAGATAAATCATCCCCTCATCCGTTTTAGATTCGGATTTACTTTGGACGAACGTTTGTTGAACTGTTCCTACTTCCCTATCCGCTATACTACATCACGGAGAGTCTGTTTTCAGCTCGCTCTACAAATTGTTATACTTGCCGACTACTTTATCGCAAACAATATAAAGTGCGAGGGTTTTGAATGAAAGAAAAAGACTTTCTCGATTGTTTTATCATTTCCTTTCTATTCAAACAAGATACAAGCTACTTCGAAACAAATTTTAGATAAACACTTCCTGAAATTGTTATAACGACTTTTTTTTCGCATCTTCCCCGCTTTTATATCCGATTCATTAATCGATGCATACGTATTATATCAACAAATTTATTGTTATAATTTAACTTGAAGGAATTGATTCTGGTCTATTTGAATTTGTTTTTCAGATATCTTTTGGATGGTCCTGGCCGATCATCATTCTCCATTTATCATGGCTGTTTAGTGATAATGTTAATTATATGTAATATAATAACATTCAATTTTATATAAACATCCCTTTTATGATTTTATTTTTATCGGTTGATAGTGCTCGTGATGAGCAAAACAACAAAGTAATACACACAAATTTTGTTTTATTTTTTAAATATAATGCCTTTTCACTAAGAATTCACAGTTAACACATTTAAAGTGATAACTGATAATGTTTTATGATGATTTAAATTAAATTTAGTTGTACCGTTGCCAGGATAACTATTATTCAGATAATTACTCTATATTCATACTTTTTTCAGAAAAGTATAAATAATCGAGAAGAAAATATCACATAAATACATTAATTACAAATCAGTTAATCGATTGAAAAAAAGTGTGTGCACCGATCGTTCAGTTCATTACGCAGAAATCTTCAAATAACATTATATCGAAATAATGGGAAAATAAATATTAAAATGGTCACTCTAAATTAAATATTATTTATAATCTGGTGTTAAACAGTAATGCACATTCCGAGTATATTCAGTAGATAGATATTTAAAACTATCATTTTATTGACTCTTTAGAAGGTTACCTGCCTTAACATTTTTCGATCGCATTTTAAGTTGTCTCAGTAATGAATCTGACAAAAAATTCAAATTTTATTTTTTGTACGAGTTACACTGGTCGATACATATTAATTGCAGTACTGAACGTTTAATCGCGTAACAGAGTAAAATCAAAAACCTTGGTTCAAATATGGTGAAAAAAAATATGAAACATTAATCAAGAATATGATTAATCACTTTTAAGGTGTTCACTGCCAATTCTTGGTGGAAAGGCTGTACAGAGCAGGTCTCGGCCAAATGATGTAAATTAGAAAAATAAATTGACCGGTTTTTTTGAAGGGACACATCATCTTACATTGGTTTTAGGTTTAAAAATTCTGAACCGGCCACTGAACGTAAGTTCCTATTATATTGACTCTCTCTACGTATAATCGCTTATCTGAAAACATGAGACTTTACAGGAATGCATTTCAAAGATCCATAACGCAACTCACCATATAATGTTTTCGATTAAAACAGTTTTTACTCTCTCCTGAATTTTATTTGGTCAAAAAACCGTCGATATTATGCTGTTTTTAAAATACTTATAATAGAACATAATAAGCAAAAGGAATACTTTATAAATCTAACATTTTATAACAAAAATATGATGTATCCGTGTGAACAATGTATTTCGTTTTGCACATAAGACGATAATAAAATGAAATTTCTGTGTAAACATGCAAAAGTTTACGTGTGTCTTTTGTGTTTCTATTAAACATCTAATACAGACTTCCAAACGAAGATTATCGCGGCATAAAGGAACTTTCAGCCCTGTCCTCTTTGTCGGATAGCTTATTAAAACGAGCTTATTATTATACTCTGAACCTCCAGGTCAAAGAGTACTTTGAATGAATACTCTACTATTTTAATTGGGACTTCGCTAAACAAATTGTTCAGTAATAAATAAAAGATATGGACATTCATTTTTTTGAAAGATAATATTTTTAATGGTTTGTAAATAAAAAACTACATCTGTTTTTTTCATTCCTTAGAAGTTTATTATTTTTCTACTCAATATAAAAGCAAATTTACCGAAAAATCTATATATAGAATTATTTAATATATTACAAGGCTTCAGAGAGCTATTTTTTTCGTTCTGGTTCAAGTTTATCGGTACGGTTAGAGTTTTCTTTCTGAAAAAAATAACGGTTTTCCCAATTTTCCATTCAGCTACGAGTGATTATTTTTTAAATGCCCAGTGCCACGTTCTGAAACAATGATAATGCTGCACTACGAGGCCGCAGGCATAAATTTTAAAAATAATATTTTATAAACCAGTGGGACGCCTGTCAAAGATGACGGAATTGATATTGAAATACTAAATATCTAAAGGAGCTAGCTTTATTTTTTGATTATTAACCAAATATATGCCTACATGTGATATGTGATAATAATAAAATGCCTACAGACCGGTCTGCGTTATTATATATAATATAATCAGAATTATGTCGAGATGCGTCACACAATAATATATATTGTATATAGCTTCGCTGCGAGTCGTTTTATAATTGTTTACAACTGCATATTCTTTTAATAAAGTGACAACGATATGAGATATGCACTACTTAAAGTAATATTAAATGTTAGATCCGTGATGCGTTGGTCAATATCGTTGGCTACGGTAACGGATGTCTAGGGTTCAAGTCTGAACTGACAGTTTACTAAATTGATTTATTGATTTTTTAACGAGGACTAGTTTAAGCCATATCCTTCTATTCCTACTCTCTCTAGAAGAATTATTGTGCAACAGATTAAAAAGTATTTTACGTAGAAAGATATGCTGCACATTGTTGGCGGATATGGTAAAAAAAGTAATACCTATTTATAATAAAAGTCAAAATTCAGAAACATTTTTTCTCAGCAAATAACTGCATCAATCTTTCAAAAGAAAATTCTAAGATTTATTTAAAGTATTTTATAATTTAAGACATCGACTGAGGGTGCTTGATGGAATTTCAATAATCCAAATTTAAAGTATTTTAAATTAGTAATCAAACTCACTTGAATTTTATTGTCACTAGAAAAAGATTATTTGTGAAATAAAATCTATGTTAATATAAAACAATATTCAATATGCCAATAAAATTATTATATAGTTCAGAAGGATCGTTCATATATCAAAAATTTTCTAACATTAGTATTTATCACATATATTTCACTCACGTTTCACGCTTCAAAAGGCGAAAATACATTTTGCTTGTTCTATCATTCTAAGGAGTACGAGAATACATATCCCACCCATCCAGACAATTACTGACTTCCCAGTATCTTTACTTTCGCAAGCTTCAACAATTTTCCATATTTTCCATGAGCCTTACGAAAAATAAAATGATGTACACACACTTCCCGTACGACCTTCGGGAAAATTCGGGAAACTTTCATAATCTTATTAACACGATGTATATCATCTGGAAAAATTCCCGTTGTATTTTTCATCTTGAATTTACAATATTTTTAGGCGGAAAAACACGCGGGAACATGATGTAAAATAAAATGTAACATAACAGGTGAAAGTTATGAGGCTTTCAGTGGAGCGAACTCTCACGCACTTTTTAAAGTGTCGGCAGGAAGGCTGTATGTTGTAGGCTGTGTGGCACTACGTATTAGGTTTAATGTGACGTAACAACCAACGCATGTTCCCACCTGGTTTCCACTCTTGCTTCTAATTACAGACTTTGCCAGATGGACGAACTCTCGTTCAGGGGTTTCAAACTTTTAATTATTTATTGACAAATCAAGCCAAAAAATACGTCACCCAACTTCAATGTCAATGGTACTAAAAACTGCAACGGTAGACTTAAATATGCTTTATATTTTTCTTTTTAAATATCGTATTCTATTTTCCCTCTAATCTGTGGGTGTGCGCGGCCACGCAGCAGTTTTGGAACCCTCACGTACTCTAATTAAAAATTCTTATTCTTACTAGTTATATTCCTCAAGTTTGAGGGGCATGACCTCCGCCTACCGCAACGCTTCATTTCCATTGACGATCCTTCGCCACTCACTCTTGCACTTCACTGTTGTGAAGGTCATCTGTAACAAGAGAGCTGTGGCATCCTTCACTTGGTCGGTCTAGTGAATCGGGGTAATTTCGCATCCCCCTCAAAATATTCAAAATAAATATTTGAAGAAATATCAAGAGTTTATTTCTTTACCATGTCTATTCCTAATATGGAACAAATACTTTTGTTACTCAGTTGCTCAACCTTTTTTTTCGAAGGCAGTAAGAGAGGAGGGAGCTAGGACAGTACTAGTGGTTAGCTAATCGCACCATACCATAACAAATATAATATTAATATTTAAATTATCCTGCGTATTTATTGGTTTGGCCTGATCCACGCAGAGAATCTCTCCTTTTAGAGAGAACACTAATTCATATATACATGTTGAAAAAACGGAACTGCAATATCCAAATGATGAATATTTTCACGAAAGAAAATTCCATATGGATTACTTATGTAAAAGAATATTTTAAATATGTATTCAAATATAATAGAAAAAAAATGTATGGAATTTACAACTGACGTTACTTTAATACTAAAGAAAGGAGTCGTGTTTTTATACTCTTCTGTAAGCTTTTTTTATGTTTATGGAGTGCATAATATATAAGATTTTCACTCTATGTTAACGGTATTTAAATTTGTGAAGAAATCAACATTTGCTCCGTCAAATTAAAAAAAATGGAAGGTACTCGTGATATTTTGTCTGTCAAAATTATGTTATATTATTTGTTTATAATACATTTTTATTTCCGTAGTGCAGTGGTAAACGTCGTTGGCTTCCGTTGCGGATATTACGGGTTCGTATTCCAGTACTGACTGTTTCATAAATCAATTTTTCAATCAATGTATGTATTTCTGTTCGAAGACATGGATGTTTTTAATGTCTTACGCTCACTTTTCTCCATCCGATGCCGAAACCGGGGCGATTCCAAAGTTTTTAGCTAACCACTTTTCCTGTACTGTCAAGATACCACGATATTAGGATGCCATTCACTCCACATTGGAAGCATACAAAATGACTACTTGTGACATTTGTAATATATGTCGGAATACGATTCCAAAACTGTTGCTTGATGTGATTAAGCGGTAGATATGGATGCTGGTGATGATGATGGTTGATGCTGTCCAGTGTCGGCGGGTTGATGACAGGTATAACGATGGGACCGTTGTTGTGTCGCGGATGACGGTCGATACAAAATTTCCTCAAGTGTTTTCTGATTGTTTATTTATACTGTCTCTGTGATCCAGTTTCACCACCCCCTCTGCCCTCTCGCGCGGTGTCAGCAGAAAAACAGATGTCAGTCAAATATTATTGCAAGCTTACCGAAATCTGTAACGTCGTGTCCTGTCATAGGTATATTATTTATTAGTAAACATTATTAATTGACAAATAATAATGCTTACTAATAAGCGTAATGTTTCGGTGGCGGCGAGTATTCATATTTTGAAACCTGCAGAGTCAGGTCTAGCCATAAATACCCCCTTTCTAAAAGTTGAGAGGTAATCTCGATAAAATTTGCTGCAGGATGATAATGTGGATATGAGTAGCAACTGCCATACGATTTAGTTTTCTGCACAGCGACGATTAATCTTGATGGTGCTGAGCGGTGCTCATGGTGCTGGTGCTAGTTGGTCTTTCATTGGGTTCCACGTCTGGTACCATAATACGGATTTGGAGCAGCATAGGATGGAGCGAGTGCGCTTGTATGCAGGTGCCGGTTAAATGGCAAGGTGTGCTTGGGCAGTGTACTGCAAGCTGGTGTGTGTGCTTGTAAATAGAAGCTGATGCTGATGATGAAGCACCGTATCTTGATGCTGGTGAACCATTTGCTAGTGCTGAGAGGTTTCTGGTTGACTCATGTCTTCGCGGTTGTTGAGGGTTGATTATGAGTCTGTCATTGAGAGTGGATCCCGTTGTTGCAAGTTGAGCCTGTTGTTGCAGGTTGAGTTTGTCTTCGCAAGTTAATCCGCAATTTTACTCTGCTTTTCAACAACCAACGATCACAATGAGACTTTGACATACTTTTCGTTGCTATGACGACATCACAGTTTACACATTAATTAACTTTCGGTCAATCAGATTCTCGTAGAAAAAGTCAATTGAGATACCATCATTAGGAGGCCATATGCTCCACATTTGGAGCAGACATGATATTAAAATAAAAAGAAGACCACCAAAGATTGCGAATGTAAGTCCTAGACATAATAATCTTGACACAATCTTTATTTGTTTTTAATCCTTTTATTTTTTTGGCACTGAAGCATTGACGACAATCAATAATAATTGACAGAATGAATCATGCATTTGGCATCATCAGGCATTCGAGCACACAAATGAACTCAATCTGACAGTTAGTTAATACTTTATATCGTTTATATATTATATAGGACAACGTAAGAAAAAATATAACCTCTAAGTCTGGCAACTATACTGACATGAATAAATTTTAATATTGATTTGATTATAATGACTGGAATTCCTCAAGATGCCGAAAGACGAGACCCAGGTCGTTGGGGTTAAAATTCATGAAAATGTAAAGATTCAGATTTAATATTGAAATTTCAGCGTGTCGTTCCGTTTGTTTGGCGTCCGTGGCGCAGTTGGTTGCGTCGTTGGCTACGGCTACGGATGTCTCGGGTTCAATTACCGGTGCGGACAGTTTCATAAATTGAGTGTTTGTGATGTATAAGCCTCCCTCTTCACCCACACATCCGATCCTCACGTGGCGAAGCGAGATCGATTAGTTAATCACTAGTCCTGTCCTAGCTCTATCCCTCCATCCCTACTATCTTCGATAAAGAGAGACTCAACAACCAGCTCTCATAGAAAAATTCTGTCGAGATACCTCCATTAGGAGACCATATGCTAGACGTTTGGAGCGGATATGGAAAAAATTTCAACGTGCAGTCTGAGTCGACATTATCGTAAATTAATTACAAGGTATAACAAACAATTGGTTTAAGAACTATAACAAGAATTTATAGATTATTTTACAAATTATATGGAAACGAAATTAAATAGTTTTGAATCAAAATGTGAATGAAAAATTAATTTCATATTCGTCATTCTGTACCATATTGCCTACATTGGAAACTTGTACGTTCAAATAATATGTATTTATATTATATAACGTTTCTCATATTACTCTCCCTGACCAATATTATTCCATCACCTTTTTCTTTCTTATACCAATCAAACAATTACCGGATTTCTATCTCGAGGGAGTGAAGACTTATTGGTTTTCTATTAATAAAACGAGCCTTCATACACTCACAAGTATCGTAATTATCTATTATTCTCTCCAACTCACCTCTAAGTGAAACAATCTCATCTTGGGTTTTTCATTAATTCTTCCATTGTTACAAGTAATGGACTTTGATTAACCTAAGATAAGAGAGGAATCTTCTTTACCTTTGATTTTTATAGTAATTTTATCAATAAACGCGTTTATATTTAAGCTAACTGAAGGACTAATAAACGGTTAATACATACTACTTTTTAGAAACATAAGAGAATGTTTTTTTAAAGATACTGTAGGAGCAGCATACCCTATAATTATATTGTAAACGAAAAGTGCTTTATATTTTTGAGAGACTTGGTGATAATTTTGTGGAAGGATAGAATAATATTGGAAGTACAGGTGTAATGGATAAAATAGTTTTCACTCAATACAAAAACTCACACTTTGAATGCGATAGTTGCACGAAGCTGTAATGAAATGTCACTTATTATTGTATCCTATATTTGGCTGCACATAATGTCTTTGCTCCGCGCATTAGAATACATTACACAAACCAAACTAGACCAACCCTAACATAACCTACTGCAATTTTTATGCTCTGAATTGTTATCTACGTGGCCGAAACTATTTCCAGACAATTTTTATTCTTAAAACTTGATCTTCGCATCGGTCATTCGAGTCACCAGTTGCAAGAGCCGTTCGGATGATTAATGCACTGCCTAGAGAGCTGAATATTTTCAGTACTAAACTCTGGGTATTGTTCTCCAAATATTTGTTCCTTGTAAATGTCTTGTTTTTATTAGTACTATTGTTTTCAATTGTTGTTATTATGTTTGTGCATGGCGCATTGGCGTCAGCTGTAATGCCATGCATTTCAATTTTCTTAAATTTACAATAAATTAATGAATAAACTTTTAAAAGAATCCGTGACTAAGTGCAAACTATTAAAATCAAAGTTTGAGTGTACTAAGTTAATACTATCTAATCCAAAGTGCAAACTATCGGAACGAAAGTTCAAGTGTACCAAGTGAATATTATCTAACTCAAAGTGCAAACTATCGAAATAAGAGTTCAATTGTACCAAGTGAATACTATCTAACACAAAGCGCAATTATTTATAACCCGAAAAGTATTACATCATATTTACATTCCAATTGAATGTATAATTTAAAACATGAAATTACACTTAATGATCAATCCCGGAATCTCAGAATTGAGAAATTTTGAATGCCGAAATCCTAGGATTATAAAAGGGGTCCAAGATTGGATGCCCTAACTTGAATCCCTACCTATAATATGGTTGCCTGGTCATAACACGTGATAAGGAATGTAATGTGGAGCATCCATAACCTCAAAAAGGTTTTAGTATTATTTTGAGTATTCCAAATACATTAACGTATAGTTAATTCATTTTACCACAAAGCTTTCAGTTGTGTCATATAATAATCTCTCAATAACTCAGATTTAAATTATTTCAACCATCAGATGTAGATCAGAGATTATTTTAAAATGAAAAATAGTTTTTTGTAAAAAGTATATTTCAATAAAACACTAAGCGTTAATTAATTGCAAAAAATATATTTAAAGAATTATTTCACCATTACGAAAAAAAAACAAATAAAAACTCTTCTCCTGAATAATCATTTTACGTTCACTTTTATTTTCAGAGCCGTACTGAGGGGGTGGTAATATAAATCTAAAATTTAATAAAGCCTGTAAAATAAAAAGCTTAGCAAAATTGCTATTTCTTCGTCGAGTTTAAATGAGAAACTAATTACTTTCCCGTTACGATTTTTTAACTCTCAGAATCAAATAAAAGCACTCCGTTTAACTTAAGCACCATACAGATTTATTTATTTATTTTATTATAAGCTTATTTATTATAAGTATAACTCTAGCAGTAGTCTGATTGCAAAATAAATATGAATTTAAAATTCGTCATAATTTTTTTATTACGTGCTGTGAATATTAACAGATATATCATGACGAAGATTCCTTGTATAATTATTGTTTATTTTTTGAAAGCAAAGTGGTTAACTTTGAACCATTGTAAACTTACTAACTTAAAATTCCCAATAATATCTCAAACCATAAAATCAGTATCAAATAATCTAAATTTAATTTACTAGGGCAGTACTTTAAGCCTCATTAAACTGTTGCCAGGTCATATTCCATAGTAAAATTATGGAACCTACCCAAAACTCAAGGAAAAAGAAAATTTCAAATTCACACTATCGTTACTGATCGCTTTTCCATCCGTTCATTTTATACGGCAGTATCCGGTGGCGTAATAAATGTTACGCGTATGTACAGTTTTTTTCTTAATTGGCAGCAGGTCGGTTTTGTGGTACAGTGGTTAACGACGTTACAGATGTATCGGGTTCAAATCCCGGTGCGGACAGTTTCATGAATTGATTTTTCAATCGATTTATGGATTTCTATTCCTACGAACATGTCTTTCTATTTCTATGACTACTTATGAATGTTTGTGATGTCAAAAATTCCCTCCCACTCATCCAATCCTAAAAACAGGGCATAGCGAAAGCGATTAGCTAACCACTAGCCCTGTCCTGGCCCTATATAAGGATTGTTCCTACTCTCTATTACTCCTGGCCTACTACTGAAAAAGAGAGGTTGAACAACTGAATAGCAAGCAGTTCTGGTAGAAAAATTCTGTTGAGATACCTCTATTATGAGAGGGAGTGGACATGGTAAAAAAAAATGGAAGCAACTACACAAGACTTGGTGGCGTGCACTCAAGTGTGCAAAAGATCAATCCCTCAAGATAAACCAAAATGAGTTAAATAACATAATTATGCAACCTATTCAACCACCCAAGTAAAAAAAAGGAAAGTCACACTTCAACTACAACGTGTATCTCGATTTGATTATGTACATCCTTTTTTATTATACCTACATAAGTAATACAAAATATAATTATGTATTTTGGTTTCTCTTCTTCCCGCATTTCGTAACTGCCGTAGACAGGAACAGATAATTTTGACAACAATATATTATTCTATTTTTCTGCATTATATTATAAAAAAATCAATATCAATCTATAAATAAAATCTTCTGAATAAAAACAAAAGTATTGTCTGATAATAATTTAAAAAATCATTTCCATACCCAAAAAACATGCAAGAATATACTCATTTCAATTGAAGCAATAATGGACACAAATTTAATATTAAACCTGAAATCAATCCCTGGATTAAATGATTCAAAAATCATAAATTGCGGAATCCAGGTATCATAAAAAGTGTCCGAGATTGGATGCCTTGGTCATAACGTCATGCTGAATCAATTACTGATTGTTATTGGTATATTTTTTCAAATGATTACCATAAATAAATTAAAGTTAATTATGTTTGTTAGTTTATTTGAATGATCTTAATGAAAATGAGCCAGGATAATTTTCGTATGGGTCATTAGGTTACAATAAAGAAATCATTTCAATAATCTAGTATTTTAATAAACGAAACATGAATAAATATTGTTGTCTCTAATTATATTTTAGCGGATATATTATATGAAGAATCAATAATAATTTAATCACCAAACTTTTTCGTTTTCGGAAAGTTATATTAACGTACTTTTGAATTGGCTGCGGGAGTGCTTAGGCGTGGGTAGGTTATCATGGTTTACTTAAGTGAAGCATCGTTCTTTAAGTCAAAATATTAAAAATTCTCAACAATTAGTTCTGAAAAACAAAAAAAAAGCTAGACTTTTTATTGTTTTATATATCTACTCCACGACTGCTTTCTATTGTTGGCATTTCGGATTTATTAAAATTTGGTAAGTACCTTTTTTTCTTAAAAATATTAAAATTATTTCAACATATATACGGCTTTAAATCTCAAAATGATTCAGACTAAAAAACGTTATTAAAAATTAATATAATGAAAAGACATGTGAAGAATATATTCCACATTTTTTTTTTCGAAATAAAAAATCTGGTTTCACTTGATCTTCGTGAATTTGTTCAACAAGTATTTTGAATATTATTTATTAATATATTTGTAAATTAAAATAAGAAAACATAAAATTACGAATGATGACAATGCGCCATGCACTTACAGTACATTTAACAAGAATAATAATAATAACAATAAAAATAAAGAGAACAAGAAATATTATTAACAACTTATACAAGAAAAAAATATCGCAGATCTCATTGCTGAAAATGTTCAACTCCCTAAGCAATGCATTAATCAGCCGAGCAGCTCTTGCAAGCTGGTGACTCATAACCAACGTGAAGATCAAAAATTGTTTGGTTATGGTTTCATTCGTGTATTTGTGAAACATTGGGATAGTGTAAGTTATAGTATTTTTTTGATAATTTCAGAATTCTAAGCTCGTGAAGAAGAAGAGAAAACTGCTTTATCAAAAACTATCTTCGATTAGTAACAATTTAAGATCGTAGTTATAATTTATTATCAAGCTATGTAACAATTATTGGTTTCAAATAATGAAATGAAAAAGAAAGAAAATTATTATTCTATTATTCCACTGGTTGTGTTACTAAATGTGACCCGTGCTTAGCCTCTATGCGAAGCATCTTCAAACTAACTATATTGCAAAGTTATTTATTTATAAGGTCAACAATAATTCTAATACTTAACCTAAAAATATACTGTGGTTGATTATTTCCTTCTGTAAAACTTGGGGAGGGGGTTTGACACAAGCGACAAGAATACTAATAATTACCATAGATCATAGAGGAAAATCCCAATTCAAATAAATTGAATATTAGTCAGCCAAATGTCCCATTGAAATTTTATTTCCTGATAATTCATAACCGTTAATATTTTTATTAGATACTAAAAACCCACACTATAATCCTACCCAACTTAACGTTAAGAATTAGATAATCATTGTTTATCTTAAAAATAAATAACCTTGCGATATAGTTAGTCTGATAGTGATTTTAAAAGGGACTAGACACGTGTCACATTTAGTAACACAGTCAGTGGAATGACAAAATTATAAAATCTAATTGTATTTTGCTGAAACATAAGTTTAGTATCGTCAGTTTTTTTTTTTAATATCATTGGATGTTGACAATACCTGAAGGGTTGAAAGTGAATTCACTGAGAACACGAATTCGGCCCAGTGGTGATTGCTGGGAGCCCGCATACCTTAATTCGGGATAATTATGGAGTTCAACAACACCCCCGACGTATCCCAAGCCGACAAAAACCTTTCACGAATAGCATTGGGCAGGAAAACTTTTTCGTTTATCACTGTTTGTCTTATGCAAGTGTCATGTTTTCTCAAAGGACTTTTCTCTATTTTTATAACAGAGTTTGCTCTCGTTATTTTCGTACCTACAGTTATTACGTCTCATTAACACTGTTTGATGCCATTACTTCCTTTTCATTTTGAAAACAGTTTGTTTCAATGGGAATTTGATATTTAAAAATGAACATTGGTTAAACTTGTGCATCTTGTCACTCACTATTTGATAAATAAATTTTATGTTCTTAGATTTATAGAGAATATCACTTTTAAGATGTAAACTGTCAATTCCTAGCTGAAAGGCATTATATTTTAAAAATAAAACAAAATTTGTTTGTACTACTTTCACATGTTTACAATGATCAGCACCGGTCTCGCTCATCACGGGTATTATCAACTGATAAAATTACAATCATAACAGGGCTATTATATATATTAAATTGAATGTTGCCAATTTCAAGGCATACAAAACAGTTGTTTCGTGATCTAAGACCAGAATTTACAGGTAATCAAACAAATTATTTATGAAAAAAATTAGGTAGCTTGCAATTAAAATGTTATAAACCTCTTACGAATCAATAAATACTAATCTTAAATCAAAAATAAAGCCACATTAAAATTTCATTAACTGAACAAAATATAATGAGTTTTGACTAATGCGTAATATATTCATTAAGCAAAATAGCAAATTGGGAAATTTTTGAATGAAATTAGTGAACCATTTAAAAATAATGAAATATTACTTACGTAATTAACATTAACACTAAGCAGCCATGATAAATGAGGTATAAAAATCAGAAAGGAGCATCCAAAAGACATCTAAGAAAAAGAATATAAAGAATATTTTAGTGTTTTCATGGCAGTGTTAGTCATTTTTCCAGTTTATTCCATAAAAGTTTTAAAATACAACATTCCATGATGTGACAAAAGATTACAGATGCCATTTTATTGATAACTTGTCATAATAATATAACATTGTTACTATATAAGTAGTTGGCTTCTTTGAGAAGTAACGTCAGCCCAACTATATTAAAAGGATATTTCAAGGTCAAAGATAAACAATGATTCTAATTCTTAACTTAAAAATGAAAAGTATGATAGGATTATTCCTTCAACTGCGTGTGGATATTAACTAATCTATTTATCGTTGACTGAAATAAAGAAAGTTTAGAATGAAAGAAAATAAGAATGAGGCAAGTTACCATCATTGTTTACCTTAGAAATAATTAAAATTTCGATAAAATTAGCGTGAAGCGTTTAGTAACACATTCCGTGAAATAAGAAAGTTGTGAGATTAAATTTTATATTAAAAATTAATTTCCACAAAAATACCCTCGAATCCATCGAAAACGAGCAGTTTTCTCATTTAAAAAGTCGTGAAAAGATGTGATCTCTTGCCATTTGGCAATAAAACATCTATATTATGGAAAGGAAAAATAACATTGCCATAATAACGTCAAAATGTAAGCGTTCTCTATTTCGTGCGCAACTATGTAATATATACTAGTAATTTATAAAACTTTAATAATTGAGTCACGCATCAAGTGCTCACGCCAAAGGTTTAATCTGCTCGCCTAAATTGTATGTTTGTTTATTCAATATCACTATGTGTTAAGTCTTGGTGTGTTATCTAACAAGTGAAACTTCAAAAATTCGGTTAAGTTAAAGATGTTCCTGAGACCTTACAGCTGCAGACAGCGTTTACTGTTAGAGGTTTGGCATAACGTATACCTGCTTGAACATGCGGTGAGAAGGTTTAGTAAGCAAACTGCAATGTTACCTGATAGAATGGTAAGCCATACATGAAACGAACGATTATTCTGAATAGACTTACAAACACACCAAGCCAGATACTGAATATGAAGTATGTATTTCTATTTTGTTTCTACCGCTCAATAAATGGAGAAAAGATTCAAATGTGTTTACCAATTTATCCTCGAATAATATTATGTTGTGTGCATTTTGGGTTTTTTTATAAAACAAAGCTTTAAATAAAAGTAAAATTATTATTCTACTCTTTCTATTTGATTAATGATTAATTAACTCCACCCATCTTTCCGTATGCTCTCCGTAGACAATAACTTTCAATCAGTTCCCGTTAAAAAAATCTGTTGAACTGCTTTATTTTTATTAAGTTTAGGTGCATCACATTGGGGGTAAAAGCAGCATGAAAAAAATAAATATCTATACCTCAGTTCTAAGGTGTAACAACTCAAAAATTATAGTTCTGACATAAATATAATATTATATTTTAATTGATCGTATTAATTACTTCCTTTATTTATTTAATATTGTTTATATTGGTCCAAATGCAGAATTTCTCATTCTTATTGAAGCCATCGATGCATTTATCACGATTCAATTATTAATATTCAACGCTCCCCCAAAGTAAAAACGAAATACGGAAATAAAAATGACAGTCTTTGAAATAGGTGCCAATTTACCTGAAAAACATTTAATAATAATTCGTAAGTGTTGTGACAAGTTGCGCGAATATTTATAATGAATAATTTATTTTTAGTATCAATCAACAAAAATGGAAACGACGATAAACATTTTTGTGGGGTGTATTTTCTGTATTATTAGTCATGAGTTCGAGTGAAAAAAAAGAGTTTGTTGAAGCTACCGTAATATGCAAAAAAATTACAGTTCTTCAATTTTTCGTCATTTTTCATGTGACGTTTGACACGCAGCCTCACGAACAATCTGCAAGTTCATGCCTAACTCTGGAGGCACCATTACATCAAACTTTACGATGCGCTGAGGCCTCCAAACAACTCAGAATAAATTAAGTTCCATTTGGGGTTGTATTTTGCACCTCTAAGTGAACTCCTGAATAGCCACGATTCAAATTTGTTTTAATTAAGAGTATGCGCTCATTCATTTTAATTCTCTGAAAGCAAGCAAATGTTCAGTAGACATAGAAGATTTTTACGAATGCATTAAAAAAAAATAAATAATATTAAGTTGATTTTATTATGTGATATGTTTGAAGGGTGGCTAGACTGGCTAGAGGTGAAGAGATGTAGTTTTAGTTAATTATTTTTCTCGTTGATTATAGAGGAAATCTTAACCATAATTGGACAGTAGTTATGCAGAAAATAGCAATTTCCACAAAAAAATGAAATATAATATGGATAATGTGAGTAAAGTTCTACTCTAGATTCTGTTGAAAATAACTTTAATGAAAAAGTAAAAAACTATAGAAATATTGTGTCGCCAGACACTCGGGTAACAGTCACACTCTGTACTCTATTTACAATTAAAGTAAACTGAATTTTTCAATATAAAACTCTCAGTTGGTCATATTCTACATTTAATAGAAATAAAATTTAACTATCACTATATATCAATATATATATAAATAAATGTTTGTTTGTTTGTCCCTTATGCATTCCTATAACATTCATTCGATTTCAATGAAACTTTGGTGAGTTGTTGTGTGCACACCCGTGAAGGTTTCTGAAAAAAAATCTAGAATCTAAAAAAAAGAATCAAATAGGCACGTACAAACAGTACATCTCGGAAAACCTTCTGATTTGTTCGTGTACGCACCAGACAAAAAAACAAAAAATATTGTGTATTTAAAGGCACTTCAATAAACAGAATTAAAACGCAAAAACTTTTTTTCTTCGAGTGGCATTGCATCGCATGCCGGGTAATCGTTAGGTTTTTATATAAATAATACTTCAGAGCTGCGATATTCTTACATTTTTTATTGATCGTGGTTGTAATAGTGCCACTATGTCAGCTTGACATTATTGTGGATCGGCATTTAATTTAGTATGACAATAATAAATTAACTTAATTCCCTGCCCGTGAGGGGCATTTAATTCTTAATTGTAGCCTCACCATAACCATTACGTGTATTTAAATTAATTATTGTGTATTCATCATATTTCTTTAAATGTTATATTAATATTTTTTATTGTCACTGTATATTATAAATAATTATTGTGGACTTAATGTATCATTGAGAAGACATGATATCCGGTGTGATACAAACAGGTTCATCGCATTAAAAAAAATTATAATACAATAACAGTAGTTAAGTGTTTGTTTTCGAATAAGACAGGAGGCTCACCACTATTAAATTTATTTTACTCGGTATTTTCATCTCCAAACATTAGTAATAAATTTGTCTTTATCAGTGTTATGGTAATTAGTACTATTTGACACGCCCTGATATTTTTGTTAGCATTTATTTGTTTCTTGGAAGGTTGGAGTGATCCAAGAACGGCATTCGAACACTTTTAATATCGCAATGCTCCGAATAATTTTTAACTTATGTTAGCTAGCCAAACCGGCTTATGGCCATTAAAAATCTAACCGACGAGGGCCTATAGCTGAAATTAGAAAGCAGACGCTGTTAAGGAGCACGTCCGCTGAACGGGTATATTATAGACAACAAGGGGTGCAACCTACAGTGGTTGAGGTTTGATTTTCAGTTTGGCAGAGGTGGCCCTCGGAGCCGGCCGGCGTCGCAAGTGATTATAAATTGTTTTTGTTTGTTTTAAATTTGGACTTAATTTAAAATCGTTGTTGTGTCAATTGCATTATAACTTAAAGGTAAATTTATGTGTCAAGTAAAAGTAAATGTAGACTCAATTATATGTGTTACTGATATTTTGTGTAATAAACCACTGCATCTTCGTTAATTGAATAAGAGATGAACTGGATTTGAAATCGTGTTTGCTTGAGATCCTAGACCTCCCGGGCGTTGATAACCAAACATTTGCCTCTCATCGATTCGGTCTTCTCATATTATTGTTTGTGTCTTACTCTCTTTCCACGTCAGTAGAAAAAAAAAACCTACCCTAACTTTCATTTTCAATTTAAAAATTAGATTCATTGTTTACCTAAGAAATAAATACTTTTAAATAGCTATATAGTTAGTCTGAAAATGCTGATTAAAGAAGCAATCATCATATCAATTTTAATTTTATACTTTCAATTCTATAAAACACAAAGAAAAGTAAAGCACTTTACAAATTTATTTTCTTTTCTACAAAAATACCAGGATGGATCTTCATTTCCACAACTTAAGGAAGAACTGAATGCAGACAAAATTTATTGCTCAATTTTCAATGAAACGTACAAATGGTTGGCTGAACGTGTAACAATGTATCATATCTGAAATTTATTATGCACAAAACAATAACTTCTTGGCAATTAAGTTTTGTGGAAACTGCATCTATCGTAGAACTTTCATATATTATACAAAACTTTTGGTTTCAAGTTATAAATAATATAACTGCTCTTGGCAAAACTAAGCAAAGAAAATTATAATATCGTTTTCAAGCATTTTATTGTTTTATAAATTCTTTTTAATATCAAATTTAATTCGTTCGAATTGTTTCTTTTATTATTTTTTAAAACCGTGTGCGGTCTCAATGTGGAGCATATTATGGCTTACTAAAGGAGGTATCTTAACAGAAGTTTTCTGCAAGAGCTGTTTGTTATTTAATTGCTGAAATTTTTTTTCGAAGATACTAGGCATAGAAAAATAGGACTAGTGGTACGGAAATTACTCTCTCTACGCCGATTGATTGTAAAATCAATTTATGAAACTGTTTGTACTGGGATTCAAATCATTGTGATTCGTAACTGAAGCTAATCTAACCCAACGAATCATTGTTTACATTAGAAATAAATAAACTTGTGATATGAATAGTCTGAAGATTCTTCTTAAATATGCGAAACACGGTTACATTTAGTAACACAGCAGGAGTAAAACAAAGTACTGAACATTAATTTTATATTAAATATGAATTTACATAAATTTTACCGCTGAATCAATTGAAATTAATGATATGTGCTCTTGTTAAAAAGTAAATCCATCTTTAGTCTTTCAATTTAGTGTTTGAAAAGAATTATAATTGCGAATTGTTGTAATAACTATTTTACTTTCTATAAGATTATTTATGTTTTCTGTTAATAATTTAATTTAAGTCACAGCCAGTGGCATAATAAAGTGATCAATTTTAATTTTACATTGAAGGTACTTAATTTTATATGTCATTTATAATTTCGTAAATGCAGATTGGTTACATTTTTCTAGATCAGTTAAAATACTCAATAATGAGTTTAAGTATTAAATCGTGGAATACAAATTAAACGCCTGTTTCCATCATTGAAATAGCTTAAAATAAGGTCAGTATGTGCCACTTAATCTTTTTCATCTTTGACATTATTTCTGTGTCCTTTTCCTACTGGGCAGCTGATCCTTGTACTGGCAGAGCTTTTCTGCGAAGGCATTGTGTAAGATATTTTCACTCGTTCCGCGATCAATCAAGCTCACTGTTTCTTTTTTCTCTTTTCGCAACATCTACAGAGCTTTTATTGCTACGCAAGCCTAATTCTATTTTCACTAAAAAGCATTACAGAAACGCGATGTGAGCTTTGAATAGATATTTTAATGCACATTTACATGCCATTATAGTAAGGTTTTCTGAACAGATGAAATTTAATTTGTAAAAGAGAGAACGACTGATGTGGTATTGTGGTGAATGCTTAGTGCAAAGATTTCAAAATTGTAAACTTATATTTTTGAACCTTATTTTGTTTGTCCAGTTCTTAATTCCTCAAGACCAATTACGTTTATTGACCATCTCTGATAAAAGTGTTTCTGCGGTCATTCCTAAAAAAAGACCCCTTTGTGAAATTATTTTGCTACAGTACATTGGTTTCTTCTTCATGGAACAGCGTCAACTAGTGTTATCACATTTAATCAAACTAAATATGTTTTAAGGGGCTTGACGGAATCAATATCAAATTTTAATCGTTCAAGTTTTGTAAATTTCCATACTGCTTGTCAGCTGCGACTTCAGGCATTCCAGTACACGGATGAACTCAAACTAACAGTTATTGTATTTTCCCAGTTAAGGTTGAAATTCAAGTTCTAGGAAAAAACAGTACAGGAAAAAGCGGATAAGGAAAAAAGTGGACACGGAAAAAAGCGGACACGGAAAAAAGCCGACATGGGAAAAACCCCACACGGTAGAAAAAGAAGTATTCACATTTAAAATACTTCTTATCGTTTCATGAGTTTTTCAGCTTAAAAAATGTTAAAATCATATTTTTAATTTTAACAAACGTCAAATAATAATTTTCAGATACTCAGAACGTCCGACAACAAAGGACTCATTTGTTCCGTTCTATCTTTGTTTGAAAGTGTTGAGTTGTGGATAGATTGTATTGAGAAATTTACATAGGTTATTATTCGCTTTTTTCCTTTACGGTTTTATCCATTCACATTAATTCATTATTAAAATTAATTCAGATATCAGTGTAGTTCTTAGAAATATTGTTTTTTCATAATTTTTCTTTTACAATATATCGACACTCCCTACGTATAATTTTGTATCTGTAAACATGAGATTTTACAGGATTTCATTTCAAAGATTCATAACCCATTTTCAAAGTATTTATTTTTTAATGACAAGTAGAATTCGATAAGTTTAGTTACAATCAAATGCTGATATTTTCCGTTTATATTTATTGCGATTAGCTGCTTATCAGCTACAAATAATATGTAAATTTTTCTTAATTGGAAATACTACACGACGGTAAAAATAAACTATCGCTAAAACTAAAATTGTTTCATAAAAAAATACAAATATGTCGCTTATGATTAATATTGCTGAGTGGGACAGATCGGTTTTTGCTTTTCAGCACATCGTATGTAAGATTTAGTATTTTAACTTTTCTTTTTAAATTAATAAAAGATATATGGCATTACAGCTGTCAAACTTTGTGTCAAAATATTTTGAAAATTTGAAAGTCTTACGAGATAAACTCAATGAGACTAGGATGAGTCACTCATGTCCAAGATCACAAATTTTAATTTAAAAAAATCTATATTTTATATTGACCGTACTGGGCTTTGAACCAGGACCCACCTGATTACCTGATCGCTAGGCCAAATCTCTTACTACCAGACCACAGAGTTCGATAAGCCACAGCCAAGCGGTATTCGTAAAGAATTTTTTTTTCTTTTATTTAATTATTATTTAATAATATTTAAATTAATCTACTTCAAACATACCAGCAATTCAATTGCAAATATTACTTTCATTCACTTTGGTAGAACTAGATCAAGATAAGGTTCGGCACAACAAACCACATTTCTGTCAAGTAATATTACAATTCTATAAATTTGGTTGAGACCTTTTGAGGGCTGTGCCCCCCCCCCGGCATTACGGGCCACTGTTTGTAACAGCAACGACGAATAAAGGTGCATTCATAATTATCGGCAGACACCCAACGTGACAGACGCAAAGTATTTACACTAACAGACACACACTGTACAGAAATCTGTGCATCCGGAACCAAAAATCTTACTAATAAAATCTCTTTACATAAAAAATGTATTAACTGGTCTGCTTGCTGTAAAAGAACTCCTCCCAAACGGTGTACAGTAGCGACGTGAAATTTGGACATATCATTTCTATATTTACTGTGCTATTTTCAACATTCAATTCTTTTAAAATTATGAATGATTGGTGGACTTTAATTTGTGTTGTGTTGCATGATATTTTTAACATTCAACTTTCAACATTAACTAGCACTAAAACAATGCCATCACAACACCAACGTCTAAATGAACTAATATGAACGCACTTTCCAATGTGAAGTTGGGCAATAAATGCAGGTATGTATTTAAATTAGATTAATGCTCCCATATGTCATGAAATAAAAAAATGAAGATTACTATACAATGCATCGTAGTGCTCATACTATAAAATGAGTATTTTGATAAAATTCTTGTGGAACTCAAAATTTGGTTATTTTTAACCAATCACAACCGAGTTGTACTAAGTAAATTCTAATTCAATAAACGGTTGTCATATTTTGTCATAACTAGTCGAGTTGATATCGATTCTCTTTGTTTTGTTTTTAAAAAAATCAAAATATCTATTGCCATGATTGTTGTAAGCTGTACCATTTTATGCATTTTTTCATTTTCACCATATCATATTTTTTTTGTGATTAAAGACCTGAAATAAATAAAGGCATATTCAACTAATTATTTCTCTTCAAGATAACCTGTTTAAAATATTCATCCATTTCTTCGTCTGTAGAAAACGTACTACCTAGTCGTATATAACTTTTTCCTCACACGTGCTACAACCATAATATTTTTTCTTAAGCTTTGATCCTTTTGAAGCTTTTAAAATAACATTCAATTTTTGTTTTAAAAAATTTGAATAATTCGAAATGTTCAAAATACTCGACCAATTAGTATCTTTCATGTCGTGTCTGTTACGGTGAACGTATATAGATATGAATCGACCTTTATGTATAACGTATAGTTTCGTTGAGATTTATCGTAGTGCGCCTGTTTTTCAACAAATTTAACATCTATTCGTTTTGGGCGCAATAAATAGAGTGAAAGAGGGTTGAATGGGAGGGGGGAGGGCTGCGACTATTTGCGTGTTATTACTCTGGTTGGATTTATTGTAAATAGCGGCGCTCATGCCTTTTTGCTGGGACCCTTTTTACTATGGTGCAGTGTTGTAAAGGTTATGTGTTGTTTTATGACACAAATTAACATAATAGGTTTATGACGGATAACGTAAAAAAGTTTTTTGCTTCCTGGAGGTATGTACTAATATGAATATAAAATAGAGAGAGTGCTTGCTGAAGAATGGTTAACGACTTTTACCAATACTGGAGACTTAAAAAAATTATATGTGTCATGGAAAATTGTAAAAAAATAAATGTCCGCTCCCAATGTGAATCATTTGGCCTCCTAACATGATACATTAACATATGGTTTACTACAAGAACTGCGTGTTATTTAGTTGCTCAATCTCTGTTTTTCGAAGAGAGTAGGGATATAAAGATAAGGCTAGGACAGGACTAATGGCTCAATAATCGCTCTTGTTACGCCCCACTTTTAAGATCGGATGGGTGAGAGGGAATTTTAGACATCACAAACATCCATTCCTTTGAATAGAAATTCGTAAATCGATCGGATAAACAATTTAGGTCCTGTCAACTGTCTATAATGAGATTCAAAGTCGTCAGAACCGTGACCGACGTTAACCACTGCACCATGTACCCGACAATATGCTAATACTACATAGAGCACCTACTAATAAACATAGTTTTTCTTAAAATCTATTTCATCTCTGACTGAAAAATTCATGAAACTCAAAGTATTTTTTCAATTAAAATCAAAAATTTAAATTCGTGAAACTATCTAATTTTTAACTGCAGGGAAAACAAATTTCAGCTTAGTTGTTCACATTCACGCGTGCACTTGGTGTTTCGTTGTTTGCCACGTATGATAAACTATAGGTCCGAGATTGCAATATTTATAATAAATATCTATAATATTGTTAAAGGTTAATTAATCCCTGGTGGAAGATCATTATGTCATGTACATCAAACATTTTTCACTACATTTATTTTGTTAATTTCAATCTTAAAAAAGAATATGAAATAAACCAAATAGATATAAACAATTATTTATTCATATGTACTTATATATATATATACATTACAAAAATTAAATAATCATTATTTTACCACTTCTGAAATGTAAAGACCAATAAAAAATTGTAAACATTGGAAATTGGTAACTCAACCGAGTAAGTCCAGATAGAATTTATTTTGATAATTAATTGTTGACTCCGTAGTGCAGTGGTTAACCACCTTGGCTACGGTTACGAATGTCTCGGGTTCAAGTCCTGATGCAGACAGTTTCATAAATTCATAAGTTCATTCATATCTTATCAAATTCATATTTCATAAGCTTTTCAATCGATCTATAGATTTCTGTTCGTAGGCAGAAATGTTTGTGATGTCTAAAACTCCCTTCCACCCATCCAATAAGCCCCAAAAAACCAAAGTATGGCGAGAGCGATTAGCTTACCAGCAATCCTGTTCTAGCCTTATCCTTATATCCCTATTCTATTCGAAAAAGAGAAGTAGAGCAACTGAGTATTATGGAGTTTTAGTCGAAAAAATTCTATCGAGATACCTCCATTAGAAGGCCATATGCTCCACACTGGGAGCGGACATGGTAGTGAAAAAATTGTTTACTTTAGAAATAAATAACCTTTCGTCTGAAGATGCTTTGTAAAGAGGCGAAACATGTGTCACATTTAGTAAACTGCCAGCGGAATAACGAAGTTATTCATTTTAATTTTATATTAAACATCATTTTCCACACACTTACGGCCCTATCTATCAAACATATCAATGATTTTATTCGTTCAATGTTCGAAACCATTTTAGGTTTCATTATGTCTGCAAATAATTCCGATTATTGATATTATTGTATCATTTTTAGATTACAATACACAGTTAGGAACATCCGGTAATAATAATCAAACAGGGTTGCCCAAAATAATAACCTTCACTCTATCATTACGACATTATCATTCAGTATAATCTATGCATTATCACGATCATAGATAGATCGAATAGCCTGCCAGCAGTGGCAAATATGTATGGCCCTGAACGGTTTGTACATTTTTAATGACTTTATTTATCTTGGCTGGAAGTTGCGAACTAGAAGTTAAAAGGCGAATAGAGATGAATAAGGCTGCAGAGAATCTGAAAAGGTAAGACTATAACTAAATATAAAAAATGGGTCTAGTACGGTTGCTATTCTACTTCATATACCTTTACGGCGTGGAGACACGGACTCTTATAGCTAAAGACAAAAAAGCGGACTTGAAATGAAGTGCTGAAGAAAGATGCTTAAAATACCTTGTAGAGTCAAACACACAAAAGCATATATTTATGATAGACTATCAGCCGTATATACATGACGTCTATTCATCGTTTTTGGCCACATCAAACGGAAGCCTACTGACAACCTTGAGAGGCTCGTCGTCACAGGGAAAAGTAAAAGGCAGAAGAGCAGGCAAAAGGGTTCCTACTCACTGGAGTGACCAGATAAAAGACGCCACGTGCCTTTCCTTACCAATGGCTCTTAGAGCAGCAGTGCAGGTGCAAAGGAACGTCTAAGGAAATGGAGTTGTTGCGATATGCGGAGAAGAAGAATCTATTATATAAATTGTACCATTATCAAATGAATATTTTGTTTTCATACGCAATAATGTTTGCGAATCACCCAGCCGCAGACTACACTTTAAAAACTTCACATCATGAAAGCGTGCGAAAAATATTGCTGCGGGTAACGATATTTATTGTATGAAAAGAGAACGCTGGCCGACCGCAAAAACACACTCAAATATACAAGTAAAACGTGAAGCTTATAATTCAGCCAAAGCTCTATTTATGTTTTGACTGCGACGGTTATTTATTTCTGCCTGTTTATAACAACAAAACAAGTTTTTAAGACCCGCTGAAAAGCTTGCCAAGAAGCACAAATTTTAAAACATAAGTTTAGTGTCGCTTACTAGTACAAACTTATAAAGAGGACATTAACCCTTCCGTACTCATGGTGTAACAATATGTCACCTCGGCCTTTAAACCTTTAAATTATCTATGAAATAGTTCATGCAAAAAATTGAAAATTTTGCTATTTGTAAATAAAATAGTTTTACACATAATTGAAAATACATTATCGTTTACGTCTTCATTGTATAATTAATTATAATTTGAAAACTTAATCAATTTTACCATCGAAAAATACAAAATTATAGTATAGTAAATATAGTAACAATTAGTAAACAATCCGAGATGCATGATGTACCGTATGCAAATATTTTGTTTCAAACGGCACGAGTTTGTACTGCTATGAAAAATTTCGATTCTTGCGTCTTTCGATAATTTCGCATAGTTTGATCTGTATTTGAGATTTTACACACAAAATATGGCATAAAATAAATACTTAATACTACATGAAACCATATTTCACTTTTTTAAATTGTCATTTCGCTTTATGAATGCGTTTATATGACAAAACCCGCACGGTAACGACATGTGACTGCATAAGATTTGAAAGGATTTTTTTAGCATCAAAACGGGAAGGTTAATTAATACTTTTTGCCATTGTATTATAGTCTGACTATAAAACAACCTCAGTAAAAAATGTAACCATCATCATCACAATTTTTTTAATAAAACACAATTTGTTTGTACTACTTCCACATGTTTATAATGATCAGGACTGTTTTCACTCATCACGAGCTGATAAAAATATAATCATAACAAGGCTACTTATATAAAATTGAATGTTTACCATTACAAGGTATATAAGACAGTTGGTTCATGGTTGATTTGTCAGAGGTTCTTAATTGTAGACTATTCAATTTCATTTATATATATAATTTTTTTGATTATCTGTAAATTCTTGTCATAGTACATGAAACAACTGTTTTATATAATCTTATATTTTATACAATTTTTATATAATGGCTCTAATAGCTCTCACTACGCCCCGTTCTTAGGATTGGATGAGTGGAAGGAAATTTCAGACATCACAAACACCCATACTCACGAACAGAAATCAATAAATCGGTTGAAAAATAAATTTATATATCTGCCCGTACCGGGATTTGAAACGTACACTTCTATAACCGTAACCAGCGACGTTGATCACTGCACTACGGACCCGATAATAGTTACTATGAAATAAAATATTTAAATTATCTCTCAATTTTATAAACCGAAATTAAACTTTTAAGGAACGATTAAAATTTTAAAATGCTATTTTTCACGTGGAAGCTAACTTTTTGCAATGTAAATTTAGATATACCGTTTCTAAAACATGTCTGCAAAGCGGAAATTTGACGACACGTGTTGACAGGTGTGTACACATAAATTTTACACGTAGAATATCGATTTCAGAAAAACATGTCGGCCAGTCAATCTGAAGTAATATAATACTTACATTTGTGAGACGATATTCGTCACATCGTCGTCGATTTTTTCACATATGTGTAATGGTTGCTTAAAACAAGTTTCTCCAACCGTTTCTATTAAAACCATATTTAATTCTCCATTCTTTGAGTCCGGTCCGTGGTGCAGTGGTCAACGACTTTGGCTTTGGATCTCACGGATTCGAACTCCAGTACGGAAAGTTTTATTAATTGATTTTTCAATCGATTTATGGATTTTTGTTCGAAGGTGTGGATGTTTGTGATGACTAAAATTCTCTTTCGCACCCATTTCAAAAAGAAGGCATAGCGAGGGTGGTCACTAGTGCTGTCATAGTCCATCCTTCTATTAGTACTTGAAATATGGAGGTTGAGCAACTGATGAAACAAGCATTTCCCGTAGAAATACTCCTGTCAGAACTAGTTCATTACGTTAATTTTGACGATGGCGTAAAGCTGAAATAGCTATCAACTAACTAATACAACTTTGTAGTTAATAGTTTGACACTTTATCCTATTATAATGGGTTCTACCAAGTAAATGCTCATTCAATCAATCAAAACTCTTAACATGTAGTTTAAGTAATGTTAACTACAAAATTATTATGTATTTGACATTTCAATAAATGCCAATTCAATCAATATTTAAAAAAAAAAGTTGAAGGATTGAAAGTTGCTCTAAAGTTTCATTCGTCTAGAATTTTTGGTTATTATACAATAATTTTATTTCATGTCGACATTCTTTATTCGCAATGATAAATGAAATAATATCTTACATGCCACCCGCAGTTCATTTTAAATTTTCAATGTAGCGTTTCTGTCGAAAAGTTTTACCTGGACTGGTATAGGCAAACGCCGTTGACGACTTGACTATAGTCCAGCCTTTTATCTTAATAGTATAAAAAGTTTTCGTAGCAGTCGTAACAACAGGTAAAATATTACGTATTCAAACATTTTAAAATTTGCTTCAACAAGTGTGCTAAAACAAATCGGCGTAGCGCTTGCCTCTACGAAGGTTGAATAACGTAAAAAATAATAATAATACGACAGAAGCCTGCGTCAATATAGAACATACCATGGAACGAGTAAGTGGAGGAGGTGGTTCGGAGGCTCAGCGTGCAGCCCTAAATGCTCCGCGTCTCCCTAGTCATAAATCTTCAATTATATTTCAATTTGGCAGCCGTGGGCGTAGACAGACGTCAGATTGAAACAGTTCCAACCGACTCCGTGAGCGCAGATTCTCTATGGAAACTCATTTAAAAATTCGATTTCATTTATGAGGCTCTCATGCGTCTCAAATGCATGAAAAATAGTTTCAGAATCTGCTTGGAGTATTTTAGTTTTGACAGTTTTGGCTTCCATTTCAATGTTTGGGCTTAATTAAATTTTGTATAGTGGGATTGATTTGTTTTGCATGAGAAAATAAATTGTTTGGTACCATGTGGCGTATGAAATTAACAAATTTTGTAGAAAGTTACATCATTACCTTTTTTAAACGAAATAAATCTCATACACTATTTATCATTGATATTTTATGCATAAAAGTGTATGGCAATGGGCTTAAAGTATTGCCAAAAAAAAACATATTCCCAATAAAAGTATCGCACAACAAAACTTCTTGTTCAAGACCGGAATGCCTACATTTTTGTAATGAAGCCCTTAGGCCCTTAAGCGTAATGTCTCAAACAATTATAAAATTAAAAGACTTAACCCTTGCAAGAAGCTCATGTAAATAACACAAAGTCAATAAAACGTCAATGCATTTACTTCACTCAAATATATGGTTCACTGAATAAAATTCTTTTTGAATAAATTTTTTTATATGTCTATTAATAAAGTTGATCTCTGCAGCGTTATCAGTAAAAGCTCGGTTTAGTGGTAAGAAGGTCCCGTGTTCAAGTAAAAATTAAAATCTAATACGAGTTTTTTTGACGTAATAAATTTTTGATTAGATAACTATAAGATTTTATATTATTAAATGGAATTAAAATATTAGGCAGTGGTACCACTTTTGAAATTCAGTCAATGCGCTTTGTGTGCACGGTGCGCAAGTAGAGTGTGTTTGTGTCTGTTATGTGTTGCACTGTGTGCTCCGGTAGAGAGATAAATCAAGACACACGTATTTTTTAAACCATGTCCACTCCCAATGAGGAGCATATGGACTCCTAAATGAGTTATCTGAAGAAAATTTTTATGAGAACTGCTTGTTACTCATTTTCTCAACTTCTCTTTTTCGGAGAGAATAAGGGTAGAAGGATAAGGCTAGTACAGGAATAGTGGCCAGCTAATCGCACTCGCTACTCCCCGTTTTTGAGATTGGAAGGGTGGTAGAGGATTTTAAACAGAACAAAAATCCATGCTTTAGAACAGAAATCCACAAATCAATTGACATTCATTAAACGGTCTTTTCTGGGACTCGACGTTGCCTACCGCACCACAGACCCGGCTGAAATTTTATATTTATATAATAATTAAACTACCTATCTTAAACTGATTTCATTCCGGTATATTTAAAAACTTGTATCCCTTTCATGTTTTATTGAGAAAACAAGATTTGTTGAAATAAAATAACTTAAATTTTCCATTGCATTCAAATATGATTTTTCTCCTATCTTTCATTTCAAGTAAATACGAAACCTAAGTAAAGAATAAATAAATCAATCGAAAAAAGCAATATTTTTCTGCGTCCTTAAGTTCGAATAAAAAATCTCTGTTGCTTATTTAAGGTTGTGGATTCTTTTTTATTGATGTCCATTCAATTTATTTCCAACGACCAGTGTTCATTATTCTACTAGAGTTCATTGGCGTAGAAAAAAATGCTCTCCATTGCCAAACAATTAATAAAATAATTTAAAATATCGAAAAAGGTTAAAGTTTAACGAAATTGCTGTACTGAAACAGCAATTGAAGAAATTAGAAAATCCACGATGAACTGCATATATTCATTAATTGAGATCACCAACAAACTAATAACTTTAAGGAATTAAATCATAATGTAACACTAAATGAAATATTAATTAATTAAATTTAAGATATTGACAGAAAGTGCTTGACGGAATTTCAATATAAAATTTGAATCGCTAATACTTTGTAAATTTCCATACGTTTTGTCATTAACGATTCGGGTTTAGCTCTTCGTAAAATAAATATACATGCATACAGGCATGAACGTGTTAAAATATTGCATCAAAACATGGCGCCATAATAAATTATAACTTTAGTAATTTTAAAAATAAATATTGCAAAATAATTTGTTGATTTCAAACGAACAATTTATCTCCCTAACTCCTCTTTACTGTAACTCTTAACGTGAGATGAATTCGTATAATAATCATACATTATTTCAGCAATCAATACAATTAATTAATTAGTATTCTGTTACCCTAACAAAACATGTAACAGTGGTATATTTTTTCTCAGTTATATTTTTATTATAATTGGTTCTTATGCCCACCTAGTAATTGTACTTGTATATGCAATTATCTTCTTAATTGAAGTTCAAATTCATTATTATCAAATAATTATTAAAATTAAGTCAGTGTAAAAGTTAATACGTCATTCAATTTTTTTTAAATAAAACACAATTCATTAGTACTACTTCCACATATTTATAATGATCAGCACCGGTTTCGCTCATCACGAGCATTATCAACTGATTACAAATGAATTGTGTTTTATTTTTTAAAATATAATGTCTTTCCACCAAGAATTGACAGTTAACACCTTAAACGTCATTCAATATTGATTCTCACTAAAACTATTCATAATGTCATCATTTTTTTACTGGTTACTTTTAATAAAATTAATGACTTTCAATAAACGTGTTCTATTACATATTCATTTGTTTTTAAAAATTGGGTGTTCAGTCTTTCGCCATTCATTTCTATATCAAAACCATTGGTGACTATGAGATGTTGAAAGAAAACTAGGGTTTCTGGGTTATAGGCTTTTGACAAAACTAATACTTAGTATAAGCTTAAAAAATATTATTGAAATACTATATTTTGTACTGGAGAGGAGGGTAAATAAGAAAAGAAAAAATGTTTATATAAAAAGTCTCAGAATAACAGGTGAACGCGGTGTGTGTTTAAAATACGGCACTGTCGATTGTAGGGTAAGAGCTTTATTAGTGGGGGTGCGGAGAGAGTAGAGGAGGCTCTGAAGGGTTGGCTCTTCCATTTCACCGATGGAAAAATTAATAACGCTGCTGAAAAAATATGTGGGGGTTGGACAGGCAAGAAAGTGAGGGGAGTTGACTGCTACCAAGTTACGAGAGAAATATAGTCGCATTATAGGAACTCCTAAGGTACACATTTCACCAGGCATTTTATAAGCACTTCGTTTAAGAATTAAAAAAAAAGTTATTGGTGATATTTTATAGACTTAACCTTTAACTTTGACATGTGAAATTTTTATCACAAAAAATAATATTTTATAAAATTATTTACCGATTGTAATAGCACTTACTAACTATTTAAATATATTTTAAGGAAATAACGATTATGGTGTCGAGGTGGACGACGAGCTCAATCACATGAAACATAATAAAAACATATACCCGAAAAATGATTACTATTTATTACTCCTATTATTTTTTGAGATTTCTTTGTTAAAATCGTATATCATAGAATTTCTTGTTGCCTAATTTTTTAAAAAAAGTAAATTCAGTCAAAAAAGTGCGAGAAAACGAATTTGTTGGTACATTTCAAAAACCTTTATAGAATCGTTATATTCAATAAATTGCACATTCCCTTCGCATCAATTTCTTAAAAATACTTTGCTCCACGGTTTTGTCTCAGACATCAAATCTCGATAAACTATAATAAATCCTAATCTAATCACGGTGAAAAATAAATAAAAACATTTCTGAAAAACAGGTGTCAACTCTTTGCTAGACAGGTTTGAAAGCTTTACTATTTTTATTGAAAAAGTGCAATAGTATAAACCAATACTTTGGGAGTGCAATTATTAAAAGAAAAAAAAATATTTCGACGTTTCGTATTTTTTAGCCGACGCAAAACGATTAACGATTTTCGTGAAATGACAGAAAAACTTACTATAGGGCCTTAACTTTAAAATGAATGGTAGGGTGGGACTATTTCCCTCTATTGAACGTGGAAAAGGAGTAGGACACAGACGATAATAGTGTTAATTACTTTAAAACAACTTATTAAAAAGTTAATAACACTTGTTTGGAATTGAAAATTTTAAAGGAAATAAATTAAATAGTGGTGAGCCACTTGTTCGACTTAAAATGATATTTTGAAGAAAAACTAATTGTTATTAGCTTTAATTTTACATTAACCCTTAAAAATTAATTTCCAAAAAGCTACGGGCGTATCCATCGAAAGTAATATTTGTTTAATGCATTCGGGTGGCTGCGTATAATGGAGTACAAAAAAACATAACGAATAGTATTACATTAAATGAGTTATTTACAAGCAACAACATGTGAACTTTAAGTGAATTTGCATGTAAACGGAAATATTGATTCATTTTTCACAAATTTCTAGGGATGTTGCATTATTTGATCGGTGATTAACTGCATGTTGGTGTGTTTTTTAGGAACCACAAAAAACCGTTGTTACATAACCAACAAAAATGTACAAATGTATTGATTAATTAATGATAAGTTATGGTTATAAAAGTAAGTTGTTTTTTATAATTTAATATTTATTTTTGGAGTGCTCTGTATTTGAAATTGAATTACGAAAATTGGTGTTTTTTTTACATCCTCTTCTGCAGTTTGGTGTTTTTAACAATACATTTTTTACTTCTTTACATTTACGTACTGGCAGCCATGCTGTCGCGTGTTTTCGAAAAGGTTTCTGATTGGTCAAGTTGGAGTTAGCTACAACTGTTTCTTACCAGTGTGAAGTTTTCTGCGTCTTCTAATTTTTGCCATTCAAGGTTGTTTTAAATAGCAAATCATTTGATTCATACTATCAAAATGTTTCACCGACAACATCTACATTGTTGCATTAGTAGCATTTTGCATATACTGAACACATATATTCCACTGGTATACAAACGACTCTGTGACTTATGTTAAATTAATTACGACCTTTATTCGCTCCATAAATTTCAAACGTACGCTCGGCACCATGACGAGAATAAAAAAATATAAATAATTTTCTTTTAAAATAAATAACAAACAGGGATAATTATTTATTTATATGTTTAAGCAAGATACATGAAAGATTAACATAATATATAACTTATATTTTTTTGACACATTATTAAGTTTCGTCTTAGAAATAAGGTGTAACACAATACTGCTTTAAAATTGTTAAGATTTTAAAAGCTATCCCTCTTTTGTAAACTTTTATGACAATAATTTGGCACTCCACCACAATGCTACCGAAAGCCATCACATATTTATTTAATCTAAAATTCTCTATTGCTTTTCTCCGCTCTTCTTGTTGTACGATGATTCCCTTAAGAAGAGTGTTTATATTAAATAACAGTGCTTCAATAAAAACATAGAAGATATTACGTGGGTTTTACACGAGGTAAAATTCACTGTGATATTTTCAACGTTCAACTTTTATCATTGTTATTAATTAATTGATGGACTATATTTGTGAGTATAATATGAGTTACAGTTCACGGTGATACTTTCAACTTTCAGCCTTTGACTTCCAACTGTCAACATCAACTGTGCACCAAAGATATGCCATAATAACGCCGACGTCTATATTTTAGCGCACTCTTTCCCTGACGATGCTGCGTAATAAATACTTCTAACATATATATAATATAAAATTACAAAGATATATATGTATATATGTATACCATTGAACTGAACGTAAATATATTTATATTAAATGTTTATTTTCTTTTTAATAAAAAGTATAATAAAAATTACGGACTATTTTTTTCTTTTTAAAAAGCGATCACTATGTTTGAAAAGTCCTAATATTTCCTTTCAGTCCCCATTTCCACGCGCACGTCGGAAAAGTTGGCTGCAAAAGTTTTCTCGAGTGACAAAGTAACATTGCGGTTGGAAAATTCTATTCTTAACGTGCTTTAAAAAACGTATTCCGGTTTTAGTTTTATTAACTGAGCAATAGTAATTTACTTAATTGGTGAAATCTACTTGCAGAAAGAAACGAAACTTTTTTAACTGCACTATTTGCAGTGTAAAACTTTTCGTTAGAATATAATTGGTTTCTCAAAAAGAAGACTATCCACACTTAAGCTCACAATGGCGGATGGTTATTTTTATACCAAAATCAACAAAGTAAAATCTAAATTAATCATTACAACCGATGACTCTGTACATTTTTTTTCTATATATACGAAACCGCTGTTAATAAAATAAGAAGTATACAGTATTCTTATGATTTTTCACATTTCCGCATCCTCATGACAGTACGGTGACAGGGTTGATTTCACTGGCTGTCGTTGGAGGCATATTGTCATTGGTGCAAAATCTTCTTTCTGCATTTTGTCCGTTATTTCAATAAAGTTGAATCACCGCGAGGTCACCACTTTAGTAATCGTGTCCCTAACTTGTGTTATAACAGAGATTTAATTTAATAATATAGCAGCCGTGAACCTATGCGTAAGCACGAGCAGACCCGTGTGGTCAACGGCCGGCGAAACAGTATAGTCGTCCGTCCGTGTGTAAGGTAGTGCGCCTTCTGCTCGTATCTATGCTTCTGTTCTAGTATTTCAATTCTTACTACAATGCGCCTTCGTCCTGGATTTTGACCTGCGAGACGTCAACGTTTTTGAATAAAGGTTGCTTTGTGTATAATCGTAAGTCGCGTTAGTGTAAAAGTATCTATGAATCCCGTGATCGTAGATCCTAGAGCCGCACCCTTAGGCTTGAGTGACTTAAGTTAGCTAATAAAGTGACAAGTGGCCACTGTACCTGGGAAGACAAAGATTGTACTACCAATACTACTTGGCCGCTGCCGAATTTGGAACTAGAATTGTTAGGGTGGAATAAATTTCTCCAATTGCCATTTTATGCAAAACAAGTATCTCGTCTTCTTTTAATAACCGTCGCTAAAATATCAGTTTTGAAATTTATTGAAATTTCAGTTCTGGTTGAGTATGTCAACATTACTAACGTGACGGTGACACCCTCACTGGGGGCCAAGTTAGATTGGTACATCTATAATGGGTAATATGAACGAAGTCATTATTAAAACAATGTTACTTATGATTGTCATTGGTTAGAAACACATTCCACTTATTCATTTAATGCGTTCTGAAAGTCGAATGTAGGTGTTTGCATTGTATTCCACTATATCGTCCCACCAAAGGGTTAACAGTTAACCTTATCTTTATTCTTTTCACAATTCAACTGTTACGCATTGTTTTTTTATGATTATTTATTTACCATATAACATTATATTGCAAGAGTAGTGGGAATTTTGTTTTATTATTCAATTATTCATATTGTAATCAATAAGAATAATTGATGCCTTCTTTTGAGACCATTCCCTTTAAGAGCTCAAATTATTTCTCGCAAGCATTCGTTCAGTCTAAATCTTTAATGTATAAATTACACTGCAGAAAACAGATAATAATTTTGAAGTACATAAAAGGTCAGTAATATTCAACCATTTCATACTTTTTCTTTTGGCAACAATGTGGATTAGTCGATTCTCAAAAAATTAACACTTATCGAAATAATTATATCAAGTAGGTATAAATGTAATGAATCATTCAATATATTGATTTTACAATCGATTAATGGATTTCTGTTTGAAGACATGAACATTTTAGACATCACAAACAGTCTAAAACTCCCTCCCATCCATTCAATCCCTAAAATGGGATGTAGCGAGATCGCACTACCTAACCACTAGTCCTGTTCTATAACTGTCTCTATATCCCTACTATCTTCAATTAGTTATCATGTAAATAATTGAAAATGGCACCATTGACCTAGAAATGTTGGCCAAAATGACATATGCAAATTTCACGTCGTTACTGTTCACATACAGAATTATACATGTATTTTCTGCTATATGTAAAAAGATGTAGAAAATAAAAAGGTAATTCATTCGTTCCTAAAAAAATGTTTTCAGTTTCTGATGTTTAATTAGTAAGAAAGAGCAGCCATCGGTTGGTTTACTATCTCTGCTGGAATAGTAGTAAAAGCTTTTCGTACAACGCCAGCATTCTATATCAATTATATTATAATGTTTAATTATGAAACTCGGTAGGCAGTCATATCAAATCCATTTAGATTCCCGTGAATTAAGCAATTCAAGATTACAACGTTTTCAAATAACAAGACAAATGAAAACCTATTTATAACTTTGCAGATGTCTTCAAAGACTTTGTTGTTGTACTATTCAGATGGAATATCTGACATTAAAATGCTGATTCTCTTTGTCCCAAAATAACATAAATGACAACTCTATAAAATCATTGAGGATTGTTATGTTTACCTAGTAACTGTTTATTTAAAATCAGTTTAGTAAGCAGACATAGAGTTTCTATTCAATTACTAAAATAGGATTGTATTTTTTAAATACATTGTGTCTCATTCTTAAACTTTTTATAACGTTATAGATAGATAGCTTAATCAACATGGGTGGATTTAAGCTATCGGCCTAATGTGACCAAAATACGGCGTGGCCGAAAAAAAATGAGTACATCATTAACGCATGAGTTATGAACAATAAGTGTTAAGACAATAAAAAAATAACAAAACGGTTAAATAGTTATGAGCGATTAATGTCAACTATATCAAAGTATACGCGGAATACGCGTTTTCCGCCACTCCACAAAAATCTCCGCAACGCGGACTCCACGTTCCCCGGTGCTAACGAGTTAATATAACCCAAACAAAAAAGAGTGCCCATTAATCAACCATAGGAAGTTATAATTAGAATAAACAATATAATTATGCTCACGCAACAATAATTCAAGCAATTTTTAAACTGGAACGACTGAATTATAATTTTAAACAAAAAAACTCGCATGTGTTTTAATTATTATAATTGAAGCGTTTTCGCAGAAGAATCCCTCAACAAATTTTAATGATAAAATTATACAATGTAATAAAGCTGCGCATTAGTGGCGTAATCCCGATCATTATTTTCCACTCGCGTCTATTATTACGAGGGCAGGTCATCCTGAAAAAATTTCCATTGTGAGGGTGGCGGGCATGCGAGGACATGGTCATTAAACACTCCTTTGATAAATCGCTCGCTACAAATGGCTGCGTTGTTTCTAGGGCATCCAATCTCGGACCGCAAATTCGGTATTCTTTAATCCCGGGATTGCTCAGTAAGCGAAATGTTACGTTTTAAATAAAACTTGTGTCCATTATTGCTTCAATTGAAATTGAAAAATCTCAAGATGAGTTTTTTTACGAGAAGTTGATGTTACTTAGTTGCTCAAACACTCTTTTTCGGAGAGAGTATGAACAGAAGGATAGGGCTAAGACAGGACTAGTGGTAAGCTAATCGTTAAACACCTCGGTCTACTCTCGCCGCGGCTTGCTTTTACATGACATAATTTTTGTATGGAAATCGCAAATGAAATCTGTATTATCTTTATTTGGGCTTATTTTAGGGAGATTTGGGAATTTGTTTCTGTGGAGTGAATGGGTTCTTTTGGAATCCCATCAGGGGTGGAGTATGTCAGGAAATGGTATGTATATTTTGTAATATCGAATATATCTATATATATAAATTAATGTATGTTTGTTTGTTTGTCCTCTATGCATTCCTTTACCATTCACCAAATTTTGATTAATCTTTGGCGTGTTGTTTTGCGCACATCTGTAAAGATTACTGAACAGAAAAAAAACATAAATCTAAAAAAAAGAATCAAATACGTACAACTAGCGACATCTCTGAAGCAGACGGAAAAACAATAAATATTGTATATCCAAAGTAGAGGTATGCACGGGCACGGGTTTTTCACGCGGACCTTTACCCGGCCTGGCCCGTGAGTCTGGCTCGGGTTGGCAAAGACAATTCAGATTCGCACTCGGACCGGGCCCGAGTGAGGAATAAAAATTTAAGAAAAATGTTTCTTACCATGTTCGGGTCATGAATCAGCCATAAGACAATAATAATTTGTACAACTTAAATAATTTATTTCACATGTGCTATGAATATCGTTAATTTTAATTCGGGTAATTTTATGAAATTTCGGCCCGTGCAGACCTCTAATTCAAAAGCACTTTAATAAACAGAATTAAAACTTAACCTCTTTCTTATTGGTATTGCAACGCACGCCGGGTACTCACTAGTATATTATATTAATTTAATCCTGCCTTACGATTTCGTACATTTACAGCATTGATTCATTAGTTTATGCTTCGATATATCTATTTATATGTGTTTCGGGTCGGGAATGCTGGTTGGGCTTATTTCAACGGTAGGCAATTTATTTTCGTTTGTCACACTATTGAAATCATTATATTCCTATCGATATTTGGGTCATATTTTGGATATTTCGGGTATATTTTGTAATTTTAGGTGGGAAATGTTGGATTTCTTTATATCTAACTATATGATCGGATAGGTGAGAGGGAATTTTAGACAACAAAAACATTCATGCCTACGAACAGAAATTCATAAATCGATTAAAAAAATCTGTGAATCCCGGGATTACATGATTGACTAATTTTTGGAAACCCTATTTGTCACGGACTAAAACTTCAGAAACTCGTGCATTACCAAATCCTAGAAACATTAACGTCATTGATTTGATTCAATTCTTATTGATTCGAAATCTTCGAATAAAGTTTATAATTTTTTGAAGAAAATATCGCAAACTGTACATTATTGTTTTTGTTGTACTGTGTAATTATCGGAAAATAATGAAGGAACGAAAAAGACAAGTATTTAGTTCCACAAGAATTATGTAATATTGTCAGAACTATCTTAAAAAATTCTTGTTTTATAATACCTATAAATTATGACACCTCTACACTACACATATTTTCTTTCATAATGCTTCAACTAATACAAATATATTTATTTTTTTAAACATGTCCGCTCCCAATGCAGAGCATATGGACTTCTACTGGAGATATCTAAACAGAACTACGAGATCTACTTGTTACTCAGTTGTTCAACCTGTCTTTTTATAAAGAGTAGGGATAGAATAGTTAAGAAAATACAGGGTTAGTGGTCGACTAATTGCTCTCGCTGAATAACAGCAAGTTGTTTCAAAACAACTTATGTTGAAATGCAACCATAAGACTCCACATACTCTCCACACGACGAGTGAACAGAGCCAATAATAATGAAATATATTTTTGAACTGGTGGAGCACATGGCCTCCAGGTATCTCAACATAAGTTTTTCTTAGAGAACTACTTGTTACTCAGTTTCTCAACCTCTCTTTTTTGTAGACAGTAGGGATATGAGGATAAGGCTAGGAACAGACTAGTGGTAATCTAATCGACCTCGCTTCATGTCTAGGGACAGAAATCCATAAATCGATTTGAAAATCAATTCATAAATCTGTTCCACTTGGGATTTCAACCAGTGGCATCCGTTACAGTGAACAGCAACGTTGACCATTGCATCACAGACTTGACAAAACCATTTAGATAGGATAATACAATACTGTTTTATGAACATTGTTGCAGGAAAGATAAAAAATAATGTAAAAATCTTAAATTATATAAAATCATTTGCAATTTTATTTAAAACAAGGCCGGTTTTACTTAGCTAATAAGCATTGTTGGTTTTTTTTTTTTAAATAATTGTCATTTTATTACATACTTATTTTGTTTACAGCTCTGTTTATTACGATTTCATAAGAGATTGAACGGCCGCCAGTTAACCAGATTTTGTTTAAAATAGCTACTGCTTAAATATTACGTAACCTGTTCTTGTTATACACATCGGTATTGAGCTAATTTAAAAGTATGACTTATCGTATGTCTTACCTATTTTCCATTTTTTGTCTTCATTTTATTTCTCACAAATTAAATGTGGAATGTTTATTACACACGTGCATACATTATACTATATTATAGTTTATTGTAATGGCTTCAATAGAGTCAGCGGCAACTTTGTCCAAATTCATTTTTAATATAAAATTAAAATTGATAACTTATTTCTAAGTCATTCCACTGGCTGTGGATTAGTGGAATAACAATTTTATCGTTATCAATTTAAATTGTGTATTATCAAAGGTCTGCAGACTCTAATATGATATCAAATAAAAAAGATATCAAATTTAAAATACAGCCTTGATATTTTTAGGGACCGGATGTGTATAAAAATATTCGAAGCTTTCAAAATGAAAGATATCAATTATTATGAGAATGTTGACACGTAATATGGGCTGAAAAAAAAGCTCTCGCCAGAATTTTGACGGTTTTTTTAATGAAATATGTATCAATCATGGCTTCTACTCGACTCACAATGTTTGCTAAATAACGTTTTAATGAGTTTCTCACAGCTTGCCGATACCCAAAACACATTTTGTACAGACTGTCCATAAAATGACCACCACTATAAAATGATATTATGGCAACTAATTATTTGGTCGCAAGTTGGATGCCCCACCTCCACCCGTTATTTGTATGCAGCCGCTGTTTAGTTATTTGGTCAGTAACTAATTCAATAAATAATCAGTAAGAAATAATAAATGATCAGGTAGTAATTATGTTTTGTCAGTTATGATTATGATTGCCAAATGATCATTTTTGGCTAGTCTTAATTAAAAAGCTGACCGTTCTATGTAAATATCTTTAACGTAAATTTTATATTATTTAATAACCGTTTATTTTATTAACTGACCACCGTATAATGACCATTAATAAAGCACACTGAACATTTATTATATTTACGGACAAGAATTTGAAAAGTTATTCACCCAATAAATGCAGGCAATTTAAATGTGTGTTACATCACAAACTCAGCATGTACTATAACATAGCCAATTGATCAATTATACTGCTCAAGATTTTGTATCCCTGGAAAGAAACATTTATAAATAATATTATACAATGATTTTTCAATCGATTGTTGAATTTTTTCCGTAAGGCATCAATCAATATCTGTAATGTTTTAATCCCCTTCTCATACAGCCCTGTATAATTAGGATAAAAAGAGATTCAAGCAAGCAATTAGTTATTTCCTTACCCTATCCTACTTTTGTTATACTCTCTCTTATAGTCCTATTCAGTTACGGTGTCTATGAGTAACTTAACCCTTAGCGGACTCTTTCACAAATATTTTTATCGATGTTTAGGTTTGTGCTCTAAGAAATATATGTTTAAATCCATTCCCAACTTTCGGATTCTAAAAATGGTGTCAGAGAAAATGATTAGCTTATTGCAATACCTTGATTATATCCACCGTTGAGTGACTAATTAAAAGGCAACTCCTGTTGATAAAATATATTAGTCATTCATATTCTGCATACTTGAATCTGACATGATAAAATAAATAATAAAATCTGAATGAATCTGGATGTCAGACAGTAAATAAAATTGCTATTATTTGCATGATCATTTTGATCGAAAAAAAGAATAAAACGCCGCTGGATTTTTTCGTGTTTTGTGATAGTACTCGATATTTTAACCATGTCCGTTCTCAATGCGGAACATATGACCTCCTAATTGAGGTATCTCAACAGAAGTTTTCCTACGAGAAATAACTAACTTCCCCCCCGTTTTTAGGATCGGATGGATAGTAGAGAATTTTTGGCATCACAGACATTCAGATGAAAATTTATCCGTACTGAGATTCGAACCCGTGAGTTACGTAACCGAAGCCAGTGACATTGAACACTGCACCAAGAACCTAACAAGATAAGAGATGGCAATTTTGTTGTTATCAACCACAAACAGCCCGACGATCGATCTGTTAGGAGTTCCGAAACAAACCAAATACCTGCAAAATAATTCTGATTTCTTATATACTATTTCATTTATTTTTTTTCACCCATGCTCATATGTAGTTGAAAATACTCAATAAGTACAATTTGTTATTCAATGGTGTAAAAATAATAGCTGAAGCAAACGATTTTTTTACACACACTGTATCGCTAAAAATACAAAGTGAAACATCCTTCAAAAACCGTTTATTATTACATAATTTTGACGGACTCTCGTTAATTGGATTGATTACATTTTTGCCGGCGTTTTATAAACATCCTGTTATTACAAAAAAAAATACTTAACTGTGAATAAGCGAACATTTTATTTATATAAAAAAACATTAATAATGTCTGTGAAAATATATGGATAAAAAAACAGCCTAGTGCTTTCGTTGACGGAACAGATTTCGATCTGTTCTTTTCATGTATTTTAAAAAAATGTATAAAGCATTAGATATTTAGAAAAATGATTCCAATGTTGAATGCTGGACGTGATTTACTATAAAAATTTACTATAAAACCAACGAAAAGAAACAAAAACGTTTAACTAAAGACTTTGTATTTTTTTCAATAGAGACATTTTAACTAAGAATTTAAAATAGTTAAATACTCCATTTTCATTAATTAAGTAAAAGTAAAACAAAGCGTAACTAGAAAATTAGTTTTAGGTGTACAGTGAGATTGTTATTTCTACGCGCAACTGTAGATTTTTTTCAAATCTCGTACTCATCTAAATTACAAAATACATTTATTAATGCTATCGCAAATTTAGTCCGAATAGTAACGATTTTTCTTTTATATGTCCAATCTATTATCAATAAATAAACTTGGGACCTATCGAAAAGGATCTCTGTTCGAATAATAAAAATAAACTGTCAATTTATCAGTGCTTGTATTAAATTTATAAACCCACTTTCAACCACATTATAGTATATCAAATAAATGGCTAAGGGGAGTTCTTTTATTCTCATTTTGTTCGGCGTATATATCTTTTTTAATAATAAATGGGAGAGTCGGTAACGACCCATTATTCCACGCCACTGACGGCAATAGTTCATTAATGTGTAGAAGTTGGTGCGCCTGCTTTTGGTAAGAAGGTAGGGGGTGAAAGGGTGTTGAAATCTTTTCAGGACGTGATCCGTCGCCCATTCAAATACCAGTGACACTTCTGAAGATCAGGAATATCAAATTAGAGACGTTTAAACACGTGACCCTTTCTGAACTTTTTATTGATAAAATCAACAAATTTTAATGTTCCTTCAAATGTAAGATTTGTGTAATTTTTAATTGAATTTCATTATAGATACATCTTAGATATTTTCATTAATTAAAAAAGTTATTTATCGTCACAATTAAATTTTAAAAACATATTTTATGAATGAGCGCAGAGGAAACGTGAGGGATTGCAATTGAGCGGGGAAACACCTCGCATTACAGTATTATTTATTTTGATTTATCTGCTTGTCTTTATGTAGCACGCAGCACAGCCCAACGCAGCACACACTCTCTCTGTCTCTGCTTATCTATGCTTTAAGCTCATTGAGCGATTGTTGGATGGTGTCACTACCACGTGACATTTTATAACTAAACAAATTTTTGTTACATCATTAAAACCAATATTTTTTTCTTTTTCCAATTGTAGTAAATCTAAATTTGGCACGTTAATCTTTTCTTTGAAAAACATCTTCAGACTAAATGTAACGTGAACATCTCTATAACGTATGCATTAATTATTATGGGTATGCTACATTCTACAAATTTATTCCTTTTAAGATTCTCAATGATTTCTAGACTCTAGACTATAGATTTTTATGAATGAATCTTTAAAATGTTGTAATTCTCCATACCCGGTAATCATCTTTCGGCAACTTTAGGCATTAGAGTAAACTAATTAACTCAAACCAACAGTAACTAAATATTTTATATCGTTTTCATATTAATATAGTTCCTAAACTTAGTGATAATGTTTTTTTCTTAATTTATCTTATTATTATTTAAACAGTATAAACTATTTACAAAATACTTTCAAGTCAAGTTAATGCGTGTAGTCGATTGCCTCAAGATCCTGTAAACACGGGTTCCTTTGTGACAAAACGTATTTAAATGTACAAAATTTAAGCGATTCAAATTTTATAATGAAATTCCATAAACCACCCTCAGTTGATTTAAATGAAATCAATTAATCTTTATTTTAATGTTACATTAATACGATTATAGTTCTTAAAGTATATACCGTATTTCTTTGATTATAAGAAGTACCTTTATTTTTATATACAAATAGTAAAAAATATACGAAGACCATCAATTCGCTTCACTTATGACAAATTAACGTCCTGTAGCTTTGTTTTCGTGCTCTCCTGCAAACACAACTATTTTTTTAAATGCAGTCATCTTGCCAACATTTTAAACGGTAATTAAGTACAAAATTTTTATCCAAACGCAAACATTAAACCGTAAAATTTTTTCAACGATTGTAAGACGTCGTTGATTTTCAGAGACACCAAAATAGGAAAAAAACATGTTTTTGGTGATATCAATTAATGAAAATATGCCGCTTATCGTAAATTCTGCAATTTATTAAATTCTGTTATCAATACTGTAGAATACAACTTCATACAGTTATTACTCATAAAGAGAATAGATTTCGCGTACAACGTTCCTGACAAACTGCATTCAAACAATTTGCATTCTGACTTGCATTATTTGGCGCATCGTCAATGCATAGGGCTGCAATCAGTTGATTGAAATTTGTTGTTTGCTTAACACAAGTCTAGTCTCGAGTCGAACTATTCCAAACTTAGGCGAACAACTCTAAGAGCTGAGTTAATTAATCAAGTAACACTCAGGAGTACTTCCAAAAGTCCATTGTTAATTCCAAATCAATACCACATCACTAAAACGACAAAAAAAAATATTTAGTCAAATTAGACAATGACGATTAAACAAATTAAACTAAAAATGGTGTGATGTCGAAGTAGTTATCAAGTTTGAGTGTTGTACAATTCCAAATGTTTGGTCACAAACGACCCGGGATTCACCTTTCACATCTTCAGGCAGTCGAGCACACGGATTAATTCGAACTGACAGTTAATAAATAGTTCCCATCCTTTATATATAAGACAAATTAAGAAAAACTATTATTATCATTTAGTTTAGGAACTATCTTAGACTCTTATGTGAAGTATCTTAACAAAAGTTTTTTTATACGGGAAATGCTTGTCACACAGTTGCTCAACCTCTCATTTTTGAAGAGAGTTGTGATAGAAGGATAGGGCTATGGCAGGATTAGTGTTAAGCTAATCGCTCTCACTACGCCCCGTTTTTAGGATTGAATAGTTGGAAGGAAATTTTAGACATGACAAACATTCATGCCTTTAATCAGAAATCGACTAAAAATCAATTTATGAAACTGTCCATACTGGAATTGGAGTCCGTGAGGTACGTAACTAGCGTTGACCATTGCGCCACTGACTCGACTATTTTAATACTGATTCAATAATAATGGCTTTTAATCTTAGAATAAAATAACAAAGTATTTTGTTCTACAATTTTTTTTACAAAATTTTGTTTACAGCTATTTCAGCTTGACGCCATCCTCAGAACTATACCTAAGCTTATTTTAGCTTAGCAGTATATACTGTTTAGAATAGATAGACAAAATTATGTAATTTCACGTATTCAAACATCATAATATTTAATTTAAGACATCGACTGAGGGCGCTTGATGGAATTTCAATATCAAATTTGAATTATTGAGATTTAGTGAACTTCCATGTATTTTGTCACTAACGACCCGGAACGTGCGCTCGAATGCCTGAAGACGTCGAAAGGCAAAACCCGGGTGGTTAGTGACAAAATACATGGAAGTGTACAAAATCTCAATAATTAAAATCATAATATTTATTTCAAATTAAATCATTTTAGGTACTAATTGTGTTTTTAGAAAAAGGAGCTTACGTGGTGTTATTAATTAGTTGTTAAAATAAGCTCATTGAAACTTTAATGATTAATTACGGATAATTTTACTGAACCATAAATATATTTAAAAAAAAAACAATTCTTGTTAAGTGCATTGCTATTTTTAGCTTATACCATTGTTAATAATATAATGTAGAAGAAACATCAGATAAAATATAATGGGTAATAAATACTGGTGCCATTACCGATACCGAATACCGATATATCTTGCTGGAATAGCATCCCTAGTGACAACTTTGAAATTGATTGAAATCTGAGGGCGAGTTGCGACGAACTGAATGATTAATTGGCGCAAGTAACGACATCTAGCGACAGAATAAAGAATACAAAGCAATCTTTTATCGTCTTAACGATTTTGAAAATCAAAGGCCTGATTCACAGAAAGTGTTTCTAATCAAGCAAAAGTAATCAGCAAAAGGTCGTCTTTATAAAATCTTTGTGAAAATCATAAATTATATATTAAGCGACCTCAAAAGAAATAATCAGTATTAATTATATTTGCATCTTAATCTAAACTATGTAAAAAATAATCACATTTTCACACAACAGTTCGTATTTTTAAAATAAAACACTTGTACTACTTCCATACTCTTAAAATGATCAAGACCGGCTTTATTCATCGCAAACATTACCAGCTGATAAAATATCAATCTTTACAAGGCTTTTTATATAAAATATAATGCCTTTCCACCAAAAATTGATAATTAACACTTTAAAAGTCCATCCATGTACTTAAATGCCTGAAGAAGCCTATTGGTAAAACCTGATACAAAATATAAAATATTTTATTTTATTTAATGCAAAAGTATTTAGGAATATAGTTTCAATTGTTTTATGATTGACGACGTTTAACTGTAGGCATAGGGAGATGATGACGTGTGACGATTATGCAGTCGGTCTACGCATGTCTTCAGTTTAGTGAGCGACGACAGAACGTCGGCTCATTACTGGATTGTTCACTGGTGTCGTCGTCGCTGTTTGTGTTCCGCCTTAGTCGTCATATTAATGACTCGCCAGAAATAATATTTGTAAACCTGCATAGTCGTATTGGTGACTCGTCACAAATATTATTTATATATATTATATTTGATAAATATCATGTTTTGTAAATCTGCACCATGGTATTGACACGTATTTCAATGTGAAGCGTATGTACTCTTAACGGACATAAAAATAAGACATGTTCTGTGAATAATTGATTAATAATAAATCGCTCAACCTCTCTTCTTGGAGAAGGTAATTAAAGAAGAAAGGAGTTAGGAACATACTTGTAGTAAACTAGTCACTCTGTCTATGCTCTATTTATTTTTATGATCGTATAAGAGAGTGAGTAGGTGGGTAGATATGAAAAATCACATATAGTTTTTGATAATATATCGATTGAAAAGCTAGGGTCATACAATTTCCATATTGCAATACGAACCTTTGACTACTAGCCGGAAATATATTATCAAATTTATTTAAATGCCCTACCACTTAACAAGGTTGGATAGAATTGTTTTGTACTTAAGATAAAAGTAACGTCTATATAACCAACACCATTAGCATTTCGGTAGCCTCACATTATCATCCAAAGATATTTGCTTACAAACCAAAAGGAAGAACAATAAATTTTTAAAAGCGGGCGAGGCATCCTGGAGTAATAAAGAAGTCCTGTAACCATCCGGCATTAAAATGGCGCTGTTTAAAATATCCTGTAGCAATATCATTCCCAAAGCGAGCAATGAAACAATCAAATCGATGTGCCTGGCTCTCCGCTAATGAAATAAAGTAACTCACCTAATCCGATAAGGTAACGGAGCTGTCCTGATTTGGTTTACGCTATTCTTTGGGCGGCGTTAGGGTATTTATTTCAACGCGCCACGGAGTTGGGGAGGGCGAATCAGTATTCCGGGCGCGGGCTTTATTTCTTCGGGGGGGAAATGTTTCCGTTTCGAACATTTATGGACTCCTTCAAGGGTGGTTTTTATAATCAAATGTGTTTGGTTGGAAATATAAATTAGGAAAGTGGCCCATAAAGCCACGTTCTAGTTGAATACGTATTTAATTCTAAGTTTTCGGAAAGCTTAGAATAAAAACATCGCTACATACCTCAGTTTTATATGAGCATGACAGAACCATTACTTCTACTATAATTTTTAAGTTGTGAACTGTCAATTCTAGGCGGAAAGACATTACATTATAAAAATAAAACACAACTTATTTCGTAGTACTTCAACATGTTTATACTGATCAGGCCCTTTTCGGCCATCATTATCAACTGATATATTATAGTACCAAACAAATTGTGTTTTATTTTAAAATACTTTTATATTAATTCAAGCATTGAGTAAGCACACCTTAGATTGACCATCGCTTTCATAAGGTGACATTATAGCAAATTAAATTTTAACAGTTAATCTTTGCCTTAGTTGAGATAAAAAATGACAATCCTTTCACAAGTTATAAAAAATATTTTGGCATAGCATTTAAAAATTTCCAAGGCTTTAGTGTTTTAATTAGCTTAATCACATAATAAACGATCAAATCACAATAGATAAACTGGAGAAGGAAATACATCCCGATGTCCAAGATCTCAAATATTATATTGAAAAATCTATGCCGGAGCTTGAACACGAAACTACCTCTTGCTATGATGAAGCTTTTACCGCGAAAACTAGTACACTTTAACTGTTTATAGCTCTGTTAAATTACAGAAATTACTCTATGACAGAGCTTTTCAACTGGCCATACCACGCAAAACTCATGTTTAATTTTGATGGAATAAAATGTTTTTTTACCATATCAGCTCCCAATGTAGATCGTATAGCGTCCTAATGGAAGTATCTCAACCGAAGTTTTTTTACGAGAACTGCTTGTTACTCAGTTGCTCAACCTCTCTTTTTTGAAGAGGTAAAAAGATAGGGCTAGGAAAGAACTAGTGGTTAAGTAATCGCTCTCACTATGCCCGTTTTTAGGATCGGATGGGTGGGAGGAATTTTCAAAAATTACAAACATTCATGATTACGAACCAATGAAACTGTCCATACCAGAACTTGAACCCGAGATATCCGTAACCGTAGCCAACGACGTTGACTACTGAAGATGGACCCGACTAGAAAATCTACTACTAAATAAATTAATGTCGTTAAAAATTTCTATTTTGAAGTGTCATTTTTTTTAAGCTTTTCTGATAAAATGCCAACTCCAAAGCAATTAAAATTAATCTGCAATATAATAGATGTCCAAAAATTACTATATTTCAGAGTTTCCATATCATAGATCGTCTAACTTAGTCGTTTATTAGCTTAGTTTAGTTATTTTATTCAACTTTGTAACAACGATTGGTCGGTTGTTATTCACATAAGCAATATATATTTGAGAAAATTTAAATTATTCAAAGTTTGTACATTTTTATGTATTTTGTCACTTAAAATTAAATTAGGAAAAAATATTTTGGAATAAGTTAAAATAAAGATTTTTAATTCTTATTATGAAAATAATTTGATAAACAATTACATACTCATAAGATTTTATCACAAAAATATTAATTTAAGCAGTTTGGAAAAAATGTACCATAGATATATGTAGTTGAGAAGTTTTTTAGAATATGCATTTCATATTCATTTTGTATTTCTTTCATTAAAGGCGATAATTTTTGTAAACCTTACTATTTAAGCAGTGGAATATTTATATATGATAAAGCATTACACGTATTCATTGGTTTCATTTAAAAAAAGAAAATTCCCAACCCTGTATGCAAGCCTATTAGATGCCAACTCAAATCCGCCTGGAAGTTGAAATTCAAATTTCAAATCATAATTCTGCGAGCTTTGCCATCGTCTCGTTTTTGAATTGATACATCGAAGCGGGCCGCCGGGTTGATTGTGGAGCTAGATTTAAAGGACGAGGCTTTGGGGGTGTGCAGAGTCAATATTAGTGGACGCTAACAAAGTACCGGGAACTAACAAGGGATGTTAACCGCGGTCGACGGATGTGAATAAAATTATTGCGATTGCGGTCGTTTTGGGGAATGAATTTATATTAAGCGCTCGCTTTTTAAGACCACTTACCTACTTTACTAGATTAAATCCATTTCATTTTATTATCTCTAGAATCTATAAATTGGAAAAACTTGGGCTTACTGCCTGCTTTATTTTTTTAAGATTTATTTAAGCCATTTTCGCTTGCAATTTGAATCTTCCATTTGCGGTTGAATGGATATAGTCTTTTGTTTAATTTTTTGATGATACATAAAGTAATCATTTACTACTCCAAAAGTACATACTAACCATGCTATATTCAGTGGCTTTCTAGCAACAGTTGATATGTCCGTTTTTTTCTCATATTGGGTTTATTCTTATAATCAACTGTGGTGGCAAAATTTGGTATGCTAGTCATTGTTCATGAAGAAGATCCATTGAATAAGTATACTATTAATTTAATTTGATTTAATGATAACTTACCAAGATTTGTTTATCTTTTCCTGTAAGATAAGGTAAAAGTCACTTATCAACTTCTGCGATAAAGCCACAGAATAATTGGATTCATTCACAAAAATAATGAAAAATAATGTGCATTGAAATGAAACGTAATTAAATAAATATTGACAAATAAAACTGTGCCTCTGATGCAGTAGTGATCGCCAGTTACGGATCTCACGAGTTCTAACCCAACTACGGAGAGTTTCATAAATTAATTTATCAGTCGATTTATGGCTTTCTGTTCAAAGGCATGGATGTTTATGATGTCTATAATTCCTTCCCACACATCTGATCTTGAAAACGAGGATAGAGCGAGAGTGATTAGCTAACCACTAGCCTAGACCTATTCTTCTATCGCTACATTTATACTAAGTAACAAATAGTTCTCGTAGAAAATTTTCTGTTGAGATACGTTCATTAGGAGGCCATTCGCTCCACATTGACAAGGGACATGGTTTAAATAATATGTTTTCTAGTATTGAATATCTAGCTTCACCCGAGATAGAGGGCTTTGAACATTTAGATACAGGCGTTTGTTATTTTGATGCAAGCTAATGTTGAACGTCGAAAGTATCACCATGAACACAAAATAAGTAGTTGACCACTTAATCATAATTTTAAAACTTGAATGTTGAAAATAGCACATTTGATTTAGAAATGGCAAGTGAAAATTTCATTTCGTTACTATTCATTGCTTGGAAGGAGTTTTTGTGACAGACAGACATCATGCACAACAGTTTCAATTCGTAGAATCGAATCATTAATTACGTGATAAAGTCGATAAAATCGGTGCTCTCTATACGATTCAATTTATAGACTGTTTAAAATAAATCAGTGATTCATGATACAACAGAAGTTGGCTGTTTCTCAAATATTGAATATTATATTTTTATATCGCAGAGGCAGCAGCTGTGGTATTTTATATTTCATATTCCATAAAAGAAATATCTCCATCTAAAATATTCTAAATTTCCACCCCAAAATTTATGACATAGCCTCGTTAAATGGAGATACGCGCTATTGCTGCCAGCTGTGCGCAGAAATACGGGATTGTCGAAAAATAAAATAAATATAACCTTTGCTTTGGGGCCGGGACCGTTACCTTTACAAATCAGAGCGCGCGAAGAATAATTCCAAATTTGAATAAATTCTGTTTCCTTCCGCTTCCTTTTGCCGCGCTTTTTTGGCCACCTGCTTCATTGTCGCGACAAATTTAAATTTAAACAAAATTCCACATTAACATATAACAAGTGATCCGCCCGAAATACAAAAGATTTTTGGAAAACTTTCCGAATGCGTAACACGATTATAATTTTTTTAAAAATGGCGACCATAATGTCAAACAAATTGTTTCTTCTAAGCCATTTTTACTTTTAAACGTGTTTTAAAATAACATGAATGAAAATGAATGTCTCGAAATAAGTCTGTGCAAAATGGCGTTAGATATAAAAAAATCTTTCCATATATTCATAAAAAGAACGTTGACTTACTCGATATATTTTAACTTAGGAATTCGATTCCACGTGTTATAGTGTTAAAATGACGATTATGTAACTCAGGAGAGATGTCTTCAGTTCGGGGCGTGACGACAAAATATCGGTTTTTTCCTATGGTTACCCATTTATAGTATTTATACTGTATGTTTTCTGCCTTAGTCATCACTTGAATTGATGACTTGCTTTTTCCTGGCGTTCCCTTTTATCATTGCGTATGCAGAATTGGAGTCCTCTATATCGGTCAGTGCTTGCAATTTAATATTTAAATAATTTCATCTCATCGATTGTTGACTTCGAATTCAAACAAATCCTTTGCCAGTATACTAAATAACATACTAATAATAATAGCTGGTTCTATCATATTTTCTATTGTAATATATTAAATGATTAAATTGCTATTTATTTGGGAGAATCATTACATCACGATTAAATTATTTAGTTCCACAAGACTTCTGTTTTATCGTCGGTAGCTATTTCGAGATGACCCAATCGTCAGAGTTAGTACTGTTTTAGAGCTTCTTCGACTTTTAATTTCTCTATAGATTTGGCGGTAACTTTGTGGAAACTCATTTTTAATAAAAAAATTAAATTGATCACTAGTTATTCCACTTTTATCTTTCAGTCTTAAGACGCTTTTTAAAGAAGCAAAACGCTTTATGTTACCAACAAGGCCAGTGTAGTGTAGTACCAATTTTATTTTTATTTTCCGTTTATCATTATTTAATTTTTGGAAAATACTTAATACGTAATATTTCTGAAAGCAGAGAAAGGTAAAAGTATTATTGATTGAATTTGCATTTACTTGGTATAACTTCATTATAATAGGATAAAATATGGAAGCATTTAGTTTTACAGAATCTAAATTCTATAAAAAATTTGTCTAACTAAATACTTTCATATTTTATCATATTATAAGTATTGTTGTAAATTTTTTTTATACATTATTATCATTTTAAATTTAATTTATATCATATATTTTTTAATTGATCCGTAAGTATATATATTGGTATATTATATAATTACATATTTGTCGGCTCCGTGGCGCAGTTGGTAACGTCGTTGGCTACGGTTACAAATGTTTCGGGTTCAAATCCCGGTGCGAACAGTTTCATGAATTGGTTTTTTAAATCAATTTATGGATTTCTGTTCGTCGTCATGAATGCTTGTGATGCTTAAAACTCCTCCCTCCCACCCATCCGATTCTCAAAAACGGAGCGCAGCTAGAGCAATAAACTAACTATTAGTCCTGTCTTATCACTATCCTTCTATCCCTACTCTCGTCAAAGAAAGAGAGGTTGAGCGACCGAGTAACAAGCAGTTGTCATAGAAAAACTTCTCTTTTAATACCTCCATTAGGAGGCCATATTCTCCACGTTGGGAGCGGACATGGTGAAAAATAATATTTCATAAAATATATACACCACATAAATTCATTGGCTATGCAATGGCTCAATGTTAATAAAAAAAATATTTTGTGGAAGAAAGGTGTGCAATTTCTCACTAATAGAGAAAGCATTAATCATATCATTAATTCACCCCAACAAAGAAGCAAACAAATAATCGATTTAACATTCTTATTGAATGCGTAGTAATATTTTAGTGAAAAAAGCTGGCAAAAGCTTACGAGCCATCGAAATCAATTAATGAATTGATAAAGTTAGTAAAATAATAGTTTCATTTTCAAGTAAAAATAGATAATCTGACATAGCTCTTTATATAATATATTTTTTTGATTTTGGCTACTTAGTCACCCAGCTTGTTTCAAAAATACAATTCTAAAAGAAATCTCTTTCAAATATGAAATACAAAAAAAGACTGGCTCGTGAAATGAAAAAAAGTCAACGGAACGAAAAATGAATAAAAACGGAGAAAAGCTCAAGAAATGGAGTACTGGGAGTGTCAGTGGCGTACAGTCAGTAGTGGCTTAAAAAATTCTTTTGATAAACCTATTAACCATCGTGTGCTACATAATTCAACATACGTACTAGGGAATCCAATCCCGGACCCTTTTTATGATCCCGGATCCCGGAATTGGTCAACAAGCGCAGTTTCAAGTTTCAAATTGTACATTTAAAATTAAATTTGTGTGCATTACTGTTTGATTAAGAATTAATACATGCTTTTTATATTGCTGGGCATGGTAATGGATTTTTATTAATTGAGAAGAATTTATTTACAGAAAATAGTTATCAACTTGTGTATTTATTTGAATGATTTTTTTTTCGTAGAGATTGTTCAGTTGAACCCCAATACGGACAGACAGTATTTCTTTTCGACGACATGAATGTTTTTGATTCATTCCGATTCTAAAAACAGGGTGTGACGAGGCGATTAACTAACCCATTAGTCCTATCCTAAAGATTTTTTTCGATCCCTACTTCTTTTAAAAAAGACAATTTGAGGAACTGATTAATAAGCAGTTCTCGTAGAAAAACTACTGTTGAGACACATCAATTATGAGACCATATCGACGGTGTTTTGGCCAATTGATGTAACTCTCAAAATTGAAATTGTTCAGAAGAGAGTAAAAACAGTTTTTATCAAAAACATTTGAGAAGACCCCGGATCGAAGAGAGGCGAGCGGCTGGTTATCCGGAGTCCTGGAAGGGCTGATCTCAGACAAACACTATTTCAAATCTGGTTCAAAACTCATTTTATTTTCCATTCAAGATGCAGTGGTTTAATATTACACAAATATATAAATCTTAACACATAAAATTGATTCTACATTTACATTTACTTAGCAACTGAATTTACTTTACGTTATAATACAAATGACACAACGAATTTAAATAAAGTCCAATGCAAATCAAAAAAAAGAAAACAAACAATTCACATCTTCACGTCACCTTCGCCGTGACGAGACCTCGCTCGTCCGGCTCGGCAGATCGTAATCGACTGTCTACAAAAATTAAAAAAAACTCCCTGCAAAGTTGGAGCTACCCTTTTCCGTAAAAATGGACTCGTCCAGTGGACCTAACCGGGGACTATTTGAACAAGAAAGAGCCTATTCTGCGAAATATTGCTGTTGCCGCTGGCTGATTTCAGTTCAGGACACTAATGACACTTATACTTAACAAAAACCAGGGTGTGTCACATTATATGGTGAGTTGCGTTATGAATCTTTAAAATGCACTCCTGACAATTCTCATGTTTGCAGATACGGGACTATACATAAGGAGTGTCGATATAATAGTAGTTTATATCAAGTGGCCAGATCAGAATTTCTAAATCTAAAACTATTATAAAATGATGTTTTGCTTCCAAAAAGCGATAAATTTATTTTTCTAATTTACATCCTTTAGCCGACATCTGCTGTGTTGTCTTTAAAATGTTATCCAATCATTAACTAAATTTATTATTTTTTGAGTTTGTTCAAAACACTGTTTATATGTTCCACATTGAGAGCGGACACGGATAAAGAAATGATTCATTGAAGTGATCAATCTTTTTTTGTAGGAGAGATTAAATAATACTTAAATTCAATTTCAGACCATCTCACGGTACTTTCGATAAATGAATATTAAAAGATCACAGTTCAAACTAGACAAAACTGAAATCTCACTTTTGATTAAAATGGGAATCTTTACACACCACAAAGTTTTCAAATTAAAATATATTTGTTAGACCTTGAACTATTAATTAAAAATGTAAAATGAAAGCAAATACAGTTTACGCGTACGTATAAACTTTTGAATCCTTATACCTCCTACTCGCCTTTTCAGAAAGTTCTGTGCCACTGAGCCACTGGAGAGTATTTCTCTAAGTAGCAGTAGAGAATTTCACGTTCTGAATTTTGAGTTTTACATAAACACAACCGACGCTTATCTCCCTTTGAATTCTCGATTTCACTTACAACTTCCATGCTCAATATAATCATTGTTCAGGTTTTCGCATTCAATCCACATTCCGGAATATCATTTCAAATCAGCTGGGAGAACATTTCAACCCGTTTTTTTTCTGCCATGCCTGATTCAAAATCCCCAATTCATATGTGTTTTCATACAAGACGTTACGAATAATTTTCAACCAGACCACCTCGGATTATTAGATTATGAGCTTTATTGATTTTCTTATAAACAGAATATTCAGCGTTTTTTTTTTTTGGTATATCTTGGACTATTTTGTGAAAGCCTTTCATTTTCTCTTACTATATTTGAATATTAGAAATAAAATCAATATTTTCAAAAGAAAACTTTTTATTAAAAACACCATTTTATTAACGCCACAGATGTAATATTATTCATCTCTTCTAAGACACTATACACCTTAGCTAAATTAAGTTATACTAAAGATAATTCTGACGATGGCGTAACGCCGAAATAGCTATGAAAAAAACTGATAAAATTCTTTTAAAAAAGAATACTTTGTAATTATAATGGAGTTTTACTAAGAAAATGTCAATTCAATCAATATTACTTATATCACATAGTTATAATGTCATTATATGAATGCTGTTGTAACAGCAAGCTGCTTGGTTATCGGTAGAAACCTTAATCAATTTTTGTGAAACGAAAGTTTCTGGCACGGTCGCTTTAGGATGAAAGGATCCCATCTTTCAGCACAATCCTAACACCAGTTCCGTATTTCTAGTTTATTTTCAGATACTTTTGGTTAGTTTATTATACAAAAAAATTACAATTATTTACAGTTTACAAGGTAAGATAGGTTATACAAAAAGAAAATTAAAATTATGAAATAGATCAGCCGTCTGTTCAGATAAGAGTGAAGCGCTTCGCTTTCACCCTTACAAATCGGCCGCAAGACGATAAGAGATATTAACGATGCGGAGAGCAAGTAGTTAATGAGAGAGAAATTCAAAAATTTGCCATTTTTTAAAAAGATTTTGACCAACCTTTTTTGACCAGAGTGGTAGACTTATTTCAAACGACAACCTAAAATTAGTATTGAATTTACTCCATGGATTTACCTTATTAATGAAGTTTAATTAACTATGTATTTTTGATGGATTAGGCAGTAATTTTGTGAAAATTCATTTTTAATATAAATTGAAATTGATAACTTTATTCCAATGGCTTTTTACTCATTTAACGCATTTCACTTCTTTTGAAGCATATTTTAATTAAATCGCAAGGTTATTTATTTCGAAGACAAATAATTATTCTAATTCTAATGGAACGGTAGAGGGTGAGTTTTTTTTTCTTCTACTGGACGTGGGGAGGAAGTAAGACACAAACAATGATAGTACTGATTACCATAACAATACTAATTACAAATCAATTACTAGTATGTGGAGGTAAAAATCATAAGAAAAAAATATTGGTGAACCACTTTTCCTATTCAAATTAGTCTAACAGACAGTAAGACAGTAGACTAAGTTATCACTTTTAATTGTATATTAACTATTATATTTGTTTGCCAATGATTTAAAAATAAATTTTCCCAATTAAAAGCGACTCAAGGGATGGTTTTGTGCACGCTACAAAACTGGGGTATTTCACTTGATAGATTAAATAGAATCCATTTCTTTGTCCGCGACTATGTCAAGATTCACTTTCGAGTCTGTAAGAGTTACGAGTGGGACATGAACATTTAGATAAGTAAGCGCGTATGAAAAAAGGTGCTTGAGTGGATGCCATAAAGAGTGTCGTCGTCGCTTTGTTATGTGACGGCGTGTCCGCTTATTTACGCCTGACTATCGATATTCGGCAAAGCTTTCCGCATCATTGCTTACCCTCCAATACTAAACTTCTACCCATGTCATGCCGGGCCGATACTAAGGCTCTATTTTACATTTAACCAGGGTCAGACTGGGCCCATTTAATTACTCGTTTAATTTAAACGTGCTAAGAAATAAACATAACCTATCATTTTATTAACGGGCTCTAATCAATATTAAAAATTATGTTATAATGTGTATTTTTATAACCAACTTGAACTACTTTTTAAGACGTGTCGTTTCTCAATTCTGACAATTTAAGCTCTTACTTCTCAATCGAAAGTTTCAAAAAAAAAAATATTTATTAAGGGTTATAAATAATTACACTTTGTGTTAGACAGTGTTTACTTGGTACACTTGAACTTATTTCGATAGATTGCACTTAGTCGCGGATTATTTAAAAAAAGTCAGTTAGGTTGTAGTAGGCTATGTTAGGGTTGGTCTGGCTTGGTTTGTGTAATGTATTCTAATGGGTAGAGAAAAGACAATATTGGCGGCCTAATATAGGGTAGAAGAATACGTGACATTTCATTATAGATTCTTGCAACTATCGATTTCAAAGTGAGTATTTGTATTGAGTGAAAAATATTTTATGTATGTAAAATATTTTTTTGTAGCTGTAATATATTTCTTCAATGTTAAAATATATTTTATTATGTAGGATCACTTTATTTTTAGTGAAAGAATTTGTTTTTTGTTGAATGTATTTGTTGTAAGTGAAAACTATTTTTATGAAAGTGAATATAATCTAAGCAAAAGTGCACTTAATTGTAAACCATTTATTAATATCTTATTCTAAGACGTAATAAATACTACATAATTGGGTCACATTTTCTACAAAGCAAAATAAGAAATACTTCAATTCATAATGGAAGAAAAATAGATTAAACAAATTAAAACGTTGAGGAAAAAGATTCTTGTTCATAGCAAAAATATTTATTTATATCATCTAATGTTCAAGGCTTTGGAATAAAGTAAATATGGTATATCAAGGAAAAGAAAATGCTCTTTTCAAGAGTATAGGAATACAAATATATTCTTTGAACATGGAATAGTTAAGTTGATTTTGAGATTTACAAGTGGGCTAAGTCAATTAGAATACCTTACATTTTATTCTAATTCTTGTGGATTATTTTATCATTATATAATCAAATATATTATTAATGTTGTCAACTTTGTTATTCTGCTGGTCGTGTTACCAGGTGTTACGCGTGTTTCGCTTCTTCGAGAAGCATCTTTAGAAGCATCTTTATTTACAACACAATTGTTTATTTTAATTCTTAGCTTATATCATAAATTAAGCCATTCAATCTAATGAATATCCGACATAAACGGCTTGACACTTTTCACCATAGAGTTTGTAAATACCCTTTTTAGACAATGATTTTACTTTAAAAATCATATATAATAAATTTACTGTCAAGCCTATCAAAAATTGTTTATTATGGACAACTTTTGAATTAACTAATCAACATTCAAAGACGCTAAGTGAAAAAAAGATAGAGTTTGAAGGTATAGATAATTTATTTGCACATACAAAGCTTGAGTTATTGGCATAGAAATGATTGAAAATACCACATGTATTCCTATAAATATATTGATATATCAATAATAAATATTGGGAAACTTTCACTTAGTTGTTTGTCAATGTCAATTATTATCCACTTATAAAATCTTCTCATTAAATAAAAGCATTCATTCCAATTAAAACAAATAATGGACAAAAAAATAATTTTTAATAAACAATTTAAGCATAAAATTTCACTTAATGATCAATCCCGGAATTGGTCATTGGGTCATTAAATTGTGAATCCCAAAATTCCGGGATCATAAAAATGTTCTGGGATTGGATGCCCTAATCGTGTTATTATTGGTGGCAATTAACCGATGTTTCTAAATCATATTACTACTTTCTCATCGTTTTATTACAACAAATATCAGGTGAATATTTCCAATTATAACACGGTGTCTTCATAGAATAATAACTTTGTCAGTACAACTCGTGAAAATAATATTAAAAAAAGAAAAACTGTTAAATCATTTTTTTTATATATAAAGAAATATTTGAATGAACCGGATATTTCATCATTTTACAACTGTCAAGAAATAAATAAATTGTCTACTGATTTTTACAATATCAAAGTGAGTGGCACTGTTAATGACAGCTTAACTTGAAATTATATTAAAATTAATTTGTTTTGTAGAACTTTTTGAGCGCTATTTTGGGCGACTTTTGAAAAAATCGTTCCGGTTTAATGAAATAAAAATTAATCAAGTTTTTCGCATTGTTCTTTCAAATAATATTTTCGAGGAAATTTAAATGTTTCAAAGAAATTTACAATAAAACAATCCGGACAAAGTTTACGAATTTCAAATACTTACCTTTTAAATCGCACACGCCCTTGTGAATTTTTCATTCCTAACTAAGGATTCATTAAAAAACAGTATTCTCATATTGAATTGTTTTTAATTTACAGAAGTCGTATCAAATATTTTTCTTTAGTGATAATTTAGTTCTTCTTTAATATACATGAATTAATATTAGTATTACAAATAAAAACATTTTTGTTTGACATGGCAACAGCTAGAGCACTCAATCCTGGACACTTTTTTTCAATCCCGGGATTGGTCATTAAGTGTAATTTCATGTTTTAAATAAATTTTATATTCATTATTGCTTCATTCGAAAGAATACATATATATAATATATTATTTTGGGTATAGCACTGGAATTAAAATAAAAAAACCATTCAAAAAATAAGACCAATTAGACAGAAACCGAATTTACAAACTTAGCTGCGGCCTGTGCGATTCAATCTATATCGGACAGACAGGAAGTAGAATTTCAACTAGATTTAAGGAACATGTAAGATCATTTAAAAATAATAAAACATCTTCTCAATTTGCTAACCACCTCTTGGAAGAAGCCCACAGCATAACCGCTAAATCAGCTCCGATATGTTTACATTTGTGTGAAAAAAGCCTTAGACTTAATCTTTTGGAACAGCTCGAAAATAATAGATGTCTATCTCTTCTAAACAATATAGCTAAGCAAAAATAAGTTTAAATATAGTTCTGACGATGGCGTAAAGCCGAAATAGCTATCAACTATCTGATAAAAAAAATTGTAGAACTAAATACTTTGTTATTTTATCCTATTATAATGGAGTTCTAACAAGGAAATGCCAATTCAATCAATAAATAAAAAAAGACTTATCTCTTAACAAAATATATAGTAGCCATTATAATTGTCTGTTCCTGTCTACGGCTGTTACAAAATATGAGATAGAGGGATACCACAATACGTATATTAGTCATGTTGTTAGTATAAAATAAAATCTACATAAACAAACCAAGGTATAAGTTGTAGTTAATCTGATATTTAATTTTTTTTTATTTCATTTACAGTGAACCCTCAATCCCAGGATTGATATTTAGACAATCCCGGGATCGGAAGCCCTGGCAACAGCTTTTCTCATTTTTCCTTGTCATTCATTTTCACTTGGTGGAAAATATCGCGTTCTATTGATAAGTTTTTATTCAATATAGTGACCATTGGATTATGACCTCTGTGTTCTATTATTTCATATTTAATTATTAATTGATCCTAACCATTGTGCTGCGCAGCATTTTATTTATAAACGCGTTACATTATCTTTTACAAAGTTATTCGACTCCATTCCTTCTGTACTTAAAATATGAATAACATTTTTTTTCTCCATGTCCACCCCCAATGTGGAGCATATGGTCTCCTGATGGAGGTATCTTAACAAAAATTTTCTACGAGAACTGCTTGTTACTCGGTTGCTCAACCTCTCTTTCTTTGACGATAGGGCTAGGACAGGACTAGTGGTTAGCTAATCGCTCTCGCTACACCGCGTGATAATGGGATGGGTGGGAGAGAGGACTCAGACTACGAACAGAAATCCATTAATCGATTGAATGGTCAATCTATGAAAACCATCCGCACGGGGAATTGAACCCGAGACATCCGTAATCGTAGCCAGCGACGTTACCAACTGTGCCACGGACGCCGACAATAAATAATATAATCTGCAAAAAACGTAAAAATAAATTAAAGTGCGTATGTATGCGTGTTTTTGTGTGCGTTTTAATCCAACCACCCACCTTCACACATACCTTAATAACACATTATAACTTTACGCAGAATATCCACTTTTCCCAGCCACCCCCTACAAGTTGTTTCCTTTATTATAACGTGATAATTTACCCACCCACTTACGATGAGTTCGATCCTGTGATATGACGTCACGATAGTAGAACCTTAACCGTGGTATCTATGTAGGGTAGGGCCATCGCAGCGTTGTGTTGTTTGGGGAGTGTGGGCGTTGAGACCGCTCCATCAATCTCCAGTTCCGGCCTTTGCTTCGTTTCGTCTCACATCAACCCTCGCCAAACGGATTGTCCACTCACGAATCGCTTTTTTGCCACTCTCTGGACTACAACATTAGTTTCCAAACTTTCCGAGACTATTAAAGTATAAACAATCATGTAAAGATCAAGTTTTTTAAAACTTTCATCTATAATACATATATATATATTAAGAAATAAATTCTTATGATCAATTTTATTACTTGGTTAACGAAAAGTTTTTCATTAATAAAAAGTTTTTAAATTTGAAATGAGTTAGTCCAAATATGCTTAACTATTGAAACTTGCAAAACTAATTTTGTTTATTTTCAATTTGTCACAAATAGCCAGTAGACTCTGTTTTTAATGGTTCACTGGTAATATATTATCATTATTATGGCGATAATGATTATGGTGTTCATGTTATTAGAATGTTTGTGATGTCTGAAAATTCCCTTCCACCCATTCGATCCTGAAAACGGAGCGTAGTGAGAGCGATTAGCTCACCACTCTTCCTGTACTAACTCTATCTTTTTATGCGCACTATCTTAGAAAACGAGAGATTAAGCAACTGAGTAACAAGCAGTTCTCGTAGATAGACTTCTGTTGAGTTACGTCCATTAAGAGGACATATGTTCCACGTTGGTAGTATAAATATATATATATATATGATAATAATATGTACATAAATTTTGATCAATTAGCCTTTTTCCTTTTTGACTATTTCTACTCCCTGCGTGGAAGCTATGGAAAGGTCTTATTTCAAGACATTCTATTATGCAAAGAGTTCTTGAATATCTTCCAGAACAAACAAACAGGATTGAGACACTTATATCATAACACATGTCCTGGTCAGCTTTGACGTATCTCTAAAACAATTGACCTGAAGCAGGTTTACATGGTCCGTTAACTTATTTCTGAAAATATTTATTTTTGAGCCCAATACGAAATGAATCGCAAGAAATATCATGGCATTACTTGTTTGAGAATACTTGTATTAAATACCCAGCATCGTCAGAGATAGACCACGCTAAAAATTGATGTTGGAATTATTATGGTGCTACTTTTGTTAAAGCTTATATTGAACCGTAACTCATGTAATACCTAGAAAATATAGTCCATCAATTAATATTAAGAAAGTTTATGCATATCACTTTTAATATGTTTACTGTGAATTCTTAATAGAATGGCATTACATTTTAGAAATACGGTCATTACCAAAAAAATTTTGATTGTTGAAGTTTTGAACATTTCCATGTATTTCGTCGCTAACGAACAGGTTTTGCTTTACGGCATCTTCAGCCATTCGACCACACAAATAAACTCGATCTGACAGTTAGAAAATAGTTAATACGGTTTTAATTTTAAGTCAAGGAACCATTTACACTGATATTTGAAATAATTTGATAATAATGACGTGTAACCTTAATTGGGTAAACAATTACAAACTCACAAGACTTAGCAATTGAAGGCGACCAAGGTTGCACAATCAATCGATATCTTAAATCTTAAATTATAAAAAAAAAATTTGTACCGTTTCCACATTTTTACAATGTGTAACCTTTTGTACCTTATTATGTATAATTTGTATTTTTATTTTTCCAGGTTATGAGTTGATTTTGAGAAGATTCCCGCCCACTACAGTTAAACAGTTAGACAGGTATGGCATTCATTTTTTTATAGATTGAGAAAGACCTCTCGCTGACATCAAAATAAATTGATTTTAGCGAGATAGAGATTATAAAGAATCTTCATTAAAACTTTTTCTTTAGCTAACATCCAAATCTAAAAAAAGTAGTAATTGAAAATTTTATATATTAACTTAAATTCTTACTTATGACTTATATATATTTTATTTCTCTCTAAAACATATTCAAATAATTGAAAATAGCAAAAGGAAAAAATTGTTTTACAAGCAGCTATTAATTTAATAAATATACTTCCACTGTTTCAAATAAAACAACATTTGTTCGACAATATTTTTCGTCGGTTAAAAATGCAATGGACAGTAAGAAAGCGGTAGGGGGTGCCGATAACAGCCTCTCGGGTGTGCTTTTGGAGCTTTCCGACATAATCGAATGATCGAGAGCTTTGCGAAGCTCTCACTATTCTGTTTAAACTTGGAAAGTTTTCCCCCCGGACAATTAGATATAAAAAACATCCTCAGAGAGCTTTGCATCCACGATAATGGTAAGATAATCTGCCGAATATTATTCTTAAATAAAGATTATCAAATATTTATCAGTATCCCAGAACCTAAATGTATCAAGTCTCATATTTGAAACTTCACAGAAGAGGCATTTTAATTTCGTTAAATGTTTTTTTTGTTCTGTTTTAAAGTTCTGACAGAAGTTTTATCGTTGACGAATTTTTTTGGTAATGACCGTATTTCTAAAATGTAATGCCATTCTATTAAGAATTCACAGTAAACATATTAAAAGTGACATGCATAAACTTTCTTAATATTAATTGATGGACTATATTTTGTAGGTATTACATGAGTTACGGTTCAATATAAGCTTTAACAAAAGTAGCACCATAATAATTCCAACATCAATTTTTAGCGTGGTCTATCTCTGACGATGCTGGGTATTTAATACAAGTGTTCTCAAACAAGTAATGCCATGATATTTCTTGCGATTCATTTCGTATTGGGCTCAAAAATAAATATTTTCAGAAATAAGTTAACGGACCATGTAAATCTGCTTCAGGTCAATTGTTTTAGAGATACGTCAAAGCTGACCAGGACATGTGTTATGATGTAAGTGCCTCAATCCTGCTTGTTGGTTCTGGAAGATATTCAAGAACTCTTTGCATAATAGAATGTCTTGAAATAAGACCTTTTCATAGCTTCCACGCAGGGAGTAGAAATAGTCACAAAGGAAAAAGGCTAATTGATCAAAATTTATGTACAAATTATTATAATATATTTATACTACCAACGTGGAACATATGTCCTCTTAATGGACATAACTAAACAGAAGTCTTTCTACGAGAACTGCTTGTTACTCAGTTGCTCAATCTCTCGTTTTCTAAGATAGTGCGCATAGAAAGATAGAGCTAATACACGAATAGTGGATAGCTAATCGCTCTTGCTACGCTCCGTTTTCAGGATCGGAAGGGTGGGAGTGAATTTTCAGACATCACAAACATTCTAATAACATGAATACCATAATCATTATCAACATGATAATGATAATATATTACCAGTGAACCATTAAAAAACAGAGTCTACTGGCTATTTATTATTATTGAAATTGTTCAACATTTTTATGCATTTTTATTTGAAATATAAACGTTTTTGTAAATAGAAATTTGTAAAAATACAATTTAATCTAGCCAGCATTGAATCATTTGCATTAATTATATATGAACCAATTTCTCGGATAACTGACTTTAAATGAAATTAATGATTATAGACACATATGAATTTACAGTTTTGATAATACGTTTAATACAAATGACAACTATGTACTAATGTTTCAACTGATTTTTGTAATAAAATTATATTAATATTTTGCAATGCTTAAGAATGTGTTTATTTGAAAGTTATTTTAAACGGCTTCTTTTCCGTCAAGCTATTAAGTTTTGAAGCAATTCTTTAGTTGTTCACTAAAAGATCAGGCATCGTTCATGTTGCTGTCTGCGCTCTAGCTAAAAATTTTCAACTGGTTTGAAAACTGCTAGAGTAACTGAGACACTGCGACACTGTCTGTCCACACTACAATTTCAGCTAGACTGACGCGGTCTAGGTAGACCGCAGGGACACTCTGTTGAGAGATCACTGATTGCCTGGACTAAAGTTTCCAGATGTATATTTAGCTTTAGAAAAAAAGCAATTTGTAATTAAAAAAAAGGGTTAGACTCCGGCAACTTTTACTTCGAATTTTATTGCTGATTTTGATTATTTTATCACACATTTACACTCCATTTGCTTCATTGTAAAATGATCAAATCATTTTCATTTGTGTTTGTATATATTAAAATTTTATTCTATCAAAAAGTTAAAACCTTTAAATAAAAATGCAAGCGTGGCAGATACTGCTTACTTACTAAGTATATCAGGCACGTGGACTCTCAATGGAGTATTTAAAAAAATAGAAATTATATTCTAGGGACAATAAGGCTTAGTCCACTCTAGCTTAAGATTCGCTTGAAAGTCACATGTTAATTTCAAAGTGAATTTATGCGAAATTCAAAAAATGCTTTATGGTCAAAGTTTTAATAAATATATAGTATATAATCACATAGAGTTACCACTAGGCGCTTGGCCACAATGATCAACGAATCACATTTTAACTGCTTCAAAAACCAATCATATTTACGGATTTTATCCAGGATATTCAGGATATTTCAACGTAATTGTGAGTTGTAATTACGCTTTTAAGAAACTAAATATATAAATTCAGTGTTTTTTCATACTAACTTTTTAGGTATGCCATTATCAGCTGCTTTTAGTATCCATTAGTGGCATAATTAAAGGTCAGAGATGAAGTGCATACTATTTTATGATTCGTTTGTCAGTTTTGGTACATTTCAATGCCATTTTATGGATATTTATATAAGTACCAGAAATTATCTGTTAATGAAAAAGTTACGACTTTTCTCATTAGTATGTGAGTTTTATAAGGTTTTATAAAAGCATTTCATATATCGTCGGTATTCTGGAAGAAGACACTAACTGAAAAATACTATTTTTGAGTGATCGAACTTTGAAGTTTTTCAAATGTTTGAAATGCTTTACCTTTTTCATTTAGTTTCTTTTTACAAAAGTATAATTAATAAAAAATATTATTTTTCAAGCGATACAGTTCAAAATAAGAAATATTTTAAATGATATACTATTCGATTAAGTGTTTTCTTACATAATAGCGACGATATAATTATCAGCTAAAAATATTTGATTATTATTAATAAATTTGGATTATTGAGTTTTTGTACACTTCCATGTATTTTGTCACTAACACTTTAAATACATGTAAGTGTACAAAATCTCAATAGTCCAAATTTGATATTGAAATTCCATCAAGCACCCTCAGTCGATGTCTTAAATTATACTTAAATTATATTATTAATAAGTTCGAGGATATGACTAAATTAATTTATACAATCATTGTTTCAGTAAGACACAAAGTTTGTGATAATTTTGCTGTTTCAATTCGGGGAAAATGTTATCTTAAAGCATTTATTTTGCTACCAACACCGAGCTTTATATTTCGTGGAAAATTTTGGAAGGCTATTAACCATTTCGAGGAAGACCTTCATTCGTCTTTATTTTGAAACGGTTTCTATGAATTTTGATTACTTGAACACTGAGTGATTATAATTGTTGGATAGACGATGTCTCTAAAATCAGTAATTTTATGAATATCGATTTATATTTTTTGTGCGATATCCGCTACCGGATGTAAGCAACCCTTTCCCTATATGATTTCAAATTTAACAGGGCTGGAGTTCTTAAGTTAAATCAGTAATATAAGAATCCTGCTTTATTTATGCTATTGCTTCGTTTATCTAAAACAATGTAAATGTGTTATTAAATGTCGGATCCGTGGTGCAGTGGTCAACATCCGTGACCAAAAAAGCTTGCTTTAAAATGCTGCTTTTCTGGAACTCTTAGGGCTAGGCTTTCTCTGAACCGAGAATTTTCACGGCCTGTAGGTTTTGCTATCTAGAATGCCACTGTTTGAATTTATAGAACTTTCAAGCCGAAGCCCAACTTTTTCGTAGATATTATATAATTGTATATTTTCATTTCCATATCTACAGTGATACCAAACGGTCTTTTCATTTTTCATATCCATCTCTTTTCAAAATGATTCTTCAGGGTGCTCCACGGAACGCCAGTCTGCTTGATTACAGAATAGATCGGGTTTAAGTACTGGTATGGACAGTTCCATCAGTTGATTTTTCAATCGATGTATGGATTTATGTTCTTAGGCATGGATGTTTGTGATGTCTATAACTTGCTCCCACTCATTCTATCCTGAGCAACAAGCAGTTCTTGTAGAAAAACTTATCTTGAGATACCTTCATTAAGAGAGCATATGCTCCAGCCGGACGTGGAGAGAGCGATAAGCAAACCACTAGTCCTGTCCTAGCCATATTCTTGTATGTCTAGTATCTTTAAAAAAAGGGGGTTGAAAAACTAAGTATCAAGCAGTTCTCATAGAAAAACTTCAATTGAGATGTCTTCATTAGGAGTATATATTTATGCTCTTCATTAGCAACGGATATGGTATAAAAAAAAATATTATCGTTTTGTGTCCAACCCCCTCTCCACTTCTAGTAAAAAGAAGTAATCTCACCCCACCATTCATTTTCACGAATGATTCCGTTGTCGAATGGTTAACGTCGTTGCCTTGCGGTCACAGATTTGAGTCCCAAAACAAACAGTTTCATAAATTATTTTTTGATCTATTAAGGTTTTCTGTTTGACGGCATGGATGTTTGTGATGTCAACAATTCCTTCCCATCCATCCAATACCAAAAACGGGACGTAGCAAAGGCGAATAGCTAACCACCAGTCCACATTTGGAGCAAGCATGGTCTAAAAAAATACGCTTCTGCTGATAAAATTCTATATTGATAATGACCAGTATTAAGGTGTTTACTGTCAATTCTTATTGGAAAGGCATTTAATTTAAAAAATAACACATACTTTTTTGTTCTACTCACACATTATTATAATGATCAGGACCAGTTTCGCTCGTCACGAACATTATCAAGTGATAACATATAACTCTCAACGAGGCTATTAGTATACTATTGAGTGTTAATAATTACAAGGTATATCAAAAAATTGCTTCAAGACCTATGACAAAAATTTACTGATAATTAAAAAAATATACATAAACAAAATAAAACAGTTTATAATTAAAATGTTACCAAATTAAAAGGACCACAAAGAATTTTCAGTGACACCTTTAATATGACTAAAATTCTTGCAGGACTTGATTATTGTTTACACTATAGTGGAAATATATCAAGTAGAGGCAATTAATCAGTTGAAACAAACTGTCTTTTATTTGGAAAAAAAATGATGATGATGATGATAAGTAATCTATTAAAACTGTCTTAATAGCTTTTTCAAGCCAACCTAAAATACCGAACCCCAATCGATATTTTTTCATTATTTTTAAAATACATATACTTCAATGGAAGAAACATTAGCAGTGTATATTGAATTAAATCCCAATATTGAAGTCGATCTAATTCATCCCCTTAAGCCAGCCGCTCCGGGGAAAGTCTTCCGTAAATAATTACTCCTTGCGGTTGAGTGAAATCGGTTCTAATTGTTAATTTCCATCCCCTTAAAGAGAATGAAATGACTATGGAAAAGTTTTTCCACTTGTAGGCTCTGTTTTAGTGCCCGTTCGACTCGAGGCTGTATTACACGGAGGGATACAACTGAGAGGATTAAATGGATACCATATAGAGTGGCACACTTTTCGGAACATGTTTTATTAGGCTATTTAGTAAACCTTAATATACAGTAAATTTACTCAACAATTTATTTTTATTGAAACATACACAGAATACTTTGAATTAGACTATTTAGTTTGGTACATTCGTTATTGAGACTATCTTTAATTACTTCTTAACTATTTTAATCAAACTTTTCATGAAAATGAGAATTTAAAAGTAGAAAGTAAATGTAAAACAATAAAGCAAAAAGTAACTATCAAAGTATTTAAGTTCTATTATAAAAGAACTGTAGGAATTGGTTGCTAGCTATTTCAGCTCAACCCCATTTGCTTCAGCAATACTGGAATCTGTTTTATTTTTTTAATAAAACGCAATTTGCTTTGTACTACTTCCACATTTTTATTATGATCTGGACAGATTTCGCTCATCGTGAGTATTATCAACTGAGAACATAAATCGTAACAAGGCTTTGTATATTAAATTGATTGTCAATAATTACAAGATACATAAAACAATTGGTTGAAAAACTATGACAAGAATTTACAGGTAATCAGATAACTTACACATAAACAAAATAATATAGTTTACAATTAAAATATAAACAAATTAAAAAGCCCAAAAGAGCCACCAAACGTTGACGGTTAACACCTTTAAAGTGATTGAAATTCTTGTAGGTCTAAATACCTACTTCATTATTTCTTACCTTATTATAATGGAAATATATCAAGTGAAAGCTAATTAAATCGATAAACATATTTCTTTTGTGATTCTAGCTTGTTTATTGAAACTCTCATATTATACGGAATTCGTTATAAGCTTTTTTAAATTTCAAATACATTATTTTACTCTCAATTTTCTTGAAAAATGTTTGTGTTATTATATATTTACAATCATGATTAGAAAAAATTCACTTTTGTGACCGTAGTGTTTTGTTATATTTATATAATGTGGGAATAACTATGTGAATACGTAGTCTTTACGATGCTTAAAAATCAAAATCCCTTGTAAACTATAAAATATTAATACAAAATTAAAATTGATAACTTAGTTATTCCACTTGGTTTATGTAAGAATTAGAATCATGCTTCTTAAAGAGGCAAAACGCATCACATTAGTGATAAATCAAGTGGAATAACTCAGTTTTAATTTTGTATTAAAAATGGACTTCCACAAAGTTACCGCCGAATCCATAGAAAATACAAAATATTTATTTAATTTGATTAATTCGGTGATGTTGGGCATAATCTGTTAACTGCAAAATGTTGAATTTACAGAAGAGCTATTTTAAAGATCGAATTGTTCCAAGTTTGTTCACATATCATAATAATCGACTGTGTTTTGACCAATTGGTGTAACCCTAAAAAAAATACGAAAATGAGTTAATGATTCTATCTCATTTTAAAGACGACAGAGCAGTTTTCAGTCAAATGATGTAAATTAGAAAAATAAATTGACCACTTCAACATTGGTTTTAGCTTCACAAAATTTGACCCCGCCACTTGATGTAAGCCAATATTTTATCGATACACCCTGCGTATAATCCGTATCTGTAAACATGATATCCGTATTTACAGGAGTGCATTTCAAAGATTCATAGCGCAACACACCATATAATGTTTTCGATAAAAACATTTTTTTCTCTATTCTTAACAATTTCAATTTTGAATGTTACATCAATTGGCCAAAATACCGCCAATATAACCATGAAATATTGAGCATTTTCAGATGAAATACAGATGTCAAGCTATTACTAAATGAAATACAAAATTTTGGTGACCCAATTTTTACTCTTTCACAAAATTTTCAAAAGATCAGTTATCAGGCTATGCCCAAACAAAACTGAATTGAATTACAATATTTTTTGTTACGTTTATAACAAAAATCAGTTGCTTGGAAAAAAATGAATTTTAAAATCACGAGATAAGAATAATTTCGTTAATATGTATACTTTAAGTCAACAATACGTTTTTTTGGGTAAAAAAAAGAAATATCTTTCTTAATGAGAAGAAACTGTACTGTTTGATGTAATCTTGCAAAGTAATGTATCCATGGTAGGTTTTATTCGACTTTAACATAATTATAAAAAAAAATTATAACTTTATTATATTCAGTTATGAATAATAAGCATAAAACATCCAAAATTTCTCTTCTCGTGTAAAACAGACCTCACGAAATGGTGATGACTAGCAAAAATATCCTCTTCCTCGCTATACTTTGGTAAAATTGCTAATATTTGCATATTGAAAACATTTGTTCTGTATTTAATCCATAATACTTATTCGTGGCGCTACGGAGGCCAAGCACGCTGTAAAGTTTTTAATCAAGTCTGTAATTTTGTTTCTTACGATCATTGAAACTGTGAAGAGGGAATCTTTTTTGTTTGTATATCCTTGAATCACCATTTTCCCTCTTCAGTTGGTATTAATCCGATAAATAATAATGAAACTCCTTTGTTACATTCCCTCTTATGATAATATAAATAAAATACGATTTTTAAGACAATTCTTACCCCTTTAAAATTCTATCGAAAAAATGTCGCGATAGATTTTTTAAACATTACAGTAAGTTGAATTGCGCATGACGTTTTTCATCAAAATTTTGTCAACAAATTGTTAATAAGTTGAATAAAGAACGAAATCTTAAAGTAACTGTAATAAATTTGAAACATTAAAATTACATGTATTTCCATACGTTTCATAACTAACGACTAGGGTTTCACCGTTTCGACATCTTCAGGTATTCGAGTAGACAGATGAACTCAAACTGTCAGTTCTGTACTCGAAAGGCAAAACCCGGATCGTTACTAACGGAACGCATGAATTTGTACACAAATTGAACGACCCAAATTCGATATTGAAATTCTATTGAACACCCTACATCGGCATCTTAAATTGTAACTCTAATGCCTTCGAGCGACTTGTTTCATCATTGGATAGAAATCAGTAAAAGTAAGATTGCATAATTTTATGACAAAGCAACGAAAAAGTTTTACTAATATTAAAAAAACAGTCAATACTTTAAAAATAATTGTGCAGATTTTTTTAAAACTGTGTCCGCTCCCAATGGGGAGCATATGGCTTCCTAATGAAGGTACCGCAACAGAAGTTTTTCTATGGCAACTTCTTGTTACCCAGTTGCTCAACCTACCTTTTACAAAAAAATTAGGGATTAAAAAATATAGTCTAGGACGGTGGTTCTCACGGAAAATTTCTTCGTGGCCGCACACTGAACATCTGTGGTCTATTGGAAATGTCTCTTGGCCGCAACAAATTGTCATTACAAAAGTGTTAACCAGCCGCATACATACATAATACGAATAAACAAATGACGTATTTATTTTATATTACTCATTTTTTCAATATCAACTTTCATTAGTATAGAACCGTTGGTGGCCACACATGAGAACCACTGGTCTAGGTGAGTACTAGTAGTAAACTAATCGCTCTCGCTACACCCCTCTCGTTTTAGGATTGGATTGGGTGGGATGTAACTTTAGATATCACAAACATCCATTTCCACGAACAAAAATCCATAAATGAATTGAAATAACAATTTACAAAACTGTCGGTACTGGGATTCCAACCAGTGAAATGCGCAACCAAAGCTATCGACCTTGACCACTGGACCACGGACTCGATGGAAACTTGTATAAAAAAAAAAAAAATCCTAAACGGCCAAACATTAGTGAAATTTGATTTAACCAACTGATATTGAAAGAATTAATTTTTCAATTATTACACGTTTGGAGTAACAAAGTCTCGTTGAAATCCCCGCCGTCATCTATATTGCATTTCTTTCCCAGTTGATTTAGGAATTTGCTCCCGCCAGATGAAAAACAAAAAAAGCAATACTCCTAGCTGAAAACACACACTGCTTTGTTTAATAGCCTTGCCAAGAGGGCAGGAACAGACAGACAAGAATCTCTGGACTGCAAAATGCTCCCGAGATCCTCCCTGAGGATAAATGGCTTCAAGTAATTAGAGTCTTAAGTGCTTGGGGACAATTTAACCTCTTTCTCTCCGAGGAAAATAAATATAAATACTACAAAGATTCATTTAAAGAATTTCAAATAAATTTTATTGAAGCGATTATTTTAATTATAATTGGAATAGTTTTTTATATGTAATAAGGTATAAATGGGTACAAATACATACATCACTTTTTATGTGTTAATTCTCAATTCTTGTTGGAAAGGTATTATATTTTAATAATAAAATTTTTTGAAAATATAATGTCTTTCCATCAAGAATTGACAGTTAACACCTTAAAAGTGATTAATAATAAAACACGATTTATATTGTACTACTCCCAAATTGATTGATAATGCTCACGATGGAGAAAAACCGTTCCTGATCGTTATAAACATATGGAGGTAGTACAAAAAAAATTTTTTGTTTTATTTTTAAAATAAAATACGTTCCCACCGAGAATTAACAGTTGACACCTTGAAAGTATATATTAGTTTATGTTCCTTGGGATCTGTCCGAAATAGTTTGAATTAACCAGTGTAATAAATTTCTTCCAAATCTATTTTCATTCGATATTACTAATTTTTTTCAACCACGTTCTCCGATGTATCTTTCTACGAGCACTGCTTGCTGCTCAGATGTCCAATTTTATTTCACTTATATTTATTGCAATTATCGGGTATTTACTAATAACATGCATATTTTTCTCAATTGGAAATAAAACACCGTAAAAAATAAAGAATCACCAAAACTAAAAATATTGCGTGAAATACAAAAACTTCATTTATTACTAGTACTGCAAAGTGGACATGTGGTTTTTGCTTTTGAACGCCTGATTTATTTACCAACTATATTTTATAATTCTATCGGAACTTTATACTTTGCTATTTTTTCCTTGATATTATACCATCAGTGAGAACTAGGCTCACTAAAAATAAATCTTTAATCAGTGTATAGTATTTTCTAAAAACGAAACCCGTGTTTGAGAAAATGAATGCATTTTCCGCTAAACGCACTCTCATTATCGCTCTTTGAATATTCAAACGGTCCGCAGTCATTCGAAAACTCGCGCGCAATTAGCAAAGAGCTATCATTTACAGCGGAGAACCCCGTCTCTGATATAATACTTTCTCAAGTGGTAGTAGTGTATGGTTACTCCTCCGGTCGCATAATTAAGAGGACTTAGGAGAAGGACGTAATGTGGGATAACAAACGGCGGGAATTACCCGGAGCAAGGAATAGGCGGACTCGAGGTAGGCGGATCTTGCCTCCGCTCGGGGTGGTGGAATTGAAACCTCTCAAGCAAGACGAGGAAGGCTATCGGAGACTTAGATATCCGCGATTTTGTGCCAATGTTAATTGTTTGGGGGGGTGTAAAAATACAAGATTATTTTAGTTGAAAGCTTTTTATTTTATTTTATTTAAATTGAATGAAACTAAAAGCTTCACGTCAACTATAGCTATTTTATAAATAAAAAAACATATCAAGTATTTTTACTGATATAAACTGGTTATAATTAGTATTTCAATCTGGAGGATCATAGGGTAAAATCTATTATTCCATAGGCTTTTGTATCTGACTTTATATTACTACAACATTTTTTTTTTTGGCTAAGTTAAAAAGTGTTATTATAGAATGTGAAATTTAATAATCGATAATAAAAAAACCGATTTAATTTAGATAATTTTCTAGCCATTATTGTAATGTTATAAACAACAAAAAAATGTGTAAGGAAAATGTAAAATAAATTTTTATTCAATTTTCAAATAGATTTTGAAATCTATTTAATTGCATACTGCTAAAAGATTCCATTATTGATTGTGTTTCAAATTTCAACACTGCAAACATTAAAAAAATATACAAAAAATCTATTAACGAATTTATTCGCTATAAAATAAAATTGTATTTTAATCATGTCCACTCCCAACGCAATATATGGGCTTCTTATGCAGTTGATGTCAACAAATTTTTTCTACGAGGTTCACTTGTTACGCAGTTAGTAGCTCGACTTTCCTTTTTTGAGGAATGTTTAGATAAAGGAATATGGCTAGGACTGGATTTTTGGTTAGCTAATCGCTACCGCAATCGTAGTTTTGAGTATCGGGTGGGTGAGGGGTAATTTAAAACTTCACAGACACCCATGTATTCAAACATAAATCAATTTTGGAATATATGGACACCTGGCGCAGTTATCTCAAGAAAAGTTCTCTACCAGAAATGCTTGTTACTCAGTTGAACGACCTCTCTTTTTCGATGATAGTCGAGATATAAGGAAATGACTGGAATAAGACTAGTGGTTAGGTAATCGCTCCCGCTATAACAGTTTTGAGGATCGGATGAATGGAGAGGAGGAGAGATTTCAGCCTTAACAAACACCCGTGCCTTCGAACGGAATTCGATTAAAAAATCGACTTATAAAACTTTCCACACTGGGATTCTAACCAGCGAGCACAGTTACCGATATTCACCACTTGACCACTGACTTTCATATAAAAGATGAATTAAATTATAATCCTATCGTCATTTTAAATAAGAAGATTCTACATAATTATCAAAATCATTTTTTTCAAATTGAAAAAGGTTTTTCTAGCCATTTTTATTGATATTTAATTGAACGCTAATTTAATAATATAAATTCATTTTAAAAGTATATTTTTATCATTCATTTAATAGTAAAGAGAAAATACACTTTATAAATTTCTATCTACTAACTTCAAAAAATAATAGTCCTGGACTATCACATGGTATTTTTCTTACCGATTAACGTTGCGTAATAAAAACCCGTATCCGTATCGTAAAAAAGAGAAGATCACATATAAGCCCGACCTCGCGTCCCCTCCTAACCTACCCTAGCAGACTCGCTGCAGACCATAACATTACCATAAGCGCCTCCGTCAGCTAAACGCTTACCATAACGAGGACCATAACGATTGCCATAAATCGTCTTCAGGATCTGAACTCCGGAGCTTTCTCGTCTCCGGCGGTCGAAGCCAACGGAGGAGAGCTTTAAGCTCTGGGTGCGTGGCGAAGATTTTAAATCAATATTTTATAGGAGCTTCCGCGACGCTGATCGGTTAGAGATCAAAGCTTTTATGTGCTTCTGAATCTGGCAGTGTATTCAAGTGTATTTTGTAAAAATTTAACTACCCTTAAAAGAGTATTTTATAATAGATTGTCGATATTACGTCAATATTGGTTTACGACATTTTTATTACTTTGCGTTATGTCGTTTCCATCTGTATTAACTTTTTTACCATCTTTACCATTTTTACAATCTCTTTGTGTTTTATTTTATTTTTCCGACTGAAAAGGTGTATAAAATATAGTGCAATATCAATTAAATTTCACGATTGGTCTGTGGTACAGTGGTTTACGTTGTTGACTTTGGTTACAGATCTCACGGATTCGCATCCCAGTACGGACAGTTTCATAAATTGGTTTTTCAATGTTTGCATTTCTTTTCATTTCTGTTCAAAGGCGTAGATGTATGTGATGCTATCTTACTCATCCAATCCTAAAACAGAGCACAACGAGAGTGGTAAGCTAACCACTAGTCCTGTCTTAACTTTCTATTCCTACTCTCTTCAATAAAGAGGGGTTGAGCAACTGAATATCAAGAGTTATCCCAGAAAAATCTTCAGATGAGATACTTCTATTAGATGTTCATATAATCCACATTGGGAACGGACATGGCAAAAAATATTACTTACCTAGTTTATTTCATTGCAAAAAACACACATTCGCGAACACTGACAAATTTCAAAAGCACCTAAAGTTTATAAATAAATAAGTTAGTTTTATGGACAGTACATTGGAAAATTTTATGCAATTTAGCATGCAGACGTCCACGCGAATGCAATAAGCCTTAAATTAATGCAAATATTCATTATGCAGATTGGCTCTCACTGATTAACGACGAATTGATATATTACCCCACAAATGCATAGCAAATAATCATTTTAATGTGCTATCGCTATGTGTGATATGCTTGTTCAAATAATAACAGATGCCATGAAATGCGCAATTTGTGTGACTTTTAATGGCGATGATATATCCTTAAATATTAAAAGGCCTGGATTTATTGGGTCAGTAACTATTTTAATTTTGGGCCAGTAATAAATAATAAATGGTCAGTAATTAATCAAATTGTCAGCTCTGTAGCGCAGTTGGTAACGTCGTTCGCTACGGTTACGGATATCTCGGGGTCAAGTCCTGGTGTGGACAGTTTCAGAAATTGATCTTTCAATCAATTTATGGATTTCTGTTCGTAGTCATGAATGTTTGTGATGTCTGGAAAGTCCCTCCCACCTTTAAAACGCTCAGTTTTGTAATTAAACCCAACCTAACTTTTATTCACTTGTAAATTATTAACTGACTTGAATTATTTATTATTTCTTAATGGCCATTTATGGAATTATTTTCTATATTAAAATAACTGGTTTCATCAATATAATCAGTGCTATATTTATCAATATCAGTAGATATAATATAATCAGTGTCACCGTATTCAATAAATCAACTGAAAAGTCAATTTATGAAATTGTCCGTAACGGGATGTGAGCCCCCGTTATCCGTAACTGAAGTCAACGGTGTTAACCACGACACCACGCACCCAACTTTAAATATATCAGTTTGTGTTTATGATTTCCGTAATATGCGGAAAAGCTTAAACATTTTTTTCTTATGCGTTTGTCAGGTTTTGCAAGTTATATATCATTCCATATTATGTGAAATAACTTATAGTACTTATTTTCACAAGATCACAAATAAATAGCGAAAAAATATTTACATATACTCGGTTTTTGCTTTAAACCCGTAAATTGTTTAAGTTACCTTTTCGGCCAGAATTATATCGTAGAACATCGTACAAAGTAAGCAACGTATGCCAGCAGTGTGTCAGCACCCTTAGGGAGCCCAGGAGTAGAAGCGTCACACTAATAGATTTATCGGGGTAGATAATTCAACATTATTAATTTACAATAAGGCGCCCTGGCACGGTGGCAGGCAATACCTGCTCGCGCACCTACAATATTGCCTATTTTGTAACCCATGACTTGAACACTCGTATGTTTACTTGCGGGAAACATTTACTTCATGTCATCGCTCGAGAACTTCACTTAATAATTTACATCCACCAAGTTAATATCCACCCGTAGAATGATCACATCCAGGAAATTAATTATTCTCTTATTATTCAAATGCGTTCACATTTACATAAAAAAAATATTCAATAAAAATGTTTAGTAAAGTTGAATGTCGAACATATGGACTACCGATAACACGTCTATACAAAACTGTTTTTTTCCGGCCTCCAGCATCTATTTTCAATAAAGGTTGAATTAAGGCGTCTAATCTCGGACCCTTTTCATTGTCCTGGAATTTCAAGACTTGGATTTTCTCAATCCATAAATTTTTTCGAAACATTTAATTTCTAGTTTTACATGACGCTGTAGATTAACGAAATGTAATACCTGAGGAAAAGTTTTGTTTTGTGTCAGAGTATTATCTCACATTAGTAATGTAGACGAAGCAAAATTGACAAATAATAATTATTCACTTAACAGTGCGGAGTTACGAGACTAATTGGTAAATAATATTTTATTTTTTAACGCACTTGAAAATGCAGTTAGCAAAATCAAGCGGCGAACAATATACGACATGGATTCTGCATAGATTGCGATAAAGTTGAACGCTCTGAAATGTAAAGTTATGATGATTAATATAGGACACAAAGAGTCGACGACAGTATATATATGAAAAAAGAAGAAAGGGCTGCATTCATTCTGTCAGCGCCCGTTGAACTGGAATTCTGTCAGCACTAGTCGAACTGGAAACATCTTCTCTAAACTGCATAATAGTTAGCATCATCATCATCCTTACGGTACTTACGGTTTATTCGCGTCGCGTATTCAGCATTTTAACTATACTCCTAAAAAGTATTTAATTTTCAAAGAGTTTTAATGCATCAAATATTTTGAAAATTGGAATTTTTGTAAGTCACTCAATGTCCAAGATCATAAATTTAAATTGGAAAAATCTAAATTTGATATTGACCTTGTATGAAATAGAACTCAGACCCACCCGATCGCTTACGGAAAACACTTATCACTAGACCACGGAGGCAGTTATGTGTGTCACTCTTTATTAGACAACAAGTTTACTAATAAAGAGAGGTTGAGCAACTGAGTAGCAATCAGTTTTCGTAAAAAAAATATTGAGATAGGATTATTAGGAGACCAAATGCTCCACGTTAGGAGCGGACATGGAAAAAAAGGTATGGTAGGGATAGAAGGATAGGACTAGGACAGCACTAGTGGATAACTAATCGTTCTTGCTACGCCCTTTGAGGATCGGATGGGTGGGAGAGAGTTTTTAGACATCACAAACACTCAGACTACGAACAGAAATCTATAAATCGATTGAAAGATCAATTTACGAAAACCATCCGCACCGGGAATTGAACCCGAGACATCCGTAACTGTAGCCAACGACGCTACCAACAGCGCCACGGACGCCAACAAACCATAATTACATTGATAGAACCACCTGTTTTTTTATACAAGTCTTTTGAAATGAATTACTCAAGTTCTTTGACATTATACTATTCTCTAGCATTTCTCTAAGAAGCTGACAACACTAGCACTAAAATAACTAACGACAAAACACGTATAAAAGTTAATTAAAACATCGCTCATTAAATATTCAGATCGAGTCGTTAAAATGTCGGGAGTTTTTGCAGCGAAATAGATTAGTCGGAAGGAGCAAGACCGGATGCCTCACGTATCTTCAAATGCATATAGAAAGTTTACTACGCTCACTATCCTGACTCACAGGAAATGACACAAAAGTTTTCAAGCCAGACTTATATATTAAAACGTTTCAACATGCTTAAAGTATGGCTTTTCAAAGTATATATTGAATTAGTTTGATATTTTTATTTAATGAGGTTCTATACGTTTCCAAATATATTATACTATGTATGCAGTTTGTATTTAAACATATCAACTCTTGACGAATACTGATTGAAATTTGCGGCGTTATTCGGGGGTTAATTAAGTTTTATTATTTAATTTTTCTCTTAAACTATTCAAGCAAAAGAAGGTTTAGTTTTAGGAGTTATCAATTTATTTATCGTAGCGACTTTTCTTGTTTACAAAAAAATATTGTTAAGTTTGATATAATATTTAAAACATAAAAATAGTTTTATATCCATTTCATTTTTATTAAAATGGATATAAATAAAGACATAAATAAAATTTTTTTTCTACCTCGTCTTTCCTACAGAAACTATTATGTGGAGTCCGCGAGGCGGGCTCCTAGTTTCCTGGCTAAAGTCAGTGCTAGGGTGGGTACAGACTAAGTCTTTATATCCCTTTCTCGCATGTAAGCTAGCTACGTACTGCTATCTAAAAGATTCTGTCAGCTGAAGGCTTTGTGTGGGGAAAACATTTAAGAAAAAACCCCATACGAGAATGATTGTCTTTGAATCATTAACAAAACAAAAAATGTATCGTTTATATACTACAGTTAAAATTTAATAAATAGGAACGGCTGAACAAATGAACATTTTCAACTGATTTCCTATTGAACATGTCACCTCAGTTGAATTTGTTTTTTTTTTCTGAGCTTTATCAGTCCTGTTTATTTATCATTTTTTTGGTTTATAACGTTGCGTAGTTTTTTTTATACTGGCTTATAAAATTTTTCCCACTTTTTACAATAAATACGGCAGTTTATAAAACATTTTGCAAATTTCCAATGTCGATAAATCATTTCAGGAAATGTATCTATCTACTGATTAATTTTTAATTGAATAAGTTCTATTCGCTGTCAAAGTGGTGCATATCAATTTCTTGGTGCAACGATAGCGTATGTCCAGTTTTTGTCGTAATTTATTTAACATACACAAAACGTTCGTGTGCATCATATATTTATGCTGTAAAAATACTATACCTCAAATAGGGTATTTGACTAGATGTTGTATCATTCGAACGTATAAAATGTCTATTTTGCCTTTAATTTTCACTCATCTTAAATCTTCAACTGGACGTGTAGTATCTTTGCACTAAACCATTGATACACTATACTCGCAGTTAATTGTTTCAAAAGAATGTATTCACCTTTTTTTGCTATCTGAAAAGGAATTAATTATCTTTTTTAAGAAATAAAACACAATTCATTTGTACTACTTCCACATATTTATAATGATCAGGACCGGTTTCGCTCATCACGAGCATTATCAACTGATTAATGATCAGTTGATAATGTTCGTGATGAGCGAAACCGGTCCTGATCATTATAAATATTTGGAAGTAGTACAAATGAATTGTGTTTTATTTCTTAAAATATAATGTCTTTCCACCAAGAATTGACAGTTAACACCTTAAAAGGAATTAATTATCGTTCCGTATCGTAGGAATATTGTTTCAATTGTTTGATATTGAACGATATTAAACGTTTAAATATAATAATCTCATAATAATTTTGTCAACAGACAAACCAATCACAATAATAAACTTTCAGTTTCAGAAGAATGTTAATGTCTTCTTCAAAAGACTAAATTATTCCCGTTGAACAGGGTTCGTAAGTTAAAAGTTTTGGAGCACTGTTGAAACATGATGCAACTTTCAATTCAAAACTTTAAGATTAATTTGAACAGCCGTGACCTTTCAATCTTTACCACTGCACTGATGCTGTAGCCAACTCTTCGTTTTTATACCAAACTTCCAATGAAAAACTTTAAATTGCCGATTCCAATTCAAAAAAATGTCTCTGGTACTAATAATACGGAAATTTTACATAGAAAGATCTGCAAGTTTGATAATTAAAAAAGCGATTGAATTATGATCAACAACTGACACATTTTCATAATATTATGTTATTTTAAAATTGATGTCGTTTTTTCATGTGTCCATTCCGATGTTTTAGTCGTGCCCTGCCCTGTCGTTGTGTTTATCACATGTCTAATTTTTTCTTGGATCATTAACATCCTGTGCATTCACTTGTACCACCCACTCGTGATGCCAAAGTTTATATCGAGTGAAGATTTATTATATAATTGCATGCTTTTTAAATTTCTAAAAATCTCTATAACAAAAATTAATTATTGTTGATTTATCAGGGGACACATAAGACCATCATAGGCTTATAGCCTGAAATGAAATAAATGAAATTTGGATTATTGAGATTTTGTACACTTCCATGTATTTTGTCACTAACGACCCGGGTTTCGCCTTTCAGCATCTTCAGGCATTCGAGCACACGAATGGACTCGAACTGAGAGACAGTAAACATTGTCTAACGTTTATATAGAAGATACAAATGCGACAAATATTATTTACGAGGTAAGATATTATACGTCTGAGAGCCACACTGATACCTGAGTTAAAATTTCGGAAATCGCCCTAATCCTTATTTTGTAAACACCATATTAACAGAGTGGCGAATTGCCGCTTTTCAACTTCTTTTAGAAATACCAGTGATTTTACAATTATAATAGTATTGTGGGTTTTGACGGGATGTAATTCGACGAATGGGTAAATATATACAATCATTCTACATTTAGTGACATCTGTTACCTCGTAAATAATATTTGTCGCATTTGTATCTTCTATATAAACGTTAGATACTGTTTACTGTCTCTCAGTTCGAGTCCATTCGTGTGCTCGAATGCCTGAAGATGCCGAAAGGCGAAACCCGGGTCGTTAGTGACAAAATACATGGAAGTGTACAAAATCTCAATAATCCAAATTTGATATTGAAATTCCATCAAGCACCCTCAGTCGATGTCTTAAATTATAATTATACTTTTAAAAATATATATAGTTTTCGTTGCAATCATTTAGTTAGATATGTATATATTATACATTTCTTCGATGTGATGTCAATATATACGCATATTTATATGGATTCATTCGTTTTTTATTTTGTTTGTCTACTTAAATTGTTTTAATGAAGTTACACGGAATTAAAAAAAGTTCATAGATCCAACTTAAAATATTATCTTTTGACATTAAAAGAATACTACTAGTTAAATTTATTCAACAAAGTTCTTACATAAAAGAAATCTTAATAAAAAATGTAAAATCGATATTATTTATGCAAAAATAATTCTTCCATCGGTTTAAATAAAAAAATACGAATATTCAATTCAACTTTTACAATTAAGTTTTAAAATTCACTTCACAAAAGCAATCTCGAAAGGAAAGGTGTATTCTATTAAATTATGCCGATATAAAGTCCTTGTTATGATAGAATGGGCAAACTATTTTGTAATAATTCATAGCATTTAATTTGTACAAGGGTTGGTACTTTACAAAGTATACAAACTTAGGTTTTTTGCCTTCATACAATATACAACACATATTTACTTATAAATTATTATTCGTGTATGTTATTGTAATTCGCGGAATTCATATAATTTTGTATTTTATTATTAGCATGACTTAAACCCACTTCTGAACAATTATAAACTCAAGAACAAATATTTGGAAATAAAACAATATGCATGCATTCCTTTTAAGGTGTTAACTGTCAATTCTTGGTGGAAAGAAATTATATTTTAAAAAATAAAACACAATTCATTTGTACTACTTCCACATATTTATAATGATCAGGACCGGCTTCGCTCATCACGAGCATTATCAATTGATAATGCTTGTGAAATCTGTCCTGATCATTATAAATATGTGGAAGTAGTACAAATGAATTGTGTTTTATTTTTTTAAATCGAAGATTCCATTTAACTTTGCTTCACATACAAAAAGATTCGCATATTGGTACGTTTTTAGTTGTGGTTACATACTTATTTAGAGATGCTTTAGGAGTTCTTGACATTGAAAAACCTTGATCAGTGAAAATCGTACCAGACATAAACTTCAATCTAGAAAAAGTAGTTTCTTCACGAGTTTTACTGAGAAAAACACATTTCCCTTTTAAATTATTTATCAATCAGCAAAACAGTTTTATTAAGAAGTCTACTAAGAAAAAACTCAAAATATGTTTTTAGAGAAACTACTCTCCGAAATTTCAAAATCTCTACAATATAGCAGGAAATACACGTATAAATCTGTCTGCCTGTCACAAAAAGTCGGACCAAACGGTGCACAATAACGAAGTGATATTTGCGTATCGCCGTTTCCATTGCAAAATTGTATATCTATAAAATCAAGGTTTTTCGAGAGAACGTGAAAACAGTTTTAAAAAATAAATTTTCGAATTACAACAGTAATAAAAAACACGCTATTAATATAAAATATATATAACTATACTAGTTACATATTGATTTATTTTAATATAACTAATCATTTAACGCTACATGACTGAAATTAACAAAAAAAAACCTTTGCAGGTATTTGGTATGTTTTTCTCTTTTTGAAAAAGTGCTTAGTTATCTAGTTATTTATCGTAAGAGTATTTTTTATATAATAGGATATAAAGAAGTTTTATATATCCACTAATACTAGTAAAAAATGTCTTAATAATGTTATACTTTAGTAATAGCGTTTGACAAAAGAAATTTCCTTTCAGAGTAGTCTAAGTTGGTTGAAATTCGGTAATTTTGTCTAAAAACTGGAATAGATTAGCGGTAAAAACTACGCCTGTATCAAGGCAAACGTTCAAAGTTTCATTTGTTGGACGAACCGTTATGTTTATAACGCTTTAGTGGGGTATATAACGAAGGCAGTAACGACGAGTTTGCGTGACTCAGTCTCCAGCCGAGCTTTTGTGCTTTTTTGTTGCCTTCCGCTTCTCGTAGCAGGCGCATTCGTAGCGATCGTAGCTCTCTGTCGTAGCTGTCCTAGACTCAGCATCGTCTAATACTCAATATCAAGTGAAATTTTGCTGCAAAATGAAATCGCAAAAATCTTCTTTGTATATCAACAGAACTTATTAGATACAGTAGAATTATGGTCATATTAAAAAAATAATAAATTTGAATTGTTGAGATTTTGTAAATTTCCATGTATTTGGTTACTAACGACCCGGGTTTCACCTTTCAACATCTTCAGACATTCGAGCACACGAATGAGTTTGAACCAACACAAGTAAACAGTTTACAACTATTATACACAAGATAAAATACAACAAACCTTATTTATCCCTGAGTCTAAGAAAAAAGCATCTGGAATAATCACAACAAACGCAAAATGGGTGAAAAGAGGGGATTTTTAAATGCAATCCAAAGAACTACCTATCCAATTTCAAACTAATGGGCTCTGTCAGGGTGATCATGGACCGATGTCTTAATATGGGAAATTCGTTATTTTGTCGTGTATGTATGGGGTGAGGAAATATATGGAAATGTAAAAAATCTCATTCTAAATAAATCATTATTTATGAAGATAAATACTTGATTGAATTGGCATTTATATGGTAGAACTGCATTATTTTTAGTTGTTTTCCTCACGTGTGAGGGTCGTAACCTCCGCCTACCACAACAACTCCATTTCCATCGGCAATCTTTAGCCACTAACTCCTACACTCCGCTGCTCTGATAGCCATCTGTAAGGGGAGGCTTGTGGCTTCCTTCACTTGGTTGCTTCAGTGAGTCGGGGTCCTTCCGTGTCCTCTTCTGCCATTGACCTTTCTTGTGAAGACGAGCCTCTTGATATTGTTGGCGATGTGGCCAAAAAAGCCAAATAGGCGTATTGTATAGACAGCCGACAGGTTATCCTTTTTTCGGAGCTCTTTCAAGATAAAGGCGAGTGTGTACTTGGCCGTCCAGGGTATACCAACTTCCGTATACGGAGTCTTTTAGAGTTCATGTTTTCACGCCTTAAGCCCTTACGGCGATTATATGGAATATAAAATACCAAAGTATTTAGTTCAACAAAATTGTATTTGTTAGTTGACAGCTATTCCGGCTTAACACCATCATCATTCTGAAGCTAGTAATATAAGTTAGGTATAGAATAATAGGCATAGGACCGGAATAATGGTTAACTAATCGCTCTCATTACATTACGGTTTTGGGATCGGATTTGTGAGACGGAATTCTAAGCATCAGAGACATCCATGCCTACGAACAGAAATCCATAAATCGATTGAAACACCAATTTATGATATTTTTCGCACTGGTACTTGAACCCGAGACATCCGTAACCGTAGCTATTGAAGGTGACCACATGACATGTGTAAAAAATGATTTATAATCTGAAATAGCAAATGGAGAAATTCACAATACAGTTGAGGACTACTTTGATAATTTAATAACAATTAATGAAATGTAAGTACCTGATGCTAGTGTTTAGATTTCAAACGTAATCTAATTGAAAAGTTTGTCGTGGTTTGCAAAGTAAAATGATATATGAACTCATTTCCGGGGCCTGGTCCAGTTTCGCTTAGACCAGTGGTCGGCAACCTAGTACCCGCGGGTTACTGAATTACCCACTACAACATTTTAAGTTCCCCGCCAAGAAAATATGAAAAAGAAATTTTACGCGAGATTTGAGGATTGATCCGGATAAAATGGATTAAAACATGCTTGAGTTTACAAAATTTCGAATATCTTGGAATAAATACTAAAAAAAAATCACAACCAAAGAAGCCACTGGTAATGTTTTTATGTTATGTGTGTTTTTAAAGATTAAATTTGTATTTTCCCATACTTGTACAGATATACGTATTGTATATATTTATGAAATGATAAAAAAATGTTTTAAGCTTTTACCCACTAACCAAATAAATTTTCAAAATTGAATTTTTACCCAGTCTCTCAAAAGATGGCCGACAACTGACTTAGACGTTTCTAATAATAACTATGTTTAGTATTTACGTCACTGCATATAACTGAGTGCAAAATTCGTTATGAGAAGCAAGCACTCTTCTTAAAAAGCAGTTCTCTAAATTATGTTAACGTTGTACTCTAAATAATGACCGCCGCAACTTACAGCTACGTGTATGGGATGCAAGTGTCATATCACGATGAAACTTTTTCATGCGCTTTACATTTAATTTGTACTCGTATGGCGTATGATATACGTAATTATAAAACATTCAGCATGGTTGTGTCTAATAACTACTGCTTCAAGGTGGTTAACAGTCTGTATAAATAACCTTTACTTTAAAACGCAAACAAAAGTTTTACATTTTTCACACGAAAATATAACTTTTCTGACGAGTTCAACGGTAACCTGATGGTTTCAGGGGAATATTATTTCTTTGACTCATAAATATATTGTTAATAATTTTCTTCGTCCTATTTCAATGCTCGAAATTCTTAGAATAAAATATCGCAGAATTCAGTTCTATAAAATTTCCCTGCTTAGTTGAAAGCTATTTCGGCTTCACGCAGAATTAGCTAATAAAATTGAGTAGAACTAAATTCTTTGAGATTTTATCCTATTTGAATTTTACGTTTATATTTTCAAATTTTTTTTAATATTTTTAATTAAATCAGTTTATTTTCAAATACTGCTTTACAAATATTTTTCAACACAATATTTATTTAGTAATTTAAATTTAAAATTATGATATAATATAAACATAGCAATATGAAAATCCCCTTTTCATTATTGTGGTTGTTCTTTACTATACAAATGTACAATTTTATCCTGTATTTCATTCGTTGATTATTAAAATTTGCTATTTCATCGATAACTCGGCGATAAATAACAAATAAAAGCTAATTGGCACAGAAATTTTGTGGAAACTCATTTTTAATATATAATTAAAATTCATTAATATTTGTATTCCACCTATTTGTGACACGATTTTCTCACCTTTGAGAGGTTTGTTTGTCGCACGATAAATATTTTCTTAGTAATAATTAAGTAAAACGGAGATTATTTTTAAAATTAAGCCCAATCTGTTTTGTACGACTTCCACATTATCAACTGATCATTTGATAATGCTCGTGATTAGCGAAATCGGTCCCGGTAGTTATAAAAATGTGGAGTTAGTACAAAACAAATATTGTTTTATTTTGAAAATATAATGCCTTTTCATCAAGAATCGACAGTTAAACACCTTCAAAGTGATTAATGAAACGGAAGTATGGAAAAAATATGCCAGTAATGAAACCTGTTGATACTAATTTTTTCTAACGAAAAGAATTTGAGATATTAAAACAGTATTAATAATTTTATACCGATAGTGAAATTAATAAATTTCGTAGAAAAAAACACGCGTTAACTAAAAATAGATAACAATAAAGCGGCAATTTATAAATGAAATTTTAACTATTCGGCTAGTGACTCGTATTGCCCATATCCATGGAGTGTGAATTATTGATAATCCGTAAAGCTTTTGCAATAGTCATCTCATGTACTCGGCAAGAAAATAATTTGATATCAACAATCTTATCGCTATTTTGAAGGAGTATAGTTCCATGATGTTATGGCAGAATTTTAAATGTCAGTTTTGCGTTACAGAAGAAAAAATCCTAACCTCAGTAAGTTATCAAAAATACAAATTAAATAGATAATACACTTATTAAACTGATCTTCTTCTGATTGATGACTAGCATACCAAATTTTGCCTCACGAGTATTTTATTGTGACAATAAACCCAGTATGACAAAAACGGATATATCAACGTTTGCCGTAACGCTACAGAGTTAATGTATGAATGTGAACTTGAGCGAAACAAAAATCTCAAAGACAATTTTTGGCTTATTTTGGCTATGGCGTAAGTTTAAATTAAATTAAAAATACACAAGGAAATAAAAACTTTACGTTAGTTTCAAAAGACCCGTTAACCACCACCAGAGCCTCGAAAACATTAAAAACTTTCTCCTTGAATGAAATCAACATAATGTTGGTATACAAGTGAAAGTCGTTAAATCTTGTCCTCATAAGAGTGGCTTTGTAAAGGCATGGAAGCGAAATGAGAGAGAGAATAAAACGTAATTATGTTCAAAACGTACGAACAGACCTCCTTAAACGGGTTACGCAAGCAAACTGAATGTTATGTCATTGAGGCATTCCGAATCGAGGATTCCTGTTCCTAGGGTTTTCTACCACCCTTCTTAACCCCTGTGGGGCCAATCTAAACAATTGGACGTCACTCTGACGTGTGACATACTTGCCATTCTAATAATACCGGATTCTGTGCCGACCGACAGCCAGTACTGCTTCAAATCTCTCTTATAATTTAATCTGTTGCATAGTGTTTCACAAACTTGACGTAATTTTGTAAACTTTATTTAGAACGCAGTTGACTGTTAGTTATTTTTAAATACGTATAGCATTCTTTTTAAATAAATTATTAAAATAAACTTGAATTCAGAATGTATAAAGTTTCTTAATATTTGATTTCAGCAATATTAAAAGATCGATTATTGGAAAAATTTAATAATTTTTTTACACAAGTTACTCGAAATATGTGTCAAAATTTCATTATATTATACTCACTTGGTTGAAAGGTTTTATATTTTAAAAATAAAACACAGTTTGCTTTGTACAACTTCGACATTTTTATAATAAACAGGACTGGTTACGAATTATTATTTATTGATTTATAATAAATAGTGCAGAATATTAAATTTCATTTATATATACCTTGTAAGATAACCTGTAAATTCTTTTCATAGTTTTTGAACCAATTGTTGATATTACTTTTAAATAGAGTCACTGAATTTAATATAAAAAGCCTTGTTACGATGTATGTTTTGTCAGTTGATAATGCTCGCGATGAGTGAAAGCGGTCGTAATTCTTATAAAAATGTGGAAGTACAACCAATTTAAATTGGGTTTTATTTTTAAAATATGTTATTGTTATCGAAGACTAATTGTCAGCTGTTTTCAGTGAGTCTTTTATTGTTTAAATCAAGCAAAATATAATGCAATGCTGAGCAAAATTTTAACCAACCCTATACTTCAGTATTCATTAAAAATTTATTGAATATACAAATATCATATAGTGAAAAAAAAGCTTCATATATTTGAATAACAAATCTTGAAACATTTGATCCTAGTTATGTAAGCTTTCGTAATAATACATAGTATTGGTGAACCCTCCAGTTGGTTTACAGCTTATATCCTTTAAGACGTGTTCTCTTCCAATATCTCAAGAATATAATCAAATAACTATTTTTGTATGAATTATTCAGTATACTCACGATGTCTTAGAACTTTAGAATAAAACAACTCACACAAAAAAATGCCTTACGATTTACGCTACACCCACAATTAATTACTTTGTATTATATAATTCGTACACACGCCAACGGCACAAAACATTAATGGTAAAATTACTGTTTTATATACATATAAGTATTGTGCTTCGTGTCAATTATATATTTAATTCATCAGTTGATAATGCTAAATATGTGGAAGTAGTACAAATGAATTGTGTTTTATTTTTAAAAATATATATTTACAATATCAATTTGAAAATGACTAGGTATTTTAAAATATAAACACATCTAAAAGATCGCTCAATAAAATTCAAAAGTCTGCCTTCTTAAATAAAATGTAAACAGAGGTCTACACGAGTGTTTACCCTTCCTGGCTCGTGAGCTGGTGTCAGTGAAAAATCCACAAGGGAGGACATAGAATGTCTCAGGTTCTCCACCTTAGGGATAACGGGTTTCATGATTTAATTTCTTTACCCTGAGGAAAATCAAGAAGTTCTACATATGTATTAATTGAAAAGACATCTTCTAGGTATAAATTCATTCTAATATGTCCTAACGAAGTTGAAATAACAATGACCCACATCTTGTTATTTTTAATAAACTAAACTGTTTGACATTTTAGCTTATAATTAAGTTCTACATATCGTCGTTCTTATTGAAAAATTGTATATCTGCAAAATCATTTTTTTGGGGGAGCATAAAAAAAGTTAAAAAAACAACTTTATGAAATTAAAACGAAAACACATAATTAGTATAGATATACATATTTAATATTATTATTTTTTTGTAACTGTTTTAATTCGATAAGTGGTTTTTTAAACTGTTTTTGTGCTCTTCCGAAAAATTTAGATTTTGCAGATATACAATTTCGGAATGGAAACGATGTTATATAGATTTCTGATTATGCCATCTGTGCATATATCTGAAAAATTGTTTTAAAATCAACGAAAACAATTATTATGGTTGTATATTATATAATTCGTATTAGGCAATCAATTGCACGGTCGATGTGAGCTTTCAAAAAGTTGAGTTTCGAAATTATATTACGTAAAATTGAATTTCACTTGTCTTCCGTGAGTAATAACGATTAAGTTTAGGCGTACCACGACGAAGAACATGCTACCGAAAGGGTTAAATTTAACCCTTCGCCTTCCGGTTTGTTTAACTAAATCACTCTTACATCCGAAAAGCTACATTTACCGTCTCCCTCTCTAATACCAACTACACTCATATCCTGATTGCAAATTATTATTCAAGTCGGTACATTTTCAAAAGATAATTGTATTTGCCTTTCTGGCAAAGAGAGAATTATTCAGTTTACTTGAACGAGTTTTTCCTTCTTTGTTGGCATTACATGGTCTTCATATATATATATATATATAGCTCTGGGCAATAGTAATGCAATGATACTTAACTGGAAATCTTCTCATCTCCTTTAGTCTTTGCAAATATATTACGTTTTAACCCAGAACATTCACCAAATATGCTTAGTTATAAGATAAATGCGAAGATCTCGTGAAAACAGTACAAAGATTAGTTGAACAGTAAATCCTAAAGATTACCTTGTACAACAGACTAAATAGCAAGAGAGCAAAGCATATGAACACTTAAAAATTCGTACAGTATAGTATATAGTACACGCTCTATTTAACTAGTGAAAATCTGCAATTGTGATTCAAATAATCTATATTTATTTAATCAATGCGATTATTGGAATATTTACTATTCTCCAATTTTATTTATACTTTATTTTGAAAGCTATTAAGTTGCAGTGTCACGTTTAATTCGTTACACATTTATCTGTAAGCGAAAGGAATTGTAGAATCATAAACGCACATGCCTTCGAATAGAAACCGATAAATCGGTTCAATAATAAATTATTGAAACATTCCGAATTGAGATTCGATCCCGCTAGATTTGTTACCGAAACCAACAACGTTGTCAACTGCACTACGGACGAGGCTGTAAAATATACGTTTCCATAAAATAATCAATAAGTCTATTCAGATGTCTGATTTTCTTTCAATACTCAAGAATAGTTTAAATGTAAAATATTCAATATGCAAATCATTCAAATAAACTTAAGCGGATGCGTGTTCAAACCGCTAGTCTAAAGATAAAAAGCAAAATGTAGAATTCATTTGTAACTGGCTTGATGGATTTGACCGTACTTAATCTATCGACAGGCAGATCCACGAGCGAAGGTCGATTCTGACAGCTGATTCATAATATTGGACACAAGCTTGTCTGTAGGCAAAAGTATTCTCCGGGCATTGCCAAAATTCAATGAATAGATGAACAAATGAATAATGGAAAAATTTCAAAATTATTTTCGGCAAACGTGTCATGATAAATATGTTAAAATGAGAAAATATGTAAAGCCGCTCTGACAATGATTTTTATATAGTGATATTGAGTGTTAAGATTTTATAAAATATTATAAATTCAGTGATAAAAGACGTTTATATAAACATTTTAAATACCGACTTGTTGTGCTTGATGGTTTCAATATCAAATTGGGATCGTTCAAAGTTAATAAAAATTAAATTAATAAATTTTCCAGCATACCTAGGGCATCGCTGGAATATTTTAAAATATATTAGTGTATAATAATTCCTAAATACAAACTGTTCAACTGTTCAAAAAAATGGCTCAACGCTTGCTTTCTAATAGTGCTGTTTTACGGTAGTGAATCATGGTAAGTTACGAAACCTCATAAAGCCGTACACTAAGCTTCAACAATAGATGCTTGCGTCGGATACTGGAAGAGAGTTGACTTAACTTCGTGAGGACTCGGAGAATAGAGATTTAGACTGGGCGGTGCCCTGTTACATCAGCGGTCATGGAGAGACGTTGGAACTGGCTGGGTCACGTGCTGCAGATGTCTTTGGAGAGCCTCAATCTCTGCCTCTTCTTCCAACCATTGGGATTCCGGCGTCCTAGAAGATCAACGTGTACTATCCATAGGATGTACACGATGAAGTTGAGGGACTCTGGCATGTCATGGGAGGAAGGCGCAACTGGCGGGTGACAGGGAATCATGGAGGTGCCACGTGGTGACCATATGCTCCACATAGGGAGCGAATATGGTCAAATCATGGTACCTGACGAGGACTCATAAAACGGCATACTGATGTTCGAGAATAGATAGATGCTTGAGTCGGATATTAGGGTCGATATCATTTGATTTTGAGAGGAACTCGGATATTGCAGAAAGAATTTTACGTGTTGCGGATTACCTCTTCTTCTGACATGTGGGATTCTGTTGTCTTGGACAACCTCTGAAGGATGAATTAAACAATGCTGGAAAGATGCAAGACGACGAACTTAAGGATGCCGGCATGTGATTGGAAGAAGGAATCCAATTGGTGACAGGGAATCATGGAGGCGCCGCGTGGTGGCAATATTCCCACATACGGAGCGAATATAATCGAAGAAGAATGTAACTACACAACGGTTTCAAAGTTGTTGCGTAAGTTTAAATTAATCCATTCACAGTCTGAAGATTTCAAAAGGCAAAACCTGAGGTAAATGAGAAATCCAATAATATGAACTTTTTATGAATATATAATCAAAGTTAAGTGAAATAGTTTGCGTAAACTCGTTAAAAGATTTATAAAGATACAGTTAAACTTGTTCATCGCAAAGTTTTGGGAAAAGTTTGTAACAAGCTTCGTTAGCAAAAATAAATCTAGACGTGTGACGGGCGAAGCTTTCAAAATATTTTTAAAAATGTCATCACGACAATGAAACAAGTCACGTAGTTATGTCTCCTATACGTTATTTTAAACTCACTTTGAAGAACACAAGCTCACAAATATTTCTTTTTGCGCAGTTTTGGGAAACTTCTTTAAACATCGAAAGTATCATTAATTTGTAGTTACATCTAGTAAGGAGAATAATAATTGATGGAATTGTACGTGAATATTAATGTAGTTTCTAAAAAATTTGTAAAACTTCTTAGAAGTACATATATTTTATAATTTATGACATCGACTGAGGTGCTTGATGGAATTTCAATATCAAATTTGGATTATTGAGATTTTGTACACTTCCATGTATTTTGTCACCAACGACCCGGGTTTCGCCTTTCGGCATCTTCAGGCATTCGAGCACACGAATGGACTCGAACTGACAGACAGTAAACAGTGTCTAACGTTTATATAGAAGACATAAATACGACAAATATTATTTACGAGGTAAAATATTATACGTCTGAGAGCCCCGATACACTGATACCTGAGTTAACATTTCGAGAATCGCCTTAATCCTTATTTTGTAAACAACACATTAACAGAGTGGCGAATTGCCGCTTTTCAACTTCTTTTACAATTACCAGTGATTTTACAATTATAATAGCATTGTGGGTTATAAACTGTTGCATAAAAACATGGGGGATTATAAATTATTTTATCAAGAAATTTTGGAAATCAATAGAGCCCAGTTAAATTCCTTGCCAATTCTGAATGAGCAGCTGAACCTTCTTAATTCTCCGTTATTATATCCTATACGTTGAAACACCTAACAGATGTCACTAAACGTGGAATGATTGTATATATTTACCCTTTCGTCGAATTGCATCCCGTCAAACCCCACAATGCTATTATAATTGTAAAATCACTGGTAATTCTAAAAGAAGTTGGAAAGCGGCAATTCGCCACTCTGTTAATGTGTTGTTTACAAAATAAGGATTAAGGCGATTCTCGAAATGTTAACTCATCTATCAGTGTGGTTCTCATACGTATAATATTTTACCTCGTAAATAATATTTTTCGTATTTGTATAAACGTTAGACGCTGTTTACTGTCTGTCAGTTCGAGTCCATTCGTGTGCTCGAATGCCTGAAGATGCCGAAAGGCGAAACCCGGTTCATTGGTGACAAAATACATGGAAGTCTACAAAATCTCAATAATCCAAATTTTACATATATTTTAAATTTCATCTATTTATGAGAATAAATATTAATTAAATTTCACTCAATATTAATGTAAATAATATATTCAACATTTTTATTATGCAAAGATGTCACTCTAAACCACTGCACTCACCCTTAAGAACCGTAATAGTTCTTCTTGGAGGTCTCTAGATTCTTCGCATCTTAAACGTAATCTGCTCATCTAAGCTTTTTCTTTACACTAAAATTCTTAAGATATTTATTATCTCCATTTGGGCTTGAACAACTCAACAAAGATGTTTTTAAATAGAATTCTACATGAGTGCGTGAATGAAATCGATTGCCTGCATGACTTTTCAAACATCAAAACGCTACATAACTACTTTTAGTATCATAAATAGCTGAGAAATATAGTCCATATCTATAAAAAAGTAATATTTACTAGAACCTATTTTATTCGCTGTTTATTTATACGTCTTCCAGGAAATATTTAAATATCGGAAGCTCGTAACAAATTGTGCAATATTGAATTGAGTTTCGTTGGGGTTATGGTGGGGGTTGAACGGAGGGAGGCATCAAATTTGACGCGCATGTAGAATCAGGTAACCAACCACCCTTCGAGAAATTTGTCCCCATGCGTGTGATTTTATACTCCCTGTATCGTAAATATTAGAAAAACAAATTGAAAAGCGGGTGTGCTTTATATAAGCGTCGTGAATTGATGTACAATGACTATATCTTTGGGTAAAATAAATAAATTTTCATAATGACACGCCAGTCGTGGCCGGTGACAGGAATATTAGGAAGCGAAAAAACGGATCTACCTATTTATGAAATAAATCAAGCTTCCGATTCTTGTATTAGAAAAAAACTTCGATAAAATGAAATTTAATGTCCGATATTGATGATATCAACTGAGCTTCTACACTTGACATCGTAAGAGCATTAATTCTGTCTTGAATCATGGTATTTCTGAAAAATTACATCCTTTTTAAAGTTGGTATTTCTTTCAACTGAAGTCATCGGAATTGTACAAATAATCTGTAATAGCTTAACGCTTTCACTAAGTACTTGTGTAGCAGAATAATTTGTGCACTTCCACACAATAAAGTGACTGACAGGCTCCTATATACTACCATGTTGACGCAAATACGTTCGCAAAGCGTGTTTATTAAATCAATGTATTCTGCAATATTTCTTTACAGAAAACATGTAGGGCACTTAAAATTAAATGAATGGTATAATAATTATGCTTGAGTTTCGATTAATAATGAAATATGTACATGGGAGTACAGTGCACTATTTGCTCTATATCAAGAGCTGTCTTGTATCATAGTATGAACTACTTGAGAAGTCTTTTGTAACGTGAAAATCTAAAAAGCGGTGATAAACCTTAATAAGATAAAATGCTGCGAATACCCCAATCTAGAATCTCTCTACTTATGGATGAGGCGAGATGGATTCCATCATTCTGAAGGCTACTCAAACCAATCAACAGGACGTACGGGCTACGCTGGCATGACTTATGGGAAGGATTGGGGAGAAACAGAGAGTCTTGGGTGCACCATTTAATATAAAGTCAGAATAGGGAGTGGAATTGGCCAAAGAATAAAAATAATAGGATTAATAGTCGAGTGATAAAGGTCGTGCTGTTCATTTGAGGAGTAAATGGATTTTCCCTAGCACTTATCCGATGTTAAAAAAAAATGCTGAAGCGAGATTGAGTAGCTTACCACTGGTCTTTTCTTTCCTTTCCGTATGTCTCTACTCTCTTCGAAAAACTGAGGTTGATTTTGAAATAAAATACACCACAATTATGAAATTCATTTATAAAATAACAATTATACTAATATCAAACTGTAGAATTTGCAGACTCATAGCATCAAAAGCAAAAGGCCAAACAATTTTAGAGAAAATAAGTTGAATATTTGACCAGGAAGATTCTTTAAATGTCCTCTTTAACTTGACAGAATTATCGGTAAACGTTGCTCCATGATGAAGGTACAGATTTTTCCTATAGTGATAGCGCCTTATTTGAAATTATTTTCAAAACTCTCCTTTATGTTTAATACGCATACACAATAAGTTTCATTTCAATATGGAATCATGTGCCATATTTTTTGCATTTTCTATATTCATTTTTGGATGGAAATTTACTCTAGGGAAATGATTGTAAAAACAATTAGAACTTCAGTTATTTGGGACAAATCCCAAGGAACATAAACCGAAAAACAAATTAATAGTTATATTTAAAGTTAACTGTCAATTCTTGGTGGAAAGGCATTGTATTTTAAAAATTAAACACAATTTTTTTGTACTACTTCCAAATTTGTATAGTGATCATGACTGGTTTCGCCCATTGCAAGCATTATAAGTCGATAACATATAAATGTTAACAAGGCTATCTATGTGAAGTTGAGTGTTAATAATTACAAACTATATCAGACAATTGGTGAAAGAAATACTTCAATTACTTTTGTTTATTTCAATTATTTACTTAGAATAAATAATACATATTTTTGTTTTTATTCAGAATCGTTAAAGTCATTCTAGATTAACTCGCAGCAAAAGAAGAGAAGTTGTATCCGTGGCTTCGTCGTTGACTTCGGTCACGGATATTCGGGTTTGAATACCGGTACGGACAGTTTCATAAATCTATGTCTTTTCTAAAGATTTTTCAATTCATTTATGAATTTTTGTTCGTACTCATGGATTTTTGTGATGTCAAAAATTCTTCCCACCCATACGATCCTAAAAAAGGTACAGAAGCGAAAGCGATTAGCTAACCACTTGTCTTGTCTTAAGCCTATCTTTCTATACCTACTCAATTCGTTGAAAAGAGAGGTTGAGCAACATAGTACCGAGCAGTTCTCGTAGTAAAACTTCTGTTGAGATACCCTCATAAGAAGGCTATACGCTCCACAGTGGAAGCAAAAGTTTTGGGAGCCAGGTGTCCCAATTAGGCGTAACGCGTAACCAACTGTATCATTAAAATTAATCACAATATCAACTGTGTTTTGGCTAATTTATGTAACCCTCAAATAATACGAAAATAAGTTAATGATTGGATCTCATTTTAAAGTCGACAGAGCAGGTCAGGCCCAAATGATGTAAATTAGAAAAATAAATTGACCACTTTTAGAAGAGAAACATCATTTTACTTTGAATTTAGGTTTAAAAATTCTGACTCGGCCATTAGATGTAAGCCACTATTATATCGACACTGCTTACGAATAATCCCGTATCTGCATCACGAGAATTTACAGCAGTGCACTTCAAAAATTCATAACGTAACTCATCATATAATGTTTTCGATAACAACAGTTTTTACTCTATCCTGAATAATTTCAGTTTTGAGGGTTACATCATCTGGCCAAAACACCGTCGATAATAGTAGCCGTTTAAAAGACTTAAAAACGTATGTGATATTAAAATTTTTTGAATTTATTTTTGTATAAACTACCTATATATGGGTTATCGTTTGGTAGTCAACCTTTTCTGTAATAAATTCGAGCAGTTCCGGGAATAAATAATTCACAGTTTGTTTGCTCTTCATACAATTTTATCAATGACTTAGAATTCCAAATCGTTCAAGATAAAAATAAAACCACCGCCATACACGATCGCCATACAAATAGCCATTCAAGAATATTAAATGTATTCTTCGATTAATGTATTTGGTAAAATTGAATTCAACGAGATCGTAATATGTTTAATTTGCATCTAACATTATCAGATATTTTTTTACCATATCCGTTTCCAGTGTGGAGGATATGGCCTGCTAAGGAGATATCTCAACAGAAGTTTTCTACGAGAACTGCTTGTTTCTCAGTTGCTCAATCTCTCTTTTTTCAAAGATAGTAGGGATAGAAAGAGAGAGCTTATCGCTCTTGCCCAGTCCTCTTTTTATGATCGGATGGGTGAGATGGAATTTTAGACATCACTTTTAAAGTATTAACTGTCAATTCTTGTTGAAAAGGCTTTATATTAAAAAAAAACACGATTTGTTTGTACTACTTCATATGTTTATAATGAAGGTGACCGGTTTCGCTTATGACGAACATAATCAACTGAAAAAAAAATTCGACAAACATGCATGATTACAAAAATCAATTCATGAAACTGTCCACACCGGGACTTGAACCCAAGACATCCATAATCATAGCCAACAACGTTAATCACTGTACCACGAGCCCTATCATATTAATTAAATCAAAATTGAGACTCTGTATTTAAAAAAATACTGTTATTTAAGATATTGACAAAGGGTTCTTCGTGATGAAACTTCAATATCAAATTTGAATAGACATGAGAACGTTAAAGTGAATCCGTGGTGCAGTGGTCAACATGCTTGGCTTGGGTTACGGATATCTCGGGGTTAAAATCTCGGAATGTTATATAAATTGATGTTTCAATCGATGTATGCATTTTTGTTCGAAAGCATGAATGTTTGTAATGTCTAGAATTCCTTCCCACCCATCCGATCTTAGGGGCTTAGTTTGTGTCTTACTCCTCCCAACGTCCATTAGGAGGAAATAAACCCACCCTATCCTTAATTTTTTGGTTGAGAATTAGAATCATTGTCTGTCTTAGAAATATATAACGTTACAATAAAGTTAGTCTGAAGATGCTTCTTTTATTTAGTAACATAACCAGTGGAATAACTTAGTTATCAATTTTAATGTTGTATTAAAACTGAATTGCCATAAAGCTACCGCCGAATTCATCAAAAATATGATATTTTGTTGTTTATCTCTTCTAAGTAAGTATATATAGATTAGCAACACTTGATTACGCAACTGAATAGGACATTGTTAAGGTACTGGCATGATAAATGCACAATGCCAATTAGTAGAAAATATTTTAATCGGTCTTTAATTGAAAAAAAAGACAAATTTCAGTTTAATTTAAGTTAAGATGTTTCATCGAATTGGTTACATGAACTCGGACCATATTGATGTCAAAATATAGTTGAGCAGTTGGCAGGTAAATCTGGAATATAATCTCACCCTGAATGAGAGCCTTACCCTATCGAGGTTACGCTCAGTAACTGCCAACTTTTAGCGTTCAATAAACAACTTCAATAAAACTAAATACACAAACACTTTTGGTTATAAGACATTTATATGATTTTTATACTACGAATAAGAAATTATTTTTGGTAGTGCTGTTGGTACATACCAAAGCTTGCTTTTATAGCCGTGAAGGAACATATAATTTGTATAACTATTCAAAATACACTTTATTCTATCAACAAATTTTTATTCAAAGAACGTTACTTTGGTCAAAATTATTCAAAAACAATATCATGTATTTTTACACCAACTGTTCATACAAATATATTAAAAAATCAGGTACATCCCATCTTAAAATTTTGATTTAAAATCCAAGACTATTTTATTTTAATATGCAAATTGATTGCAACACCTCTACCAGTAACGTATATGCAGCCACTTTTTCAAAGCCACCTTTCGTAATGCAATAACGATCAAGAAAATAAACGAATATACTAGTCGTGTTCTTGACCCACTACAGAGCTAAACGGGACCAATCAATTAACCATGTACTTTATTGGGATTAAGAAAGAAAAAAAATTCGACTCGCTTATCCATTTAGTTTAAGTGATATTAAGTATCCCGTGTATCCGTTTACTTAGAATACGAATTGAATCTAAAGAGGAATCATGAATATCTTTATCCTCATATGATGTTGCAAATTAAAACTCCTCAATGTTGGCCATTGTTGACATCAAGCCAGTGTGACCTATTGAGCCCGTATGACGGTGGATCACAGCAAACAGCTCTGCTGGTCCGGCATTCATTTCGGGGCAGTCCCTCAGAACGTGACTAGCGTCCTGATAGTTGTGTCTACAAGACTAAGTTGTGTCTAATATTTCAACTAACTCTCCCATTTTGAGCTTATCTTGTGATATTTGGCATATTTTTAAAAAATATTTACCCTTGCTCTTTTTAATGTTTATATACATATATATATATATATATATATATACAGCGAAATACCCATGGAAATGAAATTAAGAAACTAATTAACTACCGATGATACATATTTGACGTGTTTGGCGTATCTCAATACTGTATCGCAAAACAAAGCTTTAAATTACTACAATAACACATCGACGGTGTTTTAGCCAATTAATGTAGCCCTCGAAATTGGAATTTTTCAGTAAAGAGTAAAAACTATTTTTATCGAAAAAATTACACGGTGAGTTGCATTGCGAATATTCGAAATGCACTCCAGTAAATTCTCATGTTTGCAGATACGAGATTATACGTAGGGAGTGTCGATATAATTACGGCTTACATCAAGTGTGGAAGTCAGAATTTTTAAACCTAAAACCAATGTAACATGACGTTTTCCTTACAAAATGTGGTCAATTTATTTTTCTAATCGACATCATTTGACCGAGACCTACTCTGTCGTCTTTAAAATTAAATTCAATCATTAACTAATATTCGTATTTTTTTAATGGTTACATCAATTGGCCAACAAACAGTTGATTATGTTAAGTCATCAATATCACGTACTCTTCAAAATATTGAAATTTTAAAAAATTCGAATAATATACAATCAAAAACAGAGGCTCTCGTGCAAATAGTGTCTTGAAACCTTCTTCGGTTTTGTCCGGTATTGTTGTGTAAGAGAAACACGTCGTCAGGTGTTTGTTTACAAAACAATGGCCAGACGCCAACGACGCCGACGCTTATACTAGGATTACGTGTGTCACTACCTTTCCCTTACCCCCAACCTCTAACAAACTGGTAAAACAAAACTAAATATAGATCGCTGCGCAGTTTTCTTTTCCGTGTAATAAGACGTATTCAACAAAAGACTTCATACTGTTAACTGGTTATAAACAAAATTGTTAAACATATGCCAAGCTATTACTAACGATGTTAAAATATGGTGCAGCGACATTTGCGCGCCGACGTTTGCGCACCGACTTTTGCGCGCAGTGGCAATATTTTTTAAATACATTAAACATTCAATGTAAAAAATAAAAATTTTAGACCAAATCAAAAGAACTCAAAAGCACTTTCGTTCAGTACATGCATTTTCAAAATAAAAATTAATTTTGAGTTTTTGACGTCTTCAAAAGGTTAACTATACTTTTCATAGATAATGAGTTAAGCGTTAATCATATAAAAGTAGATAAGCAATCATGTATGTATTTTAAATTATATTTGAAAATTTCACGATGTGGAATTATGTCCTTATGGTTCTTATCTTATTCTTATTTTTTCAGTGAATAAAATTTTCTTAGATAGGTCTGTAAAAGTACTCATCAATTATAAATAAGGTGCATAAAATATTCATTCAAATTTTATATGTATGACGTTTCAATCGTTTTATTTATAAAAATATACCGAGAAACCTCTTTTCAAACAGAAAAACACGTGTAGTACAGGCAGGTGGTATTTGTCGTAAATAAACATATTTTCGATGAATTGGGCGATAACTTTAGGAATTAAATAGGAGAGGTAGCTCAACACTATTAAATTTATTTCTCTTTGGAATTTCACTTCCAGACAATATTTATTATTTTTGTAATAAGTCCCTTCCCAACATTTAGTAAAAGGAAATAAACCCAACGCACCCTTTATTTTTTAAGTTGAGAATTCGAATTACTGCTTACCTTAGAAATAAATAACCTTGCGATATAGCGAGTCTGAAGATGTTTCTAAAAAAAAACACATGTCACATTTAGTAATACAGCCAGTGAAATGATCAAGTTATTAACTTTAATTTTATATGTAAATTAAAATAGCTGAAATAATTGAATACATTTATAAATTGTTTATTGTTTTTCGAGCAAAATTGGTTTGAAGTGTTGATAAAATAGTTATTTACTTACAATACTTCGTACCGTTCCATTGTATTACAATATTTAAAATTTGCGGCTGCGTCAGATTTCCTCAACGGTATTTCTTCAATAATTACTGAAATTACGGCGCGTTTTTATGCTTTTAGCCTCGTGGCATTCGTCAAACTCAAAAGTATTATGATTTATGATAAGACTCTGGAAGCGCCCGATTTGGGTAAAGACAAAAAAAAACACATTCTGAGTTATTCATTATCGTTCTTGAAATCAGTAGAAATTGTGATTTTTCTTCGATTTCGTAAAATAATTCATTAAACATGATAACGAATAGTATTCGAATATCGAATAGTTAGAAAATGGCGAATATATTCGAATATTCAAGTCGAAATCCCAAGTAACGATACAAAATCCGGAAGTAATAAACATAAATGCGTGGTGAATAAAAGAAATGTGTTGCTCAATTGCTTTGCCTTCACCCATGTCTTGCATACATCAATTAATAGACCTTCATCAGCAACCAATCTAGAAGCTGGAATCGAGTCAGTTTGAAGAAGGTAATGGATGAAATATTCAAACCAGGCTTATTGCCGAAACGTATTGAGGCAAAATAAATTGTTCCTAGCACGAACTGAAATCATATTTCGACAAAAACAATATTATTTAATACAGTCGTCGAAATACCTTTTCAAACGAATACCACGGGCCCAATTAAAAACGTCAAGCTATGTTACCATTGTTTAGGGTCATGCATATATTACCAGAGCCATGACCTCCATAAATAAGCGTGGGGGTGGTAAAATAATAGGTCACGGAAGTAAGTTATAAATCACGGCCATTTTGAGTTCGGCGCTGGCTGGATATCGATATGCCGATCGGGGGTCGGGCGTTTGGGTTAACAAAATACGAAATACCTACGGACCATCCGTCTAGCTGTGCTGGGCTTCTCGAAATATTTCCACGAATGAATATACCAGTAAAGGAAAATTATGCTCCACAATGAAACTTCATAGACATATGTATATTGATAACGTTATTCAGTAAGTAACGCAGAAATTTTTATAAAAATGAAAAACAATTTACAGTTTTCTATGGATTTGAGGGCAACTTTGTCAACTTTGACACTGGCTTTGTCGGTAACGTTACGCGTTTCGCTTCTTTACGGAGCATGGCTGTTTGCGCTCAGGTGTGATTGTTTAATATCATGAAAAATAGGCAAACTTATAAAACAAAATTACTTCGTAATAGAATTAATTAACTAAAAAATTTTATATGTGATTAAAAAATATACACCATGTTTCGGCTACAGATCTCACAGGCTCGAATCACAATGATCCGGATGATTTCATAAATTGATCTATATATTTCTGTTCCAATACAAAGATTTTTGTGACGCGTGACATTCTTCCCCACCCGTCTGATCCTAAAAACGGAGAATAGTGAGACCGATTAGCTAGCCACTTATCTTTTTCTAGCCCTATTCTTTGATTCCTACTCTCTTCAAAAAATAAAGGTTGAACAACTGAATTACGAGCAGTTCTCGTGCAAAAACTTCTGTTGAGAAATCTCCATTAGAAGGCCGTATATGCTCCACATTATAAGTGGACATGGTTAAATATATATTTATAAGTTGGTTGCTCCACTTCCACCCTTCATTTGTATGCAGCCGCTTTTTCACGACCACCTTTCATAGCACAATAACGATCAAGAAAAGAAATACACATTCATCAAAGCAAGTGTTTTTTCCAATGTTATAGTAAAAATTCCTCAATCGTCAATTAATTTTAATTTTATAAATGATATGTTTAAGTCGGATAACACTTGCTACAATTTATTTCTGTTGAATTTATCTTAATTAATATTCACATAACTTACTTTTAAGAGGTTATCAACGTTTATATTTGATAAATTAATACCATTTCATTATAATTCGTTAAAATTATTTTCATAATAATAAGTCAATTGTTGTATATACCTTCTCATTAGTAATACATCGTTAGAATTAAAAACGTACGTAAGAATGTAGTTTTTTTTATCAATAGAAGTAATCGCTTAACGAAGCAATTATCAGCTTTTTGAAAAAATGTTCCACAATTACATGGTACAGATCGCGTTATATGCTTAATGATTTAAGACTACACTGTCTTTACACGTTCAGCTTACAGATTTGATGAAATGTATATAATATCAAAGTTATACTGGCAGAAGGCATTTGGTCATAAAAACACGTTCTGAGATAATCGCATTAAGCACTATTTTTCTAAACTCTCTTACCCAAGTACAATTTTAAAAAGATTTTATGTACATTATAAAGGATAATTCCTTTGGCATACGAATGACAAATTTTTAATGTAATTGTTTTCGCAATTAAGGTCATTATAAGACATTATAAACAAATCAGTATTAACATTAATTTACATAACAATGTTGATCCTAGACTTGATAATAATTTTTCTTACGTTAGCTTATAATATATATAAAGGGTATACTTTAATACATCGACTGAGAGTGCTTGATGGAACCTCAATATAAAACTTGGATCATTGAGATTTTGTACACTTCTATGTATTTTGTCACTAACGACCCGGGTTTCGCCTTTCGGCATCTTCAGGCATTCGAGCGCACGAATGCCTGAAGATGCTGAAAGGTGAAACCCGGGTCGTTAGTGACAAAATACATGTAAGTGTACAAAATCTCAATTATCCAAGTTTGATATATAAAGGGGTTATAAATAATTTCACTTTGTGTTAAATAGTATTCACTTGGTACACTTGAACTCTTAATTCCATAGTTTTCAATTTGGATTATATATTATCAACTTAGTACACTCAAACTTTGATTTTAATAGTTCCCACTTAGTCACGGATTCTTTTAACAAAGTGAGATAAGTTGTAGTAGGTTATGTTAGAGTTGGTCTGGTTTGGTTTTTGTAATGTATTCTGATGCGTAGAGCAAAGACAATATAGGCGGCCTAATATAAGGTAGGGTTGCGACAAGTATTTTTGTTTCATTACAGCTTCGTGCAACTATCGATTTCAATGTGTTAGTATTTATATTGAGTGAAAGCTATTTTATCTATATGAAAATATTTTTCGTTAGTGTGGGAACACTTTGTTTTTAGTGAAAGAATTTGTTTTTTGTGGAACGTATTTGTTATAAGTGATAACTATTTTTATGAAAGTGAATATGATCTAAGCAAAAGTGCATTTAATTGTAAGTCTATATAAACGACATAAATTATTTACTGTCTGTCAGTTCGAATTCATTCGCGTGATCGAATGCCTAAAGATACCGGCGAAACCCGGTTCGTTAGTGACGAAATACATGGAAATGTACAAACTGTCATGTATATATTTGTTTTTTGGGAATCTCTGCCACTGTGCGCGTCAATCCACGATACAGTAAAGGATTACCTGGGCCGCGATTGCTCTCCACTCCACTCCACTCATATGTATGCGCGAACCGCCTCCGCACAAAGTGGTTTAACTTTATCCGAACTAGTTCGAGGGATAAATCATTGGCTATGTGTGGCAAGTTGCGATGGCTGGTGTAGCAACATGTCTCGCCGAGAAGTTATCGGTTATTTATCGCGAAAGTATTGCCTTCTAGAAGACGTGGACGCGAATACATGAAGCGAGACCGTTTACACCACACATTATTGTACATGATGAGCCAAAAGTTTCTTTCGGTGTCTTTTTTTCTCTCCAAATATTTACATGGTATTGGCTATTTTAATATAAGATAGTTAATGTTGTACTAACCATCACCTTCCACAGTCTTGCAATCTTTTTTCTATGTATTCCACAACATGATTAAGCTTATAAATTACAGTTTATTTGTTTGTAAAGAATTTGTGTTATTAAATTCAATACAGTGTGTAGAAAGATAAAGATTGTCATACTAATAAAGGAAATACTAACTATAAGTTTTCTTCTAAATGCCAATGGTAAGTGTTTGCCCTAGCGATCAGGTGTGTTTCTGGTTCCCAGCAAGGCCAATATCAAAATTAGATTCATTCAATTTAAATTTGTGATCTTGGACATGAGTGACTTCTAAAAATTGTCATCGAGTTTATCTCGTATGACTTTCTAATTTTCAAAATATTGGGCGCATTGGCTGTCAGCAGTAATTCCAGATGTTATTTTTAATTTTTAAAATACAAAAAATATATAAAAATAGGTTTAAAAATCTAGCAAAAATAAAATAACTAATGAAACATCACACTGAGAATGTTTGTTGGATTTGTCAATATTTTAAAGTGTTTATTTTTGTAAAACTAAATAAAATTCATTCACTGAATCTTACTTACTTTCTAAGAAAAAATAACACAGTATAAAGTTCTTCAAGAATTTTATCAGAGTGTTAATAGCTATTTCGGCTTCACGTCATCGTCAGAATAATATTTAAGTTCAATTAAGCTTAGTTATATATACTGTTTTAGAAGTGGTAGACAATATTATATCATTTCACTTATTCGAACATCATAACTTTTATTTATTTAAAACAAAGGATGAACTTGGTAGCAAACAAGAAGGCTTGCTAGGGGGACAGAAAGACACCACGTGGTGGCCATATGCTTCGATCAGGGAGCGGATATAATATTCTTATATAAATTATGTGAACAAAATTCTTCAAAAATCATATTTCGTTCCAGTAATTACTATAATTGTCTAAATTGAACGTTGCATTTTATTCTTCGCTCTGGAAAGATTATTGCTAATAACGTGTGTCTTGATTGTTTAAAGTTTTTTGAATAAATTTGGTTAAGTAAATATTATAAGCAAACTATTCATTATATTTTTTAATTGACAATATTACTCTTTGGCCAACCTGTAAATGGCTTGGAAGAACTTGTGCCAATATCTCTTTTTAGATATATTGTGATTTTTTATCGATGCCAGACGATAAACGGGCTTGTTTTGTTTATATCAGAGCGCTTAGTAAGCGCAACGAGGTTATCTAAACTGGGAAATATATGAAAATATATACACACGTTTACTTATTTAAAAACAGATTTACATGTATCCTTAACTTTTCAGCTTAAGATTAAAATGAGTTATTAAGAAGAACGTAGGTACCAATAGATGACGTAATATTGTCTATCTCTTCTAAACAGTATGTATAGTTTAGCTAAAATAAGCAATGAATTACTTTGATATTTTACCCTATTTAAAAAAGGTACATGTATAATTTCAAATGACAAAATAAAACTCAATCAATTATTATTTTCGATGAAGTCGATGGCATCTTCAGACTAATTATATCACCAGGCTATTTATTTATTTAGGCACTAAAATTAGCATTTAACTGTTTTAAAATAATTACTATCTTTATATGGATTATTTTCTTTCGATGGATTGGGTGGTATTGTGTGTAAATTCATTTTCTCACTGTTTGTTACTGTACATGTACTAGCGATTGTGTATTTGATAATGCAAAAAAATATATAGAATTAAAATTTATATCTTTGTTATTCCACTGATTGCGTTACTAAATATGACGTGTTTTGCCTCTTTGGAAAGCATCTTCAGACTGACATAATTTTAATTTTATGTTTAAGATACTTCTCAGGGAGGTAAAATACGACGCGTATTTAGTAACTCAACCAGAAGAATAACAAATTCATCAATTTTCATTTTATATCCGAATATATCGATGAAAAAAAAATTACATTTCGTCGCTGTTCTGGAAGAAAATATTAAATCGAAAAAATTACAGATTGAGTTAGTTATACCAAAATGTTCCTTATTTCAATCTGCACCGTATGGAAGAACAAACATATTTTTATAAATCATACTTTTACAGTTAGCGTCTTCTTCTAGAACAATGACGATATATTATTTCGTTAAATTATACTAAACATTTTACATTTTTTTTATAAAAATCAGATTTACTGTTTTACAAAAACTTAAAAGATTCTGAAAATTTTCACTTAAAGTTGAAGCTGTTTTACTGTTTATGTTAATTCTATGGAAATCGTTTGGAGATTCAAACAGCTATCTCATAGCATGAATTATTCAAACCAAACACACAATATATAATATATACATTTGTCCAAATCGTATATCATTACGCCTTGCTATTCATTACTGCTCAGAATACTATAGAAGATAAATTTCATATATTTATTATACGGATTATGAATGACTGATAATGATAAATAAACTTACGTAGACGTGTCTTTTATAAAAATAACAAAAGGTTTTCTTCCCCTTGTCCCTTTCACATACCCTTCATTCACCCCAATTGTTTGTTCTTTTTTCTTCCCGACATAATAATGTCGTAAATATAATTAATATTTCTAACGCTATTACACATAATGTGTGAAATAGTTTATTACATGAAATGAGCAAAATTTTTTTCAATTTATGAAAAGTGCAAGGCCATTGCCTCATTCGTAAATAAGGCAAATTATCTGCGTGAATTCTGCATGTATTTTTCTGCCTAGTTCATATATTAAGCAAAAAAGATACTAGAGCTTCGATGGTGTTTTTGGAACTAAACCATACGTCATTGATTATATAAACATATATCAATCAATAATTACAATAAAGTTCATTTACATTTACTGTTCTCAAGAAATCTAGAACTATAATATGATCAAGTACGAATCATATTTAAAGATATTTTCACGATTTGAATCGCGCGTTAGGTTAGGTTGGGTATAATGATTGGAGACTTACTTAAATGACATCACATCCAGCAAATTTACTAAAACTGTTACATGTCCAATCAATGACACAACCTAAACCTGGAACTGGCCCGCAACTTAATATTAATTTTAATAAATCAAACTAAATTGAACATCCGTATTAAAACTACTATTCCTACAGTCATGTAAACAGTTTAAGAATTCCGTACCCTGCCGGAAGCACGCATTCAGCAGATAATTTGCCTAATTCTTGAATGAGGCAATGGGCTTGCACTTTTCACGAACTAGGCAAAATTTTAACATAGGGACGATTTGAAGAAAAAAATGTTTTTTTTAAATGTAATTATTTATTTTTTAAGCCATATCTACTCTCTACTCGGAGCATATGGCCACCACACATTGCTTTCAAGATTCTCTGTCCTCCGCCAGGTCAGCGACCTTCCAGGTTTATCAGGTTGGTAAAAAAGAGAGGCAGGATTACGGCACTCCAGCGTCCATCATAGCTTTTTTATTTTGGAAGTAATAAGGGGTTGTTCTGTCTGCTCTCTTACATCCAAATTCCTGACTAATTCAGAACCACAGGACCCCCAAGAATTCGCCACAAGCATTTATTTTTGAAGCACAGTATACAGACTTACAGATTGTTAACAAAGATCATAATACCTACTTTTTTACAAATGATAATAATATTATTAAGGTTCATATATTATATGAACCTTATATTAAATATGGCACAATATTCAAAATTCTCATCACATGATCCCAAATCATTAAAGCCCAAATCAAAAAATCGATCTCGTATGAAGACGTAATAAAGTATTTTGATTTAGGAATACCTAGTTATATTATAATTATTTTAATAATCATTTTGTTCAACATCTGATGTACTAACACACTGCAATAAAAACAAATTTGAATCATAGTCGCCCTTCTTTTGAATGCTGAAAGTCAAATGTTTTGACATCGCGTGGGAGACGAGTCAAACAAGTCACGTAGATTCTGAAAGTTAGCCCCGCAACCGCAAGGCGAAATTCCCATAAGGACGATACGCACAGCCCTTTGTTTCTTTCGTCAAACAACAGCAGCCCAGGGATAAAGCAAAGATAATCCACAACGCAGGATCCCCCTATTCAAGACGGGGATGTCCCTATTCTTGCTATAGCAGTCATCGCAAAACATCTTCCATTTTTATTAAATACTTTTAAAAACATAAATATATTGATTGAATTGGCATTTACTTGGTAATATAATATGGTTAAAATAAATCAAAGTCTTCAGTTCTGCAAGAATAAAGAAGGAAACCATAATTCATTTTTATTGATTTTATAGTAATTATAAAAAAAACTATTTACATTAACAAACCGAGCTATACGTCGTAGTTAATTAGGAAGTATTTAACTTGATATGTGAATATTATTTAGCATTTACAGTAAATCCCGAAATCCCGGGATTAATATTTAGACAATCCCGTGATTGGCAACCCTAGGCAGTTTCTTTCTAGTTGAAATAATTATTAAGCTTAACTCATGACTCACTTGATCTAATACCTATTCGAAAACAACATAGCCAAGCCAACGAGCACCAGAATCAAACATGTGATCGTGCTTGGTTAATTGTAAATTGCTTTACGCCAAATTGTGATTAACTCTTCTAAGAAAAATGGTTGCCGCTTGCTGTTTCACATTCTTAGACAGAGGTCGACGAGGACAGGACATTATCGTTTCAGCAAACTTACTCTGAAAGATGTCTTCCTCTCAAAAGAAACGACCTCCCAAAAACCAACAACCATTTTTTTCCTTTGCTTTTACTCTCATTGTTTTGTAACCCTTTGTGACGTTTGGCCGTGACTATGAAAAAATTTTCTTATTCAAATGGTATATATATTTCAATCTCAAGCTCGAACTAAAAGTATATCAAAATCATCTATGAATTAAAGTTTTTGTTTCAAAAGTAACTAAAGCAACGAGAGCCAATAAGCTAAGAGAACATAATTTAGTATAGGCAACAAATCAAATGGTCAGAACTTAAATCAATTTTTGGTCAGAATAAAAATATGAATGCTCTGAATAAAATTACTGATGGTCTGAATTATACGGTCAAAATAAAAGGTTAGGTTAGGTTATAAATACTGACCATAAATTATTAATTTTGACCTCTGTAATTTTGACCGATATATTATGACCAATGTGTTAAAAATTATGACCAGAAAAATGCATTATGAAAAATTCTGTATGAAATTATTCTTGTCTGACTAATTATAAATTTACATTTATTCCATTCGTTTTCCGTACTAAATAAAGCTAATTAAATTTGGATCATTGAGATTTTGTACACTTCCATGTATTTTGTCACTAACGACCCGGGTTTCGCCTTTCGGCATCTTCAGGCATTCGAGCACACGAATGGACTCGAACTGAGAGACAGTAAACAGTGTCTAACGCTTATGTAGAAGATACAAATGCGACAAATATCATTTACGAGGCAATACATTATACGTCTAAGAGCCACACCGATACCTGAGTTAAAATATCGGAAATCGCCCTAATCCTTATTTTGTAAACACCATATTAACAGAGTGGCGAATTGCCGAAGGCGAATTGCCGCTTTTCAACTTCTTTTAGAAATACCAGTGATTTTACAATTATAATAGTATTGTGGGTTTTGACGGGATGTAATTCGACGAATGGGTAAATATATACAATCATTCCACATTTAGTGACATCTGTTAGGTGTTTCAACGTATCGGATATAATAGCGGAGAATTAGGAAGGTTCAGCTGCTCATTCAAGATTGGTAATGAGTTTAACTGGGCTCTATTAATTTCTAAAATTTCCTGATAAAATAATTTATGATCCCCCATGTTTTTATGCAACAGTTTAACCCCATCATCCGCATTAAACGTATGGTTCTCCATTAGCAAGTGATTTGCGAATGTCGAAGTTTCTTTTTTTAATCTAAAGGCAGCTAAATGTTCTGATACCCTTATATCTAATGTACGTGTGGTTTTACCCACATAGAAATGTTGGCAATCATTGCATTGTAATTTATAAATACCAGATTTGTTCTTAAAATTTACTCTATCTTTATTGTTAATAAGTAATTTGCCTAGAGAGTTTTTGCAATAGAACGCCGGTCTAACACTATCAGCGAGTTGTTTTTTAATTTTAAAGCTTGTGCAAACTAAATAACTAATTCTATGCCAGATTCTGGGGCGGCCAGATGTGGGTAAAACCACACGTACATTAGATATAAGGGTATCAGAACATTTAGCTGCCTTTAGATTAAAAAAAGAAACTTCGACATTCGCAAATGACTTGCTAATGGAGAACCATACGTTTAATGCGGATGATGGGGTTAAACTGTTGCATAAAAACATGGGGGATCATAAATTATTTTATCAGGAAATTTTAGAAATTAATAGAGCCCAGTTAAACTCATTACCAATCTTGAATGAGCAGCTGAACCTTCCTAATTCTCCGCTATTATATCCGATACGTTGAAACACCTAACAGATGTCACTAAATGTGGAATGATTGTATATATTTACCCATTCGTCGAATTACATCCCGTCAAAACCCACAATACTATTATAATTGTAAAATGACTGGTATTTCTAAAAGAAGTTGAAAAGCGGCAATCGCCTTCGGCAATCGCCACTCTGTTAATATGGTGTTTACAAAATAAGGATTAGGGCGATTTCCGATATTTTAACTCAGGTATCGGTGTGGCTCTCAGACGTATAATGTATTGCCTCGTAAATGATATTTGTCGCATTTGTATCTTCTATATAAGCGTTAGACACTGTTTACTGTCTCTCAGTTCGAGTCCATTCGTGTGCTCGAATGCCTGAAGATGCCGAAAGGCGAATCCGGGTCGTTAGTGACAAAATACATGGAAGTGTACAAAATCTCAATAATCCAAATTTAATATTGAAATTCCATCAAGCACCCTCAGTCGATGTCTTAAATTATAAAGCTAATTAAGATTAAAATAGTATGAAACTAAAATTGAAGAATTCATACTATTAACAGTGTTTCATTCTTTTCTAATATTTTATTGTTGGGATAACTCAATGGAAAGCAATAACACTATAGATTGTAACAAGTTCAATAATAAAATAAACTGTAGATAAAATAAATAATTTGATCATTTTTTTCAATAAATTAAATATAAATACAATGCTTGATAACTGAGAGCTGCTGTAATATTGTATTTCATAAGCAAATTATTTTTTTAACCCTTTCGTATTCATGGTGTAACAATGAATTACTTCAGCTTTTAAACCTTTTAATTATCTGTGAAATAGGTCATACAAAAAATTGAAAATGTTGCTATTTGTAAATTAAATAGTTCTACATATAATTAAAAATTAAAAATACACTACCGTTTACGTCTTATTTGCATAGTTAATCATAATTTGAAAACCTCATCAATTTTACCATCGAAAAATACAAAATTATAGTATAGTAACAATCCGAGATGTATGACCGTACCGTATGCAATCGCTTTGTTTCAATCGGCCCCGAGACACGTCTCCAACTTGTTCTGCTATGGAGTATTTCGATTCTTGCGTCTTACAATAATGTCGCATATTTTGATATTTATTATAGGTTTTACACACAAAATATGACTAAAGAAATTACTTAATACTACATAAAATCATATTTCACGTTTTCAAATTGCGTTGAACACATAGTTACGAAATGTGACTGTATGAGATCCGAAGGGAGCATGAAAACGGGAAGGTTTAATAATCATTTCAACTTATTTTAATTTCAAAAATGGCCAAGTCAGCTCTTTATTATCAAACACCCCAAATATATGTATTTAAAATCATTTTTTCAAGAAACTGGGCTTCATTATTTGAATTTTTTTTTTTTTAATATTAGTATACAGATTATAATGAGTAAGTAAATGAAACTTTAAAGATAAAAAAAACATGAAATGTGAAAAAGTGGTCAAACAAACTTACAATTCTTCTGAAAAAAAGTGAAGCTGACTTGGCCGTGTTTGATATTAGACGCTTCTTTTATAATATTTTTCATAAATATTTTTACCAACCCACAATGGGTCAAAAGAGAATACATTCTTGCTTCTTTGTCCACGAATATGGGATGAAAATATATAACATCTTCTTGTGGGGCTTACTGCTGCGGTATTTATTGCTTAATGTCAGTTCAAAAGAAATATTCCGGGAATGCTTTTAATTTGGGAAAATATCTTCAGATATGGGACTTATTCTAAATACTGAAGCATAAAAATTCATATTATGTTCAAATATTGCGTGATATGTTATAATATAATTATAATGTGCTCATGTAAGCACTTATACTATTTATGTAACACAATACCGTTATATCAAATTTGAATTGTTCAAACTTTGTACATTTCTATGTATTTCGTCACTAGCGACTTTTTGTTTCGTCTTACGTCATCTTCAAGCATTCAAGTACATGAATGAACTCGAATGCTTGAAGATACCGTACGGCGAAACCGGGTCGTTTGTGACGAAATACATGGAAATGTACAAAATTTCAACTATTCAAATTTCATCAAACACCGTCAATCGATATTTTAAATCATACAGTAATATATTCATGTTTCAATATTTTTTGAATGAATTTGCTTTCACTTATAAGACTCCATTATACAAAGGTAAAAAAAGCTCTGTACTTTGATAAGCGATAAGTTGAAAATCTACTGTATTGATTTGCAAATGTATGGTAGGTTTTAGAACGGTCTATCGTCTGAAAAAACCAGCTCAGGGAAACACAGTTATAAGTGGCAAAAAGCTATAATTAATATTACCACTGAAAGGAATCTCAGAATGTTATTAGTTTAATAATTAATGGCTAAGGTATATAGACAGAAAAACTGAAATTTCACGATTTTCTTAAAAGTCAATTATCTTAAAACAGTGATTTTTGACTTAATGTCTTCTACCACTATACCGACGAAATTTTCTAAGAAATTCAATAGTCGCATGAAAAATCACCCTCACCTATCTCTATTTTCAAATGTTATTCATTTTTTTACTACGTCCACTCAATGTCGAACAATTATAATGGACGATTTTCATGATTGCTTCTTTTTTTGACATTTTACATATCTGACAAGACTTTTGAGACATCAAATGTTTTGAGTAAGTATTATGATTTTTTAATAATAAGATTATTCTATCAAAATATACTGCAACATTGAATGAAATCTTTTGTTAATATACATCAAATTGCGAACGAATAATATTTTAATATTTTATCAAATATCCGAATATCAAAAACGAGCCGAACATATTCGAACATTCGATTGGAATCGATACCCAATACCACTCTTTTTGATTCACCATATGATACGAATTGAAAAAATATTTATAATATCTATTACCTTGCGATCATATAAAAATGCCTTTTTATTATACTGACTATATATTTATGTAAATATTATTTTTTGGTAAATATAACATTTCGTTAGTCATTTTGTCCCTGTAAGAAAATCTCATCCACCAGCCCATAAAAATGGCGATGATCTTCCCTCATATCTTTTATGCAGTGTCCCTTGCCTTATCAATTTATCACTTCACATATGCCTTTTTCTTTTTCGCTATTCGGCGTTGCTTGGCATCGGTTTTCCATATTGTTAGGTTGACAAACATATTTCTTTTTAAATTGTACCAAACTGTGAAAAAGAATCAAGCTGAACATTGTTACGTGATTATAAATAATTCAATTGCACCGAAAAATAAATTCGTAACTAAAATATGATGGCCAGCACTGTTTATTCGATTTTTGATTGGCAACTAGATTATAATCACCAATCAGATATTTTTTTATTATATAATGAAATGTTGTGCATCAAATCAAAATCGTAAAGAAAGTACAACGATTGTTTAATCAAAGTACGGGAAATTAAGATCATAATCAAATAGTTAAACCTAAAATTTTAAGCATTAATCTTACGGGTAAAATCAGTACTATCTACATAACTTACGAATTAAGTATGATAAATCAATTATAACCACTGCGTAATTAATATGAAATAATAAACAGTTTTTTAAAGATGGTGGACATTTCGCATAGCTTGGCATTAGGGCATCCAATTTTGGACACTTTTTATGATCCCGGCATTTCAGGATTCAAAATGTCTCATTCCTGGGATCCCTGATCATTAAGAGTAATTTCATGTGTTAGATTATACATTGAAAATTTCATGTGTGTCCATTATCCCTTCAATTGGAGTGTATATATGATTAAATATTTTTTGTGCAATGGAATGGTTTTTTTAATGATTGGGAATCAAGCAGTCATTAAAAGAAAAGTGAAAAATAAACATAATGATAATTGTTATTTATTGCATTATTAAGGTAGATTTTACCAGATGGTATCCAAAAAGAGGACATGTGCTTCAATTCGACTTTGAAATATTGCACTTCATTTTTAATTGGTCAAAAATGGAGACCACAATATATTTATATCAATCATATAAGTTATATAAAAAGATGTACATGAACAGACAGAGGTGCACGTTCAGTTAATCACGAAGTTTTGATTTGATAAATGAATTATTTTTAAGCATTTGCAGTGAATCTCGAAATCCCAGGATGACACAATTGAATATTTGACCGGGATCCCGGGATTGGAAGTCCTACTTAGCAGTCGATATATTATTAATTTATTCATTATCAATCAATGCATATTTTATAAAATCATTGTATTTCCTAAACACATCTCCTTACTATCACAATTATTTTGCATATAAGCGATATAAAGGGTTTTCCAGTCGTCATTTTGATATCATCCGTATTAGTTATGATATTATGCAAACCATTATTAAATTAACTCCAACAACTGAACAACAAATTCCATGTGATTTAATTGATAAGTTTAAGAATCACGTATTAATTTCAATTGTATTCGCATAATTTCACTTTAGTAAGAGTTAGGAGTAAGGAGTAAGCAAGATTAAATTTATTAAACATGTCACTTAACTGCTGTTCATCTGGTTCTAAATCATTAAGTTAATGTCAACGCTATGAATTATAGTTAAAATTTAAATTATTGCTTACGTCATAAGTTTCATGAATTGATGCCAGAAAAGCTCCTCAGACTCCTTTTATATCCGTTACAGGTTAAAAAAAGCAGATTTAAGTTTATTATTATGTTTGTTGAATTAAATGTAGCAAATTTTATAATATTATTTTACCTATTTTGTACGAACAACTTAATCTACCTAACATCCCCTCAATGTATACTTTACGTGAGATGAGTTCATAAAAAAATGATAAAAAAATATTCCAGAAATTGAAATATTCTCATTCTTACAATAATGAGTCATGCAATTTTTTATCCATGTCCACTACCAACGTGGATCATATGGTCTCCTAATGGAGGTATCTTAACAGAATTTTTACTCAGTTGCTCAACCTCTTCTTTTTCGAGGAGAGTAGAGATAGAAGGATAGGGCTAGGACAGGACAAGTGGTTAGTTAATCGCTCTCGCTACGCACCGTGAGGATGGGATGGATGGGAGGGAGGACTCAGACTACGAACAGAAATTCATAAATCGATTGAAAGATCACTTTATGAAAACTGTCCAAAATCAAACCCGAGACACCCGCAACTATAGCCAACGACGTTATCAACTGCGCCACAGTCGTTGACAATACAATATGATATTTACCCAAACAAAACTTTCCAATTTAAAATCAATTGGTACCTCTATGATCGTTGGTATTTTGTAATTGTTAATATTCCCGATAAAGGTTCAAATTAATAATTATCAAATCATTATTAAAGTTCATTCAGATATCAATATAGGTATTTCTTATATTTAATGTTATATATAAACTATCTTTGAAACGATATAAGTCAACAGTGTTGACCTCTGCACCACGGACCAGACAAAGGCAGTATACCCTCGATATGTTATATTTTAAATGAATCAATTTTTTGTTGTATATTTTTTGATGAAATGTGTCCATCAATTATTATAATTATAGATACGAATGATTCGATTATCCATGCTGCAGTGGTCAGCGTACTTCAGTACAGTGCTCTAGTTCAATAAGAATTATCACATGTTAGCTCTCAACTTGCCCGGCATTTAAATGAATGGTCAACGTTGTTGGGTACGGTTGCGACGCACTCGGGTTCGAATACCAATAATCCTAGTATGTCTAAAATTCCCTCCCAACCATCAGATCAGAGCGATTAGCTGTCACAAGGCTTTCTATCCATACTATCTTCGAAAAAGAGAAATTGAACAACTGAGTAACAAGCAGTTCTCGTAGAAAAACTTCAGTTGGGATACCTTCATTAAGAGTCCATATGCTCCACATTGGAAGTGAAAACGCCATAAATGAACATTTCTTGAATAAATAACAAAAACCGGCATGTCCACTTTGAATGTTGTTAATAAACGACGTTTTTCTGTTTGGCACATATTTTTTTTATTTTTTCTATCGTTCTGTATTTCTAGTGAAGAATAACATGTATATTTTTAATACCAGTCATATGCCCTTTGTAATAAACTTGTATAACCGTACTCGTCATAGTTGACGGTATTGAAATTGAAATCCTGAATGTCTAAAGTAGCTAGTAAGTCGAAACAGTGTGTCCATTGCATAACATTTTATATTATACACCGCAAACCGCGACGCATAGGTCATGAGAAAATTTCATACCTACATGTGATATGTGATAATAATAAGTGTTAGGCCAGAGTCAAAGTGTGACGGCGGGGCGGGCGCGGTGCTTAAAACTGAAATACATAGCATGCTTTTTCAATGTCTGCGCAGGGACTGGAAGTTCGCGCGTTTTGCATTTCAGCTTCAAACGCTGCGCCGCGCCGCGCCTTTGCGTGTTGAGTCTGGCCGAGCACTAAAGCGTCTATAGAGTTTTCTGGGCTATTATACATCAGATATTGGCGTTATTATATTGAACATATCGTCATTGAACATATAAGTTTCTGCGTGTGACCATTTTTACTTTTAGGCGAATTATATCTCTACTATAAACAACAATTATACATGTAGAAATCTATATCTAACATTCAACTTTTAACTTTTACCCTTTAACTGAAAACGCTATATTTTTGAGGTTACGATGCGAAATAAAAAATCTACAAAAAAAGAAGAAGATCGCTTAGCAACCGCTCCATACAAAATATTCCCTGAGTGTCTTCGTCACAGCGTCATGTTGCTTAGTAACAATAAATATTTAATATTATAAATGTCGCAAATAATAAGTTTTTATGCTTGAATCGTAAACTTTGTAAAAAATCAAAATATTGAACGGAATATTATATATTATTTAATGAAACTTAAAACTGTGAAATCCTCATTTCGTGTCTTTAACGCACCTGTGTAAATGAAGTTGCCATCATCATTTACAGAAAATGAATTTAAGAAACGTAATATTTACTTTATCGTTTATTATTGCTATTTTCAACATTTAACAATATTATTAATTTATGGACTATATTCTGTGGGTGTTTAAAAGGTACGGTTTGCGGTGATATTTTCAACTTTGTACCAAATTTCAAAATAAGCTAGCCAACGACTTGACATAATATAAGAGTCCTCTATTCTCTTGAAAAATACTAGTCATATAATATAACGTGATGCTAACTGAAAATAGTACTGATTTGGCATTTTTGTATTGGTCAGAAGCGGTATCACTCGTCACGAGCATTATCAACTGATGTCAATTAGAAAGCCGTTATCCAATGGGGGATGTTTTTTTAATTTAATGTGCGTCGATTTGGTAAAATACATGAATTTTTTTATCGTGAAAATGTATCCCATATAAAAAACTATGCATAGAATTATACCGAATGTGATTCCCGAACAAATTTGCCGTTTTAAACATACCGATGTGCATGAAATCAATCCTGTTGATAACAAATCCTTCGTCTGCCTTATTCTTCCTCGTCGGACTGTTTTTGTTGCGAAAGTACAGGGCTGTTCCTTTTTTAGGAGGGTTGAAATTCATTCAACCGGACCGACGAAAAATTAGTCGACTCTGGCGAGCGGAAGTGATGCTTGGACGCCTCAAAAAACGACGCCCAAAAAATTATCGACGCTGAATGCCGACTGGAAAAAGTTTTGCAAAGTTTTTTTAAGGCTCCAGTACAACTCGCTTGCAAATAAAATGTGTACAAAATGATAAAAGAACTAATGTTATTTTATTATTTCAGAGATAAATTTATAATGATTGTGAGAATGTAGATTTGAATAGAGAAAAGATTTAAAGACGATTAAATTTAATATTCTTAAAGTAGAGTACTGGAATTGTGTTGGAACTGGAACTGCAGGCATCGCTATTATGAAACTAGGTCCACACACGCAACATTTAAAATCATTGTTTAAAAGCGAGATCTTATAGCTGAGTGGTCAATGTCATTGGGTTGAGTTACGGTGCCCATGGGCTCGAATCCAATTACGGACAATTTCATAAATCGATTAAAAGTCGATTTATGAATTTGTGAAAGCATGGATATATGTAATGCTCAAAATTCCCTTCCACCCATACAATAGTAACAACGGGTCTTAGCGGAACCTATAAAGCTTCCAACTATTCCAACTCTAGCCCTGTCTTTTTATCTTCATTTTCTTCGAGTTTGAGCCACCGCGTTACAACAATTCTCTAATAATAGTTCTGTTGAAATAAGTTCAATCAGAAATCAATATGCTTCACATTGAGAGTGGCACATCGTTTAAAAACGTGATAAACTGAAATTTTTCGTAATTTATACTTAGAAAAATTAGGTTAGTCACTTTGTCAAATATTGTACTTTGTACAAAAAGACAAAAAATAGCTTTAAAAGTGATTATCTCAGAACTTGTTGTTATGACTTATTACCTTCTGTCAGTATAATTTCGATATTATATAATAACTTGTCTAAAACTTGTATAAAAACGAGGTATGTAAGTATGCGAACGATGTGTATTGTATTGCCAAGCTACTGGCAGTTTGTTCGAAGTCTCGGGTTATTAAGTTGTCCTGGAGAAGCTGGACGTGCATTTTATTCGACTGCCAAGAGAAATGGGCGGTCGGCAGGCCAGTACAATTGTATTTTACTATTTTTTCCGCTCGGTAGATTCAGTGATGTTGCCAGATTTAAGTAAGAACAGCAAAAATAGGTACATCAAATACGCTTTTAAATGGAATCACAGACTCTCAGTTTTGGCTTCGATTTTTGAATGTCAGCCAAATTTTGTTTGAATACTTTATAATACTTCGATTGCTTGATTTTTTTTTTTATATGAATATTTGATAGAACTACTATTTATTTGTAAATTTAAAGAAATTAAATACATGGTACTACAGCTAACGCCAATGCGCCATGTATTTACACAATAATAACAACAGTAGAAAAATAAAAATAATAATAAAAACAATAATGAAAATAAAAATATTTTTAAAATTATAAAATACAAAGAAAACATTACCCAGAGTTTTGTGCTGTAAATATTCAACTCAAGTATTTAAGATTCAATTCAGTTATTCAACAAATGTCTACGTAATTATGCAAAATAAGAAAAAAAAAATATTATATTATATAGATAACATGCGTGATGGCTTAGTCTAGGTTTTGCTGAAAATAGCCTGGCTGACAAAAATATCTATTAATTGTGTAAAACGCTATTAAAATATGGTTATGATAATACAAACCAAGCACTCGGGTAACAGTCAACCTGCTCTATTTACAATTAAAATAAAATAAATTATTTTATATTCTGTACAACAGTCAGTCAGTTAGTCATATTCGATATTTAGTAGAAAAAATATTCAACTGTCGCTATATTTATCATGTAAATTAATAATAACTCAGAGCTGCGATTTTCGTACATTTTCAATATCTTGTGATTGCAAAAGTGCCATTATCTCAACTTAACACTATTGTGGATTGGCTATATTCTGTAGGACTACATTATTTTCTAATAAGTTTTTTGTTGTAAAGTTCTTTGAAAATATGAATGGGGCCACCAACAATATTATTTTTTTCTAATAGTAAAGCAGACCGAAAGGTCTGCTTCACTATTATTCGTGGTTCATTTGTCAGCGACGCTGGTTTCCCTCGCGAATCTCATGGGTTCGGTCAGTTTCATAAATTGATTTTTCAATCGATTTATGGATTTCTGTGAGAAGGCATAATTTTTTGTGATGTCTAAAATTCCCTTTCGCCTATCCAACGGGATGAAACCGAGAGTTATTAGCTGACTACTCGTTCTGTCCTTCACTTCATCACTACACACTTCGAAAAAAGGAGAGGTCGAGCAACTGAGTAATACGAGATTATCTCGTAGAAAACTTCTGTTGAGATAAGATTCCGTTATAAGGCCATATCCTTCACTTTTTGATTGGATAAGTTTAAAAAATATCCAAATGAAACACATAAAATATATTTTAAAAAGTAAAACACAATTCATTTGTACTACTTACACATATTTATAATGATCAGGACCGGTTTCGCTCATCACGAGAATTATCAACTGAGCATTATCAATTAGTACAAATGAATTGTGTTTTATTTTTTAAAATATAATGTCTTTCCACCAAGAATTGGCAGTTAACACCTTAAAAGTGACATAAAATATAATGAGTTTTTTGTAGTTTCTTATTATTAGATTTTATTTTGGCTTAAAATACACAATATGGTATAAATATACTTATTAAAGTATTATATTTTGTATCTAGCAAGCTATAAATCCTTTCTTTTTTTTAATTTGGCAACATTCTTATAATTTCGACAAACTTCGGTTAAGCTCGGAAAACGGAAAAACTTTCACCGATAGCTTTTTTTAAAGCGGTTGCGTCTAATGAAACACTTCCCGAAATCATTTGTCATTCTCGTTTTAAGTTGGGTAAACTTATAAGATTCGTAGATGGTGGCGTAGAGTCGTAGAGGTTGGGGCTACGCACGAAAAAATTCGAATATTTTGCTGTGCTCGGTAGACACATTTATATTATCGTAGCCGGTAAAAATCCTCGTTTCAATTTTCATGTTTTTTTTTGTTTCAGAATTTCTAAATCTCAACTTTTTCTCAAGGCTATGCTATTTTGCGATCTAAATCAAAAACTTTCACTTTTCATACGTATACGTTTCAGGTGAATGTTTAGTGAAGCAATATGATTTACTAAAACAAAAACAATAACTACTTTATGGAAAAATGAATGACAATTTTCTTAGTAGTAAGGAAATTCTTATTATATTTGATCAAAAATTGTATTGCTTCCAGAATAAACATACAACAAAAAACACTAATAACTTTAACATACTCGAGCTAAGATATATATACTATTTTAGACAAGAATATTTTCTATACTGAAAGTTAAGTTAGTTAAAATATGTTTAAGCATAGTTCTAACGGTGGCGTGAAGCCGAAATAGATAACTAATAAAATTTTGTAGAACTGAATACTTTTAAATTGTATAATGGAGTTCTACCAAATGTCAATTCAATCAACAAAAAACAGTGCTCTATTTATTAGATGGATATTCACGCATAGCTATCAATTAAAAACCATTATACTAAATTTGAATTGTTCGATTTTTTTACATTCTCATGTTTTTCGTTACTAACAACCATGGGTCACGCCTTTTGACATCTTCAGGCGTTCGAGTACTCAAATGAACTCTTACTGACTGAAAAGAATATCCCGGGTACTTAGTAACGAAATAAGTGGATTAGTACAAAATTTGAACAATTTAAATTCCGACAAGCACCTTTAGTCGATAGGTTGAACTATATCATTATACTAAGCTTTGACAATTTATAACCAATTCAAGAGTGGTCTCTAAGGCCTAGATGTGAGAAAATTTTCCTAGCGACCAGATCGGTTTGGCCTTGAGTCCCAGCAAGTTCAATATCAAATTTACTTTTTTCAATTTAAATTTGTATTGGGAATGGGGTTAGTTAAGTAATTTTTCCTTGATTTGATCTCAAGTGACTCATCGCATCATATCAAATCTTATTTAAAATTGTAAATTATTTGGTGCTTCGGCAATAATGGCTTATAATTATTATTGGCTCTAGTGACAAATATATATTTTGAGAAAAACCTTATTCCATTATATTTTGGAAAATGTGCTTACATTCATTTCTTTGTTTTCAGATGAAAATGTCACGCCGGTCAGACTACTGGGCTGTTAGTATAGGCAGGAGAATTTAGGGGGCGGTGTGCGGCGATGGGCGCCCGCACTCTGCTGCTCGCCGCGCTCTGCGTCCAAGCACTGCAGGCGCACTGCCCGCGACTCTGCGACTGCAAATGGAAAGGTGGCAAGGAGTCCGTTCTCTGTCCGTCCGCCAATCTCACTCGCTTACCTACAAGACTTGACGCAGGAACTCAACTCTTAGACCTCACTGACAATCCACTGTCGGTCATTCCTAGAGACGCGTTTGTGGCCGCTGGGTTATTGAACTTGCAAAAAGTGTACGTAGCTAAGTGTCGGTTAAAAAATGTGGACCGATTTGCATTCAGAAAGTTAATTAATTTAGTTGAACTCGATTTAAGTCACAATTTGTTGTCTGCGGTGCCCTCTCATGTGTTTGACTCCGTCCCGGAATTGCGTGAACTGAAATTGAGTGGAAATCCAATTCAACGCATAGCCAATGAAGCATTTTCAGGCGTACCACAACTTGTGAGACTTGAGTTATCCGAATGTCGTCTCGGTACCGTTGAACCACGCGCTTTTGGTGGACTTGAAAATGGACTCGAATGGCTCAAATTAGATCGTAATAGACTTTCCGATGTGCGGTCTTCCACAATCACTTCTCTTAAAAGTCTACATGGCTTAGAACTTGCTAACAATCCTTGGAATTGTACTTGTGGCTTAAGACCATTGAGAGAATGGATGCTGAGACAAAATGTACCGTTTGGAACACCACCCGCATGCCGATTCCCCTCGCGCCTCGCTGGAAAACCGTGGGATCGTATGGAACTGGACGAATTTGCCTGCGCTCCAGAAATCGATCCTGCTGAATCTGAGTCTAATGCAGAAGAAGGTGATAACGTAACACTGAGCTGCAGAATTGTTGGTGAACCTGCACCTAAAGTATTTTGGTTATCAAGAAATAGAGTTTTAGCAAACTCATCATCTGCAGGTGGACGACGAGCTTATTTATTAAAATCGCGAAGTGGTTTTGCAAGTCTTACAGTTGTTGGAGCAGAGCCGCAAGATTCTGGACAATACACTTGCGCAGCGGAAAACCTCGCAGGAAGAGCCGAAGCCGTTGTGAAACTAGCTGTAGCAAAACGTGGTGGGAGTTCTGGAGGTGGAGGACTTGCACTCGCTGCAGGTGCAACGGCGGCGCTTCTTGTTCTTGCAGTATGTTTACTCCTCCTAAGTTTAAAAGCAGCAAGAGGGAAACCTAGAGCACGCCCTCCTACTTGTGCTCGTCACCGTTCAGACAGTTATGAAAAAATCGAAATGAATCACAAATTTGACAACCGTGCCATTGCAAACAATTTCATTGCAAACGAAGTCGCACCACTGAGAATGGATCCAGTCGGCGTTACGATATCTGCCGCAAGAAAACGAGGCGACTATCGGCACGTACCGAGCCAAGATACAGAAGATGAGGCTGAAACTTACGACGAAGAGATGGAAACTCCCACTCCGACACCAACAGGTGAAACTGCAAGTGGCCTGGCTTCCGGTTGGAGAACACAGCATTCTATTCCTTGGCCAGAAAGAAGAGAAGAACCAAAAACAGACGATACAGATCTTCATATACCACGGCTTTCAGAATATAGAGAAACAAGGTATATAATATTCATTTAAAAAGCCTTATCACTATCAAATTTGAATTATTGAGATATTGTACATTTTCATGTATTTTGTCACTAATGAACCAGGTTTTGCCTTTAGGCATCTTCAGGCATTCAAGTACACGAATGGACTGACGTTTGTCAGTTCGAGTCAGTTTTTGGAAATGAACAAAATCTCAATAATTCATATTTGGTATTGAAATTCCATCAAGCACCTTCAGTCGATGTCTTAAATTATACTTTACCACTATATTTTTTACTATGAACTGTGGCGTACCTAGTAAAACATCAGTAACTTAGTTTTTGCCAAATTATAAATTACTGTCTTATTTTTTTCTTCATATTTAACAAAAGAAATATAATTTAAGACACTGAGGGTGCTTGATGGAATTTCCTTATCAAATTTTAATTATTGAGATTTTGTAGACTTCCATGTATTTTGTCACTAACGACCCGGATTTCACCTTTCGGCATCTTCAGGCATTCGAGCGCATGAATAGACTCGAACTGTCAGTTTGGAAGTGTACAAAATCTCAATAATTCAAAAAAAAAGAAATAAATATCACTTTACGATTTCTTTTTTTGAATACCTAAGTAATAGCGTAAATGCAAAATACTATATGTAAAGCTTTTACCATTGTGAAATTTATCAGCTTTTTGCTTTATTTTCATTGAAACATATACATTTATTAATGTAAACTTTTACAAAAAAAAAAAACTAATTCCACTTTTGACTGATGGAGCCTTTCTACTTTGCATGAAAAAATGTTTGTGTGAAAAATTATTTTCACTTCGCGTAAACCTGAAAGCTTTTACGAAGCCAACGCTGATTGCAAATTTATTTTTTGAATATTTTGACCCGTCCCTATTCTTTTTAAATTAAATATGGGTATTTTTTGTTTGCTTAGGAATAATTGTTTTGAGCCCATTTGAAAAACATCACTAAGCTATGCGACCTACATTTTCTATTATGGGTAGCTTATATTTACATTGCTTTATATGTTTAATACTTCCTGGGTGCTAAATGAATTAGTGATTGTAGGAATTCATATCTATTTTAATGTCTTTTACAATTATTATTAACAAATAATTTACTATTAACTTCACTATCTTGATATCTTTTACAAAACAAATAATTTTTATCGATGATTCATTGAATAAAATATTTTGAATTTTATGTTGGCTTTAAGAATTACAGATATTCGGATGTTTGATAAAACAAAATTTAAGTGTTTAAATTCCATCACAATAATTTTATGCTATAAGTAGAACCAGATTTTCTCAGCGAGGGACCGTTGACAAAAAATCAAACAGCATAATTGAATCTAGGGCATAAATTATTGATGAATAATCAGAAGTTAATTCAATTTTATTGATTATTTTGTTATTTTGGAATGAATATATGAAAATGAAATGCATATGGAGCATATGGTCTCTTAATTGAGGCATCATAACAGAAGTTTTCTTCGAGAACTGCTTGTTACTCAGTTGCTCAACCTATATTTTTCGAAGGTAGTAGAGATAAAAGGATAGGGCCAGGCCAGAGAAAGTTAGGTTAGGTTACTACTAACATAGGCTAGGTCTCTACTAACATAAATTCATAAACCGATTGAAAAATCAATTTATGAAACTGTCCGTACCGGAAATTGAATCCAAGACATCCGTAACGCTAGCTACCGACGTTGACTACTTCACCACGGACGCGACAATTCATTTTTTTATTTTAAGATATATTATAGTAAATAAATTGATAGCAGTTTATCAATTAATAAGGATGACAAATTTTCAAAAGTAAATAAAAAATGTAAATGATTGATGAATAAGATATTTATTTACTGTATTTGTTTATCTTATATTTTTTTTTAAAAAGAATAATTTTCTTTTTTTTTATTAAATGAAATAAAACACATTTTTTTATCAAAGAACAAAACTAAATCTGATGATTATAAAGAAAATGTGAAAGTAGTACAAAAAGTTTGATTGTAATAAATTTAATTGCTTTCCACCACTGACAGTTATTACCTCAAAAGTGAATAACATATATAAACATTTTTTTTAAATACCTTAAAATATTTTTAAAAACACTAACCGTATTTTGGTTTACAGGCTTGACTTGACACCGGATTCATTGTCATCCTGTGGGCAGAGCTTTACCCTTTTCAACGCGACAGACTCCCAAAACAAAGTCAACAACAACACCGAAGAAGGCATATCTCACGCGCAGGCACTCGTCAAACGGAGACTTCCACCGGTTGGCGGAATCCGACTTTACGGAGACGCAATGCCTTCGTCAGCGGCTGCTCTCGCTGTTGATGACCAAAACAATCTTTCAGGCGACCCCGATAAAAACTACCCTGATTTATTAGAAATTAATAACTTGAACGCAAACCAACCTCCCGAACCCACTCGACGAAAATTACCACTGCAGGCTACTGAAAATGAAAGGGATAACTACTTTTTCACCTTGCCCAGAAAGGGTAATGTTAATATTAAAAATGGTAATGTGGATAGATTCAGAGGTGAATCGAATAGTAGAAGCCCGCTTCTTCCTGAGAGTCGCTATGGAAGCAGTGGCGGGGAAAATAGCAGTACGAGTGATTCAATCAGAAGACCGTCCATTGATGCTGCCAGATCTGGCCGTGTTGCTCTTAACGGAAATGCAAGACCAAATCGTAGGTCAAATAGCTTTTTAAATTTAGCTTCACCCACTGGTAATGCTGGGTCACCTGGAGGGCCTACACCACTGTTAGAATTTAGAGGACTTCCGGGTGCTGAACTTGCAAGGACGCCTTTATCAGCTCCTGCACCTTCCCTTCCACTAACGTACGACTACCATGCGGCACAGTTGGAGCGGTTTTTGGAAGAATACCGCAGTTTACAAGAGCAATTGTGTAAAATGAAAGAAACATGTGAAAACATTAGCGGAAGTAAGGAAAGACCCACTCCTACACCTCGTTTTCCTGAACAACCCATTTTTGACAGCTGTACTTTATCTCCGTCTGATGATGGCAGCCAGAGATCAAGCAACAAGACTCGACCTTCAGTAGCTGTTACAGCGATGTCTGGTACACTCTCTAGTGGAAGTCCAGCTCCTGACACTGCTTCTTCAATAAACATTGGTTCTAGTGATCTCGCAACGTCGTTATCATCGTGGACTTCGAATAATTCATTGATGAAGCGTCTCAGTGGAAGTGGCGACTTCTTTAGAAGCTGAAATGATTTTTGGAGTGTTCTAACAAAATTATATCATTGAATTTTTGTTTAGTGTTTGAACACATAGTGATGCTAAACAAGTTTGTAATGTTAACGTATAAGTGACGTGTAATAAAAAAACTCTATCGTCAAATACATTAAGTAGTTTTTGTACATTTAAAATGATTATAATTCTGTAAAAATATATGTAACAACAAAAGTGATGCGTTTAAAATAAGATTTCTAATGCTAATTTTTTTGTTCTTACAAAATTTATGTGCAGCAATAATTTTGTCTTCCTTTATCAAACATCTGACAAAAAATATTCCTTAATTGTATATTCGGTTATTTAATTATCTGACTTAATATAAGACAAACGAAAACTTCAGGGTTTTGTCAATGTGTGCTGTTTTCGTTTTAGTATGATATTTTATTTATTTATAAATAAATATGTTCCATAATTTTATTTTTTCTTTGGCCGTACTAAAATGTTTAAAATTTGCAGACATTCATCGCGTAAAAGATTTCCAATATTAATTTTCAAAAACTACACAGTAAATTAACAACAGAAAGAAGATTGGCAAATTATAAGACGTTCAACGAAATCTATATTCTCTAGATCTAGATCCTATAGAAAGCAAATGAAGCTCAATTCCTAAAAAATCTTTTATTTAATATATTTATTATTATTATGTATTATTTAATTTCCTCCACACTAGAGTGCATGCAACCAAGTCTTGAGGAATTTGTTCTCAGACATTTCTGGAAAAAATTTGAAACACGCATAACGTTTTTACTCTTTGGAATACACCCTGTGAAAAGAAGAATAACATTAAGTACCATAGGAAATAAAAAAAGATAAAGATGATATCATTATTTTAGTAATTTTGTAAATTTACCGTCCGTTTTCTTTTTCAAATTCATTTTTCCGAGATCAGATGTAATTTTACCTTCTCTTATCTGATTTAGACTAATTATTTATACTATGCAATTTCTATTGAATCATCGTATTGATTCTGCTAAAAAACTAGCTAATAAACAAAACATTTTTACGATAGAATCAACAGTTATGACTACAAAATGGATTTTTCTTAACTGTAATTTTCTGACAACCTTGTGATTATATTTTTAGTGTTTATTGATTTAAGAAGCTTTTAGTGGACATGATATCATGTTTATCTTTGATGTGCTACATGAATTCTTCGGAGATATCACATTTTGAAATATTAAAAAAAAACAGGATTTATACATTCAAATAATGACAATTACAATAATTAACATGACAGCTAATTTGTTTTAACGTCAATCAGTTGATAACTTGTTTAATTCACTGTATGCATTATAAAAAATAACGTAACCTCTGAAAGCTAAAATAAGCAATGACCACATTCTCTGAAATTGTATCTCAATTACTTTAACGCTTATAATAACAGAATGTTAATATCCTTAACTGTTTCTAACATGAATAAAATACTGAAACCATCATTATTTCCAATTAAAAAAATATATGTTAAATGATCTATAATATTGTAAAAAAACACTAACAAATACTCATTATATTAAAAAAATTGATTTATTGTTCTAAACATTGTACTAGCAACTGTCCATTGAATTTGTTTGTTAATCTAAATAAATATATTAATATATAAATGAATAAATGGGATGTATGTCTTATTTTATTGTATATAAATGTACGTTATAGAAAATCAATAAATAAAATAAATTATTTGTTTTTTGAATAGAAACATCTTAATTAAGAATGATTTTTTTTATTTAGATACCAACACCACAATCCTTTACTAAGGAAGAACATAATTTTCATTATAAATAACAACCATTATAGGGAATATGAATCCTTGTCAAATTGCGACCCTATAACTAATATGTAATATAATTTGAAAATATCCAGAATGACATGCTTAAATATCATGTCGCTACTGTTTACCGCTTGGGAAGAGTTATTATGGCAGTCAAACAGACACATGTAATTTCTGTTTTATATTTGAGATACGTATAATACTTTCATCGTTATTTGAACCACATGCATTAAATCATCTATACTATTTCAAACGTATGCAGCGGCGTAAAGAATTAAAAAGTTATTTACTGACACACAATTCATACAGCTATAGATGTGCTTTAATAAACTCATATCATAACTGTTACCGCACAATTATTTCTCTGTCGTAATCTATTTGCATTGCAAACAAAATGTTCCTATTTTCTTTTACGGGCAGCAAGTGAAAAACAGAATGGGAAGAGGGGTGAGAAGATACTCCGGAAGCTGTGGTTTGTAAGACACGAGTAGCTTAAAGTTGGCGGGAATTACAAACAAAATGTCGGGGCATGAATTAATTAACAAAATGGCTTGCGAGTGAAAATAACCAACCGACTTGCGCGCGGCAAAAAAGTAAACTAAAACGATAGCACTGCGCCCTGCGACTCATTCTCAGAGGTAACAAACTAAATTGCTAAGAGAATACATTATTTAAAACAACTGTTTCATATCAAGATTTTAACTCAAAGAAATTAACACATAGCTTACGGATGTATGTGACTATATTCAGATTAATTAAATTTCTTTACTTAACTGTAAAATCATCAGTTTTGTGATCAAATTATCGTAGCCAAGTTACATTAATAAACCTAATGAATGAATGAAATCAAATCAGTCATCACAGACAATAATAATCCGCATTTAGGGCAGCTGTTTCTTTTATCTGAATAAATCGCTTTCACTGAAAAAAAATCAATTACTGCACTAACAGAAACAGTACAGTAGAAATAATCAAAATTGTATATATACTCTCAACGTCACGGGGTAAAGTTTTTCTAGATATGTTGAGACAAACAGCAGAAACTGGTAAAAAAATGTGAGCCAACTGGCTTAATCCTACTAAAGATATTGGCGGACTGTTAAAATATGGTGCAGCGAGTAAGCAGCAAGTTGAAAGATTTTTAAGCGTAACTATGTAACAGATGATTTTTAATCCAATGTCACTTGCCGCTTGATGGAAAGCCACGAAGGCTTTGGCAACACCATTTTCTAAACGACCGGTGATGTCAATGTCATTTGCGTCGCTATAATCTGCACAGACTTTATGTAGACTCTCAGAAGCTACAATTGTTTGTGCAAAAGATATTCAGCCTTGTCTACGCGGATGGCATTTGGCAGCGTCGGCACAACCATGAGCTTAATATCCTCAACGGTAATCAGCCATTGTCAAATTCGTTTAAACTCAACTCTTATGCTGGACCGAACATATATCACGCATGGATGAGTGGAAACCTAAAAAACGTCCCACATTTACGACTCCTGGTGGTAGAGAGTTGGTAGACCGCGGCTTTACTGGATATATGGTGTATCTCAGGACCTACAGGTGCTGGAGTTTAACGATTGGCATAGAAAGGCGTAAGACTGAGCAGAGTGGACGTGAAGAATTGAGCTGGCCAAAGTTCAACCTGGACGTAACAAACTATGCAACAGACGTCAGACGTAACTATGCAATATTTATCCATACGCTGAAGAAAGATACCCTGACTTTATTAATGGTTACTAAATTAGCCTAGAAAATATTTTCGATGGATTCAGTGGTAACTTTATGGAAATTCATTTTTAATATAAAATTGATATTGATAACTTACTTAGTTACTACAATGGCTTTGTTACTAATGCTTTTTTAAGAAGCATCTTCAGACTAACTGTATCGCAAGGCTATTTATTTATAATGTACACGATGATTCTAATTCTTAAATTAAAAATGACTGGTAGGATGGGTTTGTTTCCTTCTACTGAACGTAGAGAAAGGGTTAGCAATGATAGTACTAATTACCACAACACGTAAACTTTACGAGTAAATGAAAAGGGTATTAAAATGAATATTTTACAGTCTTTAGAAGTTAATAAAACCATTAACAGTAAACGATGATTATTAAATAACATATTGAATAAGACAGGTGGCTACCACTAATAAAATTAAATTATTTCAATTATTATTGTCACCTCTAAACAGTAGTAAACTATTTTTAAATATTAATGGTATGCTAATTAGTACTGTCATATGTTTCACCCCCTCACCACGTCCAGTAGAAGGAAAAAACCTACCATACCCTTCATTTTTAATCTAAGAATTAGAATCATATTTACTTTAGAAATAAATAACCTTGCGATATATTTAGTTTAAAGATGCATTTTAAAGAAGCAAAACGCGTTACATTGGTAACAAAACCAGTGGAATAACTAAGTTATCAATTTCAATTTCACATTAGCTCAGAAAATGTTCAGTGGACACCATATTTATATTGAAAGTCTACAGACTTCTGATTGTCTTTTCCTTAATGTCTACATTCAGATCTATTAAAGAAATCAGCTTCCGGCTAATTAATTTTAATCGCGAAAAGGTTTCACTTACCTGAAAATAAATAAGCCATAGTCTACTTTGACTGCAGAGCGTAAACGGTTGCCTTAATTGCTTGCAACAATCCTTTGCAACTAACTGAATGCAATATTTGGAAAATTATTCTTAATGAATCATCTAATTAACTGCTTCTCTCTGTAATATATTCACTCAAACACAATAGAGCCAGTTAAGCCGTTGCAAATAATTAATTGGGCACATTTTGAAATTGGCGTTAATTCAATTATGATATTATTGGTTTTGACTAGAATTATTAGGTCCAATCAGTACACACACAGTCTTGTTTGTATGTTAATTTTCCTTATACACCGAAAGACACAAAATAACTCAAAGTAGACTGAAAACTATCGCTGCTCATAACAGTTTTTCATAATTTACTCAAAACTATAAAAACCTTTGGGAGCGTGATTAGATACTCAGCGACTCAGCGACTCATTTCACTCCTTGGTTTCTTCATTGTTCATATCATGACCACCGTTTCACACGACAACCTGTAGTAAACTGAGCAATTTAGAATATCATTTAGATTGATAGCGTAAGGTTGACTTTGGTAGACCGCACACTAAAATGACACTGACAAATGGACTATAATATGTTGATGCCTGATGATTAATGAGTAACCCATGACGCATAAATTAATGTTCCGTCTGTCATATTAATCAACACCATCTTCAAACGATTACAGAATCACAAAGAGAAGTAAAGATTTACATCAAAATTATTCAATGTTAATTTTTATTCAAGCAGAGACCTTGGTAAGCTAATGTTTCCTTTTATCTTGAATCGCTTTTACTACCGTCAAATTAATATTTTACTTTACACTAAAGTGTTCATCTAAAATATAAAATGACTTCGCTGAAGTGATTACGTTTTAATTCCGATTCTTTCGTCCCTTTTTCGTTCTCAGTGATAATAATAATAATTGAACCCGGTCTTTGATCTAACTTTTGGGAGAAGTGAAAATAGAATCTCACAAATAGGTGCTTCAGTTTAATTTGGCGAACGTACCCGCTGCAGCTACAAGAATATATAAGTATGCCTAAAAATATCGTGTCAGATCCGTGGTGCAGTGTTCAACGCTGTTGCCCTCGGGTACGGATGTCCTGGTTTAAAGTTCCGGTACGGACAGTTTCATGAATTGGTTTTTTCAATCGATTTATTTGTGATGTCTAGATTCCCTACCACCCATACAATCCTAAAAACGGGGCATAGCGAGAACGATCAGCTAACCACTAGTCCTGTCAAAGCCCCCTATCTTTCGAGGTTAAGCAATTGAGTAGCAAGCAGTTCTGGGAGAAAAAAACTTCTGCTGAGATACCTTCATTAGTTGGCCATATGCTCGTAGACATGGATGTTTGTGATGTCTAAATGACTAAGTTTTGTGGTTAGCTAATGGAGAGCGATTAGCTAACCACTAGTCTTGTTCTAGCCATGGACTTATATTCCTACTCTTTATGAAAAAAAGAGAGGCTGACCAACTGATTAGCAAGCATTTCTCGTAGAAAAAAACTATTTTGAGATACATCCATTAGGAGTCGGTATGCTCCACATTGGGAGAGTACATGGTTTAAAAGAAAAAGTTACATAAAAATAAGCCGCAGTCCATTATTTTGATATTTGCTAATTGTTATTTAAATTAGCTGCAGAAACCGTTTATGTTGAAATTAGAGCTACACAAAAAAAATTATAGTTTTTGTCATCAAGCAAAAAAATACTACACTTAATGACTTTAGATATTTAGAACATAGATGTATATAGCAATTGTATGATGCCATTTGATATGCAATTTAAATGCTGAAATTTGTGTGTTTTTTTATTCATTGGATTTAACCAAATAATATGTCTTTTTCTACCATGTCTGCTCCCAATATGGAGCATAATTATGGCTTCATAATGTAGGTATCTCAACAGATGTCTTCTACGAGAACTGTTTGCTACTCAGTTGCTCAACCGCTCTTTTTCTAGAGAACATAGAAATATAAGGATATAGATAGGATAGAAATAGTGATTAGATAATCGTTCTCGCTACCCCTCGGATTGAGAATCGGATAGGTGGGAGGGAATTTTAGACATTACAGAAACGGTTTCTTTTGACCGCAATTCTCCACAAACCAGTTACTTTAATCTTTTTGTCAGGCTCCATGTTTAATACTGTGATGAATAAAGTATACAAAAATCTCTTTGTCTATATTGTATGAACAATTTTACTTTCTTCCAACGGCAGACGACGAAATTTACAAGATGTACCCTGTAAAATAGTTTTTCTATTTTCATCTCAAAAACGTAAATAGTTAATTTTCAGATAATATAGATTCAAGAGATATATTTCTGGTTGAATTTTAATACACAGTTTTGTAAGATTTACTTTCTAAAATTTTCACTCATCTTCTCCGTAACAACGATAATCCTGAAGTTTTTCCCGAAGCGTTTGTTTCAGTCACACTGAAATTAGCATATTTTTGTATTATTCAAATAATGTTGTTTTGTGAGAAGATTTTTATGAGTAAATAATTCACAAAATATGGTTCGTAGGAAATGAAATATTAATATTTAAAATGATTTTTGCCACTCAAAATAACTTATACTACTTTATAAGAATAACTAAATTATATTAAGCAACGGAAATTTAGTGAAATTTACAGCTTTTTTTTATCTGGCTTGCATCCGCTGTGGAGTATATGGACTCCTAATGGAAGTATTTCAACAGACATTTTTCTACAAAAACTGCTTGGTCTTTTCAAAGAGTGTAGGGATAGAAGGATAGGATTAGGAAAGGAGTAGTAGCCAAGCTAATCACTCTCACTACACCCTGTTTTTAGGATCCGATGGAAGGGAATTCTATACATCACAAACCTTCATGCCTACGAACAGAAAACCATAAATCGATTCAAAAATCAACTTATGAAACTATGGATATGTTTCTAATGTCTAAAATACCCTTTCATCCTAAAAACGGGGTGTAGCGAGAGCTAGCCTGTTTTAGCTCGTCTATCTTTACTCTAGAGAAGCTGGAAAACTGAGTAACAAGCAGTTCTCGTGGAAAAACTTCTGTTGAGGTACCTCAATTAGAAGCGGAGATGGTTTGAAAAAAATCTTAAAACAATTATAACCAAAAATGATTGTATTTTCAGGAAATCTAATGTTAAAAATTTCGATAAAAAGACTGAAAATTAGCTAATTGCTCTTCCAACACTGCGTTTTAAGGACTAAAAAAGATATGTACAAAAAGATGAAATTACTGTCATCGATTGAAAATAAATGTTTTAAAATTTCCTTTTAGACTTTTCAAGGCACAGCCGAGTAAAAAAACAGTCCTTGTAAATTACCACTCGGCCACAGTGATCGGATTTCATATAAATATAATATTGTTGAAAAGTCTTACATTTTCTAAAATATTAAATCTCTGCACGGGGATTAAAATAAATGAAATATACAAAGCTATGGCAACCACTTCGCACCTTTCTCTTAATTCGGCGACATGTGAACCAGCCCGCAAAAATGAAGTGATAATCGCAATCCAGCCGCTTAAAAGCATGCGGCACAAGATGGCGCCCACCTCAATTGATTTACAGCCTTAATTCAGAGCTTTAAAAAAAGGTCACAGCCTGCTGTAGTTGTTTCCTAATTAGTTTAACATTTTATAACGTTAACATAAAACAGATATCAAAGAGCAGTTAACCTTTGCTGCGGCACGAGCACAACTAAAACTCTCTCCTACGCGAATTAATTACATCAAATATTTCAATTTAACAAGTTTCCTAGCTTAAATGGAATAGCATGGTGACCAAAACACATTCTGGAAGTTTTAATCGACGTTCTGAATGTGTTTTCTTGCTTTAAGTAACACTTGAGTTAGATATGTACATATAAATTTGGATGCATTTAGTTTCCTTGGCAGCACTGGCGTAGCAAAAAGGGGGGCAGGCCACCCCGGGTGGCACGTTTTAGAGGGCAGCATTTTCGAAAATGAATAGCAAATTTTGACAGTAAAAAATATATACTTTTTAAGTAAAAATAATCAATGCAAGCTATGTACCTTTCATCATGTTTTCTTCCATCTAATTTATACTATAAAACTCGCGGACAAAATTTACTCTTTTGGAAGCAGCATTTTTGAAAATGAACAGAACATTTTGTAGATTGGTAAGGAATAAACAATTGAAAATTGTTATATAATATATACAGAATCAATATTCCAGAAATATTCCATTCACCGTATTTTCTTCCTTGAAAAAATATACATTTTTATGGTCGGCATTTTTGAAAATGAGTAGATGATTCCGTATGTATTAAACAAATTACCAAATATAATATGTCTTTTCTGAAAGATGTAAGGATAATCATGAAGTCTCAATGTTAAGTGAGAGAGAAGATATTGCTGTCTGTGAACAATTATGAATTATCATTGAAAGCTGAATTGAGGAGAAAAATGTTTTATTCACTGGAACGTCACTCATAAAATAACTCATTCAGATTCTAGATTTCAACAGCTTCATCTTCTAGAGAAATGTGGTTTTCTTACTCCATAAAATGTTTTGAGTGAAAATTACGAGTGTCAATCAAATCAAGATCATGATGATATAGCTCTGGAAGAATTCAAAATGATGTTTCTGTTTAACATAATGAAACAGTTATATGAAAAGATGGCAATAGTCTAACTCTTAAAAATAAATATTTTCAAAAGTATAATTTTGGAAACTCAATCTCAAACATTAAAATACTTTAAAAAAAAATCTTAGCTTAGTTATTCCACTGGCTCTCTCACTAACGTGAGGCGTTTTTCTTCTTTAAAAAGCATTTTCAGGCTAACTACAATATTTTTTATTTCTAATGTAAACAAGGATTCTAAATTATTAAATTTAAAATGAAGGATAGGTAGGGTTTGTTTTGTTCTACTAGACGTGGGAAGGGATTAAAACATAAACAATGATAGTACTAATTACCTTAACACTACTAATTACAAAACGAAACAAATTCACCTTACTCTAATATAAAAACCAGAGAAATGATGGCAATCTTCATAAAAATATAAGGCAAGAAGAGTTAAGCCATTATTTACAAGTTAAGGGTTGTAATCAGAGTACGGCAAGTTTATATAAATTGATTTTTTCAATCGGTTTATGGATTTGTGTTTGAATTTTTGGATTAGGGCTTCCAATCCTGAGATCAGAGACCCCGAAATTCAGGTCAATTATTTGATCCCGAAATTTCGAATTCACTGTTAATGCAAAAAAATAATTCATTTATTAAATTAAGACTTGTTAATTGACTAACCGTGTACCTCTGTTTTTTCATGTACATCTTTTTAATAATTGTAAGTAACAGCCATTTTTGACTATTTTGAAATTGATGACAATATTTCAAAGTTGAATTGAAGGACATGTCCTCTTTTTGGATACCGTTTGGTCAAACCTAATAATAAACTGTAAAACTATTTTGATCATTCTTTTTTTTTTACGGCTGTCTGATTCAATCAATAAAAAATACCATTGCAATGCCCAAATAAATATTAATTCATATATACATTCCAATTGAAGCAATAATGTAAACAAATGAAATTTTAAATGATCAATCTAACATTAAAATACAGTTAATGACCAATCCTGTGATTGAGAAATTCTGAATCCCGAAATCCCGGGATCATAAAAGGGGTCTTGCATTGGATGCCCTAGTTTGGATGTTTATGGTATCCAAAATTTATGATTCATATGACACCTTTTGTAATTACCTCAAGCGTCCAACTATTCCAGCTCTCATTATTCAAGAGCAATAAATGTGCGATAGTTTTATTTTTTTCAAGTCATTTTCATTTTACAATATTTCAACATGACTAATTTAAAAAGCTTCAATACATAACAAGGTGAAAACAAAAGCACACTTTAGGTCCATTTCGACCACTTTAGCTACGCAAAGTTTTTCACAGCCATGCCTAGCTATTTACAACTTTATGGCGTGTTATTATATTCCTAAATGGGCCATCAATGTCCGCCACAGCGTGGAAATATTTTTCTTTCACTCTCCCTTTAAAGCGGCGTTTATTTACCGATTTTATGTTCTGGATACGATCGGCAAAAACACGTCAATGCTTTAATATTGTGGGTAATGCATTTTTTATAAAACAGAACACCGAGGAAAAAAGGGTCTCTACTTAATAGTAAAATTTATTATAGACACTAAATAAAATAAACAACGCCCTTTGCACCTTTTTGTGAGAGCCTATCTTGCAGACTTCCTTTCTTTTATGGTCTTTTATATGCCTGTTAATGGTTAGTAATCATGTGTTTTTATTTCAATTGTCTGCATATTTTTTTTTCAATGGCTCTGCAATCCCATGTGGTTTCCATCCTGTCTTTATATGTATATACGAGTCTATTCCATACATAATTCTCAAAGGTGTATATTTACTGGAGACTCACATTGGCATCACTTATACTAACTCATTAGTATTTTCGATGGATTCGTAATACATTTTCAATCTCAAATTAATATTGACATCCTAGTTATTCTACTGGCTGTCTTACTAAATCCTTCATACCACCAGGGTCTTTCCGGAAGCTGAAATTGCGATATTAATGTACAAGCTCTAGTTCAAAGTAAGCTTAAGACTGGTTGATTGGGCCATAAAGAACTTGAAATATACCCTTATGATGGATAAGGTTCAAAAAATATTTTTGAGATTTTACTATTCGAGGACGTATGGATACTAATACCACCCATGACCTTATCCAACTGACTTTTTCTTAGGTATATTCACGTTTAATAATTTCAACGTCTATTTTTAAATTCCGCCATTCTTGAGAAGATCAAACTTAATGTTTTTGATATTTTTGAGGAATCTTGGACAAGAATTGTTTGTTTTCCAAAATGCAGAACCAGCTTGCCAGTAGGAATGCCACTGGGAAGAGTTTTAACAATGTTCAACGGTTTTTCTTCAAATGTTGACACATTTCGTGTGGACTTGAATGAGTTCAGACGAGCACTATTGTTACTGTATTAAAGAATAGTTTGCTTAAACTTAATAGTTTTTTAAACATTTTATACACTGCAAAATTTATAAACTTAGAATTTGTATTTTTAAATGTATTTATATTAAATTAATTAATAGTCAAAATCAATCCCGCAGCTCTTCTAGGGACATCAATGTCAGGAGTAGACTATTTTTTCTGTCAGTTACGTAGCGGAATGTGACCATGAAATACCAACTGGTTTGAAATTTGGTCATAAATGTGTTTTTCATAAATATTTAATAAAACAAGTGGTAATTAGTTTGTTTGCCTTGTAATGGGTGTACTACAGTAGAATATTAAATACTGACATCGTCATTAAGACTCTGGATAATGACTTCATAAATACTACATATTGAGTGTATACTGACAAAACGCATTAAGTCATAAAAACAAGTTGTGAAATAATCGCATTGATGGCATTTTTTTAAGTACTCTCTCTCCCAAGTAAAAGTGTTCAGATAATTTTTTTGACACACAGATCATAAGATTTGATATCGATGAGTTATAGTTATATCATGCTTTCTGCCAGAATAAAAACAATATGACTTAATGCTCTTTTTTTCTCAAAGCCATTATATTTTATGACTACATGCGTTCTACCAGTACGCAGAGCTTTAAAATGCACACTTTGTGACATTTTAAAACAGAAAACCACAAAAACTGACTAAATTAGATACTAGACTTATTCTTGGGTCCGAGGTGCAAATGGTCAACGTCGTCCGCTTCAGTTACGGATCTTACGGGCTCGAATCTCAGCTCGGACAGTTTTATAAATTGATTTTTCAATCGATTTATGTTCGTCGGCATAGATGTTTGTGATATCAAAAATTTTCTACCATCCTTCCGATCCTAAAAACGGGGCGTAGCGAGAGTGATTAGCTTACCACTTATTCTGTCTTAGCTCTATAACTTTAGCCTTACTCTCTTCCTAAAAAGAGAGGTTGAGCAACTGAGTAACTAGCAGTTCTAATAGAAAAATTCTTTTAAGATACCTCCATTAGGAGACCATATGCTCCACATTGGGAGCTGACATGGAAAAAAATAAAATCATAGTCATCACAACCTTTTAATTCATAATTTGGTTGAAAAATTAATATCTGAACGTTTTTAAAATATGAGTTCTAGAATATTAACACTCGTCTACCGCGACCGACTCAACAATGAGAGATTTTTATTTTAATACAGGAAAGAATAGTTTAGTTCTCATAAATTGTTTAATTAACATCTTTATTTTCCGTTTTGACATTCAATATTATTAAAAAAATACTACATGTGTATAACTAATCGTTATGCTGCTAAATGAATAGAGAAATATGGATGAACAAACAACGTATAGTATAATGGCTTGTGTTTTGAAATAGTTAAGCTATTTAAAAATATCACACATTTTTTTGTGATTTAGTAGGTAATTAGTAAATTTATAATTCGGCTATTGTAGTAGTAAATATATCTGTTGAGATAAACTTCATTAGGAATTCATATGCTCCACATTAGAAGCGGGAATGGTTTAATATGTATCTATTGATATTACATTACGGCTATTGTCTAAGTAAAATAAATAAATCCTGTTTTGGCTTTCGAATACAACAACTAAATTCAATACACATAATTACCAATTTTTTACCACGACGATTTTTACTTAAATTTACCTTGACCATTAATTATAACTCTCTATTCCTTTTTTAAATGATATTTATAATCAATTACTAGTTTCCAAAAAAAATATATCATAAAATTTCCATTAATTGCTTAAGCATTGCCCAAGAGTTTTACATGAATCTAATTAATTCTTTGAAAGTTTATCACCTTAAGCATTGCTGAACATCTGTTGAATGATTATAACATTTTTATTCCTATTTACCTTACATAGTTTTCAAATTAAATCAGTTTTCCAAAATATATCTGATAAATTGATTGCTTAACTCATCAATGCTCAAAACAAAAAAAAGTAAATTACATTTACTGATGAAAAGGTACTGGATAAGATTCATTGTTTTCATTGCAATTTGAAGATTAGAAATGTTTCTTTATTAAAAAACAATATTTTCATTTTTCTTAAACATTTTTATGTTGATAAACACACTTACTGCTAAGCCTACTCAAGACGTTAAGTATCTTCATTGACGATATCAAAAGGAAAATAATGCTATCTGTTATTTCTTGGTGGAGAAGAATCACACTTTGTTTTGAACTACTTCTACATTTGTATAGTTTTCAAGGCCGGTTTCACCCATTGTGAACATAAACAACTGATAAAATATAAATCTTAACAATTTATATGAAATCGTTTGTTAATAATAACAAGGTATATCAAATATTTAGTTCACAAACTATGACAATAATTTATAGATATTTATACATAAATGAAATTAAATAGTCGACAATTAAAATTTTAAGAACCTCCTGAAAAGAAATGAAAAATATTCTTTTGTTAGCCAAGTGTTTAACATACCTTGTAATAATTAATATTTAATATCACATAAATTCAAACTTTAAGAATTAAATTTAATCAGTTGATAATTCTCGCTATGAGCTAAACCGGTCCTGATCACCTGGTCGATTAAAAAAAATAATTATTTAAAACAACTGAAATAAGGCAAAGTTTCTTATTAAATTTGATAGTCCGAGAAATCTGAAGATTTTTTACTTTCGAATTTAGATGTTATTAAAATAATTTGTTGCGATAGTATTTATGATAGATTCGGCACTCATTTTGTAGAAATTCATCTCTAATATAAATTTAAAATGATAACTTTGTGAGAATACCCGAATCGAAGAGAGGCGAATGGTCGGTTATCGACGTCTTGGAAGGTCTGGGATCTCAAACAAACACCAGTTCAACTCTTATTTATTTTTAATCGAAGATGCAGTGGTATAAAATACACAAAATAATATTCTTAACACAAAAATCGAGTCTACATTTACATTTACTTAACACATGAATTTACTTTTAAGTTATAATGCAAGTGACACGATAAACGATTTTAAATTAAGTCCAATTTAAAAATAAACACAAACAATCTACAACGTCAACGGTGCCGGCCACGGGGCCAGCGGCTCTCTCGGTTTGAAGGCTGGCAATCGAATCCCCGCAAAAATCAAAAATCGGACTACCGCACCGTCGAAGCCACCCCTTTCCATCAAAAATGGATTCGTCCAGCAAACGTGTCCACCGGCGATTGCCGATCGTCCTTCACGACAAGAATCAGGTCGATTTCCACGAATCATTGTCATTAACGCTGTGCGTTCTTAGTTCCGGACCCTAATAAAACTTAAGCTTAACAAAAAAAACCCAGGGTGTGTCATTTGATATTCTACTGGACAAATCTTATTTTAAATAGCCATCTTTTAATAATATCGTAATTTACGATTCCTTGAAATAGAGTAATAAATTTTTAATCAAACATTTTATCAACTACAGTATGTAACAAATAGAGACTCGAGACGGAAATAATTAATTATTTGAGTCCCTTTGAAAAGTTTGTTGACAAACCTGGTCTTCATCTTTTCCGAGTGTGCGTAACTTTGATTGTAGCTGAAATCTTTAACTTTTTTACGACAGAATAAACATCCATTATTCAAATATATTTTCTTTACTTAAACCAAAAAGTTTCTTTAGAAGAAAATCTCATGCTGATTCTAAACGATGTCTTTTATATATTTTGTAATTTTTTACAATTTTAGATAATAGATTTTTTTTCGTTAATAGCGCTACCGTGCTTTTCCGTCATTAAACTTAAAGTCATAGCATTGTGTAAAAATTTGCAATCTGCTTTACAGTCAAACTTGAAAAATTTCCAGAATTTAGCAATTAGTATTTTATGTATATTATTACAATAGTTATCTTAGGCCTTCATCCACTTGTACGCTCCAAATGTGGAACGTCTGGCTTCCTAACGGAGGTATCTAAACAGAAGTTGTTCTACGAGAAAAACTGTTTGTTACTCAGTTGCTCAACTTCTCTTTCTTTTCGAAGAGAGCAAGGGTAAAAGAGAGAAGATAAAATTAAATATAGCTTTACTGAATTCAGTTTAAACATAGTTCTGACGATAGCTTAAAGACATGTCCATCAATCAACTGATAAAATTCTTGTAGAACTGTATACTTTATTATTGTTGCCCTATTATAATAGACTTACAAGCAGGCGCGGCTTGTCCATACGCACTGCGGAACTGCAGCACCCCAAGAAAATTTTAAAAAATGTTGTATTATAATATACATGAATTTATATATATTATATGAAAATATCACTATTATTTAAGCCTGTATTAAGCTCACCCGTGCACCAATATATCCAATAATTATCATACACCGCGGTACTAATATCAGAAAGTGAGGCATTCTCATGATTTTGTGCAATGCGGTTTTCGATGGAATATGCTCAAGTGGACGAAGGAGGGTTGCGAGGAGGTGGGACTGTCAGCTAAAAGCTTGATCTGAACTGCCAATTTGACAGTATTTCGTATTTTGCGTGCGGGTGCGTGTGCAGTGGCCTGAGCTTGCACGTGACATCTATTTAAATAAAAGCGATATTTTTCAATGAAAAAAGACTGAAGAATGAATTTAATAATGAAATAAAAATACAAGTAATGCTTAATTTTAATAATTTTGATGTGATTAGTAAAATATAATCTAAATAACATTTTTTTTATTTTTAATCAACCGCAGCACCCCCAGATATCTTATCCACGAGTCGCCACTGGTTACAAGTAAATTTAAATTCAATCCATACTATACTTTCGTATAAAGTTTTCATTGCAAATATCCTGATAAAGTAAATCTTGACAAGATAAGAAAATAAGCATCCGTGTTTCATTCACAAGCATAGATCACACTTAATTATATCGGGCAGTATTTCACAAAAAACTATAAAACTCTCACATTTAAATAAACTCTCAACAATTAGCGAGGCATTCTGTTAATTTACTAACACGATGCTTGTAAGTAACACAAAAAGTGCTCTACAAACAAACAATATCAAGTGCTTGAGGAAATACTAAAACTCCTTGCGTAGGCTTCTTGTTTTTATCAGATGCTACGAGTGCTACGCCGGCCCATTGTCTTGCCTTCGCAGGCAGCGGTGAATAAAACTCCGAATGAATTTGCATACTAAATTGCCTATTTAGATTGAAAAAGGCGTAGACCTAAAGCTCACGGGACAACGCTTTCATTCCGTTATTTTATGTGTGGTGACCTGCTCGGGAATAAATTCGCCCTTTTTCTATTTGGCTACCCCGTTTAGTATTTCAGGCAGATATTCTCAGGTAAATTGATACAAAGAAACCATGCTTACAACAAAAAAAACCTTTTGATGTAACAATTATTAGGAACTTTTCTACAGATTTTCGAATATTGAGTGACTTTTTGCCACCAAAGTTATGATGTTGGTAAGTTAATTTAAGAAAAGATCAGTATTGTCGTCCATCTATGTGTGAGGTAGTACGGCTGCTACCTGTCGTCTAGGTCGCCATCTGTATTGATACGGTCTCCACATTTGCTATTAATCCAACCAGGATAGTGTTGTTTTATGTTTCCTCTAAGGCAAGACAGTCTGCGAGGCTGATCTGACCAAAATAACAAATGCGCGGCATAATTCTAAAGTTTTTACACATATCAATATTTAATATTTTTTTATTTATTAATGCTCTAATACAATCGGTCGGGTCCGTGATACAGTGGTAAATATCGTAAGCTACGATTACGGATGTCTCGGACTTAAAACTTAGTACGGAAAGTTTCGTAAATCGATTTATGGATTTCTGTTTATAGGCATAGGTGTCTGTTATGACTAGAATTCCCTCCCACACATCCGATCATAAAAGCTGGGCGTAGTGAGAGCGATTAGCTAACCCCAATTGTTTTCCTAGCCCCATCCTTATGTCCCTACTCTCTGCGAAGAAGAGAGGTTGAACACCTGAGAAATAAGCAGTTTTTGTAGAAAAACTGTTAAGATACCTCCATTAGGAGTCCGTATGCTCCATATTAGGAGTGGATATAGTAAAATATATATATTTTTATTTTCAATAGATTTTTCAACAAGCCAAAAGAGAATTATATACTTACTTACCTCACTTACCTGAATAACATTTATTATATTTTTTTAAGTTAACTTTTTTCCAATTAATTATTTACTGCGTTTATTTTTAACATGCATATTTCCTGAAAACTTGAATTGATATCGATTATAATGGAGTGCTCGGGGCTCTAAAACTGCTACGCGGCCGTGCTCTCCGGCAGCATAGAGTGAACACTAATGGGATTTTGTAATGAATGATGATGAGTGAGGCAATACCTGCAAAATGGTGGATAGCTGGTTTAAGCAATAGTTCCTACGTAGTCAATATACATAACACTCGAGCATAGAGATATATTTGCATATGCGTATGTAAATTACGAAAACATGTTATCAGTTTGATCAAAGCGGTATACAAAATTTTTATTCAGATTGTTGGGAACGCGGTAAAAGAAAGTCTCATAAAGTTTCTTATTGTACTATCCTCATTGAAAGAGTCAATTTAATATTTTCAACTGTAAATCTTCGGTGGTAAGACAAAATCTATAGCAGAAAATACACGTAATCTAACTGTCTGACTGTTCATCGCAAGACCTCCTCCCAAATGGCGGGCTGTAGCAACATGAAATGTAGCGTTTTCTATGTCAACTGTTCTATATTCAACCTTCGACTATTAACATTATTATCAGTTGATGTATTATATTTAAGTCTTTTTGATGTATTATATGTAGTCGTCAGAACAAACAAAAGCACAATAAAGATAATAAAATTTACTTTCTTTAAATAATCTATGATTGCTTTCAATTGAAAAGTTATTTCCCACGTGTTAAAATAAAACATTATTTCATCGAAAGCTAACTATCAAATTGTGTTGACGCAAATTGTTGCGAATAAGTTGGTTTATTCGCGAGCGTATGGACCGAAAGCAGAGTGTCTTAGACCCAAAGCTTTTCCAGCATGCGTTCTTGAGACAGCTTTTGGGGATTTTCAGGACTGTTGCGGTTGTTTGGGACAGTTATGTGCACTTGAGGGTGAGTTAAAAGCTCTTTGTCGCCTCTCCAAATCGCTTACAAGAAGTTAATGCAGCCACCGGGATGACTCTCAATTTTTACGTCTCAAAAATAAATGTAAGCGAACAGTCATGCTCAGGTATTTTGTTGCCTTTGCAAAAGTGTATTTTGAAAACCATCTTAAATGTCGAGAGCTTAAAATCAAACAACGGTATCTGCAAAGAAATGTACTTTTTATATCTTTATTTGCATTCTTGGCTACATGATAGTCAAACAACACTATGTGAAACTTTTCTAGTCTTTTTAAGTCGTCAGTAAAGCTTAATATTAACAACATAAAGTTTCCCTTGTTTAATATAAAAAAATTCTTTAAGCTTTAAGCATTCTTGTCACAAAAAAATCAAATGTACAATACACAAAAATATTTAATATCAACATGAGGTTGTAAATAAAAATATGCTTTGTTGAGTTACTAGGAACTGAAAAACGTTTTTTGGCTCTCCTGTAAAGATACACTTCTGTAGATAGTGCTGTTAGCCAATAAGCTCTCGAAATCTCTTTCGAGGATTGATAATACGTAAAAATCAAAAAGACCATTCGACACTGCCAGTGAACCAAGTCATTAGGACCAGTTTAGCTCATAACGAGCACTTTCTATCGAAGTATTTAATGATTGATCAATTGATTGAGTTGTGGATTTTTTTTCCATGTCCGCTCCCAACGTATCTTAACAGAATTTTCTGCTAGAACTGCTTGATACTCAGTTGCTCAACCTTTCTTTTTTTCGAAGAGAGTAGGGATGGAAGGATAGAGCTATAACAGGACTAGTGGTTAGCTTATCGCTTTCGCTACACCTCGTTGAGATAGAATGGGTGGGAGGGAGGACTCAGACTACGAACAGAAGTCCATAAATCGACTGAAAGGGCAATCTATGAAAACCGTCCGCACCGGGAATTGAACCCGAGACATCCGTAACCGTAACCAGCGATGCTACTAACTGCGCCACGGACGCCGAATTGTGGAATACCCTCAAAAATAATATAATGCCTGTCCAACAAGAATTGACATTTTTTTACCATCCTTAGCATATTTGCATATTACTTTAAAGCTATCATATGTCTGGCCCAACTTTATTTTTAACTCAATTATTCACCGATACTTGTAAAAGTCTACCGAGTTTTGGTTTATATGTTTAATTCTAAAAACTTGAACATGTTCTATTAATTTAAATAGATTTTAGTGAAGCATGTCAAATAACAAGTTTGTTTTTTCATAATATCGATGAGCTAAAGTAAACACAATAATATATAATCCCTTAAAAGCCTTTTTGTAGTCTGCATTATATTATTTGTCTTACATTTATTGATGTAACTTTATAATTTAGTCTACACGAGCGATTCATAACAATGAAATCACATTATACAATGAATATAAAAAAAATTGTCTTTCCTTAGAATGTTAGGAATATAATTACAATGTTGAATGCTTGACGAGATCAAACAGTAGGAGGGATGATGATGATGATTATGCAGTTCAGAATTCGTTCGGCGAGTGACGACAGAATTCCGTTCGGTGGGCGATTACAGAATGAATCCTGTTCTTCTTCTTTGTTTAATTATACTGTCGTGTCCTACTTTAATTACCATGACTTGCTTTTTCATAGTGTTCACCTGTATCGCAGTGTCTGCAGAATCCGTTTCAAATATCGGTCAAATGATTAGTTTTGTTGCCAATTTGCCTCATCAATAATGGTAAAGAATAATACAAGCATAATATTTAGTAAATGCGAGGATTACGTTTCGTTACAGAATTATTGTTCCCTAAAGGTACTTTTGAGCACAATAAAATCTATCGTCGACTTTTCGTTTTAATCAAATATTTTTCTCTTTGGCGAAGGATAGAGCTAGGACAGGACCAGTGGTAAGCTAATCGCTTTCGCTTTGCCCGTTCTTAGGATCATATGGGAAGCAGAGAATTTCTGGCATCACAAACAGCCATGTTTTCGAACAGAAATCCAGAAATCAATTTATGAAACTGTCTATACCAGGATTCAAACCCGTGAGATCCGTCACCGAAGCCAATGACATTAATCACTTCACCACAAACCCAATATGTGGTTTAATAATTTAGAAATACATGGCTGTTATAAACATTAAAACATATTGTATTATAAGGTTTAAAAAATACGTGAAGAGTCGACCAAAAGTTTTTCACCTACAAACACACTTCGCAATAACTTGAAACCTTCTAATCGCCACTCAATTGTGTACAGATTATCTCCAGAAACCGGCGTTACTTCACACAAACGTGTTTTTAATAATGTGAGAAAATGACAAAGTATTAAACTTTATTCAAATATACACCTACACCCAGATGGGATATTCCCAATTCTGAAGCTAATATTATTCCGGCTTCATGTTCTAAGTTTGTTAGCGTACGTACGCTAATGATAATCTAACAAGACATGAGTCGACAGGCAGGTGAAGCAGGTAGGTATGTAACAAACAAAGAAAACATATTCAAACACTAGTGTGGTTTAAACTAAACTTAGTATTTGTACTTTCTTAGAAGCTTTCGCTTCACTCTGCATACACTGTGCCCAAAAACTTACACTTCAATCTTAGTACAGTATGCTCCCGATTATCCGTGCATGAATTCAATACACATTTTTAAAAAATATTCAATATATGCTGGAACGCATCTAGAACTTACGAAATAAAACTTATGGGGATTGGACAAGAAAGAAAACCATATTTAAAGAAAACAGAAATAATAAAAATTGCTGAATCGTTCAAATTTTATAAATTTACAGGTATTTTATGACTACCAAATCAGGTTTCGCCTTTCAGGTATTCGAGTAAACAAATGAACTCGAACTAACAGTTAATAAATTAATAGTGTACACCGTTTATACACAAGACAAATTATAAAAAAATATTATCTAGAAATTAAATTGATACAATGTTATATATTTCTGTTCAACGACATGGTTGTTTTAAAAAATAAAACACAATTTGTTTGTACTACTTCCACATATTTATAATGATCAGGACTGGTTTCGCTCATCATCGCTGAGGATTCAGTTGATAATGCTCGTGATGAGCGAAACCAGTCCTGATCATTATAAATATGTGGAAGTAGTACAAACAAATTGTGTTTTATTTTTTAAAATATAATGTCTTTCCACCAAGAATTGACAGTTAACACCTTAAAAGACATGGTTGTTTGTGATGTCTATAATTTCCTACGATCCATTATATCCTTAAAATGGAGTGTAGTGAGAGCGTTCAGCCAACCACTAGTTCTGTCATAGCCATATCTTTATATCCTTACTCTCTTCTAAAAAAGGTGAAGCAACTGAGTAACAATTATTTCTCACAGAAAACTTGTCGTGATGTACCTCATTTAGGAAACCTTATCGATGTTTTAATGCGAAGATATTATATGTCCAGTTTTTGTCGAGATTGAGTTAACATACACCAAAACTTCGTTTTCATCATATCTTTATGCTCAAGAATTATTGTATAGGGTATCTGAGAAGATATTGTAATAATTCATATGTCAATTTCGCCTACATTTTTCTTGCATCTTAAACCTTCAAATTAGATTTTCTCAAAAACAATCAAAACTGGACATACAATATTTAGGAATATGTTTCCGATTGTTGTATGATTGACGAGATTTAGCTGTAGTTATAGAATCACGATGATGATGATGACGATTATGTAGTTCAGAGGAAATGTCTCCAGTTCGACGGGTGACGACAGAATACAGGTCCTTTTCTTGGTTGATCATTCTTGTCTTCGTCGCTATCTGTATTTTGTCTTAGTTGTCATATTGCTGACTTGCCATAATTAAACTTTTTCAAATGTCGCATTTAATGAAACTCACGTTTGCAGAATCTTTTCTTTTATAATTAGATATTTATTTATATTTTTATTTAAAAAATACCACGTTTCGTCTACAAGTCTACAGCGTCATGTTGATGACTCGACATAAATAATATTCTGAAGCAAAAACTCTTTCTCCAGTACTGTATTTGACCGTTATAATGATTCGTAAATATCGTATATCGCTACAAATATATTTTCATTAAACTATTTATATGTTTCACATTAGGAACTGACATGGTTCGAAAAAACATACGACACAATATACTAGACACACTGTACAATTTGCGTCGGTAACTATAATGAAATGTGTCCGAACATGTGTTGTTAACATAGAAAGCTATGAGGTATTCGCTTTCTTGTATAATACATGCACCAAAGAAGTTTGCCTCACACAAAATCTTTAACCTTTCTCCGCGATGGCTTGTAATATACAACGATCATCCCTGCACACCAATGAACTCTCCCCGGAAATTTCACAAAATGCACACTCATCGCAATCAATACGAAACAAAACCGTAAGCCCCTTTAAGTGCTCAGGGATCATTTAGCTCAATATCAGCTTTTAATATTAGCGAAGTTTACGAAGCTCGTTGGCCTGATTATTATTTTTTTGCACGGCTAATGAATTTTTGCTAAGCTTTTACTGCAACAGTTGTTCGGTGTTAAAAATGAGCTTTATTTTTATTTGACGTCGGAAAACGGCGCATGGAATGGCTTGGTTGGAATTAATTGCGTATGTATAACGTTGCGTGAATACAACGCTTTTAATTTATGTAAATTGATTTCATAGACTTATATTTAAGCCCATCGTGTGTAGTAGTTTTTAATATTTCATTAAATTCTAATACTTTTCATTCTGATTTCTTTCTTCTGTTTGGCACGAAATGCCGAACAACGATTTGTCACTTTTAATTCGTCGATTTTTGTTGGAAAGGCATTTCATTTTTTAAATAAAGCACAGTTTTTTGCACTACTTTCTTATGTTTATAATGATATATACAAAAAGGTCATAAAACTGCTAAAAGTTGTCATTATATACGTATATTCTGATTCCGATTTAATAGAATTGGTTGAGACCCCTTGAATCAAAGCTCACATTGTTAATTGTTGAGTTCAATATGCCAAGTGATTCTTAATGCATTAATCTATACGAAGAAATGTGATTAAGTATTTAAAATTGCTTTTCTTCTTCTTTATGCGTATTCTTTACTACTGAGGGTCGTGAACTCCGCCTCTCGCAACAATTTTGACGATGCTTCACCACTCACTCCTGATCGCCGCTGCTCTGACGGCCAATTTATGGAGGTAAGGTGAGACCTGTGGCGTCCTTCACTTGGTCGCTCCAGTGATTTGGGGCCCTTCCCCGTCCCTTTCTGCCCTTGAACTTTCCTGTGACGACAAGCCTCTGAAGATTGTCTGTAGGTTTGCGGGCGATTTGGTCAAAAAATTCGAGTAGGAGTCTTGTATAAACGCCCTTAAAATTACTTTTAATCATATTTAAATCATGGCCAAAGACCAAATATTTTTCAAAGAATAACGTGAATTGGTTAGAAGGAGTCAATCAGTTTCTCATTGCATAAATATGTATTTCGCATCATAAGACAAGGAGTACACATGATGCTGCAGATTTACGAAACCTAATATTTGAGGAAAAATTTTGTTTTGTGCTAGAGTTAATGCTGACGCGACGTAATCGTCGCGTCAGCATTAGTTATTAAAAAAAAGATTCTATAAAATGTCACATACGTCAATTCATCACTTGATATAACTGTGTTACGAAACGTGATATTCCTAAATGCAAAAATGAATAAATATATCATTGTAAAAGAAACAGTCTGCAAACGTAAGATTTATCAAATGAGATATCTGGAAAAAACAATATTACAACTAAGATGGAATACGAATAGAAAAGAGACAGGAGTGAAGAATAAAGAAAAAAGATCATCTTATCGCCACTCACCGAACAGGAAACACCTCCTCTGAACTGCATAATCGTCATCATCCGTCCTACTATTTAATCGCATCAAACATTCAATATAGGAATATATATTCCTAAAGACATTGCAATAATCTTCTTTTCACTTGTGTTTAATATTTATTTTTTCGATTCGTTTTTGTGATTTAGAATGTGAGTAATGATTCTGGTGTAATTAATTAATCATTTCGTATTCATTTTGACATTGCAAATAATACATTATTCTGATTACGGGACGCTCGTATGAATACATGTCAATTATTTAGACGCGATCATTACTAATTTGCACCCATTATACATGCAATATTTATATTCGTTAACGCCGGGGAGCTAATGGAGCTTCCGCTGCATTGGCAACTTCCAACGGCATACTCGCATGCACCAGGCTGTACCGCATCGCACCGAGGCGCATCGTGTCGAATCCGCTTCGACATGTTTACCGAAAGACAGAGCTACACCATAAGGCCAAGCATGAAATTTTCTCAAAAAAAATTATCAGCATCCTTATTTAACTGAAAATGATACCTCATCGAATATTTATTTTTCAAATGTGAAACATGTGGCCTTTTGATGGAGGTTTTTAAACCTTCAAATTTAGAAATTCAAAATTATTCTTATATTTTAATAACAATTATTGTAATTTTTACAACTTTATTGTAAAATTTTCTATTTGCTGTGTTGGTTGATGAATATTTATGAATTATATTATAACTCATTATATTTTTCTCACATAATTGATTTTTAATGTGGATTTAAATAGTATTTATTGATTTGTGAGGTCTTTAACATTTTAACTGTAGATTATTTAATTTAGTTTATATTATATGTAATTTGTTTGATAAGTGAATTTTTTGGTTATAAATTAGTGAACCATTAAGAAATAATGCAATATTAAATATGTAATTAACACTAAACCGTGGAATAAATAAATATAGAATGAATATCGGCCTCGAGCATCTAAAATATATCTGAAAAACCAATTTATAACAACCAGGATCAAATCATACAATTTAAATTATAAAAATAAATTCATTGATATAATACATATGCATAGAATAATTAACCGGATATAAAAATGGGGACGACACGAAAACAATTTAATTTTGTTAATATAATATAATTTGTTAGATTACTTGTAAATTTTTGTCATAGTTCTTGAACCAATTGTTTGATACGCCTTGTAGTTATTAACATTCCAATATATATGTATATAGTCTTGTTATAAGTTATATGCTATAAGTTGGTAATGCACAGGATAAGCGAAACCGGTCCTGATCATTATAAGCATGTAGAAGTAGTTCAAAACAATATGTACATGTCGTTGTTATTCTGGAAGACTTTGAAGATTGCCAAACGCTTGAAATACAATACGTTTTTCATTTTGTTTGTTTGTGCAAAACTTTTTTTTAAGTAAAAGTATAATTTATAAAAATAAGAGTGTTCTCTCATACGGCAGAGTTTAAAATAAGAAACATTTTGGTATAACTATCTCAATATGAAATTTTTTCGATTTAGTGTTTTCTTCCAGAACAGCGACGATATGTAAGTCTGCATATAAGTCTTCTCAGATCATCATTTGTCACACAATAAACGAAATAACTAAGTTAGATAATATATTATAAATGTTAATATTATATTAAATTGACATTTAAAAAACAAGAATAGATCGATTACGTTACTAATGCGTTCCAATATCTAGCTCCACATAATTTCAACGGAAGTAAATGCAAGCTAAGTTTCAATAATTTATTTACTCTATTCTGCTCGTGTAAGAAGATCTATATAGTTTCCCAGTAATGCATGTTCCACTGTCTATCTTGGTGTGTATCATTGATGCATTTATCCAAGGTAGGATTTCTTTGAAAGCAGCCGTAGATTATATTTTCCCAACAAATCTATACGGAAATAATTACCTATTTCTGAATTCGAATCCTTAAAATATTGCTTCCATAATATTTGTTCGAACTTTAACTTTCCATTACAAGGGAAATAAAAAATTTCATTTAATATTGTTTTTACCATGTTGGCTCCCAATGCTGATCATAATTCGACGGCGTTTTGGCCAATTGATGTGGCCCTCAAAATTGAAAATGTTTTTATCGAAAACGTTATATAGTGAGTTCCGTTGTGAATCTTTGAAATGCATTCCTGTAAATTGTCATGTTAGCAGATACTAGATTATACGTAGGGATTGTCGATATAACAGTTGCTTACATCAAGTGGGGGGATCAGAATTTTTAAACTTAAAACTAATAAATAAAATAATGTTTTCCTTCCAAAAAGTGGTCAATTTTTTTCCTAATTTACATCATTTGGCCGAGACCTGTTCTGTTGTCTTTAAAATGACATCCAGTCATTCACTCACTTTCGTATTTTTCGAGGGTTACATCAATTGGCCAAAAAACTGTCAAATATTATGACTTCTTAATGGAGGTATTTCAATAAAAGTTTTTCTAAGACAACTGCTTGTTACTCAGTTGCTCAAACTCTCTTTTTAAAAAAGAGAGTAGGGATAGAAGGATAGGACTAATACAAGACTAGTGGTTAGCTAATCGCTCTCACTATACCCTGTTTTTAGGGTCGGATGGATGGGAGAGAAATTTAGACATCAGAAACATTCATGCCTAAATCTGTATTAAATAGAGATTTGAACCCGAGCCGTTACCGAAGACAACAACGTTCACCACTAAAGTCCGGATTTACTATTTAATTGATAAAAAAACAACCTAATTGTGTTATGATGATTTTATTCACAAATTGGTAGGCTGAGTTATTGGCTCACGATTCATTTAAAAAATATCTAAGTTAAATGAACCTAGATGTGTTTAAGATGCAATGGAAAGTCTATTTTATTTTTGTAGAAAATAATTTCACTTTTGAAATTATTGTTATTTATTCTATGTTCAGTTAATAATTTCAGATTGGCCAAGACATTTTTTTATAATAAAAATCTTCCCTTTGAAAATGTGCTTATTTTGTATTTACAAAAATATAAAAGAAAGCTTTTGTGAGCGTAGACAAAATGGCATCTGAAACATGAAAATATTAAATGCTTAAAGAGAGAAATGGCGCAGTCAATAGAGAGAATAAAAGATTCCCTTTATACGAATCCGGGCTCTTGTTATGATTAGATACAGAAGAGTAAAAACGACAGCTCGGACAAAAAGACTCGAATCGGACAAGTGCTTTTTTCCTCTCAACGCGTGCTGTAACTCCTCGCCTTACTACCCTACAAATACAACACCCTTTCACGGGGTGTGCACATTTCAAGAAAAAACGTCCAAGAAAGAATGTTACCTTTTACCTTTTGTTTAGTTCCCTGCTGATAGACAAATAGAGAAGTCTAAATAAACGATGTTTTAAATATCGTATTTGACTAAAAGTATTTATCAATTTCTATTATTTCTGCGTGGCATCAACAGTGAATTTAATTTTACAATAAATTTATGGATTCTTCATTCAAAAAAATAACAAATCCAGAAACTAAAATTCACGTAAACCTTCATTGTATAATACCCGTATAAATAAGTAAAATGACAGAGCACTTCCCGAATCTTAAAAAACACACAGTAAAGAAATTAGCACGAGATACATATATCAATAGTAATAAGAAAAATATTTGTTATCAGTGTAATACATTAAGTAATTTTTCAGATACTATTAATGAATATATTTGCTAATAACATTTCTACTTGTTATTACACCAGGGAAATATCTCTTTATAAATAGAGACTTTTGCTGTTATGGGAATATTATTACGACCGAATTATAGTTTGGTTAGGAAAACTCAGTTATATGTCAATCAAGATTAATCAAGAAAAATCTGCTGTATTATTTGAATACAAGATACAAACAGAAGCATAAAGATATTCGGCTTTTTGGAAATAATATAAACATATTTTTCATTTGTAATATTTCCTGTCAATTGCTTAATTCAATGTCACAACAGCATTCGTTACAGCTATGTATATAATAAATATAACGAACAGTTTTTCGAACTGTCTCTCAATAGTTGCTAGAAGAGAAAGGTAGAATCAGAGTTTGGAAGTATCCAGAGTAGTAGCTTAAATGAAATTTAAGGCCCCTTAAGCACTGACGACTGATCTCCAGCAACCATGAGGCAGAAGAAACAAAATTAGCGTTTACTCACGTGATGGCGGCAACCGGTTGGTTTCCGGAAACCATGAAAACAAGAGTGGAAGGCAACCAATGGGATAGTTTGTTTTTTGTTGTCATTCACATATTTTCATTTTCTTCATTAAAAATTTTCCAATTTCGATACAGAAGGATTAATTATTACGATAGAAGAAATAGGGTCGATCTCGTATGAATCACCTGCATAATATTATAATCGTAAAACAAAAAAAATAGTGGGAGAGGTTGTGGTGCACTCAATATTTATTTTTCTTATTCCTCTGCTTCTTGAGAAGCAAAGCTACTGCAAAAATCCTTCACGTCCATCTCGAGACTCTGTCCGCTACAAATATTTCAAAAATTTGTGCATAAACCGATAATGCTATCATTGAAATATTTATTGTAATGGCCCTGATTTGTTTAGCATCTCAAAGGGGTCTTAAAGTCATAATGAAAGCTCGATTAATTATTGATTGAATACAAAAGTAGCTTTAAAAGAAAATATTTCCTTTTTTTAATTATTTTGACTATTTCGACCAATGATTTTATATAGTCCGAAAAGCAACAGATGAACCGAATAAAGATGAAATTAATAAAATGCCAATGGTCACACCATCCCACCCCGGTTTTCGAGAACACGCCCGCCTTGTCGTTCTTTTGTTTGCGTTTTTAATTTGAGCTGAGAAGTATTTTACGGTTCAGTCGTCCACGCTTCCCTCCTCATCCTCAACTCCATTCCTCGATTTCTACTCCTTGACTGAATTATTCACGACAAAATGGCGGCAGAACTTCCCAACAGTCCCAATATGGTAATACACTAATGTGTAGCAGCTGAATGGGGTAACTATGCTATTTATGTGTTAATACTAGTGTTTACAATTCGGGGATTCGGAAAAATATGATTTCTACGATTATAATTAGTTTGATAACAATATTTATTGTTTCAATTTATAATAACAGACAGAAATTGATTTTTGAATATACAACTAACGTGCAATAACGCATAGTGACCAATCCCAGGATTGAAAATTTGTTATACCCGAAATCCCAGGATCATAAAAATGTTTCAGAATTATATGCCCTAGCTAATTCCACATTTAATTACCAAATAATCATAAGTTCTCATGAAATAATAGTTTATTTTGGATATACCAATTTTAAGGTATGCAAATAACATAAATGCCCTGCATTAGCTTTGCCATAAAAAATATTTTGACGAACAATTTTAATATTTTTTCGGTATTTAATAATACTATGAAATGTTTATTACTATAATTTGAAATACAAATCAAAGATTAAACATTATAAAATCAAAAAAAAGATAAACTATTAATATTCTTTCAGTAATAGTACATTTCTAGCTGCTTTAATGAATAACAAGTAGTTTTTTTGTACCTCAAGATATAAAAATTGTTTATAATCAGTTCCGCTGACGGAATACACGAAGAAGATGTAGATAATTTTCTGGAAAGTAAGTTAAAGCTGACGCGATTCACAAGACGGTGTACTTTGCGTGATACAGATTAAATAACTGTAAAATGCAATCAAATTTGTAAGTTAGAATCAAAACAAGCATAGCCAAAGATAACCGAACAATAATTGGTTACTTCTACATCAATGATAAAATAGTATTACTTATATAACAATATTTACCATCCAGGTCGTGTTTTGCGCTTAGCAAGTTGTTTTTAGGCTGGTATTGTACCTGCTTAACAGGAATTTAATCACGTTCTGCCGGACTGCATTGAGAAAATTTCCAAACGCACAGAACTGCTTGCTGCGATCCGTTTTCACGTGGGCTTAGTATTAGTAGGTCACTCTGACTCGATTGCACCTAGGGACTTCAACTTGAATATTCCATATCCGAATATATTTGACGCTCTTTTAATTATTTTATAATCGAATATTTGGGTTACTATTCTCATACTTTTTGTAATAATTTTTAATGAAATATTTTACAAAATCGGTGAAAGATCACATCACAATTTTTCCGGATTTCAAGAACAATATTGAATACCCCAGGTAGAGGTTGTTTTTTGTCTCCACCCAACACGCTTTCAGTATCTTATCATAAATCATGATACTTGAGTTTGGCAAATGACTCGTTGCTAAAACAACCCACTAATAATTCAAAAAATTGCGTTGGAGAAATCCGACGCAGTTGCAAAATTTAAATATTGTAATACAATGGAACGGTATTGGAATGTGTAGTCATATTGTCTCTTTCTGAGATTTGACAAGAGTGGGAAAAGATTTATTCATAAATTATAATAAGATGGTAGATATCTCATCACTAAGAAAATATTATATGAATATCAGTCATTTAAGATTTGATTAAATGTGATTTTTAGTTTAAATGAGCTCGTTTTCTTACAAATTTTAATGTATTATTGAGTCATTATTTTAGTAAATATAATGTTATGTTATTCACATCGATTTTTTATGTTATTTTTTATATTATCCGAATATTCAAATAAATTCGAATAGTTTCGGTTTAACTATTCGATATCTGAGTAATTGATAATGACAAATAGTTGGAATCCTTAATTACAAACGACGCTAACTTCGCGGTATTTTTAAATTCTGCTAATTTATTCGGGGATTGTCATAACCTTAATTCCTCACTACAGTCAATAAACTCGTCAAAAATGAGGAACTTTCAGTATACAGATTATAAAAACAAAATTGTTTTATTGGTATATTTTCTATTTTCTCGGGCATGCTTGTATATTGTACAAAATCAGTCCGCTGCAGCTCTTGCCGGGTTATGAATTTGAGGGGTTGACTCCTTTTTTCTGTCGATAGCGTTGTGGAAGGCGGTCATGAAACAATGGCTGCACATGCACAACGGACGGTAGTGAGTGGAAAAAACCAACTTGCATACTCGATTGTACAATAATTCGTAGAAGTGTATTTTTTTAAAACAAAATTACTTTCTGAGGATAGAGCAAAATACTCGAAAAGTTCATAAATATTCGATCATTTGTTTACTTGGCTGGCTCCACGCTGCAGTAGTTAACGTTAATGGTACGGTTACAGATGTCTCGAGAACAATTCCCGGTGCGTACAGTTTCATAAATTGATTTTTTAATCTATTTATGGATTTTTGTTCGTAGACATCAATGTTTGTGGTGTCTGAAATTTCCTCCTACCCATCCAATCCGAAACTAGTCCTGTCCTAGCTCTATCTCTCAATCCTTACTCTCTTTTACAAAAAAAGGAATTGAGCAATTAAGTTACAAGCAGTTAGAAAAAAAGCATCTATTGAGATACCTCCATTAGGAGACATTATCACACTCTTAGTTATTAGAAGTAAAAAAATGCCATTCTGAGATGATTGATTTTAAGATTCGAACCCTATCAACTATATCTGAAAATGCATGTGTCAATCGTCTTTCTTTTTTATGTTGAAAAATCTTACAGAAAATTTGTTTTTAGTACTACTTTTGAAATGTCGTAGTCAAAAATTAGACTATTTTGACTATGCATGCAATAATATTATTTTACACTGATTGAAAAAAACATTAAATTTCTTTAATGTAGTATACATATCATATAAAACAGGCTATTTTTATATTAAACCTCTTCTTTAAGTCTTTTCGATCACTATGTCATTAAATTCTTCACAATTACGCCATTATCGTTTATTGTCTTTACTAAATTTGGATTATTGAGATTTTGTACACTTCCATGTATTTTGTCACTAACGACCCGGGTTTCGCCTTTCGGCATCTTCAGGCATTCGAGCACACGAATGGACTCGAACTGAGAGAAGCTCTCAGTTCGAGTCCATTCGTGTGCTCGAATGCCTGAAGATGCCGAAAGGCGAAACCCGGGTCGTTAGTGACAAAATACATGGAAGTGTACAAAATCTCAATAATCCAAATTTAATATTGAAATTCCATCAAGCACCCTCAGTCGATGTCTTAAATTATTGTCTTTACTTTGTATAAACCGAAACTATGTCATAGTCTAAAACTCAATAAAACTTTGATTCCTGATATTAGACTATAACAACTCAAAATAGCATAATCTTTAAATATCACATACGAAATTTTCTAAAAAATTAAGACTATTCGTTTTGTCTTGTATTTCCGTAGAATTCATTAAAAATTGTGATAGTGCTTGACCAGGTAAATAATGATATTTTTGATCTTTCTGCATCATTAACTCAAAATGTCAATATTTTGACTTTTAATAGTCAAAGGGTTGCGACATGGTAAAATAAATAATCTTTTCTTTATGAAAGTGATTTATAAAATGAACTTGAATTTTATTATAACAGTACAACCCAACGTTATTGATCGCAGCCTTCAAGGATAACATATTCGAATCAGGAGTAAAGATGTTAACCGTTTTTCGGAAGTGCATTGATGCAGACAATCCCGTCGCAGGACCAACTAATGTGGATGAATAGAGATGCCATCGTTACTATAGCGACCAGGGCAGGATTTCAGGGTTCCGTAAACAAACCCAAAGCATAAAAGGGTTTTAGACAAGAACGATGACAAAATCGACAGAGACGGAATATTATTGCGATAAAAATAAATGGTTTACCCAGAAGTCATGTAAAGGAAATGCGTACTTAAAAATCAATGTTACATCTGAATGCCGTTTGGTGTCACTTTTAAGGTGTAAACTGTAAAACATATTTTGGCGTCTTTCTCATACATGCCGAAATTGATGTGAACAATCTTTGTATAAAACACTTTACACTAAAGTACTCATATCATTTACCATGGATCAATGACGTTTTTTAAATACACTTCTAAAAACTTAGAACAAAAATAATAATCAAACATTATAATCAATTCTGTCAATTCTTTGTAGAAAGACATTATATTTTTAAAATAAAACACAACTTCTTTGTATCAGGACCAGTTTCGCTCTTCACGATCATTATCATTTGACGAAAATACTTTTTTTTATGCCTTTCCACCAAGAATTGACTGTTAACACCTGACAGAAAAACACCTTAAAACTGATGATAAAAATACAATAATAACAAGGCTATTTTGTATAAATAGCCCTGTTATGGTTGTAGTTTTAAACGTTTGGTCTATCGAATACTAAATTCAAAAAAAAAAAATTATCTTCGATAGCTATTTAATTGATTTACGATTTTGGCAATGTTTTTCGATTAATCGCACGACGTGCGTTGAAGCTAATTAGCAACTGTATGGCATTAATTACTAGATAGTTAGTTCCGCAGTGAATGAGTTAAAGAAGTTTAAGTGTATAGAATTACTTTGGTAGTGTTTAATTTTTATTTGAGAAGTAATATTCAATTAAAACTTAGGCCAGTACTGACTTTAAAAGGCCTAAAGCTTAACGTTACTAATAACGAAGGAGGAAAGTGTATCGTAAATCTAGCTGTAAATTTAGATGTTGCTTTTTGTAAAAAAGAAACAGTGAAATAACTGAGTTATCAATTGTAATTTTATATTAAGAATAACAAGATATAAGAGATAAACTACGTGATGAGTCTACCTGCTCCACATTTGGAGTAAACGTGGCAGGAGATTCGAAATTGGCGGTAATTTAATATTCTATTTACCAGATGAAGAAAGCAGGCTCTATCTAAATTTTAACGTCTTTTCATGAAAAATGGCAATTTCAGGGTCAATTCGATTTTTAAAAAATTGTTAGGTTTTTTGTAACCCTTTCTTCTTGACTTCGTTGTAAATATATTTTAGCTCATCGCGTTCGTTATGCCTTTCTTCCGAAAATTGCCAATTAACGCTTTTAATATAAATAATATTATATTGTAAAATAAAGTTGAACATCATTTACTTTTAATAATGAAATCAATTGATATTGCTCGCCCATCCGTTCTGGTCTTCATAATTATAAAAAATCCGGTAGTTCCCACCGAGAATCAATAGTCAACGCCTTAAAAGCTTTCTATATTTATGATGGTTTGTTTGTAATCGGCCTGTTTTTTATCCTTAATATAAAATGGCTCCATTAAATATTTTGATAGTCTCAAAATATTCCGCGTCTTATTAGCAAGTGCCATAGTACAATTTTCAAAAACATTTCAGTAATTATTGGGTAATTTAAAAAAATCTGAATACGCTTTGGATATGTTGGTAAAGAGGTGGATGTAGAGGCAGGTGAGGAGGGGCTGACATTGAAGGATGAGAAGTTGTGGCGTAGCAGGGTGGGAGTGTAGCGCTGGAGCTTTTTTCGCCCGCTAATGGATATTGCGTAAGTAAAAATAATCCGTCACGCTTCAAGTGCAACAAAGCTTCTACATTTACTTAGACTACACAGATTCCGATTTTTTTTATAAATTCGTAAATAAAATTATATTTATAACTTCACAATAAACTTCTACTGGAGTTTATTTTCCAGTCGGACTTGAAGAGAACTGGTTCATACAGTGTTATTAGAATTGTAACTAATTTTGATAAACATATCTATTGTAATTCAATGGTTTTTTGGCCAATTGATGTAAATTATAAAAATTAATTGACCACTTTTTGGGAGTGAAAAATCATTTTACATTGGTTTCAGGTTTAAAATTTCTGACCCTGCCACTTGATGTAAGTCACTATTATATCGACACTCCCTACGTATATTCTTGTATCTGAAAACAGGAGAATTTCCAGGAATTCATTTCAAAGTTCATAACTAATCTAATCTATATAATTGTTTTCGATAAAACAGTCCTTACTCTCTCCTTTTAATTTTGAGGCTTACGTCAATTGGCCAAAACACAGTTGATATATATGTGGATAGTATACAGGTGGTTTTTGTATCTTTTATTTTGAAATATTAAGATAGTTAATTTCTAACTATACACTAGTTGTCTCGTCTTGAAATTTCTCAATTGAGCGACCGCCGGTCCATACAATTGCCATAGTCATTATTTTCGACAAGGCCATGTATTATTTAATGCTATATTTGGTTACCATAGAAGAATACTTTTATCTCTCAATAACTTTGAAATGAGACAAAGCAAAAACCATTCAAAGAAAGTTAATGGCACTTAACAAAATATCAATTTACAATCAAAACATATTTCTACTAACGACGTTGGGTCAGTGATGCAGTGGTCAAGGTCGTTGTCTTCGATCACTGATCTCATGGGTTCGAGTCGCAGTACGGATGGTTTCGTAAATTGATTTATGGATTCGAGGACATGGAAGTTTTTGATGTCTTTTATCTTCTTCATCCCCATCCATCAGATTCAAAAACGACAGTGATAAGCTGACTACTAGTATTGTCCTAGCTCTATCATTTTATTCCTACTCTCTTCGAAAAAGAGTATCAAGCTCAAAAAACTTCTGTTAAATTACAGATTACATTGGGAGGCCATATAGTTTACATTGGGAGATGACATGGTTAAAAAAACTACATTGTATCTTGTCGATAGCGTCGTGGAAGGCAGTTGTAAAACACTAGCTGCATATACTAAACATCAGGTACAAGGGGAAACACTCAGGTACAAGGGGAAACACTCAGGTACAAGTGGAGTAGTATTAATATCACATAATTGCTAATAACAAACTTTGAATGAAGAAAAGCATGCACCGCATCACTTTTAATAACACAAGTAAGTGAAGTTTACAAAGCAAGGATGATTTTCAAAGTGTATACATTTTTAAAATGTACTCGCTGAAATTATCGAAAATATTAATTGATATTATTTAAAATTAAATTATTTAAGGTGCTAATCTTATTTTTGGAAAACCGCCTCTTAAAATAATCACACAACATAACTTCTAATTCATCTCCGGTATGCCCACATTTGTGTGATAAGAGCCTCATGTAAAATTTCTTAGAACAACTGGATATTAATAAGTATAATCAGGGCAATAATTTCCTTAATGACCAAAAAAACATTAATTCATCACTCTTACTTAAACCATTACGAGAAGCTCATGTAATTGTGCATAATCAATAAAATTTCAATGTATTTATTTTAACGATTAATTAGTAACACCACGTAAGCTCCTTGTCCAAAAATACAAATAAATAGTATGATGTTATAGTGTGATGACGTAATATTGTATATCTTTTCTAAACAGTATATTTATAAAGTTAAGCTAAAATTATTATAAGTATAGTTCTGACGATGGCGTTAAGCCAAAATAGCTATCAACTACATAATAAGATGTTGTAGAATAAAATATTAATTATAACGTTCACGGAAGAATTAATATTTATTGCGCTGCACAGATTGAGTGTCAATAGTTGCGTAAAAAGTTCCCCTTTCAGCGATTTGTTGAGAACAGTGTTGTTTTTCATGCGTGTGCTACAAACGCGCTAAGGTATGCCAATTTCGCGGGATGAAAAAAGCGGATACTATATCACTTTGAAATGATTGCGAGTTGCGAATCACGCAGACAACACTCTAAAATGTCCTCTTGAAGAACAACGAAACAGAGAAACAAATCGTATTTCATCAACTAAACCACTAAGTATGTATCCAGAACAAGAAAAAATGTTTTTTAACCTTATTACGACGATTCCAGTTTCACCACTCGCCATCTCAAATTATGAGTAAATGAGAATTAACCAACGACCAGCAAACTAATAATATTATTTTAAACCATATCTACTCACAATTTTGTTCTACACCAACAGAAGAACAGCTTACTACTGCTATAAATATCAAAGTTTAAGTTTCGAGATCCCCACACGAAGTGCACGAAAGCTTTGACAACTCGACTACAGAACAGATTTTCATAAACACAAAACCTAAAATCCACTTTATTTATTGTTACTGAAAATTTAAAGGGTGATATATCATCAGCTGGATGAAGAATTAGTTTCTAGCATATTTTAGATAACTCGGTAATTTTACCAGTGCACCATGGACCCGACATTATTAATTATATAATAGTGATGAAACTATTCAACTTATTAACAATAATTCTAAACATAGACCGTTGATACATTTTCAGCAATCAATTTGATTTCAGGGAATAGCCCTTCTAATGTGAAATGAACATAATTAATTATGCCATAAATAAATATTAATTTTATCGCGAGTAAAATCGACCGTTATAAAAATGTGGAAGTAGTACAAAAAAAAACGTGATTTTTTTTGAAAATTATGCATTTGTTGTAAAACCCATTACAATCTCAATAGTTTAATAATATACAAATACTTATATCGATGTTATCTGAAGACTATTACATATGGTTCACTATTAAATAATAGTACTGTAAACGTACGTTTAAATGAAAGATATGCATACAAAAAAAATTGTAATTCGTAATTCATATTGATATTCAAAGTCATTATTGTAACTAGTGGCTTGTTAGCCTTGTGAAAGAATATTTTAAGCGTGTACATCCATCTCGTAAGATCAGTAGCGTTCAGATATATCAAAAACTTGCAAATGCAAACTACATATTTTTATAGTTTTTAATACAGTTTTATTATATATCAAGCGTTTTAAAATTGGAGAAATGGACTCTAAAAGTGAAATACAAAAAACGGCTAGGCGCATTTGAAATGTGGTGCTGGAGAAGTGTTGTGTTTTAAAAAATAAAAGTATTTATTTCGAATAAAAGCAATTACAATTAAATTGGTTTTTTTGGTCGCATCGCCCGCAAGTCTACCGATAATCTTAAGAGGCTTGTCGTCACAGGAAAAGTCAAAGGCACAAAGGAACGCGGGAGGGCCCCAATTTGTTGTAGCTACTAAGTTAAGGCAGCCACAGGCCTTATAGCAGTAGAGTGCAGGAGCATGTGGCGAAATATCGTCAAATGAAATCGAGTTGTTGTGGTAGACGGAGGTCACAACCCTCGCACGTGAGGAATATGACTAAGAAGAAGAGGAAGTTTTAAAATGATTCACCATTTTATCACTTGGCTCACTTCACTTCTGCAGGGTCAATTAAATGTTAATGATCTTTTACTAATAAATAGCTACTAATCTGTAATTAAAATGGTAAGAAAAATAAAATGAGTTTAAAAATAATTACTAAATTGTCATTGACAAAATTAGCAAATGAGAAAGTTTTACAATAAAATTGAGACCCAGGCCATAATTTTAACAACAATCAATGTAATATCTGTAATATAGCATTGCTTGCACTCGTAGATGAATTTGGCCAGGTTTGGTAGAACTCCTTAGCCTTGAAATGCGCACTACTGCAGGAGAATAATCACATGCCGCCAGCTAAAGGTGTAATACTGCATGCACAGTGTAACTACTTCCTCGGGGGTCTGTCTGTTAATGGAGTAGATGTCTCGTTTAGGACTGGAGCCCATTAGACGTACTAACACTATGATTACCAAGTCCTCGTACAACAATTAATGACTCATTCATTCTTCCCCTTATAACTACCGTTTTGGTAACGATACCACAGAGACACGTTCTTGAAAATTCTAATTGAAAACGTTTTATGAATTTTAATCAAAGATACATTTAAATCTATAACTTTTAAAACCAAAACCATTTTCGCTCAACAATGATATATTATTTATCAAATGACATAAATTTTTACTTTTTTAAAAACTGGAATAAGTACCACAAATCCTACAAGTTATCTAACTAAAAGTGTTTCACCTCACTGAGAAGTATCTTCTGAATGGCAAAATGCGTGTTGCACTTGGTTGTACGACCAGTGGAAATTATCAATTTGCATTCAATATTAAATATAAGTTTCCGCCGAACAGTCTTTTTACCAATAATTGATAGTAAATTTGATAAAAGAAAATTGCTCATTTAGATCATCGGTTTCCAAACTTATTTGACTTATTAGGGCAGCAATTGCCCTAGAAATTTACGTTTTTTTTAAAGAAATAAAACAGGAAAATTCAGTTATTTATATTCATCTACATATTTAGAACAAAATAAATAATATTCACTTACAAATCAATTTTTGACCTATTTATCAAATAATTTTACTAAGAGCGACGGGTCCGTGGCGCAGCTGTTAGCGTCGCTGGCTACGGTTACGGATGTCTCGGATTCAATTTCCGGTGCGGACGATTTTCATAGATTGATCTTTCAATCGATTTATGGATTTCTGTTCGTAGTCTGAGTCCTCCCTCCCGCCCATACCATCCTCACGGGGAGTAGCGAGAGCGATTAGCTAAACACTAGTCCTGTCATAGCCTTCTATCCCTACTCTTTTCGAAAAAAAAGAGAGGTTCAGCAACTGAGTAACAAGCAGTTCTCGTAGAAAAAGCCTGTTAAGATACCTCCATTAAGAGACCATATGCTCCACATTGGGAGCAGACATGGGGAAAAAAAATTATATAGCACAAGCTAGATGTTCTTTGATTCTAATATTAAAAGATCTTCCTGTTTGTCCAATATATCTAGCTTCGTAAGAATTACAGTTTAATAGATAACCACTTTGGTTAAAAATATTCAGTTTATCTTTAGTATTTACTAACATCCTATTTATGTTTTGGGTATTATAAGAGGTGAAATTATAAAGTTTTTTGTCTATTTTTCTAGAAATAATCTCTGAAACTCTACATAAGAAACTTAATTTGACTCACCGTTTTTTAATAACGGGCTCATCAACAATCAAGCCAGAGTTTACATTTAATAATGCAATTGCAATTTTTGCCCAATTCAAATATATTGAATGCGCAAACCGTCTTTGCATTTTCTCTTTTGTTATATCCGATTTATTAGTTTGTATTATACCTATAATGTTATTTTTATAATTTAAATGGTAAGAATATATTCTGGTCTGTTTAATTTTGTTTTTCAAGTATAATTTTTTTTGGATGCTTCTGGCTACTCTGCGTTTTTCATTTACCATAGCTGTTTATTGTTAATATTGATAACATATTTAAAATTTCATTGTTTTTAAATGTTTCACTTATTTCTTCTTAAAATGTTCCCAACCTGCTATTTGCATTGCTGATCTGTATACCTTAATTTTCAACATTCAATTTTATATAAATAGTCGTGTTATGTTTTTTTTTATTAGTTGATAATGCTCGTGATGAGCGAAACTTTTCTAAAATATAGTGCCTTTCCACCAAGAATTGACAGTTAATGCCTTAAAAGTGAGCTGTTTTTGCGTCACACTGTATCAGCAAATATGTGTCTCATAAGTAAATACCAAATGTCTACGATGTGCTTTGTAAACAGAAGCATATTTTTGAATGTGCCAGGGTGAGTGAGTGGTTTTATACCACTACAGCACCAGCAATATTTGCATGCTTTTGGTGGAATCTTTATGAATGTTGTCTTCATTCAAAAATTCATCTTTAATATTACGTTTCTTTAAGCATCATCAAGAACCTACATGCTGCAATCGTAAAATTTTTTCACGGTGTGAAAAAAATTTTCGTTCATTTTATTTCCACTTCATAAATTAACGTTTTTAAAACATTAGATAATGCACCATTCTTATTATATTATACCAAATTTTTTATAAAAATTACACACAGTATAGCTAATAATACGCCAAAGATAAATAGACAACAAAATGAAATTTAGTGTTGAGCAAACAAAAAATTCAAAAAACAACTTTCATCTTAAAATTAACGTAGGCAACCAAATACAAATAATCACCGAGCTTTATGCTTCTAAAGAGAAATATGATTAGCTTTTTTCGAGAATCAAATTGGTCAAAAATTGTTATTTACAAAGTGAAAAGTTTTAATTCAACGTCAATAACTTACCTCAATTTAATAAACAAATACATGGAAAAACATTTTGCATAATAAATAATAAAGTTTTGTTTCACAATATCCTGAAATTGAAAGTTATTTACCATCAAAATGAATACATATTTTCCGTTATGTAGAAAACAACACCTTTCATGAAACGTTTTCAGAAAATCTCGGGTCCGTGGTGCAGTGTTAAACGTCTTTTGCGTCGTTTACAGATATCTAGGGCTCAAATCTCACCACGGATAGTTTTAGAAATTAATTTTTAATCAATTTATGGATTTCTATTTGTAGACATGAATGTTTGTGATGTTTTAAATTCCCTCACACCCATCCGATCGTAAAAACCACTAATCCTGTCATAATTATATTCTTATAGCCTTTCTCTCTTTAAAATAAGAGATTGAGAAACTGAGTAACAAGCAGTTCTTCTGTTGAGATACCTCTATTAAAAGTCCATATGTTCCACATGAGAAGTTGATATAGTTTATAAAAAACGAAAATCTTTTAAACATATCGCGATTTTAAAATGATATTTTATAACTCGACTGTTTGGTAAGTACGACGAAAAAAATGTTACATAAAATAATACAGTAAAATAGTTTTGAAAACTGAATATTTATTATCTTAGACTTACTCGGGACTTGTGCCTGGTCGTGTAACGACTCTAACATATGCCCGGGAGCATCACATTCAACTCACCCCTTTAAAAGTTCACCTCTGTCTAGATTTCCAACAAAGCTTTTTTTATTCGCCCAAGTTTATTTCAAACAATAGAGCCTTCTCAATTTGTAACAAGGCCTTACTTGATTTCAAATCTAAGAAAACTATTCCAGCGATACATCTAAATCAAACAGCGATCTATCCGTTTTTTAATCATTCAATAATAGATCAATCACTAGGTATATCAATTGATTGTATTCCAATAGCACAGAAAGGTTGACCTGTGCAGATTTAGCGCTGTTAAGACATAGTTTATAGGGATGTCAGTGTAAGTAACGAGTTTACAGAAAGTTTAATAGGTAACGACTTGTGTATATTTGTTTTAACAATATCCGTTACCTAACCCATAGCTTATGGCTACCACACTGTACCTTCAAGATTCTCTGTCCCCAACTAGTCTTCTTGCTTCCTACCAGTGTCCATTAAGTGGATTTTTTTACAAAATTAACATACGATTAAATTTGATAATTTTTATTACTTCACTAAATATGAGACGTCTTTAACTTCTTTATGAAGCATCTTCAGACTAAACTTCATCGCAATGTCATGTATTTCTAAGGTAAGCATTGATTCTAATTCTCAAGATAAAAGTTAAGGTTTAGGTGGGATTGTTTTTTTCTATTGGACGTAGAAGGGGGTAAGACACAAACGATAATAGCACATAATACAAAATTAATTACTATTATTTGAAAGGGAAAGAAATTTAATAGTGGTGAGTGACCTATACTTTTTGAAATGTTATTTAGAAGCGAAACAATTTGTCACATAAATATAGTAACACAGCCAGTGGAATAATAAAGTTATCACCTTTAATTTTAATTTTAATAAAAATGAATTTCCATAAATGTATCCCTCAAAAGTATTTACAAAATAAATACCTGCATCAAGAAATTCTCAGTCCACATAAAAAATAATAAAGTACCGAATATCTCTGGTAGTGATTGTGACCATTCTCGACTAGCCGGGTATTAGGCAATTCGAAAATCTTGACATCCGTTAAATCGGCGTCGCGAAGGGGTGGTTAGTAGTTCGTTAGGGTGGTCCTGGGGGGAGGCGATTCGAATAGGGTAGTCCGCCGGGACAGCACAGTGCTTGCAATTCTGACAGACAAACCATTTATCACTGCCTTGCCAACAAGGATTGTTAAATGTTAACCTTTTGCTACAGGATTCCATAAACGATTTTTTTTCTGCTCGCTACTTGCTTACCTATATTATGTCAGTTACAAATCGATCGCAAGGCCATCTATCAATAGAAAATTCGAAAGTTTAAATTCGTTTTATACTGCTCTATATTTGGAAAATTCTGTATTTGCTTAAACATATGTTCGTTTCATTGATATAAATTGTATTTGGTAATTGTTTTACAACTGTTTTAATGGTGCTAAAAGTAGCTTTATTACATTTTAAAAATAAAACAGAATTAGTATTATACTACTTCCCAATTCTTATACTGATCAGGACCGATTTCGTTCATTGCGAGCATTATCAATTGATCAGATGTTGATACTTCTGGGCCGATAAAAGCATATTTCTAAATATCCTTCAACTGACTATCCTCGGAAAGAACCTTGTTATTTTTAAGGTGCTAACTGTCAATTCTTGGTGGAAAGATAATCCAACTTTTCACTGGCAGTGTTTTAATATTCTTATAATAAAGTTACGTTACTTTAAATATATATAGTTTTAAATTTGTTCAACCCAAAGATAAAGTTTTATTAAAGGCTATTTGAAAGATATTAATTGCAATGTATATAAAACAGTTGCTTCAAAAACTATGACTAATCAATATCAAAGTCTATGAGGGAAAAAAGTTCCTGTTAATAAAATGCAGAAAAATCGGGTACAAATCAATAATATTTGATTTATGGTGACCATTTGAATATTGCTATCCCCATTATCTCAATATGGTTTTTTTGGAGATGTCTAAATAATAAATTGGACGATCGATATTTACACTGCCCTGCTTAATAAAAACGAAGTATTTACAGAAAATTTCAAAATTAAACTAAGTATGTTTATGATATAGTGGAATATTTTGCGTAAGAAAAAACCCAGTAAAATTTATATCTTGTACTTAAAAAGGTGAAAATGTTTTTGTAATTATTTAATATCAGCTGGATTTTGTAAGTAAAAACACAGCTTTACTATGTTTGTAACTAAAACACATAGTAATTTTTTTGAAAGCACTGTGTTCTTACTTACAATTATGTTACTGTTTTAAAGGTAACTGTATTTTTATCTATGACTTATGAATATTTTCTGTTACACTGTTTTTTTTTATATTTCACGTGTTTGGCACTTGTTTAAACTCAAAATTTTCTTCATTTTTAAGAGTGATTAACTATCTTATAATATAAATCGTTGAAAATGTATGCTACAGCTTGCGAATATGGAAAAAATAGATTTTATTTCAGAAGGATAATAAGGAGTTACATGGTTTTTACTTACAGCAGCTATATCAAATTACTAACTGATTATTTTAATATAAATGTACACTTTTTCAATTCGGTTATTACTTTTAAAAGAAGACATAACACATAGGTACATTATCCTAGATATAAATAAAACTATACTAAAGGTTAAGTTAAAGTATGATGCCTGATTCTGACAAATTATCGAATTGCTAAATACTGTGATTTTACTTAGCAGGGCAGTATGGTGGAAAGTTTTTTACGTCTAACTACACAACTGACAACTCGAATTCGAATCTATTAGTACTGGTTTACTATTGAACTGAAAAATGTACTAAATAAAATGATTGCTGTATTATACTAAAGTGAATATTTCACCTTGAACCTCGCTACATTTTCATTGTCAGTGACAGGTGGACGTTGACTTTTCATTGAACGATTGTTTGTTGAATCTTTAGAAGAAGCGAACACTTTTAGCAGATATATAGAAATAATAATGCGCATCAACTCAAGTAGTTCATCTTTGTCCTAACTCCTGAATTGTGCACCCTTATCTCTCATTAACAGCAACGTATTAAGGATAAAGTGACCGCATAAGGATATCACCTATGTAAAGGTAAAGGTTTCACGTTATCATATAATATATTACGTAAGAAAATATGAAATAAGCAACAGACAAGAGAATTTCGGCAAAGTTTATTTTATATCTCAACGTTATATGACAATATTTTCTATTGATTCGGCGGTAACTTTGTGGAAGTTCATTTTTGATATAAAATTAAAATTGATAACTTAGTTATTCTACTTGGTTTATTACTAACGTGACGCGTTTTGCCTCTTTAAGAAGCATCTTCAGACTAATGCCTTTAAACACATTTTGTTGATAATGCTCGCAATGAGCGAAAGTGGTTCTGATCATTATAAACATGTGGAATTAGTACAACACTAATTTTATTTTATTTTAAACTGCTGATAATAATCGTAAAAATGATATTCTTTTTGGAATCTGTTCATTCGTCTTGTGTAATTACCGATATGTTAACATTTTGGAATTGATCTGCCGCCTACCATTGTCATCGAAGGCGAGTGAGAAATTATTATTGTCTTTTTCAGAACAGTTAGGTAGTCAGGCTTCTGTGACTTTCGACCGCATTCTGTCTATCGCCCGCCTCGGTGTACAGTCTGCTTTTGAATGTTGTTAGCTCGTCGGTTTTGTCCGACGTATTTATTCATTTCCCCACAATCGATAGAGGGTATAATCATTATTGCTGAAAAAATGACTTCAAAATTTAACTTTTGTTTTTGTTTTTTTTCTTCTGAAAAAATTTTTCTTTTGACTTATTCTCATGCCTGCTATCATAGATATGATATGGCAATAAAATTTAATCTAGTTTCATAAATAATTGTAGCATAGTTACATTTAATTGGACCCCAATCGCGCTTAATTACGTCTAATTAAGCAACAAAAAAAAGCAGAATAATCTTCCTAATACCTCTCTGTCGCATCCACAAATCTTTTTAATCACTATCTGGTACCACGCTTATTTTCATTATCATCATTTTAAAGAAAGCCAACTCGCTGGAAAAGTGCGACTTTGATTAATTAAAAGTTGGCAAAACTTTCCAAGTATTTCTTTTGAATATTTCACGAGACGACAAGTCTGCTTTCTATTTTAAAGTTTATGTCTTACGTCTTCACCCTTCCCCAATCACTTTCTGGATAATTATTAGGACTGGTAGGGTTTTGTCCCTTTACGAAATAGTTGGTCATTAAAAGTTATATTTTAAACATACAGCGTAACTATATAGCTTTGAGTAAATCTTAAATTTAATAAGTGTAGGATACGAAAGCGAGGCAAAGACATTATTACAGTCATCGGGCTCTAAGATTTATGTTCTAATCACTTTCGCTCATTCATTTTTAATATAAAATTGAAATTGATAACATTTTCATTCCATTAGTTGAACACCATGTGCCACTTGTTTCGCCTGTTTGAGAAGAATCTTCAAATTGTTTAGTCTGAAGATTTAGTCTCAAAAAGGTTAAGCATGTTTGACAATTAGTAGCAATTTTATATTATAGAGAGATACGGCTAGGAAAGGACTATAAGTTAGTTAATCTCTCTTGCTGTGCCTCATTTTAATTATCAGATCTGTGATTGAATTAAGATATCACAGGTAGCCATGCTTTCAAACACAAATCTATAAATTGACTGAAATGACAATTTATGAAACTGTCGTACGGCAGTTCGAACACGTGAACACCGCAACCTAAGCCAACAACTTTGACCTCTGGCTGCCGGCCAGGAAATTTTAAACTAAGTACATAATGTAATAAATTTTTTAATTTAAATCGTCCGTTTAGGTCTGCACTGGCCGAAATTTTATAAAATTACCCAATCCGAGCCCGACATCTTCAGGCCCGGCCAAGCCTAAACATCTCAGTCTCAGTATCACATTTGTTACCCGAACCCGACCCGAAACCCAGATGCACTTTTCTCAGCTCGATGTAGAAATTCATTTATACTTTTCAAACAACATAAATAGTATCGTTTCCATATTTCCAACGATATTCATAACATATGTGAAATAAATTATTCAAGCTATGAATAGTATTGCCTCATGGCTTACTCATGACCCGAGCATATTCCGAAATATTTTTCTGAAAATTAAATTCCCTACCCGTGCCCGAACATAACTTAACTTAAACTGAAAGGCCCATGGGCCAAGCCGGGCCAGTGCAGACTTCTAAATAAAATATCTAATTAAATAATTTTTGGAGAAGTCTATTTATTTTTAATATCTATATTTTATAATGATTCTCCGTCAGCACGTCACAAATACTAATGTGCATCAAAAATAATTCGAATACAAATTCATTTCACCGAATTTGTAATCAAATATCGATTATTCGAGTCTCTCTTCTCTATTCGCAAATATAAAGACGGCATTAAATAAAATTATCACATAATAAATACTCGCGAACCTTTAATGTTTTAATGAGTTCGTAAATGGGGCCATAGCCTCCCCCCTGAATGGGAATCGAAAGGGCTAATCCGATGTCGAGATTAGTGGTGCTTAATCTCTATTTTAATTGTAGACGCAGGGATTTATCGCCCACTTGGAGCGACAAATGGCGAAGGTTTCAATCCGAAAAGGGAAGTAAGGGTACTTACTCGGCACAATAAGATGTTAACCTTTAACTTGTCGAGCTTTAAGAAAGCTTTTCTACTCTCACTTGACTCCTGTTGACAATGAAACTTTATAATCCACTCACTTAAATTATATTTTCAATTATATTTCCATTTGCGAAAATTTCTTAGATTCGTTTTCGACGTTTTGACATTTCATGTCGTTTTTGCTCGGTATAATGATAATGCTTTATTTCCTTCCATGACATGCCAGACTTCATCAGTTCCGTCGAGCACATGTTCATTATAGTAATGTCATAGATGATAGTGATTATGTCATGGGAGGAAGTAAACCAATTGGCGGGTGATAGAGAAGGGGCCGCACAAAGAGAGTGAATTTGGTCAAAGAAAAAGAAAAATAATGATACAAATTAAATTTTCTTCTACTTCTTCTGAAAACATATCAGCTTACTGTGTAGAGTGTATGACTACCACAAGGCTTATCTAGTAGCATCTGCCCAATCTTAAAACCTATTAACTGCTTTTTTATAAATTCCGTTTCTTAACAATTATGCTGTTAACAGGTCATAATACATACACATTAGAGGTATGCACGGGCCCGGATTTTTCCCGCAGGCCTTTATCCAGCCCGGCCCGAATTTAACTTCCAAAAAAATATTTCGGATTATTTTCGGGACACGAGTCAGCCATAATGCAATACTATTCATAACTAAAATATTTTTTTCCCATGTGTTATGAATATATTTCACTTTTAAGGTGTTAACTGTCAATTCTTGGTGGAAAGACATTATATTTTAAAAAATAAAACAAAATTCAGTTGTACTACTTCCACATATTTTTAATAATCAGGACCGGTTTCACTCATCACGAGCATTATCAACTGATAAAAATACAAACATAACGGGCTTATTTATATAAAATTAAGTGTAAAAATGAAGGCATATAAAACTGATGGTTCAAGAACTAAGACAAGAAAATACTGATTAGCAAACAAATTATACATAAATCAAATAAAAGAGTCTACAATTAAAATGTTATGAACCTCTTGCAAATCATTAAATACTAATCTGAAATCACAAAAATAGCCAAATTAAAAGTCCATTTTTTTGTAGAATATATTTCAATTTATATTGAAAATAAATCGGGCTTTTTTCGGGTTGAGGAAAATAAATCGGGGTTTCGGATCGGGTTCAAGTAACAAGTGTGATATTGAGAAGTGTGCTCAGGCTGGGGATGTCGGGCTCGGACCGGGTAATTTTATAAAATTTCAACCCGTGAAGAACTCTAATACACATACACTGATGTTGAAATGATGTTAAAATGATGTTTTAAATCAATGTAAGTATACTCAACATTTCATAGCATCAAATCTGTGTTGATGGAACGCAGGACATGCGTGGACATTTTTTTAATCATCCTGAAGATTTTTTTGTAGAAACTTACTAGGTTGTGAAACTGGATAGTCAAGTATTTCTTGCCAACAGTAAATCACATTGTGTCTACAAATTTCTAATAGCTCTTTTAGGTTCAGCTGGAAACAAACAAAGAATAGTATTTATTTTATTTGCTTAAACTATTAACTCTTTATTTTATTGTATTTCTTTCATTCCAAAATATTTTAGGAGGTGAGCGAAATTGTATATATTTTATTGAAAGTCGAAAGTCACCAGCAAGTCTACCCAGATAATCTATTTTTATTTTTTGAATTATTTTGTATCAAAATATTTAATATCACAAACACAAAAAACGTGACAGTGTTTTTTTATTAAATACAACCATGTAAACTCTCAATAAAGCAACTGCAGCCAGACTCGTGGCACAGTGGTCAACGTCGTTGGTTTCGATTACAGATCTCGCGCGCTCAAATCCCAGTATTGACAGCTTTATAAATTTACTTTTCAATCGATTAATGGATTTCTGTTTGAAGAAGTTGATGTTTGTGATGTCTAAAAATAAAATTCCCTCCCACCCATTCCTAAAAAAAAGGCGTAGTGACAGCGATTAACTAACCACTAGTCCTGTCCCAGCCCTATCTTTCTGTCCATACTTTTTTCGAAAAAGACAGATTGAATAACTAAGTAAGAACCAGTTCTCGTAAAAAACTTGTGTTGTATGAACTCCCAATGGAGTATCTCAACATAAGTTTTTTAACTATAACTCTTTGTTTTTCAGTGACTCAAGTCGGGTATTTGGAAAGGAAGCAATAAAGTATGAAGCTTCCTAAGGTACTTAAGTAAGCTAATCGTTCTCTTTGCGCCTCGTTTTCTGAATCGAATAGTCTAGATACTGAGAGATTAAAATATTACAAACACTTATATCTTCGAATTGCTCGAAGTTTGTACATTTTTATGTATGAAACTCACGAGGTAGGTTTCGCCTTACATAATTTTCAGGCATTGGAATACAGTACAGTAGTAAATTTGAAATTGAAACTCCATCAAACATCCTCAGTCGATACTAAACTTATGTCTTTGCAAAGAAATCCAATATACTAAATATTTGCACATTCGGAGATTCGAGTCTGTGGCAACCACGACCGGAAACGACGAACGTCCAAGAGTTAGAAGATTACTTGATATACATTTCCTTGACGACCGCTGTAACAAGGTTAGTGGACCATTAGCTCGACAATAAGAAAGTTACCAATTTAGATCCCTGGCTGATTCAATTACCAAACGTATTTGAACAACTAACTGCTATAAAATTGATAGCTTACATTAGTCCTACCAAAAATGACCCGAACATGCTGAATGGTTTTCCCTTGTATACATTTTATCTACACATTTTAAAATTTTATAAAAAAATGTTTTACACTGCACAAAATGTTTTATAATTAAACATATCAATACCTCATTTCCAAAGTGTAACAATTCAAAAATTTTTATAATATTCTAGCATTATCTGAAAATAATATTTATACTAGTACAACCTTACCGTACCCGTCATAGATGACGGTATTGAATTTGAAATACTGAATGTCTAAAGTAGCTTTGTGTGCATTGTTGACACCGTGAACGCTTACGTCATGAGAAAATTTCATACCTAAATACATGTGCTATATGATAATAATAAAACGTCTACAGAATGGTCTGGGCTATTATATTTTAAGCTTGTATAACCATACTCGTCATAGATGACGGTATTGAAATTTAAATACTGAATGTCTAAAGTAGCTAATACGTCGAACTTAACGTTTATTTTATTATACACCGCGAACGCTTTGGTCATGAGAAACTTTCGTACCTACGTGTGATATGTGGTAATAATAAATAGAGAGTGGTATTATATATATATAGGATTCAAAATATTAAAACATACTTCTGATTTTAGTTTATTAAAAATAAGCGTTTTCAGAGGTGTTTTACGGGACATTTGTGGTTGTTACAGTTTGGATCTAAAGTAATAATAATCACTGTTCATAAATTAAAGTTTTATACTTTAAAATTAAAATTTATAACTTATTATTCCACTGGCTGTGTTACTAAATGTGACACGTGTTTCACTTCTTTCAGAAGCATCTTCAGACTAACTATATCGCAGGATTATTTATTTCTAAGGAATAACTAAGTTATTCATTTTAATTTTACATTCAAAATGAATTTCCTGAATGCTACCGCTGAATCCATTGAAAATATTAAAGTTTGATAAATCAATACGAGATTTTTTAAATTGAAGACGTTGGATGGAAGATTAATTTAAGGAAATTTTAAATTAAGCAAATACCAAAAATCATATATGAGCCTTAAATTGAAATCTGAAATATATCGATGCAGAATTTAAATTTTGAACTATGAAGAGTAATTTTACTATTATTTTCACATCAAAATAGATACCATTCAAATTACATAATTCTTAATGAACTTAAAAATATGCCATATTATAATGAATTTCTACCACCGAGGTTATAAACAAATCTTATATTCAAAATAACAATCTGAAAGCATTTTGAATAAATAAGAAAATATGACTTAATATGCAACAGACAGCAATTTTTTTTATCTCTAATCGGTGAAAATTCGGCTCATGTAAAATCTTTTAGTATCTGTAAAGGCCGGTAATCTTTTTCAGTGACTATTCGAGAATCTATAATCACTTTCAGGAAAATTGATATTCCCCACACTGACGTTAAGCTTAAAGCCCACCATATTCTCTTTAATTTGGTTTAAGGATGTCGGGGATAATGTCACGGCAAAGGCAGCTTTTTTTAAGCTCACAATTATGTTCGATCCTCAATTTTAGTTTTTAAAACGCTTAAGTATGAATAAAATCATATTTTAACTGATGGATCTTAGCTTGTGAGATTTTATAAGAATATTATGCAATAACAATATATTCAAATAACAAATCAGAAAATAATTACAAAGATGTGGCTAATTTTTCATGAAACGATAACTTTTCATAAGAAGGTAGGTTGACAAATTACTGTGTATTAATTTGTGACGTTGCTTTGCGATACGAAATCCGTACCTCTGCTTAGGACCATCGTTCTCTCAAACTGTATGCTAAATTCTTCACTTTTCTGGAATTATTATTTTTTCTAGCTTTATTGTACCACGCAAAATCAAAAACTAAACCATTTCTTTTTTAATTTGAATCTTTCAAATTTAGTATGCCAATGCAGACACAGTAGACCCCTTGTAACACATTTGCCGACAACTCATTTTTATTGATTAAATTGGCATTTAACTGATAGAACTTATTATAAGGTAAAGTATCAAAGTATTTAGTTCTACAAAATTTTATTAAGTAGTTGATATTTATTTCGGCTTAACGCCATCTTCAGAACTATACTTAAACATATTTAAGGTTAGCTACATATACTGATTAGAAGAGATAGACAATATTAGTCATTTCACGAATTCAAGAATCATTTGAACAATTCAAATTTAATATTGAAATTGAATCGAGCACATCCAGTCGATATCTTAAATTAAATTAAACTATTTTCTCACACAAAAGTCCTTTAAGCTTGAGAGAAAATACTCAAATTATTTTATCCTTCAATTCAGCTGAAATGTTTGTAACAAAAGAATTAAAAAATAATGTCCCAATAATATGTAGTGTAACTTTATCGAAAAAGCGTTAACCGCAAATAATTATTAACTTATATTAAATAACACCATGAACAACATACATAAACAACAACTTATTTTTCTTTTACGCAATATTTTTACACGTCTTTGTCAACCGCTTAATGCTTTAATTACTTACTTTCGTTCACACCAGGATTTATTAGAAAATATTTTTCTTAACAATAAAATTGTTTTGAAGTCAACAAATTTAATTACAACTGCGATTATCAATAGCAGAAAGGAGCAATGGAATAAGATATAGTACTTCTTTCTAGGCTCTTGGTTTTGCAAGCCGACCGATAAAAATGATTTAATATCGTAAGCTTTCGCTGCCTTTTATGTGTTTCTGAAAATAACGGGATTTGGGTTTTGCTTCTTAATGTTTTGTCGTAAATTTTCCTCGGAAGAAATATTTGATTATCGTTGACGGGATACTTGAGCTTTACAAGTGTTCGGATTTGTGTGGAGAGCTTCCCACGCGACTACACGATACAATTTAATAAAGTTTAATTCACTTCTCTAAAATAAAGCTCATCAGTAGTTTAGTAACCAAAAATATCAAGAATTGTTGTGAATAATCGGGTTTATCAAAGAATGAAATCTAAAACTTTACAAATCAGATTCTTAAATCTTTGAATTTTAACACCATTTTGATTTTTACCAGTTTAAAGAAAATTGTTTACATACCATCCGTAACATTATGTAGATATCAAAATCATCGTTTAACCGCTTAGTTAAAAACGATTTATGCCATTCGGATTGTATTATTTAACGTTTTAATGTATTTATTACAGCCAATATAAATGTGAAAATAGAGTATGATAACCAATTGTAAGCCATTCATTGAAGTCGAATAAAACCCAATTAAGTAGAACTGTTTTAATTATACGCAGTTGGTTTTCTTCATTGAATTGGCAATTACTTTTTATACTTTATAATAAAGTAGAAAACAAATGACCATGTGTTCAGTTCTACAATAATTATTTTTTTTGATACCTATTTTGGCTTTAAGTCATCGTCAAAACCATATTTAAACTTAATTTAGCTTATCTATCCATACTATTTTAGAAGAGATAGACAATATTATTTCATATCACTTATTACAACATCATAACTGTTACCCTTTTAATGACTAAAAACACATTAGTTCGTCACCTTTACTAAATCACTACAAGAAACTCAAGTAATTATGCATAATCAATAAAAATGCTATGCATTTACTTTAGCGGTTAATTGATAATACAGTGCATATTGCTTTTCTTAGAAGGATTTAAAAACACAATTTTTGGTTTAAATATTTTAATTTAAAAAAAAAAATATTATGTTGAAATAAGTGAGATGATAAGCATAGTTCGAACGATGGCGTTAAGTCGAAATAGCAAAACAAACTAATAAAAGTTCTTGTATAAGTGAATACTTTGGTATTGTTACCCTATTAGTTCGTTTTCAAATAAAATATGTAAAAACTCGATTTTTTACTTAAAAACAAAATACTTTACCAAAATATTTGTTTTTATTATACAATTAAAATCATCTCATCAGACGTAAAGTTTTTGGAATTTTTCTTTGAGTAGAAAACCAGTCGCTTTGCTTTCACCAAACTTTATAAATATGCAGGGATTTATAAAAATAATGAGATCGTTCGAAAAAGCGCTTAAATTTGAGCCACTTTTAAATTTTAAAGCGACAGAAAAGCTTTCCTCTAGCGCTTCATAGAGTTACCATATCATTTTCATTTAAATATATTTTATAGTCAAGCATTAAGTATTTGAATACTATTCTTTAAAATATAAATTGAGTTTATACACATGTTTGATCACCCACATCCCATCATTTACATTGACACGCGTTGCGTAGAATCTAAATTCAAACGTGAATATTTAAGCTTATTAACTTACGTGAAAATGGTAAAATGCGGACACGGATACACAAAAAAAATGTGTTTTTTTTCATCTGGTGTGTACACGAATAAATCAAAAGGTTTTCTGAAGCGTGAGCAGGCCACATACAGCTGTTCATGTGAAAAACATAAATCCACACACTTGTAGTGATTTTCCCTATGATTTGTGGATGGACATTGCAAATGCGACCGGAAACTACAAATATTTGAATTCATCTGGCATATTTGTCGGAATCATTGGGATGCGTGGCAACAGTACATTTTCCCATTTAAATTTTCCATTTCAGACCGGCAATTAGAATTGTACGATTATTACCACTTGTTATGTCACACACGAACTAAAATGTCGCTGTTTGTACCCATTTGAGTCTGTTTTTATTTTTAGAGATAATATTGTTTTTTCAGAAACCTTTGCGGGTATCCGCACAACAATCCACCAAAGTTTCATCGCAATTGAATGAATGGTATAGTAACGCATACGGAAGAAACAAACAAACATTCACTCATTTTGATATATTATACATAAATAATATTTAAGTAAATATGCGTAAATAATTGTAAATAAACCTTAACTGTAAATGGTTTAAAACTTAATCTTAAATCGTTAATATAACCGTCGAATTCAAACTTAAAATAATTGGAAACATAAATCAAATTGATGCTGAAAATCTGATGCAGTAAAGGTTATCTAATATATGAAAACAGAATACCAAATAGGAGAAATTTTGAAGATTGCTAGCTACACAATAAATTATATTATTAAGTAATATAAAAAAAATCTTAATGTAGATCCAATTCTCATAAAGCTGTAATATATCCAATAAGTATACGTCGGGTCCGAGGTGTAGTGGCCAACGTCATTGGCTTTGGTATGGATGTTTGCGATGTCTAAACGTTTCCTCCCACCCAACCAATACTATAAATGGGGCGTAGCGAGAGCGATTAGCCAACCACAAGTCCTTTCCAGGCTTATACTTATACCCCTACTCTCTCCAAAAAAATAATGTTTGAGAAACTGGGTAGCAAGCTGTACTCGTAGAAAGAAATACTTTCCGTGAGATAACTCCATTAGAGTCCATAGCGAACGTGGTAAAAAATATCATATGATATTCTATTTAATAATTATTTACATTTTGTTTTGTGGATAAATTTTCAGCAATAATTGTCAATACAGTTTCATTAATAGAATGAGATTATTAAAAATGACGATAATTCATGAAGTCACTTTCAAGGTTCTAACTGTCAATTCTTTGTGGAAAGTTTCGATCATCACGAGCATTATCACCTGATTGATACATCGAACATCAGTTTATAATGCTCGCGATGAGCGAAACCTATCCTGATCATTATAAATATGTGCAAGTAGAACAAAACAAACTATGTTTTATTATCAAAAGATAATTTATGTAAAGTAAAATATTCGAATTAGAATTTAAAGTAACAAATTACGTGATTTGAAAACGAGTACTGATTGAATTATAGAATATATTCTCACTCATAACTTTGACGAAAAAATTACGCTTATAGTAAAAAAGGCACTTTCATTCAAAGATAAAGGTTCACAAAATGCACAGTTCCAATTTGAAAATTTGAAAATGTGGGTTCCGGTTTTCCCAGTAGAATGGCAATATTGCTAGTCAGTGCTTTTCTTGGCGAGTGACATTTTAAGCAGAACCTATGCACTCTGTCGCATCAAATTGAAAGTTTACGATTGGCTTGTGATACTGCATCATAAAAGTGCAGTACCCATTTTCTCCTATCGAAGACCTCGCGTGCATAATTTGATTTACTATCGAGAATATATTCATATGGGAAAATTTTTGAAAACTAACATCACTTTATCACGCATCGTTTTGCATAATCATGCAGTCAGAAACTCGGTAGCACACGACTATTTAAAGTTTACCTTTATTAAAAAAAGCAAACTGTAAAACTAATAGATTGGCTGCCAAATCTTAATCTTATCATGGTACAAATCAATTGATCTGCCACCACCAACACAGATTTACAGTCAAATTTGAATTGTTGAAATTCCATCAAGCCGCTCAGTCGATTTCTCAAATTACAGATTCACAGTCTTTACTAAAGGTATAACAAACTTTAAATGAATTCTATCGAACAGTTACTTTCCCAAGATGTGAGTAATATCTTCACTTGAGCTACAAAAAAACTTTATAAAAACGAAATAAACATTGTTTCGTTCAATTCATATTAAATAACACTTTCATTTCATCGCATACTTTATTTTCATTGTTACAAAATTCTCGTCTTTAAAGACTTATCTATAGTTACTAAGTATAGATGGAGTTAATATTCACCTTTCTAACATAACTTCAAACCAATCATCACATAAATGCAAGCCAGTTACGCAAATACTTGCTTCCAGTAAACTGTTGCAATTCACAGAATTTAATTAACGCTCTGCTAGGTATTAGGGTGGTGAAAATATTTTGAAACAAACATTAGTTCGGCAAACGAGTTATTTCCAGCACCACATTTCAAATAGTTTCATAAAATATTTAATGCATTACAATACTTTGCATTAAGTTGTAATGGTGCCTTGCGTTTATTTAAAATATCTACAGAAAACAAACACTGACAAATATTTGATTCATGATATCAACAAAATTTTGTAAATATCATTCTACTGACAATACTTGGAAAGTACCTAATTGTTAGGCACCTATTTATAAAATGCATAAAACTCGGATATCAATTCATAGATTTTTGTTCAAAAACATAATTATCTGTAATATTTACACTAAAGCTATGGAGATTGGCTAACTACTGGCTGTTTTCCAACTTCATCTTTCTGCTTTTACCTTCTCTTAAAAAGAGAGATTGAGCAATAAAAACTGATTTTCGTTGGAGAAACTTCTGATCTGACACTAAATTAAAGCTTAATATATCGATCGTCCACTTCATTAGTCAGACAACTAGATAACAATGAAAAATTATTTAAATATGCAGTTGTATATTAAATTTTGCGTTCTTTCTGATTCAGTACTCAGATAATTCAAAAATGCACAAAAACATGCTAAGCCAGATAATTTTCTAAAGAATTAAACAAAATGTTGATATTTCTGTTTCAGTGAAAGGATATTTATAAATACACTTCTACTGACTATACTCGGAAAAATTCTAATTGCTAAACACCTTCTTTTACAAATAAAACACAATTTGTTTTGTACTACTTGTCATTTGATAATTATTATTATAAACATGTAAAAGGAGTAAAAAACAAAATATTTTATTTATAAAATGCAATGACTTTCCATCATCAATTGAAAGTTAATACTTTAAAAGTGTTACATATATATTTATAAAATGTATAACACTTGTGTACAAATCAATAATAAATGATTTATGAAAACCTTTTCAATCGTGTTTTTCCCATTATCTCAATATGGGTTTTTTGGAGGTGTATATGTAATGAACTGGACGATCGATATTGCGTATCAATTATTTATGAACCATTTATAAAAAAATGCTTTTAAACAGATTTTGCGTAAAAAATCATTACCTAACGTATCATCCATAATTTAAGCAAACGTCGCTCACAGTATGAATAAAACATTTTGGAGAATTTTTATTCTTAAAAAACGTTTATTATTTTTTTTACTGCGTCGTTTTTTGACTGCATGTTAAAATTTCGTGAAGTCGGCTCCATAAAATTGTGTAAAATGCTTGAGCGAAAAAACTTACTGGGTCATATAAATATTTTGAGGCACTCTCTTCCCCATATAGACTTGTGTTTCCTACCTGAGATTCCTCTAATTTTTCAAACCCTCTCATAAAGCACGACTTATTATTTTACTTAATTTTAAATAATTCTTTTCATATTTAATCCAATATATGTATACTTAACTATTCTGTTAGGTATAATTTAAGACATCGACTGAGGGTGCTTGATGGAATTTCAATATCAAATTTGGATTATTGAGATTTTGTACACTTCCATGTATTTTGTCACTAACGACCCGGGTTTCTCCAAATTTTATTCTGTTAGGGTTAATTTATTGAAAACTACCCTCATACTACACTGCATATTAGTTCCTGAAACAATGTCTTGATCAAAATTGATCAAAAGTGGTCAAATCCCTTTTTGTAGAAAACTAGATAAATAGAATAAACGTTTAATAAATTAATGCAAGTATTAAGAGAAGTTTCATTTATGTATTCCTCAACATTTTTAGTAAAGCAACTATTATTTACACGTAAAATGAATAAATATTCAGTACTTTTTGTATTACAAATGACACAATTTGTATTTGACCATTTCTGATATGAAATTAAGGATTTAATCACTTTTGAAACAAAATTATGAAGATTTTGGACTACAAGTCGTCACCCATTACTGTTGATTATTATTAACTAAGCCTAGGTCATGTCACACTGAAGAAAAGACATTCGCTAATCTCATCTTTCTACTCTTATCCTCCCTAAAATGGGGTATTTAACGACTAACAACATATTTATATCTGTTTTGCCCGGGATTCGTCTTTCGTCATCTTCAGACATTCAAATAAACCGATTAACTCAAACTGACCCAAGTTCACCTATGGAGATATACAAAATTTGAACGATTCAAATTTGGTATTGAAATTGAAGGCTTTTTTACAAAACCCTATATGTAGAATTTATCAATTTTTCAGAAGAAATCAAAGTTGTTCTTGCAAGAATATTTGGCTAGATTTTGACACTTAAGCGACTGAGCAGATATTGGTTCGAATGATAATAATATTTTAGTTTTTCAACACAATCCCAGATGTCATGAACAAATGGATTTTTATCGTTGTGTATATTATGATGACTGAACCCTTAGTTAACAAGGCGTGTTTTGAATCAAAGATTTTCGTGTCCATATACTCCGTACATATGATATTCGGTCAAATATCTGTGAATATACATATATGCTCACCAACGCCATGTATAAATCTGCATAATCAGTTAGTTTTACTAATATTTTACCAATGGAGTTCTGTTAAAAAGCACTTCTATTTTATCAAGCATCCTTATCCATATCTTAATTATATATGTTGAAATACTCCAAAATGACATGGCTTAAAAAAAGAGTGAGCTAGTTAGTACTCTTGATATTCATTTGATACGTTGAATCACCAAAACTCCAATTGAGAATAACAATTTTCCCCTTTTTACATATTTTTATGAGACAAAAAAAAATATGGTTGAAGGGTTAAGCCTCAAAAAGGTCTAGGAACACTGCCGTAGAGGTTACGCGGTGAAGCTACGCCGTAGTTTAAATTTCAGTAAGCTTCTTACAGTGCTGTAAGCACAGGTTGTTAAGGTATCAAATAAATTTATATTAAGGAAATGTTACCGTCGTTTAGATGAGGCAGTTTCTTGACATTTAAGCCGATACTAAATTAACAACACATATTCCGTGTGATATTTCGCGCGACCTTCATTGCCTATCAACTGGCTACACCTGCTGAAAATTTGACGTTTATTGTACACTTAACGTTACATAAATTCTCTCCTTCTAGTTGTTGTTTTAACAACGTGAATATTACGTATGTTATATTATGTCATTTTCTTTCATGTCAACCTCGGTTAAAATAACTTCACAATCATTTATCTTTTTTTGTCATATTGCATTCATAGAGAAGGTACAGAATACACTTTTAAGACTTCTCTATTTGAGAGTATATGGATACTATCATTTTATCCAACAGACTTTCTCTTGGGCATGCTCACGACTAACCTTTTTAGTGAAAGATAAATTTAACTAGGTGGACACTTAAAAAATAGTAAATAGAAATAAAATGATGTACATTTGTATGATAAATACTAATACAAAAACATACATAAACATGATTGAAACAACATTAGAATTTAAGTCACTTTACCGAACTAACCACTATAGTTTTTTAACTAATGGTACATTTCAAAGCAAGGTTCCACACTTAATGCCACAATAAATTGTTTTTTAAACAATCTATAGATAGAAACGTGTTATAACCCTGTAGCATCTTCAAGGGCCAAGCTGTAATACTTGACTGTAGATTACTTCGATAAAATGGATATTTGACCAGCGGAAAATATTCACTACTACTCAATAGATGCCACTGTACAATTTAATTTGACTACCTTTTTAGTATTTTCTTTACTAAGAATCTATCAATAAATTTAGCTGAAATTAATCTGTAAATAAAATTTGAGATTTCCAAGATTATTATGTTTACTACTCTTTTCTTTATACTTTAATATAAGGCAAAACCCGATATGTCTACATTTACAAAATACGAATACTATTCCCTTTTGCAAAAATAATAAAGTCAAAAAAATGAACTACTAATGAAAATGAAATGAAAAAAAAAATGTTGTTTACTATGAACATATATGTTTTTGCTTTTTAATACTTCTCATGTCTGTTTTCAAAAGAACCATTTAAAACAAGGTGTCAGTGATAGTGTATTTGCTGGTTTATCGTTTGACTCGAGGAACACAGCAACTCAATGCAACTAACTATGACCACAAAAAAAAAATATTGTATAATGCTAACATTGCAAAAAGCATATATCGGTTTTTGCATGTAAACACTCTTTATATGTCTGTTTTCAAACGAACCATTAATAGCAACGTTTTAGTGATAGTTTATTTGCTGGTTTATCTGTTGAGTCGAGAAACACAGCAAATTAATGCAGTTATGACTTCAAAGATGAAACTTTATTTTTAAAAATAGTTTGATATTAATCTGTAAATTTTGATTAAATTTTGGGTTGCTATCACAACGACCAACAGCAATACGACTTCAACATAGTTAGCGCTGTTATTAAGTCATCACAGATATCACAATGAATAACTTTAATGTATGTGCAATGGAATACGAAATACAGCTATAGATAATACAAATTCTGCACCGATTAAATTTCATTATACGACTCCAGTCATCTAACGTCATCTACTAATTCAATTCAAACGGCAACAGTATGAAATTTGATAGTCATTAGCAATAAGATATAAGTGTTTCGTAATTATGACATATAATCATTACCTAATTGTGGAATTCAAATTTGGAGTGCGCATTTGCGTTATAGTTCCAAGATTTCAATATACGAGCATTGGCGCGGCACAGGAGCTATCACCATAAAAGATGGCAGATATTTATCTTTTTGGCACTCCGGGACAGCTAAACAGAAAGAGGTTGTTCTCTATACACACAGCCACCAGCCGCTATGTAGCGAGTAGCGACTATTGCAGCCCATGCAGCGAGGTTCAACTCGCTTCATTTGCGTAGTCTCGATATTAAATTGCCTCCGACGAGCATGCACAATGGTCCGTCCACATACTATGCAATTGTGTCTAAATTTCGAGGGGACTAAAATGTATCAAGTATTTACGACCACCATTTGTAGAGATTGCGAGGATTTTAATGTAATTTTGTCATTGCTATTCATTAATATATACTTTTAACACTAAATACAATCCTATGATTATAATCAAATTACGCAATTAATTTTAAAGCTTTAGCTGAGAAAGTGAGCATTTACAGAGAAATACTCGCAGAAATAAAATATACAGAATATTAGAAAGCTAATGAAATCGGTGAAAAGATTTATTTTTTTAAACTATTCCTGAAGCAATTTATGTCTAATGGTTTTCATCTTCACAAAATAGTTTTAAAATTACTTTGGTTGCTAATAATGAAAATAAATTGTGTAGAATTATTTTCAAAAAGAAATCTTAATAAATACCTATATTTAAAATATTATCAAAAATTGACAGATATCATTACATAAAATTGTGGAATCAGTACTAGAAAATGGTGTTTTATTTTTGTGAATTAATTGAATAGTTTACTGATTTAATTCGTATTTACTTGGTAGAACTCCATTATAATGGGGTAAACATAACAAACATAATATGAAAATTTAGTTCTACTAGAATTTTATTAGTTTGTTGATAGCCATCGTCTAAATTATTTTAGAAGAGATCGAAAATATTTAACGTAATAACTGTTAATGTTAACAGATTCTCAATTCGTACACTACCTATTAAAAGAATTACACAACATAACTTCTAATTCAGACCAGGTATTCCGGCATTTGTGTAATAAAGAGCATGGTTTGATTTTATTGAACACCTGGAAATTAATAGATATAATCAAGTTAATAGCCTCCTAATGACCAAACAAATATTTATTCACCACTCTTACGTAAACCATTACATGACGTCTACGTTGTCACGCATAATCAATAAAATTTCGATGCATTTATTTTAACGATTGCCTGATACTCCAATGCATGTTCCTTTTCGTGGAACATTATGTTAAATTAATGTTTTGATTTGAAATAAAAATTATGATGTTGGAATAAATGAAAAGCTATAATAATACCTATCTCTTCTAAAATAGTATATAAAGCTAAGCTTAAACATAGTTCTGACGATGGCGTGGGACGGAAAAATAGCTATCAACAATTTATCGATTGAATTGTCATTTACTTCTTGTTGAACTAAAAACTTTGTTATGTTTATCCTATTATAATGGAGTTCTACCAAACAAGTGAGAACTCAATCAATGAACTATCCAATTAATTCACAAAAATAAAACACCATTTTCTAGTACTGATTTCACATTTTTTGTAATGATGAATGTCAATTCTTGATCATATATAAAATTCAAATACTTTACAATTTATTTTTCAAGAAACTGATGAAATTCTTGTATAGCTGAATACTTTGTTATTCTTAACCTATTAAATGGATAGTCTTTACTTTTTCCAAATGTATTTTTACACATCCCTACTTCAGTGTGAGTAGTCTGCAGTTTCTGTTGCACCCTGCTGGCTGAGATATTGCAGGCTGCAGCGCGCCGACTAATGATGCCCTTTTGTTGTCCCTCAATGCTACTTTACATTGCAAGCAAATGCTGTTTTCGAGCTCAACATTTTTTAAGAATATCATGTCCAATGTCTACGGATGCATGCAATTTCGTACAGCAAGCTCACTTCAAAAACATGAAATCTTAATTTACTCTATCTTATTAAATAAAAGACAGTCACATCTGAAGAATTCAATTATTTCCTGCCTGCCCGGTTTTGTGGCAACAAGAGACAAGTATGACATGGAATTAGAAGTTGTTTGTCTTTAAAAAAGTAATAAACAAAAGTTGTCACCGTTTTTAACCTCACAGTTTTTAAATGGTTCACTAATTTCTTCTTAAAATTTTCCCAATCGCCTATTGCTTAATGCATCAGTAATGTCATTAAAGTTTTTTGCTCAGTTAATGAACTTTTGACGTAGCTATATTTGTGATTTCAGATTGATTGATTTGTAAGAGGTCCTTAACATTTTAATTGTAGACTATTTTATTTGGTTTATGTATAATTTTATTGATAATCAGTAATTTCTTGTCTTAGTTCATGAACCATCTGTTTTATACACCTTAATTTTAACACACAATTTTATGTAAATAGCCCTGTTATGTTTGTATTTTTATCAGTTGATAATGCTCGTGATGAGCGAAACCGGTCCTGATCATTATAAACATGTGGAAGTAGTACAAATGAATTGTGTTTTATTTTTTTAAATTACAATTACTGAAAAATCACATAATTGATGGCACATTTGTCGAAAAAATAAAACAATTTGTTTCGTACTTTTTTTTTAACCATGTCCACTCTCAAAGTGCATGGCCTCCTAATGGAGGTATCTCAATGGAATTTTTTTCTACGATAACTAATTTTTACTCGACGTCTCTTTTTTCGGAAAGAGTAAGAATAGAAGGATAGGTCTAGGTCAGAAATAGTGGTTAGCTAATCGCTCTCACTACGCCCCGTTATTCATCAGATTTGTTGGAGGGAATTCTGCACATCACAAATATTCATACCTACGAACAGAAACTCACAAATCGATTGAAAAATCAATTTATGAAACTGTCCGAACCTGGACTTGAACTCGAGACATTTGTAACCGTATCCAACAACGTTAATCACTGCACCATAGAGCTGACGACTGTTTTGTAGTACGTCCACGTTTTTATAATGATAAGGACACATTTCAGTTAATCGACTCAAAAGATATTGCTGAAAATCATTTAAAAATGAAACACAGAAAACGATCAAAGTCTGACAGAGAAAATAACATAAAACCTGCATGATGTTGCATATACCACGAAATACCGTTTACGATTTTAATATATATAATTGTCTCCAATTCAATTTAATATCGTCAAGTACTTCCGTAAATTTAAGGCATGAATATCATAACAATAGCATAGCTTTGAAATCGCTCAACAGCAGCTGGCCGAAACGTGAAACGTTTATATATTTGCAGCACAGTGCAAGCATTTTTCTTCTAAAATGCTTTTGTTGAGAAAATTGTTGCCAACAGACGCCTGGACGACAATCAATCAAAGTCTTGTTAGTCATTATATTGATTTATCTTCGTGTCTTCAATTTCTCACTGCACTTTTAAGTTTTCTTTGCGTTTTTACTTTTGTTTTCACTGCAGCTGGTGTACAATTGAGCAAAACACCTGAAGACAACATGGCGGACATATCAAATTGAATGGCGTCATTTGTAACCGATCGAAGCAGTGCTATTCAAAATATCATTTGTATCTATAATAATTAACTGTGATAAATCTGTAATTACTTGAATTGTTTTTGAAATTTAAATGCGAATACAAACGGCAAGCTCCATGTTTGAGTATTCAACGTCGTTGTCTTTGGTTGTGGTGCTCACGGGCTTGAATTCCAGTACGGAAAGTTTTATTTTTCAATCGGTTTATATAGATTTCTGTGCAAAAGCATAGGTGCTTCTGATGTCTTACATTTCCTCCCATCCATCCGATCCTAAATACGGGGCGTAGTGAGAGTGGTCAGCTAACCACTTTCCTTATCCTAGCTCTGTCATTCTATCCCTACATCCCTACTCTAGAAAAGTTGAGCAACTGAGTAACAAGCAGTTTTCATAGAAAAACTTCAATTAAGGAACCTCCATTGTGAATCTTTATGCTCAACATAAGAAGTGGACATAATATATAGGCAACTAATTATTTAACTAATTCCGTAAATGGTCAGTAATTAATTTCCAAATACTGAAGATGCCGAAAGGTGAAACCCGGGAAATATCAACAATTCATATTTAATTGCCAAATAAATAAAGGCTAGATTACTTTAGGTTTCATTAAAAAACTGACCGTTTTATACAAATATCTAACAGTTAAGTTTAATAACTGATCATTTATTTTATTAACCGACCACGTGTATACTGACCCTTTATCGTTTGAGCTCCTGACTATTTATTGTTTCTTAGTGATAAAAAAAAATATTGTTACTGACCCAATAAATAATGCAGGCCATATAATATATTTGTATTGTTTTTTTTTTGTGAGACATTAAAATTATTGCCGCCATTAATTTGCTAGCATGTGAGGTTATCGTCTTTTAAACTGTTGAAAACCATGAGATAGCAGATGCTAGCTGAAAATATCATTTTTATTTTGTACGTCTCGAAAGAATGAAACATATTGTCTACGTGGGCAAAGATAATATTCTTTTTTTTGAAAAAGATAGAATGTAATAAATATGTGCATTTTCGTAAAATTGTCGACACAAAGTAATCAGATTTTTTATCGTAAAAGATGCAGTTTAAATTAAGACAAGATCTAAGCAAGATTACAATATGTCAAATTTGGATTATTGAGATTTTGTCCACTTCCATGTATTGTGTCACTAACGACCCGGGTTTCGCCTTTCGGCATCTTCAGGCATTCGAGCACACGAATGGACTCGAACTGAGAGACAGTAAACAGTGTCTAACGTTTATATAGAAGATACAAATGCGACAAATATTGTTTACGAGGTAATATATTATACGTCTGAGAGCCACACTGATACCTGAGTTAAAATTTAGGGAATCTCCCTAATCCTTATTTTGTAAACACCATATTAACAGAGTGGCGAATTGCCGCTTTTCAACTTCTTTTAGAAATACCAGTGATTTTACAATTATAATAGTATTGTGGGTTTTGACGGGATGTAATTCGACGAATGGGTAAATATACACAATCACTCCACATTTAGTGACATCTGTTAGGTGTTTCAACGTATCGGATATAATAGCGGAGAATTAGGAAGGTTCAGCTGCTCATTCAAAATTGGCAAGGAATTTATCTGGGCTCTATTAATTTCCAAAATTTCTTGATAAAATAATTTATGATCCTCCATGTTTTTATGCAACAGTTTAACCCCATCACCCGCATTAAACGTATGGTTCTCCATTAGCAAGTGATTTGCGAATGTCGAAGTTTCTTTTTTTAATCTAAAGGCAGCTAAATGTTCTGATACCCTTATATCTAATGTACGTGTGGTTTTACCCACATAGAAATGTTGGCAATCATTGCATTGTTATTTATAAATACCAGATTTGTTCTTAAAGTTTACTCTATCTTTATTGTTAATAAGTAATTTGCCTAGAGAGTTTTTGCAATAGAACGCCGGTCTAACATTATCAGCGAGTTGTTTTTTAATTTTAAAGCTTGTGCAACCTAAATAACTAATTCTATGCCAGATTCTAGGGTGGTCTATGTCTTTAGACAAGTTCCCGAAATATAGCATCTTTTCTGCTAATTTACGTTGTTTTTTTGATACAAGACTATCTATAAGAGACGCCTCATAGCCATTATTAATGGCAATTTGTTTAATAATGTTTAGTTCGTTTTCAAAATTAAATTTATTTAGAGGTATAGTGACTAATCTGTGAACCTGAGAATGGAAAGCAGCCAATTTATATGAGAAAGGATGGTCTGAGTTAAAATGGATCGCAGCATCTGAAAACGTCTGTTTTCGATAGATTTTAAATTCATGAATGGAGTTTTTAATATCAATATTAAGGTCAAGGAAATTTATATTCTTGCCCCCTACTTCTAAAGTGAATTGAATTTTATCATCTAGTGAGTTAAGAAAATTATGTAGGTTGGAAACTTGTCTCTCAGTTCCATTGAATAGACAAAGGATGTCATCTACGTAACGGAACCAATAAACTACGTTTCTAGCTTCTGTTTTATTGCTAAAAATAAGGTTTTCTAAATGGTTCATGTAAAATTCTGCTAATAGTGGTGACAAACAACTTCCCATTCCAAGGCCTTCGGTTTGTTCATAGAATCTATTATCAAATTGAAAATAGTTCTGGTCAACGCAAACGTCTAATATATTAAGTAATTCCGTAGTAATGACGGGATTAACTCTACGCGTATTAAGGGTATCTTTGATGATTTGTTTACATTTGTTTACAGGTACATTAGTGAATAAGCTAACAACGTCAAAAGAAATTAATTTGGCGTTTAACGGAATGTTATAATTTTTAATTTTATCTACTAACTCTAATGAATTTTCCAAATTTGATATTGAAATTCCATCAAGCACCCTCAGTCGATGTCTTAAATTATACTTAAATTATTACAATATGTATTATACTTAGTGAAACAATTGTCCTAAAGTATCCTTGCATCACATGAGCGGATTCCTTAAACCACAGACACCTGAGTGTAATCTAAATTCCAATTTTAATAGCGGAAACAGTTATACTTAGTAATTTCTAAAAGCTTTCGACCAAATTTAAAAACAAGACATATTAAAGGACAATAATTCAGATTGTTTTTTAATGGTAAACAAACGTAAATAAATAATACCAATAAGTGTATCGAAAAAAACATTGATTACATAGAACAATAAAAACGATTTTTTTTATTCTATTGCCTCTTTACTACCTTTTAGCAGAAAGTTTCTTAAATTAAGTAATTCATCATTATTGAGTCAGCTTGCACAGTAGTTAGAGAACATATAAACGACTTGTTATGTTTTTGTCGCTGTTCAAAGAAACGGTTGCATTCATTTAAGGCTTCGAAGAGCTTTTGTGTGAGAGGGTGTTTGATTATTAACATTAGCGAAGACTTAGATTGCAATTTGACTGGGTGAATGGTATGCGATATTATGTCACATATATTTAATGTCGAATAGTGGTCTTCACGGGCCCGGGTCGGCCCGCGGGCGTCCATATTTCCCAGTTCGTGTGCTGGGCTCGGACGGGTAAAGGCAACAATCGTTGGGAGTATGGAAAAAGTATTATTGTTTCTTACTTCTATTGTTTTCAAAGTATGACGTAAATATAAATATTGTTCCGAATGTTGAAGATAAGAAGCCCATAAAATTGTATGAGTTAATTAAAGCTAAATCTGAAACAGCGCTCGCTTAATAAAATTAGTGCGATAAAATCATTTCAACAATATTGTAAATTGAAAAAAATGTAATACTAAGACTCGGTCCGGCTTGGAACGAGTAATTTTATCAAATTTCGACCTGTGCTAACCTCTAATGTGAAGCTACAAAACTACATTACTCTGACCAAATCCTATGGTAATTTTCAGAGATGTAAAATAAAGGTAAACTTCACTCGACACAAGGTTGACTATGTATTTTATATTTCATTTGTTACATTTGTAACTTCATACAGAGATAGAGTTGTAGTCTGCTTATAGAAGCTTTCCAGAGAAAAACTGTCATTAATTCAACACGTTTTAGTGCAAAGCTTTTCTATCTTTTCAGAAATAAATTGGCGAATGATTTTTGTAGCTTGAAAAATTGCTAATAGAACATATTTTGAAAGTGACAAAATTAAATAAGTTTGATAAAATCTTCTGGAAGTGCCCAGATAAATAAAAAAATACGAAAAACAGGTAGAACGTAATACATGAAATCTAATCACTATGCCGCATAACAACAAATTAATATAACGCAACTCGTAAGTAAGGTAAGTAAGGTTACGATTAAATTTTTACTGACACTTTGCTGCTCCTGAGACATTCTATGCAATAGTTTGAAAGCACTGTATTAAGGGATTGAGCGTATCCCGCAAGACTTTAAATTCATATCGGGTCATGGTTTGTCTAATGTCGTGTATTCTAGAAAGATTGAAATACGGTACACAAAAAGATTTCTACCAAAAGCTCTGACGTAAAGATGAAACTCAAATTGTTTTAAAAACCCTTTCCGAAAACAAAACATTATTCAACAAGGTCCTTATTTATATTTTATCCTGGATAATAAGAGATCTGATAACAAATAGCTATATCTGGATGAGTTGTAAGTGACGTCTACATGCGAACGAAAAATAATATTGCCTCTTTCATAAGCGTCATAGAGGTTTCTCTAGGGATTTCAATACCGGTATTAACAAAACCGAGATCCCGGAATTTTATGATTAATGGTTTTTTTTAATTCAAAATACCGATATTTCAAATTATGTGAAATGATTTAATAAAAATAAATAGCCCGGAGCATATGAATCGCCAGGTGGCAACTTCTTGTCTTAAACACCCTTGACGGCACGATTAATATTTTTTTTCGTGGAAGCAAGTGTCATTATTTACCACACAGACGAATTGTATTTTATACTTACGTTCAGTCACATGTTGGCCTTTGTAAAAGTTACACGTATAATAGAATTCAAGATCACAGTTATCTTTTCATTTAGCTTTTAGCTTTTCATTTAGATTTTATTTTATTTCAAATAACTTTTTATTTTTATTTCAAGACCTAGACATAAAAGCAACAAATTCCCACTTTTTTCCCATTTTCATTATATTGCATTTCTTGATCCACTGTCTATGACTTGAAAGGTCATTATTTTTTCCTATATCCGCTCCCAATGTGGAACATATGGTTTCTTAATGGAAGTATCTCATTTTTTTTTTTTTTAATAAAACACAATTCATTTGTACTATTTCCACATATTTATAATGATCAGAACCGGTTTCGCTCATCACGAGCATTATCAACTGATGAGTTGGTAATGCTTCATCAGTTAATAATGATCGTGATGATCATTATAAATATGTGGAAGTAGTACAAATGAATTTTGTTTTATTTTTTTAAATATAATGTCTTTCTACCAAGAATTGACAGTTAACACCTTAAAAGGAAATATCTCAACAGAAGTTTTCAACAAAAACTGCTTGTTACGCAGATGCTCAACTTCTCTTTTACGAAGAGAGTAGGAATAGAAAGATAGTGCTAGGACAGGAATATTGGTTAGCTAATCACTCTCGATACGGCCCGTTTTAAGGATCAGATGGGTTGGAGGGAATTTTAGACATCACAAAAGTCCATCTATAAATCGCTTGAAAAATCAATTTATGAAACTGATCGTACCGGGACTTGAAACCGCGGTATCCGTAACCGAATCCAGCAACGTAAGCCACTGCACCATGGAGCCGACAATGAAAATAATGTAGATGGCAGATATTGCCGATACTATAGCCTAGTGTTCGACGTTCTTGGGAAACGTCTTTTACGTCCAAGATATTATGTTTTAGTCTCCCTGAACAAAATGTGTTGTGTGAAATTTTCTCTTTTTGTGTCAAGGTCTTCAATTTATATTTCGAAAACTAAAATAAAAATGTAAACAAAATATTTAAAATACCGGTATTATTATATTCGGTTGGTATTGACACCCTTAGCTTCCTCATACCAAAAGATATAATATTATTACGCTGAACCTCTTGTACTGTTTTGAGAAATATATTGCAATTTTATACTCCATTTTATATTGGGGAATGCTTATCAAAATTGTTTTGAAAAGGGTTTTCTATGACAGAATCATAAAACGACAAATATTTAATATCAGCTGAGTAAGAAGACATTTTTATTATCAATACAAATCTGGCAACATTAGAATATCGACTTATTATTTTTGATATATTCGGATTTCTTTTAAGCTGTGTCCACTCCCAGTGTAAAGGATATGGTCTCCTAATGGAGGTATTTCAATTTTTGTTTTCTACGAAAACTGGTTGTTAGAGAAAGAGAGAAAGAATATAACAATGGGGCTTGACCAGGACTCACGGGCTCGAATCCCAGTGCGGACAGTTTCATATATTGATTTTTATTGATTTATGGATTCCTATTCATAAGCATGGATGTTTGGATTCTCTCCCACCCATCCGATCTTAAAAACGAGAACGGCTAGTTAGCAAATAGTTCTGTTCTAGCCCTAACATTATATCCTTACTCTCTTCGAAAAAGAAACAAGCAGTTCCCGAAGAAAAACTTTTGTTGAGATAGGAGACCATATGCTCCGCATTGGAAGTAGAGGTGGCTTAAAAAAATGGAGTGACGTGAGAGTGATTAACTATATCCTAGTCCTTTCCTTCGACCAATATATTTTTACTTCTCTGTCAGGAAAAATGAAGAATAACAAGCAGATCTCGTAGAACAACCACTGTTAAGAGAAACTTTATTAGGAGTCCAAATGCCTTTCATAGGTAGTGAACATGGTATCAAAAAAAGAAGAATGTTATTAAACTTATAATAGAGAAAAAAATCAGAATAGTTCTGAAGATGGTGTTAAGCCGAAATAGCTTTCAACTACCTAATAAAACTTTGTTGAACCACATACTTATATTCGATATTTCACTTTATTATAATGGAGTTCTACCAAGTAAATGCTAATTCAATCAATAATCTAAGTAATATTGATGTATTTTTCCCGCTCGCTTAAAACGCCAAAACCTCTTTAGTGAATGATACAATAGTATAACGTGTATTATAAATGGGCATAGATATTGCGAGGAAACATTTTTAAGTGGCATTTTCCAAATATAAATCTCAACACAACCCTTCTCCCGAGTCGCGTAAAAATGAGCGAAACACAAGCAAAGAAAAACAAAAAAAGCTGCAAAAACAAAAACTCTCGTGTTGAAATCCTTTGCCAACATTTGTAAGAAGGATAAAGGTAGGTGGGATTCGATTTGTCAGGTGGAGAGACCGACACTGGGAAAAGTGTTAACATTTATATTTTCAGAAAGATACCTACGCACAGACACCCTCAAATTGACAGAAATAATTCATGCAAGATACCGAGCCATATGAATACATGCATTATTTATTCTCCTATTTATGGGACAACGTGTATTCGTTTCTTCTTCTCGTAGAGATGTATTTTTAGTTTGTTTACAATTTTTATATACAATGTAAAATTATATAAAATTGCTTTATACTATTTTCCATATTTACTATCATAACTATTTTTATTTCTCGGCAAGAAATTAGAGTATTGGAGCTATGGGTTTTTCATCTGAGCACTTAAACTGTGTAGTGTTCCACTATTTAGAGCAACCGAGTTACGAGTAGATTTTATATAAAAACATATTTTAAAGTGTCAACTGTCAATTCTTGGTGGAAAGGCATTATATTTTTGAAATAGAAATACATCTGTCTTGATCAAGGGTGATGAACCTGGGTCCTTTTAGGGTCTGAATTACAGTCTTTTAATTGAATCCAAATATCCTAAATTCGTAAATATTTTTTTTTGTTTTCCTTCATTTACAAAATAATGTAATATTTCATGTAGGGTATCCAATTAACCGGAGATAATTATTAACCGGTTTTTGGTGTTTTTTTGACAAAAAACCGGCTAACCGGCTTAAATAAAAATACCCCATTTCATTATTTTTGAAAAAAAATTCTACAGAAGTGTTTAAATTTAAATTAGTATAACGTTAAATAAGCAATACATCTTTAAAATTGTCAGTTAAAGAGAAAAGAAAATATTCATAAAATAACTAACACATATAATATAGAAAATATTTAACGTATTGTAGGTTATAAATCTTAAAATTGTTTACTTTTGTAATCTTACACATAATATTCTAGTCAACGGTTTCTTCAAGATTCCTACGGATAATTTCTCACATTTACAATAATAGCTATTGTGTTAGATGTGCCTTATTTATCACAAATAGTTTAAGAATCTTTTTGTCTCTTGAGAATGTCGTGTAATTGCTTATCGTATAAACTCATTTCCGTCCATAATTTCGACAACTTGGTGACATTGTATCATTCAACAATATATGCATTTTCCCTCTGAAATACGCTGAATTTTTAAAATAGTGTGAATAAAAAATTTTAAAATCGCGGTTAACCGCGTTAAATAAACTGGATTTCGGTTTTTTTCAGAACACGTGGTAACCGGTTTCGGTTTAAACCGGACTGGAAGCAATAATTGTATGCATATTTTTGTGAATTTTTACTAAATGCTACCTTATTTGACTTAAAATAAATGTACGCGGCCTATCGACAGAAGACTTCTATTAGTAAGGCAAATGCTATATTTTGGGAGCGGACATGATTAAAAAACAGTTTTGTGTTAAGATATAAATTTATATTAAACTGAAAAATGATTTATAAGTTTTTTAAATTTATGCTTTAATAAAATTATTTTACCGATCTTCAAGAAAACGAATTTTGTTTGAAGCCGTCTCTCGATTCGGTTTAAAAAGACTTAAATTTAAATAATTGAATGAAATTTTAAAAATCATTTTTTTTGTATCAATAATAATTACATTGATGGATGAAATCTGACATGAACAAAAATCTTCATCGTTGAGAGCGAAGTTCGTTTTTAATATTGCTCGCGTAGCGCTGCGATGAGATCAATTAAATTGTATGGAGCTCGACAGCGTGTCGTCGCTCATTCCCGTAGAAGCCGTCTTGAAAAGATTGGATATGGCGGAAGTGTCGTAGCGTCACTTGCCTCTACGCCAAAAGCTTCTATATTGTCCCTACAAATTACTTTGTTCATTGTCTTCGGAAGCATTGTTAATTTTTTCGCATTAAAATATTTTATATTGCGCTGTGATTGCTGGGAGAATGAACAGGTAAAATATTTTCGTTTTAATTTTATCCTGTACATTTTTTAACTTTTTGTAATTTTTACTTGATAAACCAATGAAAGCAATTTGTAAACAACTCTGCGCTGAATCATTTGTGGTTTTCAATTATTAAAAAAATAAGACATATTTTCAAATTTTCATTGTTGAAATTTCTTTTATTTCCATGTTGTTTGTCACTAACGACCCGGGTTTTACTTTTCAGTATATTTAGGTATTCGAGCCGCTGAATGAACTCAAATTGACTCAAATAAACTCGTCAGTTCGAGCTAAATTTCAACAACTCATATTTGATATTAAAATACCATCAAGCCATTATCTAAAATCAAATCACATTGTTTTTGTAGTACTTCCACTATTTCTATATAGTTCAGTGCCGTTTTCGCTCATCGCGAGCATTATCAACTGATAAAATTTAAATCTTTACAATGTTCTGTTTTAGTAATGTCATATAAATAGCCTTGTTCAGATTTACATTTTACCAGCTTTTAATATTCTCGATGAGCAAAACCGGTCCTGATCGTTATAAAAATTTGGAGGTAGTACCAAATAAATTACGTAATTCGCAGTTTATTAGTTTATTAATACTTTTTCTTGAAGTCATGAATGCAATTATTGATGACTTGACTTATTACTAATTTATGGAGTTTAAATTAACTAAATGACATATCAGTTTTAAATTTCATCTAGCTTCTGCATCATTTGACAATACCATAATAAAAAAATTTAAAAATCATGTTCTCTCCGGTTGTTACAACATAAGTTTTTCTACGAGAACTGCTTGATATTCGGTTGGTTAAAATCTCCTTTTATCGAACAGAATAGTGATAGAAGGACGCTATCCTTCGTTTTTAGGATCATAAACATCAATTCTTTTGAACAGAAATCTATAAATCGATTTATGAAACTTTTTTTAATGGGATTCGGAACCGTGAGATCCGTACCTGAAGCTAACGAAGTTAACCACTGCATCACGGACCATAATATAATTATTTTTCACTACATAAACGCTAATACTGAAAGTTATAGTCAACAACGACACCTTAAGCACACATACGATTGTAATAAAATAAAAACACCACTGAGCCATGCATCTCAGTTTAAAATATTTTATTATCCATCTTAATTTAACGTACAGTGTGATACAGTGTGAAATGACAACATGTAACGTTTTTAAGTGAATTATAAATTTACCTTTGCAAGTACGCCTAGTATAAAATGGAAAAAGTAGGAGGAATGAAAAGACGGGAATCCAAATTGAATTCAGTTCCACTTAGATGCATCCAGGGTGATGCGCCCGGGGTGATGTATCAAGATGGTGCTGTCATTTCTACGTAATAAAATTATTAACTTTACGCTCCCCCTATTCCAACAACTCAAGGTACGAGATTTAAAATGGATTACTGAGATTTTTCTTATAAATCATTTGCTTCTTTGTAAGGAAGAAATACCGGATGTTACACTATTTTTACGTCTTGCTCAATAATTTATAATTTTATTTTGTAAATCACATCCACACGTAATTTAAAGCATATGGTTTCCTAAAAGAGTTAATAATTTAGCAATATATCTCCTATGTTGAATGCTTAACGCGATTGAACAGTAGGACTGATGATAATTATGCAGTTCAAAGGACACGTTTCCTGTTCGACGAGTGGCGATAGATTGCACGCTCCGTGGGCGATTACAATATGAATGAGGTCCTTTCTTCTTTATTCATATAGTATATCGTCGTTGTTCTTGAAGAAAACACTACATCGAAAAAATTATATGTATAGCTAGTTAAACCAAAATGTTCGTTATTTCAAACTCTACCGTATGTAATAACACAATTATTTTTTATAAATTATACTTCTACTTCAAAACAGTTTTGCACAAACGAACAAAAAATGTATGGTATATTAAACATTTGACAAACTTCAATATTCAATTACTGTAACCAATACTGATATTTTTCAGTTAGTGTCTTCTTCCAGACCAACGACGATATACTTTCGTCAACTGTCTGTGTCCTAATTTAATCATCATGACTTGTTTATTGAGCGTTTGCTTGCAGAGCGTTCACCTGTATTGCAGCGTAAGCAGAATTCGTTTCGTATGTCGGTCAAATAAAATATTATTTACCAATTAACCTCGTCAATAATGCTGACGAATAAAGACAAGCATATGAGAAGACCCCGGATCGAAGAGAGGCGAACGGCTGGTTATCCAGAGTCCTGGAAGGGCTGTGATCTCAGACAAACACCATTTCAAATCCGGTTCACAACTTATTTATTTTTCCACCAAAGATGCAGTGGTTTACATTACACAAATATATAAATCCTAACACATAAAATTGATTCTACATTAACATTTACTTAGCAAACGGAATTTACTTTAAGTTATAATACAAATGGCACGACAAACGATTTTAAATTAAGTACAACACAAATCAAATACAACAACTCACATCGTCCTCCGCCACGACGAGACCTCACTCGTCCGGCTCGACAGATTGTAAACGACTGTTTTAAAATAATTAAAAAAAACTCCCAGCATCGTCGGAGCTACCACTTTCCATCAAAATGGACTCGTTCAGCGGGCGTACCCGGTGACTATTGAACGCATGGTAACAAGAAAGGGCCGATTCTGCGAATTATTGCTGTTGCCGCTGAGTGATTTCAGTTCTGGACACTAATGACACTTATACTTAACAAAAACCAGGGTGTGTCACATAATGTTTCGTAAATACGAGTATTACGTTTCGTAAATCTGCAGCGTCATGTATCACTACAGATGTTTCTCTACGAAAAACCAATTGAGGTATTTAATTAGAAGTTTGTCTGCGAGAATTGCTTGTTACTCAGTTGCTTAACCTCTCTTTTACGAAGAGAGTATGGATAGAAGAATATGGTTAGAACAAGACTAGTGCTTTGCTAATCGCTCTCGATACACCCCATTTGTAGGATCGTATAAGTGAGAGGAAGGAGTTTTAGAGTGATCCATGACTTTGAACGGAAATCCATAAATCGCTTAAAAAATCTGTTTATGAAACTATCTGTACTGGAATTGCAGCCAGTGAGATCTATTGTATTACTTGAAGGAGAGTAGAAAATAATGCTTTAATTGGGATTATCTCAGAACTTGTTTTTATGACTTAATGCCTTCTGTCAGTATACCCTCAATATATTCATTCCGATCGAAACAATAATCCACCCCAATTGAATTTTAAACACAAAATTTAAAATATGAAATTACACCTAATTACCAATCACGGGATTGAGGAATTCTGAATTTCGAAATCCCGGGATCATAAAATGGGTTCGAGATTTGGTGTTATTAATGTGAATACTTTGAGCCTTTACTTTCTGAAAGAATTTCTTAATATATAACTAACAAATAAGTAGTATATAAGACGCTAATGCACCCGTCATGTCATGTTATAAGATATGTCAATTAAGATTCTACTCTGTCAGCTTTGTGCGAGGAGACGTAATCTCACCTGAATTGTCTCCGAGGCTTTTCGCGCTTCCAAACTCAACTAAATTCTGACGTAAGTCTATATTCGATAGGCAACAAAACTAAATTAGTCGATGTTACCTCGTAATACATGATACATCGGACAAAAATATAACTTTATTTTAATGAAATTATAATATGAAGTATTTTTTTATGTCAAGCAATGTGAAGCATTTTAACTCTTAATGGAGGTATATCAACAGAAGTTTTTCTCTATTTTTTTTGTCAAGAGTAATGCTAGAAAAACAGGGCTATAACAGAACTAGTCGTTAGTCGACCGCTCTCTTTACGTCCCATTTTTAGGATCGGATAGGTTTGAAGAAATTCTAGACATCAAAAACATTCAAATTTTCGAACATAAATTCATTAGAAAAATGAATATATGAAACTGTCGGTACCGGCAGTTACACCCGAGACATTCGTAGCCAAATCAACACGGATTTAATATAACAATGGACTACTTAAAAGGAGACAATTGATTTAATTCTTTAAGAATGACGCTTTAACAACAGCTATACATTTAATTGGATAGCAAAACTCAACATAACTAGAATCAAGCTTTTCTGTAAACAACTAATTGATTCGTTAAAGTTTCGTACATTTTTATACGTTTTATCACTTACGACTGGGGTTTGAAAGGTAGGTTGAAATCTGTAGAAGTTATCGGTGAAAATTTCTGTTCAGACACCTCGATTAGGACTCCATATGTTCCACATCGGGAGTGGATACGGCCAAAAAAACGCATTGTAGATAGAGCTAGTTCAATTTTTTAATTAATGAGTCAATAAAAATTTGTTTGTTTATAATATATTAATAGTTTTTTATTCTGCACTTATTTCCATTTTGTTAAATTTAATTATCATGAATAAAATTGGAAAATCAACGTCTTTTGTGACATAAAAGGGGTTCTCTATACTTAAAGCTCTTTAGCAAACTACTTTATTTTCAAAATTTACATAATATTACAATCCGCTAGCCACGAATTCAATTTGATCCTACGGTGACTTAATATAAACGATTTTTAACCTAAACAAGGTCGCTCTTCGACGATACACCGTAGAGCTTAGGAGGAAGAGTCGACTCGGAGCGAAAACCCAAACAGCTACGGTAAATAGATTTTCCCTAAACATTCACAAATCTCGCGGGGCTTTGCGAAAATAATATTTCATTCCTCATATTAAGTGGGTAATGGAGAGTCGAAATGATTTAAAATAGATCGGATCGTCTTTACACTGGTTGATTCCCTAAAGCTGCTTTTGGACTTTCGTACTCTGGCTGTGCAGGCGGAAGTGGATTATAAAATTATTTTAACAAGGATTTCCCTGACGTAATTTTCGCTAATTTTCAATTAAGTAAGTACCTGTGGATTTTAACATTATTATTTATGATTAAACGTCTGTAACGTAACACAAACTTTATACACGTTTGAGTTGTGTATAAGCAAAAACGATAATGTCCGCAAAAAGTTGAAAATGACATATGAATGTACAAATATTTTTCATATCCCTGTGTATGTATGGAACTTAACAGATCAAATGCAATATCTCCAGAAAACCGTTAAAATGAAATTATAAATTGCCTTTACATGCAAACTCACTACTGTCGATTATAAAATCATTAAATTTAGTCACTTGGATTATATCAATATATTCTATACCAATTCATTTAAAACACACATGTGCATATAAATTATAAGAATTAACACAATATATTTCGTAGTTTATTTCTCAAGATACGACTTTGAAGGACAGTGGCGTTATTGCTTTTATACAACTTTTAAGTGTTAACTGTCAATTCTTGGTGGAAAGGTATTGTATTTAAAAAAATAAAACACAATTCACTTGTACTACTTACACATGTTTATAATGATCAGGACCGGTTTCGCTCAACAAGAGGTCCTGATCATTATAAACATGTGGAAGTAGTAAAAATGAATTGAGTTTTATTTTTTAAAATATAATGTATTTCCACCAAAAATCGACAATTAACACCCTAAAAGTGACAACTCATTATAAATGTTATTATTAGGCACTATTTTAACGAAGGTGCCGGAGTAATTTCAGCTTTAAATTATTCTGAATTCTTTTAAATTCGTTCAAAAACTTATTTACGATTTTTGTTTGATTTCTCAAAAATAAGAGATATTAAGCAATATAGGGTCCGTGGTGCGTAGTGGTGAACGTCGTTGACTTCGGTTACGGATCTCACGGGCTCGAATCCCAGTGTGGACAGTTTCATAAATTGATTTTTCAATCAATTTATAGCTCTGTGTAGCGACTAGATAACCAATTGTCTTGTCCTAACCCTATACTCCAATCCCTACTCTCTTTGAAGAAAAAAATCTGTAGAGATACCATTATTAGAATGCCATATTTTCCACATTCGGAATGGACGTGGTTAAAAAAAACTAAAAATAAAAATGTTTCTATCAACTAGTAACATCTTCATCAAATTACAAAAAATAAATAATCATTAGATTGTGATTAATACTTCATCATAAATTCTAAAATTTATTGAAAAATATCCAACAAAATTGATCCTGTATATGTTTAAACTTTTTTCGCTCCAAATATGGAGTAAACAAAATTCTAATGAAGAAATTTTTCAACAGAAGATTGTCTGTGTGGTAAAAAAATGTTGTACTCCTAACGTGATGTTTGAGGATAGGATAGAGGAGGAAGGAAAAGTATTGAAACCTCACAGAAATCCATGTCATTGGAAAAATAGATATTAACCCATTGATATATATATATATTCTTTTGATGGTTCGAGCCATTGAAAACGCAACCGATTGGGAAGAAGTCTTACTAAGTGGTGACATATTAAGACTCTACTTTACAGTATCTTTTCTGTTGTAGTTCTTTTCGACTACTTACGCAATATTTTTTCTAATTATTTTTATTCCAGAGAAACATAAAAACATTTATGCGGAAGATATCAGAATCTGTCTTGATCCACTGCTCTGTATATACCTCTATATTATGTTCCATAATATTTTATCAATATGAATGAATGAGCTATCATATTATGTTTATATTCATCGGCAAAGATAGATAGATAGATTTTAGGACTATCTATGGTCTAAAAAATCAAGTTCAGCCATATTCCATGCATCTTTTACATTATTTGGAGAAAACAATACGAATTAAATAATTATTAGTGACGAAAAAGTGTAATTAATATGACGATAAAAAAGAATTACTAATACTTCATATGTAACGTGGTTAGTTTAATAAATATAGAGATAAAAATTTCACGACTTTTTTAAATATTTTGATTGTTGAGACTTTTTACATTTCCATGTATTTCGTTACTAACGACCCGGGTTTCGCTTTTTGGCATCTTCAAGCATTCGAGCACACGAATGAACTCGAACTGACAATGTTTTATGATTATTCATGATTTTATTAAAAGTCGATTCTTTCAAAAAAAGGTTTTTGACCCGATGCCTTCTACCACTATACCGACGTATTATATTTAAAATAGTTGACAAATTAAAAAAAACTATTTGCCAGAATACACAAACTTAATTAAAAAAGATATTACAATAGGGTAAAAATAACTAAGTATTTTTTTCTGCACAAATTTTATCAGTTTGTTGAAAATTAAAAAAAATTCAATGCATTTACTTAACGATTAAAAAATAGTATAAAGTATATTCCTTTTCCTAGAACAACTCAAAAACACGATCAGTACATCAAATATTTCAATTTTAAGTTATGATGTTGGAAAAAGTAAGGTGATATTGAATCTCTTTTCTAAAATAGTATATTATAGAGTTAAGCTAAATTATTTTAAAACTAGCTCTGACGATTATTCGCCAGTTTGTTATGTTTCACAATAAATTAAACAATTTCAAATTGCAATATAAATGTTAATCTAAATTATGAAAATTTTGTTTTCATCTTAAACTCCCTCATTCTCCACGTGTACCCTCGTGTCTTAGTTCTCTCAATATAAACGTAGTTAGTTACGCGATCAGAACCGGTTACGCCTGAAAGAACAATGTCAAACAATGCTTTGAATGTATCGGGGTTATCCGTTCCTCGTTGACGCTATTCGCGCTACATCGCAGATCCTAATTTACCGTGATGCTCCTCGTTTTGGTTGCCATAGCGAGCCTAACGAGGCAAAGAGACGAAAGGACCCTTCCCACGCCTGGGGTCTTTAACCTTTTCGCATTGATTTGTCTTCGAATGATCGTATTATTATGGAAAGGTACTGCACGTGCTAATATTTCGATTTCTACGGGATAGACAATTCGCAGCTCGAGTGCTACGCGTATTTTATCGGAATTCGTACACTTAAATTCTGTACACGTTTGTGCTCGTATGAAAATTACTATAATGTAACGCAATGCTTTGAAATTCGCTTCATTTATAATTCAATGTTACCAATAATTATCAAATTGGAAAGATGAAATATAGTTCATTGTGACATGAAAGGCATACATTTTTTAACGATGTTCAATCAGAGTATAGAATAAAAGTATTTGTCGAAATTGAGTTAGCATTCAGAAAATGTTTGTCTGCATCATATCTGTATGCTGTTAAAATATTATACTTCCAAATAGAGTAGTTCAGGAGATATTGTATGTATCATTCAAATGCATAATATTCATGTCCATTTAACCTATATCTTTCATGCATTTACCTACATATTTCAAGCAAAATTGGACATAAAATACATTTGCATCAAACTATCGAAATGATAGACTCTTAATAAAACATCTCAAAATAACTGGCTTCAAATAAGTAAGTCAAGTTATATCTTCAGAAAAACTGAGAAAAAAAGAATGCTATTAGAAAAGGAATAATTTATTTATTAATATTGCACATTTAAATTTTTTCAAATTATAAGTTTACAAGTCTTTTTAATATAATAGATGAAACAAAAATAATAAACATTGTAAAATAGGCAAGGAAATTAACCTAGTAAATTCAGACAAAATCTTCTTTAATACATTTAAAAACAGCGTTCTTCTGAACTCACTCACGTCCACGTGGAATATCGACATTCAAAGCAATACAATTGAACATTATGAAAATTCTTCTCAGTGGCATCTACATTGGCAGGCTGGTTCTAAAGTTTGGAAGAGTAAACATTTCATATCTACAATTCCTAAAAAAATTATAAGCAAATTAAAATTTGACATTCTTAAGAATGGCGGAATTCTCATTTTAGCCTCGTATAAATAAGCCGAAAGAAATTTATAGCCATGTTCATTCATTTCTCCTCGGGTGTTCAAAAATGTATTACACGTGAACTTGCCTAAGAGAAAGTTAGTTGGATAAATCCATGGATAATATCGGTACACACTTAAATAGAGAAGTCTTAAAAAGTACTTCTGAACCTTCTCTGCTATGATGGTATATTTAAAACTTCTTATTACGCAAACAATCGGATTATATTTAAAAAATATGTGACCAATAGTAAGCTAATAACATCAAGTTTATAGTATTGTATAGAAGTCAGTTCGGGTATAATGATAACATCACCAACAAACAAAACAAAAGCCCAAGAGTGTTGACTACTCTACTATGAGGCTGGTAATTTACAATTGGTGATCATTATCTAAATACATGGAGTTTTATAAAATGTGTTTTATTTTAAAAAATAAAGCTCTTCACAGCGCAAGCTTTTATTCGGTTCAATGTACTTTCATTAAAATTCATTTATACTGGGGTTTGCATTACCGGATGAATATGTCAATACCGGTATTTCATTTTAAATAATGGAATTACAGATATCTTTACCCGATAGCAAAAATATATGAATAAATATGTCTGTCAGTCTCAATAACTTCTCCCAAACGGTGTACAGTAGCGAACATAAACAATCCGAGGTACAAGTTGTAGTTAATCAGGAATTATTTAATTTGCAATATGAATTAATTATTTTCAATTAGTAAATACCTAAATTAGTAAATATCCCGGGATCACGGATCCTGTGATCGGAAGCCCAAATTGATAGTTAATTTATTTTTTTACCATGTCCGCTCCCAACGTGCATCATATCGCCTCTTAATGGAGATATCTCAACATAAGTTTTCTACGAAAACTGCTTGTTACTCAGTTGCTCAACCTCTCTTTTTCGAAGAGAGAAGTGATAAGGATAGAAATATAGGGCTAAAGGAGGACTAGTGGTTAGCTAACCGCACTCGCTATGCCCTGTTTTTGAAAATCAGATCGGTGAAAGGGAGTTTTCGACATCACAAGCAGTCATGACTACGAACAGAAATCCATAAATCGATTGAAAGATCAATTTATGAAACTGTCCACATTGGGAATTGAATCCGAGATATCCGTAACTATAGCCAACGACGTTCCAACTGCATTACGGACGCCGACAACCTTAAAATAAAAACAACTTTATCAATGCTGCAATCTGTTTTAATTGTTTTTATCGCCGTACAAATAAGTCTGACCTTTTCGGTAAGGCAGGTGTTGTCAGATTTGTTAAAATTCAATGCCTTTGCTGGGCCAGACATATATCACGCAAACATTTTCTACTCCTGAGGGAATATGAAACGTTGGAAGATCGCGAGTTCACTGGATGGGCGGGGCAGGGCGTCTTAAGAAAAGAAGAAGAATACCGAAAATTTCCATTATCAAAACCGGTACTCTTTATTAAAAACACGGTTGGAATACCGGGATCCCGATTTCGGTAATGTCGCTATTGCAACCCCTAATTTGTACTTTATATTATTTTTTCATAAATTCACGCATCTATCACATTCCACTGTCCGAAATTTGGGTTATATAGGCTTTCACAAAACAGAATTTTTGATTTGGGTTGGGTTATTTTTGGTCCATTTCTAATGGAGTCAATTACGTCTCATCAATTTATTCCGTTTCAATATGTATGCTATGTAAAACAGGGAAATTCTTCAGTCGAGATTTTTTGAACATATTTATTTATAAACCTTTTAGAGATTTCGTCGATCGAATTCGCGTAAATAACCAAATTAATTTACACATACTCTGTATCGCGTTTTTATATGCACACAAGTTTACTATTACGCGTGTACTTTTTCAAGCGGTAAAGTCAATCCTGGCCTAAAGTCGGGGGATCAACGCTCTTGAGGTTCGTCCACTTCGACTATGGTGTACAAGGGTTCAAATCGACAAACAAACAGTTACATAAATATATTAATGTATGGATCTGGGTTTAAAGATACGGATGTCTGTGTTACTTATTTATCCTTCCCATCCATTAGATTTCAAAAACATAGCGATATTCTATCTACTAGCCGTCTTCTAATCTTTTCTTCCTATCGTCACCTCCTCCCAAAAAACATGGAGGATGAGTGGCTTAATAATAAACAGTTCACATAAACAGTTCTCTTGAGATGCTCCATGTGTTTTACATTGCAAGCGGAAATAATAAAAAAGTAACATGTTCGTTTATAAAATCTGCGTGCGAAAGGAATTAGGCATTATGTCCAAAATTAGTAATTTAAATAAACTTTGTTAATTTTGCTAATCATATATTATACTGTTTTATTATATTATCATCTCATTTATTCCAACATCACAACTTTTGAATATAATTTAAATATTCATCGTACTCATTGTGTTTTTGGAAACAGCGCTTACGTGGTGTTATTAATTAATCTTTAAAGTAAATGCATTCAAATTATTTTGATTATATCTATTAATTTCTAGTTATTTCAATAAAATTTATGGTTTTCAAATAAGTGAGATGATTTTATAATACTGTCTGTGTCTTCAAAAAAAGTATATAATCTAAGCTAAATTATGTTAAAATATAGATCTGACGATGTCGTGAAGCGGAAATATTTTATCAACAAACTGATAAAATTCTTGTAGAACTGAATACGTTGTTATTTGTACTCTATTATAATGGTTAAATGCTCATTCAATCAATAAAAGGAATTTAGTAACGTTTCTTAAGATGCAATAAAATGACATTCAGTGACAATATGGTTAAAAGGATACACAACGTCGTTTCCATTGCAAAGTTGCATATCTGCATATGCGCTTTCGACTGTTGGTATTCTTAATACTGTAAAAATCACCCTTAAGTGCATACAAAATAACTCAACATACAGGAATTATGGTTAAGTAAATATATTTAATATTAAATACGTTTTTTTAAATTTTGTTTTGATTCGATAAAGCTATTTTTAAACTGTTTTGTAGCACTCCTGACAAATTTAGATTTTGCATAAATGCAATTTCACAATGGAAAATACAATAATGTCTCTACATAATTGATGATTACATTACGTATGAACCCTCTAATAGCCTGTAATAAAGATGAGCTTTAGAAACAATCATTATTTGACCTTTCTTATTTGACCTTACAAAGGCCAAGTGATTAATATATACACACGCCACTTTCTTCGCACAAGTTCGTGATCGATCACGCCAGAATTAACCAAAATTTCAGGTATTCAACTCTACCTTCATATCCGATACTCCATGTCACCTTATTCATACTAAATTAAATTATTATAGTTTTAGTCCCAGGATTAAGAGCTTCCTTATACATATACACGAGACGAATCGTGCAAGGATTATTGTAAATATAGAATAAATTAGAACTTAATGTTTGTGTTTCATTCATTATAGGGTAGGTTATTTGAAACATTAACTTTGAATGTACATCGAAATAAATATCAAGAGTTTTATTGTATTATTAACAAGAGTCAATGTTGGCTATTACAATAATAATTAAAACTGAAATTACCTTCCATCAGCTAGTGGAAAATGTCAGGATGTCAAGGGAGCCAGTCCACAAACTCATAAAAGAGAAATCGAATATTTTATGTGACAAAAAGGTGATATTATTTGTTTTAAAACATAGAACGTCGAAACTTTGTACAAAGATACTTAGTAATGTTATCTTTCTTTTAGTGGTCAACAGCGATAAGTCACCATAACACATGTAATAATTCTAATTAAAAATTTGAATTGCTTATTTTGGTATTCTACTGGTTGTGTTAATAATTGTAACATCTTCAGACTGACTATATTGTAATATTATTATTTATAACGTATACATTGATTGATGTTTCACAAAGGTAGATATCCCAAAAATTGATTGCTATTCCTCATTGGTAGACATTACAAAAAATGAATGCTGATCTATCGTGAAAACGGAGAAGTCTATTTAAAAAATGTTGAATATATTTCTACTTTTAAAACATAATTCTTTCATTTATTTTGTTTTTTACTACTTCCACATTTGTATAATGATGAGGATCGGTTTCACTCATCGCAATCATTATCAACTGATCAGTTGTGTGGAAATAGTACAAAAAAATTGTGTTTTATTTGAAAATAAAATGCTTTTCCACCAAGTATTGGATGCCCTAGTCATTTGACTATAACACCCAATCCCGCGATTTTGGGATTCAGAATTTCTCAATCCCGGGATCCCGGAATGCCAGGATTGGTCATTAAATGTAATTTCATGCTTTAAATTGTGTATTTATTTATGTCCATTATTGCTTCAATTGGAATGTATATATGACTTTTAAAAATCTTTGGACATTGAATTGGTTTTTTTATTTATTGGAAATCAACACAGTCATTTGCAAAAAAAAGATAAAAAATAAAAATAGACAATGATCAAAATATTTTTGTAGTTTGTTTTATTTATTGCATTATTAAGATAGGTTGGGGAACACTGGTTTAAGTAGCAGTCTTACTATGTCCTCCATTTTGAATTGGTTAAAAACAGCTGTTACGAATTATATTAATTACATAAATATAACATATTATAGGTATCAAATATATAAAAATCAATGTGTTTTTGTTCCTATCTTATGCAACGCCATACCGTTCATCCGATTTCGATAAAATTTTGTCAAGTTATTGCTTGCACTTGCGCGAAGGATATAGGCATAGTACAATCAGACTCAGCCCGACCTGAGCCCAACTTAAAACAAAAACACTTTCTTTAGAGTTCAAACATTTGAGTGGCATTGCAACGCATGCCGGTTACTCACTAGCTATTTATAAAAAAAACTGTTTACATGAACAAACTGAGGTACACGTTGTAGTTAATCAATAAATATGAAATATTGTTTAGCATTTACAATGAATTTTGAAATCCCGGGATTTATATTAAGACAATCCCAGGATTACGGGATTGAATAATTGACCGTGATCTCAGAAACTGAGTCCCTAGAAATGAATCCATTTTGCACACTACGTATACTGTATGATTGGTGGCAATGGATATCACAGGTTGCGAAAAAAAATACCCTCCTTTTTTCAATGAATGTTTTACTCTTTTTTTAATTTGTGTTGACAAATATCCACTTTAAATGTAATATATTCTTTTCTAGTAAATCTTCATGTAAACATGTGTAATGATACGTAACGCTGCCGATTTACGAAACGTTATACTCGAGGAAAAGTTTCGTTTTGTGCCAGAGTATTACGTTGCATGAGTAACGAAGCAAAATTGACAAATTATAAGTACTCATCAAACGTTATTGTGTCAGCAAAATTGATAATAATTATGAAAGACAAAGATTCGATAAAATGATATTTGTGATTTGATACGGCGGAGTACGAAACGTGATATTCTTCAATGCAAAAATAAATAAATATGTTATTAAGCATTCTGCAAATATTAGATTTATAAAATGCAATATTTGCTAAACAGCATATGACAACTAAGGTAGAATACTAATAGAGAAGAGGACACGAGTGAAAAATAAAGACAAAGTTCTATCATTCCGTCTTCAATGGGCGAACTGGAAACATCTCCTATGAACTGCATAGTCATCATCATCATCCGTACCTACTGCTTAATCATAAATCAAGCATAAAACGATTGTAAATATATTATTAAACATAAAATTTGATGATAGATTACGCTAAGTCAGTGAGCGATGGGAAGAATATTTATTTGACGTGGTCGACACGGAATAAAATGATATAAAACTATTTTACAATTTGTTTTTATAATAAAACAAGACGTAAACAAACAAAAAATAGTTTCAAATTCTTTTTAGAATCTGCTCAAGTGGTCTAGCCGAGACACCGTAACATAAACGCCATACTATAACCGGCGGAAACACTCTCAAAATGATTCTGTACCGTCTCTAAACATGCCGTAGCAGGGCATAATGTCCCCGTGCTCACAAAAATGTCCCCTCTAAGCTGCACATTCAAAAAATCCTTTAGGGGTATCATCAAAGCCGTTTTTATTTAGCCTCTTAACAGCTGTACCTGCTCTCGTCGGAAGGCTTTCACGGTACAACGCAGGCTGTGCCAATCTCGGCGTGGTAGCTTTATTTTGCGAATATGCGCAGCGTTTTTTCACAAAATAACTACAGAAGTTAATCAAGCATATTTTTATTTATTTATACAACTTGTCGGGTATGTGGTTCAGTGGTCAGCATCGTGGGCGTTGTTTATGGATCTCACGGGCTCAAATTATATTACGGACAGTTTCATAAATTGATTTTTCAATCGATTTATGAATTTTTGTTTGAAGACATGGACTTTTGTGACGTCCAAAGTTCCCTCTCGTCCATCCGATTCTAAAAACGACGGATAGTAAGAGCAGTTAATTAACCACTAGTCCTGGCCTAGCTCTATCCTTATATCTCTACTCTCTTCACAAGGAGAGGTTGACCAACTCAGTAACAAGCAGTTCTCGTAGAAAACTTCTGTAAAGATGCCTCCATTAGGAAACCATGTGCTTTACATTGGGACCGGTCATGGTTAAAAAAACACATCTTGAAAGAATGACATATCAATTTCTTTTAAATAAATGAAATTTGACTCTTAAAAAATTTACCATTTGTTTGGATTATATAATAGTTTTATATATGTACTAAACTGCCTATAAATATTATAATTTGATAGCTTCACTGAATCAACTACTTAAATAATATTTATAAATTAGAAATGTAACTCTTTGACTTAAAATGCTCGATAAAACATGAAATTTATTTTTAAACGTTTACATGTATTACTTTTTCCCATTAACGATATAGGATTTGTAACGTTTCAAAATCTTATATGGCAAGATTTAATTATTTATACTTAAAACAAGGTAAATGTATAAATAGTTTTATTTTAATGTGAATGCAGATAGCAGTCAGTTCTCAAAAATTAAAAAATATATATTTATAGTATAGATCAGGTGCGTAAAGGTTCTGTTGAAAAAAGCCTGGCTGCAAAAAAGCACTTATATTCTGTATAAAACAGTCAGTCAGTTGGTCGTATTCTACATTAAATAAAAATAAGATTCAACTATCGCTTTATATATCATATAAACAATAACTCAGAGGTGCGACATTTGTACAATTTTAATGTAATTAAAAAAGTGCTATTATCTCTGCTTCATATCATTGTGGATTGGCTACATTTTGTAGAAGTAGATTTATTTTAATTGACTTTTTAAGTATGTAGAGAAAGCAACAATAAACTACATATTTATTTTTATTCCAGACATAATATATTTCATCACTTTTTTCTGCGGTTTATAAAGTAAATGAGTACTATTTATCATTTACGTTCATCAATAATTTGCATGTCTTTAAATTTAGCAAGCAATTTTTCCCATCCTTTCCACGCCTTAAACAATGAATTGAGATAATGGAATACGCAAACACAGTATATATATATTTCAATAACCTTATATTCAAATCTTCCCGCCTAATTCAAAATTAATTATAAATATAAACTGTATGCAAAACATTGAATGCTCATATTATGTGACTGCCAGGTTTTTCTCTGTTTTCCGCGATAAGAGGCCGTACCTAGAAACACAGGTCTCCTTAAATACGTGCGGCTGGGTTCCATCCTCGGCCGAAAAGCCCGCAGAGACGACGCTTAAGGTTAATTATATGCAACGGTCGCGTGGATGAGATAAAAATGCAAGAACGTTGCATTTAAGTGCAGCAGGCTAAATTGCATCGAAAGATTGTTGATACAGAGATGAGGCTGAGAGCTGGCTGCAGTTTTATTCCTTGCAATCCGAATATTGTCTCTTGTATCTCTTTGAATAGGAGACAATTTACTTAAGATAACATCCTTAGTATTTGCACTCTTACAATTCTACAGGGGCTGTTTGCACTTTGAATAATTACAATTCTTTTATTTGTATTTCTTACAATTCCCTAATACTTGAATACATGTTTCAAATTGTCGTTTTGTACCACCTCTTACAAGGAGAATAATAAATTATTGCGATCCTGTAACCTAGTGGTCGATACTGTTGTAAGTTCGGTTGCTGTTGATAAGGATTCGAACTTTCGAATTCACACATTCATAATTTGATTTGTAATAGTTTTATGGAATTTTAACGGGACGTAGGGACAGAAATAAACCAAGTAATGTTCTAACCAATTCGGTAACAAATCAGAACAGTGACAAAACAAAACAGTCATAAATCAACCGTGACAAACAATCACACACAAAATGAGAACAATGACAAAACAACATAGGGAAAAATAAAACACGCAATATTTTAATATCGTTGTAATTTCTAAATTAAATAAATACCTCTTTTAAAATTTTGTTTTATATATAAATTACGAAATTATATACAGACCATGAAGATACATGTAAAACAAAATAAAAAAAAAGCATGTGTATATATATTATAATAGCATGTTATAAAGACATTTTTTTTAAATTTTTCAATACATCCTCGAATACATGTTTTGGTCATAATGAATTTAAATACAATATGTTGATAATAATTACTAATAAAATTACATTCGGAAAATCAAGAACTTCTCAGCGCGTTTCAATTATGGAATATATATTTTTTAATTAAATTTGTTATCTCTACAACCTGGAGTTGTTATAATAAATTAAACATTTTTTTGAAATCGTGCTGTATTTTATTTTATTTGTAATGTATTTAATTCAGAAATATTGTTTTTTCACTGTTCTGATTTGTTTGGTTACCGTCCTAGCCACATCCTTTTATAATTAGACTCATTTATTAATTACTCATTTATTATTTATTAACATTAGAGTCTCCGAAAACGAATGATTAAGTAGAAGAGTAACAACTAGTTCAGGTTCGATAGATATCATACGCATGTATTGAAAAACGTTATTGTAATTTATCTATTTAATACCGTGTTATGATTACAAATGAATTTAACAAACTACGATGGAAAAATTGTATGAAAGCAATTAGTTGTAGATATGGTCGACGGTAACAATCTGAACGAGAATTTATTTACAGTAATTTGAGTCGATCGTATCGCGAACGCGTTTGGTTTTTGCAATTAGTCCTTTTTAAATAACTGTCAGTCGAAATTCAATGCAGATGTCGAATTGTGACAAATAACCTGCCCAAAACACACAGGCGCGTATACTCAATGAAAAAAAAGAATTTTATTTCGCTGTAAAGTATTTTACTTTACATATAAAATCGGGTGCAATGTCATAATTGAATTACCATTAAGCAGAAGGAACTCTATCGTAATAAGGCGCAAAAAACGATTTGTTTATTTTCACAAGGTTTTTATTATGTGCGATGAATTGAGCAGTCAGTCTGTGAAAATTCATTTAAAACTAATATTAATAACTTGTGAATTAATGAAGTAATCAACTGTCATTCGATGGTTTCAGTGGATTATTTAGTCAGCTTCTGTAGTTTAGTGGTGAAAGATTGACGCTAGCTAGCATATAATAACAGATAATAAATCTAGACTCAAATCCCGGAAAGGTCAAATATCAAACCCTAATTATTTGAGAACTTGGTGTTCGTGATGTATTTTCTATTTGAGTTGATCTGTGGACATTTTCAGAATATTCTATTTAGCTCCTTGGGTTAATTATTTTACAAAAATTTAAATTTAAGCAATGCTGAACAAAAATTGATTCTTTTTCTTTGAACATGTTGGCACCATAAATGGATCACATGATCATCTCGTGGTACCTCCAAGATTGTGGGGGTGCACAATTGCTTTGCTCCCTCCCATGACATGGTAACATTCTTCAGTTTCGCTGAGTATATCCTTTGGATAGTACCTGACGATCGTCCAGAAACATGCAAAAGGAAGGCAGGATTGAGGCTTTCTGGAGGATTCCGCAGAACGTGATACCAAAATAACCAATCATTTAAAAATAAAAAAAATATATTTCACAGAGAAAATAACAAAAAACATGCGTGACGCTACATGTACCACAAAATACCCTTTAAACTTTTAATATACATACCATGTTATCGTAGTGTTACTAGTGTTATATCATTTCTCTGATCTAGCACGCCAGTGGCGAAATCATTCCGAGCAGAGTGCGGCAGGTGGGAACCAAATTATCCGTCGTCGCTCGCTTAATTAAATGTCGCAATTGACCCAAACTGTTACCTAAGCTGTGTAGATACCCAATAGATGGCGTTTATTCATTACCAGACTTCGACAAAACGTGTTTAAATAAATATTCAAAGGATTTTTTTGCAATAAAATATCGAACTAGAGCATGATGCTAATTTATGATATTCCATTAAATTGGTTGCGAACGAACATATTATTATGATTGAATCAACCTTGACTTGACAAAGCTTTACCACATTAATTTTAGCATTTTGATTTTAAATTTTAGCAATTTAAATGTTTATTTGTAACATCTTTTTTATAAGACATAAATTTTAGATAATGATAAACTTGTCTTTGTAATTTTTTTTATTGTTGTATCTTTAAATGTGCATATAATAAACACTTATTAAAATTATGTATGAAATATCTTTTGAGAAATAACTTTCAGATTAGTGCAACGATTGATTACAATTAAATTATATGTGCTGAATAATTTTTCAACATCAACACTATTTTGGCACGAAACGATTTGATAGCAGCACAAGCAAACTCTTCATGCTTAATTTTTGTTTACCAAATTTGTTAAAATGCTCCGTATGTAGTTCATATTCTCAACACCGGGAGTGTATAAAAGCTTTATCAAAAAAATATACATTAATATACAAAAACACAAAAAATACGAAAAAATAATTAATGTCACTCAAAACCTAAGGATTCATTCCAAACATACCACCGAATACATTTAAAATATTGAGTGGTAGAGTGATTAATTAATTCATTAGAGAAATAGAATATTTATTACCCGACTTCGCACGGAAAACAGGGCGCTAACATTAGGTCATTTAGACCAGCGGTCACTAAACTACGGCTGGCCAAAGATTTTCATCCGGCCCTCTAAAAATTCAAATTTTCCGAATGTAAATTATTTACACAGGAAATTTTATGATTTGATTGAGAATTCATAACAACTGTTTACTGCAATTCATCAATTGGGATGAATTGATTCAGCAACTCTCATGTAGTGGAGCCAAAGTGAAAGAAGTTACTCATAAAATGTATTCTCTCTTGATTTTTGTGCTTGAAGTAGTCAAGCACATATCAATTATTATTTTATTTGGGCTACAATACGAATGTATGTTTTGTCCGGCCCCTTAAATTTTTAAAAAGATCAATTCCGCCCGTTTCTCAAAAATTTTGGTGACCACTGATTTAGACAATGGCCTTATCACGGCGTTCTTTTGTTAGTTAATGTTGAAAGTTAGAAGGTAAAAGTTGAAAATATCAACGTGAACCGTACCTCGTGTAACACCCACAAAATTTTGTCGATGAATTAATAATAATGTTATAGGTTGAAAGTTGAAAGTAGCATAAATGACCTAGCAGTCAGAATGGCATGTGAAAATTTCACGTCACTAAAGTACACCACTTACTGTTGGCGTCCGTGGCACAGTTGGTAGCGTCGTTGGCTACGGTTACGGATGTCTCGGGTTCAACCCCGGTGTGAACGGTTTTCGTAAATTGATCTTTCAATCGATTTATGGATTTCTGTTCGTAGTTTGAATGTTTGTGATGTCTAAAAAATTCCCTTCCACCCATCCAATCCTCACGGGTCGTAGCGAAAGCGATTAGCTGACCACTAGTCCTGTGACAGATTAATAGATTTATACAGTAGAGACATGTGCAAAATTTAGAGGTGTATTCACAAACTACGGACCAAAGTATTTAATTTCACTCTCCCTTGGACAATGGCTGTTGATGAAATAATCAAATCTACATTAAAATCGTATACAGATTTGCTGTGGTTAAATTACTTTAAATCAAAAGTAAATAACTGTTCATGTTTTACGTGATAATTATAAAATCATGTTGAATGGAAATAATAAATACTCCAGGCCACTTTATTTCGACGAAAAAAAGATACGCTCATTTAAATGTTCAAATAAACACGGTCTGCAGCACCAATATTTGAATGAATTAAATTTATTCATACGTCTAAACGACCCAGTGACCACGTCCAAATTTAGGGGATGAATTTACAAGCGAGATATCTATTCGCATCTCTACATAAATCAGTGGAGTACGTACTTAATTTACATCAGATTGATATGTTCACATGGTAATGGGGTAGGTAGTAAGCGCTCTGGGACACGACGTCGTTTTAGGGAGCAAACAGACCCATATTCGATACAGTATTAAATAAATATTGTTTTATTTTTTTTCATCAATCTGTACATTTTTATCAACAACCAACTTATTAAATATTTTAACTTTAATTCTAATGATTGCTTATGGTTTTTTTTAAAATTTGTTTTTTAGACATCTTTTGGATGTTCCTGACCGAAAAAATCGTTTATCCCAATTTACCAAGAGCTGTTTGATGTCAATGTCAATTCAACATTCTACTAAATTATTTAACATTCAATTAATCGTAATTAAATTATTGAAGTGGTTCACTGCTTTGTTAATTAATACATATTTATAAATAACTTTTAAGCTCATTATAATTTTTTCACTTAACAGGTTTTTAATGTGGTTTAATTTTCGTATGAAGTTCTTAAAATTTCGATTCGAGACTTTTTAATTTCATGTATGTATAGTTTGTATGATTATCTGTAAACTCTTCTCATAGTTATTGAACCAATTGTTCGATTACCTTGTAATTATTAACACTCAATTTCATACATATGGCCTCACAATGGAGGTATCTCAACAGAAGTTTTTTTAATATAACCTCATGTTACTCAGTTGCTCAACCTTTCTTCTTTCAAAGAGATTAAAGATATTTGGATAGGGATAGGAGCAAGAGTAGTGGTTTGCTAATCACTCTCGCTACGCCTCTTAGATAGGTGGAAGGGAATTTTAGATATCCCATCATCCATAAAATTCATAAATCGATTGAAAAATTAATTTATAAAACTGTACAGGAATTCGTTCCAGAGATATCTGTAGCAACGTTGACCACAACCCCACGGGTCCGACAAATTGACACTAATTGACTCAAAATTATTTCCATAAATACTAGATGTGTCGTGATATATTATGAAATCTTGCTTACTTTTTAATCGATTAATAAATTCATCCCATCGTATCTTAGTGGTAAGAGTTTTGTTTGGCGAATAGAAGAAGTAAAGACGATTTTTGGATTTTTTCATTATATTTTATTTAATTCGCATTCGATATCACAGGAATTGTTAATTCAAAAATGTAACATTTACAGATTTACTAAATGAATACTTAATTATTTTAGCAGTCGAATTAGTCTGTTTTAAATGATATATAAAAACGGTCATAACATTTCGAAGTTATTCTAAGAAGTGATTTAATCCGTGCCTGGTTACCATGAGATGTGCATAGTGCCCGGGGGGAGGATCTCATAGTTGTCGGCGGACTCGCTCGCCCATCAATTTGTCTGATTCAAACTTGTCGCTTATTTGCTTGCGCAGTGAACGGGTTAATGTTAATGCATCCTGTCAGATTATTTTACTTGTGTAGAACGTCTACGATGTCTGCGTAGCACTTTATGTAGCAAATAATATTATTTAATTTTCCTGTGACTGTTCCTGTGATAAAATATGATTGAGTTATTTCATCAGTTTTGATGTGTTATCTGTTGATTTTTGTTGTATTGATCTGCATTACTTTTTTAAAAATACCCTTTATTTTTGTATTCATTCCACATATTTTTTAAAGATGTGGACTGATTTAGCTCATCGCGAGTATCGTGAATTGATACTCGCGAGAAAAATAGATCTAGTCAAGGTTGTTTGTACAAAATTAAATGAGACTAATGACAAGGTATAAAAAATGATTGGTAAAAGAAATACGACAACAATTAAATAATTTCAAACACAATAAGTGTAAAATAAAATTAGTTAATATATAATATCTGATGCATTGAAAATAGCTTTAGTGCAAAATAAGTCAGTATCATAGCATTACTTCAAAAACCGTCTTCTAAAATTCTTCCTTTTCTTTGTTCATCTAAGAACATTCTCAAGGAATGCGATTTGCTTTCTGATTAATATTGTGGCACACATCGATCGTCCAGCTCATTAATCAGACAACAAAAAAATGAAATTTTAGTTAAGTGTGCAGTATTAGATAACTCAAAAATGATACCAAAAAAATGCTACGGCTGTACTCGGAAAGTTTAAACACCTTTTTATAAAATGTTTAAAACTCGGAATACAAATCAATAATATTTGATTTATGTTGACCATAAAGTATTTTTTTTCTCATTATCTCAATATGGACTATTTGAAGAAGTCTGAGTAATAAACTGGACGATCTAAATACCAATTAGTTCATTCAGAAGATTGTCAAAACGTTTTAGAAAATTCGTAACGCTTTTGATTCATTAACCCTCAAAATGTTTTTAACTCCCAAACCGTTGTTAATGGTTGAATTAAATTATTTCGAATTAGGGAAGTGTCCCCTCGAGAGTTTTGTGAGTGAAAATATTTAGAAACTTTTCTTCGTGTATGTGAAAATCACTGGCGACAATCTGCACGACGTTGTTAGTGATCATAATAAACCGAAACTAACTGTCTCGCATACCCCGCAATACTGCCACACAGGGATGTCAGCATTTTTAAGAACGAAAATATTTTGAAATAACTACACTTCCCAGCGTACAGTCGTTAACGTTAAACATAAGTATAGTGAAACAAAATAAAATAAACCAGCGTGTCACACAAGCGCCCGCCACCTTGTATACTTTAAGACACTGTGTTTAAACGTTTACTCTTAAGAGGAATTAGTAGGTTTTATTCTCATTTTACGAAAATCATTAATCGTTTTCTGTCGCCTAAAACATATGAAACGTTGAAAAAAAACTGCACTCTCAAATTATTTTTTGACACTATTGCACTTTTGTTTACATGGCAAGAGTAAATTTTAAAGCATGACTAGCAAATAGTTGACAACTGCTTTTAGATATGCTTTTATTTGCTTTACGCCGTGACTAGATGAGGGCTTATTGTACGCTACCGAGATTTGTTATCTGAGATAAAATCGTACAAAGAAGTATTTTTAAGAAAGTGATCGTTACGAAATTTGCAATTTATTGAATATAACTATTCTAAAAAGATTTTTGAAATGTCCCAAAGAGTTTGTTCTTTGCACGTTTTCTGACTGATATCAAAAACATTTTTTTTTCTACGTATCATATTTTTTAGGTGATTAAAACCTACTTATTCGCCTTAAGAACAAAATTTTAATTAAAAACACTTGTACAACCAGTAGAATAACAAAGTTAAAAATTATAATTTTATATTAAAAATGAATTTCCACAAAGTGACAGTCGAATCCATTGTGAGCCGCTCGTTAAAACCTTCCTTCCTTATTAATTTTCTTCTTTTAATTCTTGATGTAGGTATATTTTGGCGCCATTCCAAGTCACATAAACTTAAACATGATCAGCATTTTTGATGGATTCATCGCGATGTTTGTGGAAATCCCTTTTTAATAGAAAATCACAATTAACAACCATGTTATTTCACCGTTTGTGTCACAATTAGTAACACAAAAAGTGGAATAACAATTTTATTGATTTTGTTTTATATCAAAAATAATTACTGAAAGGGTTTTTTTTAGAAAAAAAACAGATTCCGACTAGCGTATGCAATCCCGGACCTTTATTTTAGACCTTTAGTAAAAAGAACAGTTATAAAACGCTCATACAAAATCATGGATAGATCAGGATAAAAAAAATAATTCGTACAGTAAGTATATAAAATATGGGCTTATGCTCAAAAATGTATATGTATTTATTTACAATTGCATTAAAATATAAAACAAGAAATAATAATAATAGTTTTGAACACGTGCAGTAACATAAAACAATGTTTGTTTATTTTTAAAGTATGTATCTCTAACTTATAAAAACGAATAAAGAAGTTCATCATTCCTATATCGATCTGCAAAGCACGAATCTACAAATAATAGCATTATATATGAAAAAGGAGTACGCAGAGTAAGTTTTAAACTTAATTAGCTGTACTGTATAATTATAATTTTACATTGAATAGTATTAATAATTGTGGTGGTAAATTCCAGGAAGGAAGCGGGCACGGTTAAAAATACAAGAGCTCTTTTGGCTTCCCTATCAATAAAGAATCTGTTATAGTCCGTTTGCCGCAGTAAACTGCCAGGTCTGTACATGTGCCATAAAGTTCATTCCTAATGTCTAAACGGTCTCTCTGCGGTTCGCCGCCTATAGACACTGCTTCGTCCTACTGCGCCCCTGTTCGGGCTCTTTATAATGGGCCGCAAGTCGCCATTCGCCATTTTCAGTGCCCACTTTTTCAGTGACGTCGAACGCGGTCCATTGTAATAAGGGTACAGTGAAACACTGTTTTTGCTTTGTTGATTTCGTCGCATAATATCTACCAACAATTTCATTTTGTGAGGATTATGTCCGTTTTTATTCACAATAACTATGATTGACTGTCAAGGAGAGATAGTAGTTTACACTCAGAGAATCACTCGTTCAATGCGGATGAAGTTGTTAAAATATTGCATCACATGGGGGATCATAAATTTATTTTTTAATATAACGAATAATTTAATTTAGTTAAGTCGCCGTTGTTACATCCTTTACTTAAAATAGTCATAAATTACTTCAGCAATAAAAATAATTTAATTCTTACAATAATACGTCATTTTATATTTACCCTAACAAACCCCACCAATTTAATATCATCCCAAATCTTTTTGTTATATTTTTCCCAGTTAAATGCTAATGATAATTGGTTTTTATGACTACCAGCAATTCCAAAATTCAATGAGTTTGTAATATATTGTTTATGCGATTATTTTACCAATTAAGGATAAATGTCATTTTTATTAAATCAGTATTAAAATTAATTCAGTTATAAATGTAGTTTCCAGACGTGGGGCGTCTATACTTACTTAATGAATTTAACAGCTCAAAAGAGGTATGTTTAATTATATATATACAATAATGTTCTGTTACATCCAAGATCTATTTTAAAAAACTACAATAACCCCAGCCCCTCAAATGTAACGCTAATGGGCATCACCGTTGGCAAACATTCCTCGAGTAAGTTCGTAGAACAAGAGAACGACACTTAAACTGGAGAAACCATCTCGACTCATCTGCTCATTTGTTCATCTCTTACATTATTTTATATGAATGATGCTTTCCTTTGATTTCAAATGACTTTAAACCAACTTTATTATGATGGGGTCTAAGCCCATTGTCCCTTACCCATAAGATATTATATATTACAACATAAACATGGCTTTATTGTGGGGCTTAGTTTGTTTGTACTTGGTATTATGATATCCTACAATGTAAACAAAGCATTTCGTATTATTTTTTATGGTTCTTGATTTAATTTCGATGCATTTAATAATAAGCTGGAATTCTCAACTAGGGCAAAAAAACTCTTTTGTAAGCCTTGGTTATGGTGCTTTTATTCAGCTTAGGCATTATTTTTTACTTCGCGATCTACTTCCTGAAAAATGTGTTTGTAATTTATACAACATTTTTAAATAACAATATTGACGCTATTTTTATATTATGCATTTTAATCAAACGATATTTCGTCATATAAATATATTATGTATATTGATCAGTATATGGTTTGAAGCATCACGTCTTTTTGTTACAGTTTTATTACAAAGTTTATATAATACTTTGTTACTTTTAAGGAGTTAACTGTCAATTCTTGGTGGAAAGACTTTATTTTTTAAAATATAATACTTTGTCTCTCAGACGTATAATGTATTGCCTCGTAAATGATATTTGTCGCATTTGTATCTTCTATATAAGCGTTAGACACTGTTTACTGTCTCTCAGTTCGAGTCCATTCGTGTGCTCGAATGCCTGAAGATGCCGAAATGCGAAACCCGGGTCGTTAGTGACAAAATACATGGAAGTGTACAAAATCTCAGTAATCCAAATTTAAATATAATACTTTGTATTCATTCAGTTGGTATTAACTAAAAACCTGTATGAGAGTTGGTGGTAAACCTTTGAAAAATATGCTAAAATCTTTTATTTGCGATTCATTTCGAAGCGTCGGATAATATAAACCAACAATAACAAGTATTTATATCGTGAAGCTTTCCCAAAAGAAGGGCTGTCACAATGTCATCAATAAAAAAAAATGGCATTAATTGATTGTTCATTTTAATAAATGAACCATTTTTGTATAATTATCGATATTAACTAAATGCGCATTTTGAATCGTCAACCGATTTTACCCAATAGTCTTTGGAATTTAGAAAATGTGTGACGAGTCATTAAGCCGATAAGAAAATGAGAATGAGGCGCTCAAGAGGTGCTGCCATACTTTATAAATATGGGGCGTGTCAATTTAGATTAATTGCAGATTAACTTCCTTGGTAAAAACTTTTGAATTTTCTTCTATTTTAAAGCATGTCAATTTTATTCTACTTCAAATAAAAAATGACCTCTCAAGGCTTTGAATTTTAAGAACTTCTCATCGTTTTTTCAAAATGGTTTTTTTTCCATATGATGGATTTTAATTAGTATCTCGATTTTTTGGCATACATCATATTTTATATGGAAGCGAAAAAAAATGTTTCAAACAAAGTAAAATTCTTTAGAGTATTATTTACCATGAGAGTTTTGTATATTAGATCGATAGAAAAAATGGTAAAGTTTCAAGTATTACGCAAAAACCCATTAAATAAACATGCATGAACTCACATGCATTGCGTGATGCTTTTAGTAAAAAGCACTCTTTTTAAAAAAGAAACTAACTTTGCGAATAGTTCACAAAAACTATTCTCTGTTTATTGTAGCATTTTCTATAAAGGTATAAAAAATACATGGTAGGTTGAATGTTATGTTTAGTTTTTTATTTGAGGAAATCGAACAAATTGTTCTTTTGAAATAGTTATAAGCGAGCAGTTTCCTTTTAAATTGAATACGCGCTTTCATTCGCTCTGTAAGAGCTTTTTTGTAATAAAACTAAATTTATTAAGTAGATACCTCGAAGACGCGAACGCATCGATAAATAGAGTGAGCAATAAATTGTGTACCCAATAAAAGTGACGATTTGATACTATCATAAGAAAAGTCATTAAATTTACTGCTCATCTATAATAGTTTGAATAAAAGCATATCAACGTAGGTTTCCGTGATCCATGTTTACAACACCATTTTGTATCGTTATGTATATCAATAGGTTTTATTCATACAGAAAAGTTTTCTTTTCTATGAATATTTTTTTTACCATGTCTGCTCCCATTGTGGAGCATACGGCCTCCTAATAGAGGTATCTCAATAGACGTTTTCGACGTGAACTGCTTGTTACTCATCCTCTCCAGAGAGTGAGATAAAGACATGAGTACTGGTTAGCTATTCGCTCTTTCTGTGTCCCGTTCATAGACATAAACCCATAAATCGATTGAAAAATCAATTAATGAAACTGCCCGCACCGGGCCTTGGGCCCGAGACATCGCCTACGCGGTTCAGAAGTTAATGTCGTAAGCATGGCAATATATTTATATATTACCATGCAACAAATATAACTTCATAATCCCTACAAAATATTTCAGCGATAGTTCAGATAACTATAAAAAATGGACTTTTCAAGTGGCTTCATAATAACTTAGATTGTATTTTTATAGTAATATTTTTTGTCTTTGTATTTTTATATTTATGTTTTTTTATTTTAATCGTATTTTAATTACAAAACATTTTTGAACTCTCCTAATTTTTTTTAATTGTTGTGTCGTATTTAAATTATAAATATGTTGTATAAATTGGATTAAAATTAATCGAAATTATGCTTATAATTATGCTTATTATTTGAAATTAAGCTCTTATTAAAAATAAATGCTAAATTGACGCCAAAATTTAACATTTTTAATGCCCTAAAATGTAAAACAAAAATGCTAAAATTAAGAAAAATACATTCACAAAAAACGTATCTCTAATGATGACCAATAAGCTACACTTTCTGTATTAGACTACGCGTCATCGTTAAACTTCATAATCATATCAACGGTGTTTTGGCTAATTGGTACAACCCTCAAAAAATACGAAAATGAGTCGACACTTCCTACGTGTAATTCTGTATCTGCAAACATGAGAATTCACAGTAGTGTATTTCAAAGATTCATAACGCAACTCACCATATAATGTTTTCGATAAAAATAGTTTTTTTCTTTTTCCTTAACAATTTCAATTTTGAGGGTTACATCAATTGTCCAAAACACCGTTGAATGCAGCACGCATGAGACACGGCATTAAAAGATAATTTTATTCTGATGATATTTGTGCTTATTTAAGTATTTATGAATAAGATAAATGTACAAATAATACCAAGGATATGTTTCCAAGATCTAAACATCTACATATCTAAAAAAAATGGCTTCAAAAATAGGTTTAAATAATGAAAATTCACAGCTGTCTTCTGATATACCAACGCGGTACAAAACGGTATTTTTTAGAATATTATGGTACTGATTAAAAAGGCAGTAACTTATGTTTCCGTAACCCATTTTCAGGTAACTTCTTAATTGCGACGGCTGAATTAACAAAAGTAAAAAATTTATTGATATTAATTAATGTCGTCCACTTTGAATATCAATCATATGTGCATGTTTTCAAATGACAATTATTATCATTTTTCTCATTATATCGTATTCTTAATGTATTTTCAACAATAACATCTAACAATATCAGATTTTTGTCAAAACATGTTTCAAACTTTCTCTTTTATTTAAAAAAATATCTTTTGACTTACGTAACTAATATTGAAATGTTCCCAGTCGCTCTGTACTTAGGGGTATAATTTCACGATATTTCACACAAATTACTGTAAAGCGTGACAAATTATCGTTACAAATTACGGGCGAGAATCGAAAAAAATTACACACCTATAAAAAATATAACAGGAACTTAAAAAAGCTCGTTTCGCCACTCACCTGCTTTTCAATAAAACGGTAAGCTCACTAAATGCTGAGCTTTTAAAACTTTGCAATGATTTCACCAATCCTACATAATTAATACATATTAATGTATTGTGGTCTCCCTCCATCTCATTTTCCGAAACTTCCTTGGACAGGAACAAATAATTTTGACAACAATATGTTTAATTGTTTTTATGTTGCATTGTTTTATAAAAAAATCAATTTCATCTATAAATAAAATCTTCTGATTAAATAAAAATAAATAAAAAAACCATTTCCACTCCCTAAAAAAATACAAAATTACATATTCATTCCAATTAAAGCAATAATGAACACAAATTTTATTTGAAATGTACAATTTAAAAAAATTTAATAACCTATCCCGGGATTGAAAATTTGTGAATTCTGAAATCCTGGGATCACAAAAAGGGTCCGGGATTGGATGCTCCAGTAGGAAGAGTATTAAACCATGCAATCTAACTCACTTAACGTATATCCAAAACAATCTGTGAATTTAACCGATGACTTGAATACATTTATTTACAATGCTTGCTGAGCTTCCTCCCAATGTAGAGAATATGGATGTCAAATAAAGCCTATCTCAACACGAGTTATTCTGCTAAAACTGCTTATTACCAAGTCGATGAAACTCTCTTTTTCTGAGACAATAAATATAGAGTTGCGAGGGTAGAAAAGGACTAGTATTTTACTAGCTACGCCTCGTTTGTATGAGTGGACATAATCAAAAGAAACGGATCTGCCAATTCGTTAACTCAGTAAGCTTTTGAAGTTTTGATGATTTTCGCTTGTGCGCTTTATGTTATTTTATTTTAAGCAATTTCTGTTAAACGTAAACAAAAAAGAAGCATATACGTATCTGACCTCGTGTGACGATAAATTAATAAAAAATAAATACGTCATGTTTGCCACAGTTTGAGAACTTGCCAGAAAAAATCGAGGGATAATTATTACTGAAAGCATTTATCATTCCCATGAAATTATATTTTTACACACCAGAAAATTATATTCTCGAACAAACCACAAAACTGTATAATAAGGTAACATTTTTTATATATTCAGGCCTGCCTCTTCCATGTGTGCAATATGATCAGAAAACGATAGTCAATCGAGTTGGATCGAATTTAAATATTTTCTTTTTTGACACACTAATATCATAAAATAGTAACATTTCGCCTGACATTTAACTGTTATAATTATAATGCAATGTGTGTTTTACTGATTTTTAAATTTTTTTTACATAGTTAGTAAATATGTTCTTTTTTAAATCATATCTACTCCCAGGATGAATTCAATGAACTCTTAATGGTGCATGTCAAAAAACCTTTTTTAATGAGGACTGGTTGTACGTCAGTCATAAAAACTTTCTTTTCGTCGAGTATAACAGGATGGAGTACGTCCCGTTTTCCGGATCTGATAGGTTGGGAAAGGCACGAAAACGATTTGGATAACAATCCATAAATCAGTGTGTGAAAACTTTCATTCTGGGATTCGAAACCGTTACCCCGCAACCGATTATGACGAATGACCAAAAGAATCTACAACCCGGTTGTGGGGATAGTAGAACATATAGTTGCTTTTAAATATAATCTTTACTTTATAACACAAAATACATGTAGAAATCTGTGTCAGTCTGTCTGTCACTTGAACTCCTCCCAAACAGTATACAGTAGTGACGTGGAGCTTGCACATGTCACTTTGGCTGCCATATATAGGTCAACTGTGCTATTTTCTACTTGTATCATTATTATTAATGCATGGACTATATTTTGTGGGTGATATGGTTTCATGAGGTACGGTTCATGGTGATATTCTCAACTTTCAACATTGACTAGCACCAAAAAAACGCCAACATCTTATTGACCTAATGCTAACGCCCTGTTTCCTTAGAGAAGTCGAGTAATAAACACTAGGATTTAGATAAGTAAGTTGGCTATTAAAATTTTTAAGGATTGATTTTGGGGCAGTCCTATATACATATGGCATTAAACCTTTTATCTGGGGTCCTGATTAAATTGATATATAATACTTACGAGAGGCTGGGTATTGATATTATAATGGAATATCGATATATATTATATTTGCTTGCTTACTTAAGCACAGGAACCTGCATTGGTATAGGGAAATAGCTAAACAAGTGAAACGTGAATGCTGAATTATAATTTAGGTATGAGAGTCTGGCCGCGAGCCGGATCGGCCTCGTTAAATTTGTACGCGCTAAGAATAATGAATGCGTACACCTTCTTTGGTTCAGCTTTCATTGTTCACTGAATGGGGTATTCAAGCGAGAACCTTTCCTCGAGGAAATATTTATTCTTACATAATTAATTCATTTTAATGTTTTTCAAATCCCTTTCAGTTGAACGCAACCATTCGCCGTTAATCGTTAAAAAATACTGCATTTTTTTTTAAATTTACCTTAAATGAACACAACAGAAAATATCTTCGTTTTTCTGCAAGAAGACACTAAATGAAAAATACTAGTTATTAGTAATTTGACTTTTTCAAATCCTTTTTAATTTAGTTTGTTTATACAAAACTGTTTTTAAGTAAAAGTATAGTTAAAAATAAATGTGTTCTTCCATACGGTAGAGTTTAAAATAAGGAATATTTTCGTATATCTAACTCAATGTGTAAGTTTTTCGATTTAGTTTTTTCTTCTAGAACACTGACGATATTTTCGATTGATTCTGCAGTAACTTGTATAAATTCATTATTAATATAAAATAAAAGTTGATAACTTTGTTGTTCCTCTGGCTGTGTTACTAAATGTGCCTCTTTAAGAAGCATCTTCAAGGTTATTTATTTCTAAAACAAACAATGATACTAGTTTTTGTAAATAAAGGGTGGGGTGGGATTATTTCCTTCTGCTGGACGTGAAGAAAGAGGAAGACACAAGAACTTTTAATTCATTTTTACGAGTTATTTGTATTTATTTGTATAAGATGTTCACTGTCAATTCTCAAAGGCATTATATTTAAAGTTTGCTAATTCTTCGACATTTTTATAACTATCAAGACCGGTTTCGCTCATTATAAAAATGTAGAAGTAGTACAAAATAAATTGTGTATAATTTTTAAAATTATCTGTAACTTTTTAATACGATTCTTTTGTGAGGAAATTCTCCGCAGTCCAAAAAGAAAAATTAGTATGTTTTACAATAATCTGTAATATCGATCCCTTATAGAATAAAACACTTATTTTCATCTATTGACAATAAGCTCATTGAAGAGTTGTGAGTCAACAACAATCTTTAATAATTTATTAGCGTGCATTTAACTTCTCTGTATAAACGGATGGCTATGAAAGCAAATTTCTTAAGAGCGAAAAACTCCGGATGTAAAAGAATGAAGCTGTACAATTTTACCTCTCAGACTAAATGAATTCCAGGAATCACCTACATAACTTTATTGAGGGAGTGTTATTAAAATTGAAAAAATCTTTTACAAATTTTGTTTTGTTATTTTGCACATAATAATTATTGAATAAAATAAACATCCGTAAATTGATCAATTGAAATCTCTTTTTGGTTTATTTAAGATTTCTTTGCTATCTACGTCTATGTATAAGCTCTAATAAGTAATATCCAAAATACAAAATATATTTTTTTCATTTTCTAATTGAGTATTTAATTACCCGCTCTGTAGCCGAGTGGTCAACACTCTTGAGCATTCATCTTATACATGCGTTGTACAAGTTTTCGAATCCTAGACCGGACACATGTAATATTTATAAATTGTGTATTTAAACACATTGCTTTGTATATTGTATAATCTTCTCATTTGCTATTTTTGTTTGTGAATATTTATGAATTCTTTTTTTGTGTTTTATAAATGAATTTTTTTAATATAACTTAATTTATAAACACACTTTTCAACAAAAAAAAAATTAAATCCTGGGTTTAAATAACAAGTCCCTAAAATTATATAAAAACGAAGTCAATAGATACAAACTCTTGCCTAATTCAAATTTATTGAATGAATTAACTATTTCTGCGCCGTCGCCACTCTTAATGTTGTCTGTTTCCTTAATTAATACATATTTATTTTAATTTTGCTTATAGGAATTGATTTTGCTATCTTTAAATTTGTTTTTCAGGTATTTTTAGATGCTCTTGAGAGACCTTCATTCCGATTTCCATGTGCTGTTTAGTGTCAATGTTAATTACTTGTTTAATATTTCATTAATTGTTATTCAAGTGTTTAAGTGATTCACAACCTTCTTTTAAAATTCCCAATCTGTTATTTTATCTAATGTATATTTATGAACTATTTTTCTCACATAAAGATGATGTAACAAGTAAGATGTCTTTAACATTTAAACTGTAGACTTATTTAATTACGTTTATGTGTAATTTGTATGATTATCTGTATATTCTTGTCGTAATTCTTTAACCAATTTTTTGATATGCCTTGAAATTATAAACACTCAGTTTCATATAAAAGCTGGGTTTAGATTTATATTTTATCATTTAATAATGCTCTAAATGAGCGAAACCGGTCCTGATCATTATAAAATTGTGTAGTACACAAGAAATCGTGTTGTATCTTTAAAATATAATACCTTTCCAGCAAGAATTGTCAGTTAACACCTAAAAAGTAGTTTTTTAAAACTAATGTTTACTTGTACTTTTAATTATACATATTGCACGCAATATGAAAGAATGAACAGATTTTAAAGTATTTCAATGTAAAATAATTTGATGATAACCGGTTGTGAACTACTATGACACCCTTCTCGCAGAGAGCTTAGGATGCAAGTATGAACTGAAGAGAAGTAATTGTTAGCCTATTTTTGCACCTTCCTTTTCAGTAAACGATTCAAAAGGGTAAAAGTAGAAATCAAAGCAAATACTCGATAATAATCTGAAATGGCGCTATACCACAATGACCGTAAGCTTTTCCATTTCAACCATCTACCATGAATATTTTCTGTGTAAATAACGAGGGTATACAGACAGAACGCATTAAGTCAGTTTTTGGTGATTTTCTGTTTTAAATGTGAAAATGTTTGCATTTTACGTTGTAAAACAATTAAGTCGTATTATATGATGGCTTTGAAAAAACAGTATTAAGTTATACCGTTTTTTTTTATTCCGGAAAAAATCTTGATATAACTTTAACTCATCGATACCAAATCTTATGATTTGTATCCCAAAAAGATTATTCTTTATAATATACAAAAAATATTTTTAAAAAACAAACAACTGTACTTGGGAGAAAGAGTACTTTGGAAAAAATATAATGCTTTAAATTCGATTATTTCAGAACTTGTTTTTATGACTTCTGTTGGTATATACTCGATATGTGATTTTTCTCTTAGAGCTAACGAATAATAATTATTGTGCACTTATTCTATTTACATTTTTACCTTTAAAGGAATGTACTGCGCGATTGGCTTAGGAACAGTTCTGCGCTTTAATACACTTAGTTATGAGTTTATAATTATCTCATAACTGTATCATCTTCATAACTTCGATATAATCTATTTTGGGAACGGAGACAGCTTAAAAAATCGATTGGTGTAATGAAATTATTTAGAAATGCTTAAATACACACAAGCTACGATTTAAAGGCATTCTACTAATGTAAGTACTTCTGTGTATAAATCTTCCAATTCGATAAATAATCATCGACTTCCTTTTAGTACAATTTGAAATTTTTGTTATATGTGATTCGGATTAGCCCTCTGTCAGTATACCCTCGATAAAATACATTTATAAGATAATTATAATTTCATATTTTATTATGATAATAATCAAGGTGACCAACATTTTAACACTGGAAAGGAGAACCCAAATAAATTGAAGAAAAACATATCGTAAATAAAAGAAACACTTTATTCATTGCAATAATATACTATAATATTAAAAATGCGTAATTATGCTTTCATCTCAATAAATTATTATTTAAATGAGTACTTTTCTACTGAATGAATATTTTTTTGCCAATGTATCATTTTCCAATATATTGTAAATATATGAAAAAGAATTATCTCTCATATTGAATTTCACAGTACTGCAGCTAGTGTATCAACATTCAATCTAGATTTATCACTTGCTCAAAAATGATTAACAATTAATAAAAACTCTTTCAACAGGCGCATTAGTTCCAGGGCAGCACAAATTGAACAAGATTAAATAAATTTTCACACGGAATAAGCTCATTTTTGAAATGGCTGAATATTTCCACCCATTTTCCGATTGACTACGGAAAATTAGGTCTTCAAATATCGAAAAGTAGGACATTTAGTAGGACAATTTTCAAGAGAGAACAGAACTCAAAAAAGGAAGATGGTTGGTCACCTTATAATAATTCAAATATTTATGGTAAGTCCCTGTTAAATTTTATTTACTATTAAATAATATGTGTATTTGAATATGGAACACTATTATTATTTGTGCGCGGTTTTCGTGAAATGTAATAGGCGAGTAGGCAAAGCCCGCCAAATAACGGCGGAGCATTTTCACGCCAATTTCGATACCAACAAAACGGCAAAGCTTCAAAATTAATTAAAATGTTTATTAAAAAGGTGGACGTTCCAATTACGCTTGCATTGTTATGTTAATCTATTTCGGGGCAGTTTATTTTCGACATAAAATTAAAACAGCAGCCAGCCGTGATTTGTAATAGGTTTCGCGGTGAATTTTATATTTCTAGATAAAGTATTTAAAAGTAATTATTGTACTAAATTCATTAAAAAAGTGAATGAACATTCAAGGGTGTTTACAAAGTTTATTATAAGAGTTCTTACATTAGCACATGATGTGACTGAGTTAAATAATTACAATATATAAATATGTTTGTACTGATTTATCTGAAACGCACAACAGAACACTGCGCTTGCCTACGATGCGTAGTGCGCAGATAATAAGAGAAGGTCTTCGTGTCATTCTCTCAACACTCATGTTCTCATAATGCAGTTGCTTAACATCTGGGGTCGTATGTTCATATTTATCAATGACTAGACACGAACACTAATGTAATCTACTTAATTATTTGTTGCATATGCTCTATACGTCTTATCAGGTTGGTACTAAGCATAGCCAATATCGTAATACAGGAAAAAGTCAGTGGTTACATAATTTTTATTAAATGAGTAACTTTGGTTTTTCGTAAAACATATATATTTTTTATTTTACATACTTAAATTAATCAATTGAAATCAAAATCTTTGACATGCTTTCTTTTCAGTTGATAATGTTCGCGATGAGTTAAATTGGTACAGATCGTTATAAACATGTGGAAGTAGTACAAACAGGTTGTGATATAGATAAACAGATATCTTAAATTCCTTCCAATCAATCTGATTCTAAAAATAGGGCGTAGCGGGAGCTATAAGCTAACCACTAGTCATGCCCTAGCTCCATTCTGCTATCATTTATATCTTCGAAGTAAGATAGGTTAAGCAACTGAGAAACAAATAACTCGTTCAAATAGGAAAACTTCGGTTTAAATAAGCTCCATTGAGATACCAAATGCTCCACATTAGGAACGAAAATGTTTAAAAAAACTCCATTAAAATGGTTTAACATGTGCAAAATCCCATATGGTTCCCATTCCTATAACACAATTATTTATGGTTCAGAATTTTGTCTATTATGCAAATGCATTTCCAGAAACAGTAAGAAAAGCAATAAACTTATTAATGCAATTATTGGACGGATACTTAAATAAAGTTATATTGTGTTATAATCAGAAAATATAGCGAGAAATTTGCTCGGGTTCTTAGTTTGTTGGGCCCTCTGGGGTATAATAAAATGATTTTATGAATTCAAACTTGGTGAAATATTTCTTCAGCATCAAAAGTTCTGTGATGGAAAATCGAGGAGGATATTCGTGCAGAATATCTAATGAAAAATTGTCTTTATTGTATTTTCATTTTTTCAACGTTTTCCTCGCTCTAAATAAAGTTAAAACTGAGAAACAAATTATTGTTGATTTGAATGAATAAAAATTATACATTCTGAGCGCATTTCAATGATGAGTGTATCCATATGACATCAACAGCCTGAATAATTATTTCTACTCTTTTTTTTAAAATTTTCAACACTTCTAAATTTTGCCATATTTTTTGATTGCCACAGGTCGTGATTTTGTTTCTTGATTTCTGCACTAATTAATTCATAACTGGCTAGGGTTACGACACTTAAATATGTTTTTTAATGCGAATATATTATGTACAGAAAATAATATTTTATTAACATGCTTTTACACCGTTATATAATATATCACATCAAATTAATCAGTGATTGTAAAAACGCCCAATATTCATTTTGTGTAAGAAGCTATATGAAGTTCCCTATGCACCTCTTCTGCTTATTTTCTAAATATTTATTTCATTGTAGCCGACTCAAATATCAATAAACATACGGCTACTCCAGGAAATGCAGTAAGAAAAATTAAAAAATACGTTTTACAAGGAACAATGTCAAAACATATACAACAAACGGATCAATCTAAAATTACAAGGTATTCAAAGAATTCACGGGACCCTATGGAAAGCGAATTGAACTCAATTCCTTCAACCTTTTTATTAAACCTTTATTATTGTTATTATTTATCTTCCTGCACACTAGAGTGCAAACAACCAAGTCTTGAAGAATTTATCTTCAGATATTCTGAAAACAATTTGAAACACGCACAATGTTGTTACGCTGTGGAATATACCTTGTAAGAACAGTATGAAGCTGTAGAGGATGGTGATATTTACAACCCTAGGGAGTAAAAAAATACCTTTTCGCAGAAGTTTTTTACGCTCGCCTTCAATATGTAATCGAATATCAGTTTGAAACTGAAATTTTAACGTAACTCGTCAAGTTTAAAACAACATTACAACCAATCCCTGTTAATAATTTAACGCCTTTTTTCTAAACAACACCCACAATCAGTAAATCAATAACAACTGCCTTAATCCAATGATAAAAGTTAAGCAAATATGATATTTAGCTCTTTTTTTATAAATTCTTATTTTTTTATCCTTGCCGACTATTACGAGAAATAAATAATAGAATGTTTGTTTTATATACGATAGCATTCTGATTTAAAATGTATTACGCAAAAATGCTCCACTCACTTTGAATGAATATTGAAAAGTTCTTATTCTTTAATTAACAACAGTAAAATGCTGTGACAGAAATATCCACAGCGGAGGCTGAAAATAAATATATGTTTTAAACGGTGTTACTTACACATATAATAGATCGAGTTACATAGCGAACTTTTGAGAAAGAAAAATTCTAAAAATGAAGTGTTTATTTTTAATAAATGGTGTGTTCGTCGTTCAAAATATAAAATAAAACAAAACTTTATCTTTGTAGGGTTTTGCAATTATCGATTCAAATATTAATATTCAAATTTAGTGATTGAGAAACGTAATTACATAATACCAATATTATTGACTTAACAATATGGCGTATACTTGTTTAATTGACAAATGGTAATAGCGTGTGCGTTGGAAGTTTGTTTCATCGGATTTCCGTATTAATTGATTGCCCACTCGATAAATAATAATATTTAAACAACTATTTTGATATCTATCTTTATTCAAATAAAATCATTTTATGTAAATTTGGACAATGCGATTTCAATTTGGTTAAGGCTTGGCGTTTTGCAGTGCTGCCAACCAGAGGCGGAACAGTAGTTCGGTGTCTGTAAAAACATATAATTAACTAATTATAATAAAAATGCATGTGGTGAAGGAAAAAAAATGATCAAAGTTTTAAGAGCATTTAGTACATTAAATTCGCCTTTTAGTAAAAATTTTCATACAAATACAAACCAAAGATTGAACTAAATTTTATTTGGATGTCTTTATTTGGATATTTTTAATATTCGAATAATAACCTATATTTAAGATAATTGGTTGCTTTAATATCATACTAGCTACCTGCTATTGTTTCCTACGGGATCACCTGACATTAAATTAATTAAATTTTTATTACCCAGTGCACATGCCCTTAAGTAACATTATCTGTGATGTTGTCATAGCAAAGTAAATTATTTTGATGTCGTACTGTTTTCGGTACCATAGCAATACGAAATAAACAACTACGTAAATGTCAAAAATAATGAAATCGTAAAGTTTTTAAGCATTTTTGCAGTTATAATATTTTTACTCGGTTCAAAAGATGGAGCTAAAAAAAAGAATCATTTAAAAATAAAAACATTTGAAAAAGGCAATGCCCCACAGAGAAAATAAGAAAAAACCTGAGTGACGTTACATATACCATGGAATTACCCTTTACGGTTTCATACATATGATTAGCTTACATTTACTTGCAAACACTTTTCTTGTCAAATATTTTCATCTCATTGATTAACAAAATAGTGTACACACATTTTTAAGTGTATCAAAGAAAATATTCTTTTTTACGGTCTTATTAGAAGACAGATAAATAAAAGAAGCATTCTTACATAGAAAATTATTACCCAGCATTTATAAAAGCGTGAAATTATTGTTCATTAAAAATTAATTACATTTATTGTTCACGAATTCTTAGTGCTTCATATTTTTAATGAATGAGTGGCTTTATAAATAAATACTTACCGTTTCTTTTAACAATTATGTCCTTTTAAGGTGTTAACTGTCAATTCTTGGTGGAAAGACATTATATTTTAAAAAAGAACACACAATTCATTTGTACTACTTCCACATATATATAATGATCAGGACCGGTTTCGCTCATCACGATCATTATCAACTGAGTTGTACAAAACTGTACTGAGTACAAAAAAAAAATTATGTCCTCTTGACAAAGAGGACAATTATTAATAAAAATTATACATTCTCTTTTTTTGTGCTATTCCCAAAATATTATAGAATGTCCTTCTGGCTTTGTTCATCGCGAACATGTTCAACTCATGAAAAATATACTCCATCAGGATTATTTCTATTATTTATCATCAAAAGAAAGTGAAGTTGTGCAACTTAGAAGTCTTCAGCATCACATTTCAAATGCGTCTACTCTTTTTTTGTCTTTCGCTTTTAAGAGTACATGTCTCCACGCCGTGGCAGCACAACAAAAAATAACAATAAATTAATTTAAAAATAAAATACATTCTTTACCGTTTACGAGCCGTCATCGATATTTTGATGTGATGATTATGTATCATGTCTGTTTGGGAAGTATTTTGTTTTTGGCCATTGGTAATCTAGTAGTCATGTGTTGAAACGGACATTTTAAACATAATATTTTTCTTTTGCAAATTTGATGGATTATTATTTTTCGAAAGCAGGCTCAGACAGACATATTAAAGAAACTATATTATCGTCGTTTCCATTGCAAAATTGTATATCTGCATATGCGTTTTCGACTTTTTGTATTATTAAAACTTTAAAAATCGCCCTTCAGTGAATGCAAAATAATACAACTCACAAATTTGAATTATTGAGAATTGGTACATTTCCATGCATTTTGTCACTAACTACCCGGTTTTCGCTTTTCGGCATCTTCAGGCATTCGAGCACACAAATGAACTCAAATTAACTCGAATGCCTGAAGATGCCGAAAGGCGAAACCTGGGTATATACCAAAATACATGGAAATGTACAAAATCTCAACAATTCAAATTTGATATTGAAATTCCATCAGCACCCTCAGTCGATATCTTAAATTACAACTGACAAAAATTAAGGTTAATTATATATATTCAATGTTAACTACGTCTCATTGAAAGCGAGTTACATGACGCTCTAGATTTACGATTGACACGAATTCTGCATACATTGCGATAATGGTGAATGCTCTGAAAAGGCAAGTCACGATGACTTAAGTAGGACACAGACAGTAAACGACAGTATTCATGAACTAAGAAGGAATTTTGCCACCACTCAACGAACTCTAAACATCTCCTCTGAACTACATAATCGTCTAATCATCATCATCATCATCCACACCTACTACTTAAATGCGTCACGTATTCGGCGTTTGAAATTATATTCCTGAATATCTCCCCATTCCACAATATTATCTTTATCAGATTAGAAACGATGACAATCACCCAAGCGGACAACATTCAATTCATCAGTGAATAACAAGAGCATAGTGATTTCACATTTAAGGTGTCAGCTGTCAATTCTTGGTGGAAAGGCATTTTATTTTAAGCAAGCGAGCATTATCAACGGATGCTGATAATGCTTGCGAAGAGCGACAATGCACAGCTGATGACACTCGAATTGTAAAAATGTGAAACGTTACAATACCAATTGTGTTTTCTTTTTAAAACATAGAAATGTGTCATTCTCTCAGCTAATAATGCTGATTATTGTTTTTTTTCTAAAACATAGTGACGTCTCTTCTCTTCTAGTTGTCTTTTCTTATCGAGTTTATGGCGAGTCATCAATATAGACGATGCAAATTCCACATAATATTTTTAAAGGTTAACAGCCATTGCAAAGCGGTCATCAAATTCAAGCGATGGCCGATGCTGAATCTGTGGAAACTAAAATTAATAAAGACGACCCCAATTCTGCGTACGTAATTATAAAGCTGAACACCCGGGAAAACCAGTTATCAATTCAAGTGATGACCGACTCTGAAAACAATACAGCCCGACAACGGATAGACAGTTTAAACGGACAACTAGAGAAAAGAACCTAGATTCTGTCGTCACGCTCCAAACTCTGGAATCACATAATCGTCACTTTAACGACCATCATATACCTAGAGTTAGATCTGTTTAATTATACAATATTTGTAATTGAATTCCTAAAAGTTTATCTCATGTCAAATTTGGATTATTGAGATTTTGTACACTTCCATGTATTTTGTCACTAACGACCCGGGTTTCGCCTTTCGGCATCTTCAGGCATTCGAGCACACGAATGGACTTGAACTGAGAGACAGTAAACAGTGTCTAACGCTTATATAAACAACACGATATTTTAACACTAATTTACTGTAGAGTTCAGTCAATCTTGCTGTACTGGCAATATTGATATAATTTAAGACATCGACTGAGGGTGCTTGATGGAATTTCAATATTAAATTTGGATTATTGAGATTTTGTACACTTCCATGTATTTTGTCACTAACGAGTTTCGCCTTTCGGCATCTTCAGGCATTCGAGCACACGAATGAACTCGAACTGAGAGACAGTAAACAGTGTCTAACGCTTATATAAACAACACGATATTTTAACACTAATTTACTGTAGAGTTCAGTCAATCTTGCTGTACTGGCAATATTGATATAATTTAAGACATCGACTGAGGGTGCTTGATGGAATTTCAAGTCCGAGATGGAGTCCATTCGTGTGCTTGAATGCCTGAAGATGCCGAAAGGCGAAACCCGGGTCGCTAGTGACAAAATACATGGAAGTGTACAAAATCTCAATAATCCAAATTTAATATTGAAATTCCATCAAGCACCCTCAGTCGATGTCTTAAATTATATCAATATTGCCAGTACAGCAAGATTGACTGAACTCTACAGTAAATTAGTGTTAAAATATCGTGTTGTTTATATAAGCGTTAGACACTGTTTACTGTCTCTCAGTTCGAGTCCAATCGTGTGCTCGAATGCCTGAAGATGCCGAAAGGCGAAACCCGGGTCGCTAGTGACAAAATACATGGAAGTGTACAAAATCTCAATAATCCAAATTTAATATTGAAATTCCATCAAGCACCCTCAGTCGATGTCTTAAATTATCTCATGTCATTTAAAGATATCTTCCGCATTGGCTGCCATTGTAAGACACACTGTCTGCCTCTTTATTTCACAGTTTAATGTTGTCTCTTTGGCTGATACCCAAAAACCTTCTTATCATAGATGTTATCACGCCTTATAATGATTACTCTTTGTCTTATTTCACATTTTAATATGCATAATACTTTCTTTTGCTAAATTTTGTGAGTGCAATGAAATCTCAAATGTTCTTACAGTATGAACATCTACAGCAGTTTTGTGAAAAATAATCCACAGTGCGAGCACCCGTGGGGACGTTTTAAAAATGATAAGTAGCCAGGGCGGGGTAGTGTTGGGCAGGGAGGGAGCGGGGTAATTTAAGACCCCGCGACGGAAGTGCATACAAATTCAAGAGACGTTCGCAATTTATTATCTCTGTCGAGTTTACAGCTGAGAATTGAAATAAGACTCGCGGGTTACAAGTCGGGTTAACGAAATTTAACCTCCACAGCACGCGGGTGTTTTTCACTTGTGATTTTTGTTTTCATTTCGATTATACATGAAGATTTGTCAGGATAATTTAACTACTCATTACATCATCATTCTGTCAAACAAACAGAGTGCGTTTAAGATTATTTAAAACCACGTCCGTTCTCTATGTGGAGCATACGGCCTCCTAATGGAAGTATCACTAGAGAACTTTTATATATGAGAACTGCTTGTTACTAAGTTGTCGAATTTTTTTTTAAAAAAGAGTAGGAGCAAAGGGATAGGGCTAAAATATGGCAAAAACATGACTGGTGGTTAGCTAATCTCTCTTGCTACTCTTCAGTTTTATGATTGGGTGGGTCGGGAAGAAATTTGAGACATCACAGACATCCATGTCTTCGAATAAAAATCCATGTACAACGTTTACCTCGATATTTTTTATGTAGATACATAATTTTTTATAATACCTACATAATTAATACAATATGTACTGTGATCACAGTCTTTCTCATACCTTCTAACAACTTTAGAATGAACAGAAAATTTTGACAACAATATATTTTATTATTTTTTTACATTATTTTATAAAAAAAATCAATTGAAAATATTATATACATTTAAAATAAATTAAATTATCTAAATAAATAAATAAAAAACATTCCCATGCCCAAAAAAATATATTCATTCCAATTGAAGCAATAATGCAGAAATTTAATTATATGTGTGTAAATACACATACATAAAAAATGAAATTACGCTTAGTGACCAACCCTAGGATTGAAATATTGTAAATCACGGAATAGATGCCTGAGTTTTTCTAAGTTGGTGAGCATTTTCAACTGATCAACACATTGCTATTTTTTCATTATTTCTAATTTTAAAATTTGAATCAAAATGATAGGTAATACATCTAAAAATAATTTATTACATTGCTTCCATTTTTTGAATAGATTCAGTATTCCAACGTAAAAAATCTCCATTCAAAAAAGAAAAAAACGAGCGTTTCTACGAACGATATAATATATATGCAGACGACAAAATTACACAGAGTTAATAAGAAAATCAAACAAATTGCGAAGATCACACTGAACAAAGTGGTGGTAGTTAATTTAAATTGTCGTACTTAGTACTGGAAGAGATTTTTTCTAAAAAGACTCTCACTCTAACTACCCACTTCCTCTTCTTCTTTCTACTTTTTGTTTTATTTCCAGACCATGCCGAGGATGGTGTTTTTAAATTTTCGCCTCTGGCACTCTGTAATAACAATGATTAGTTGGATAATTACTAATTCCTGTCTGGTTTATTTAATCTGTGTAGAAGTGACTATATTAACTGCAAAACGTCATACAGTGGATCTCCGATGTACCGTCTTTGCATTCATCGTTTTCCCGTATGTGTCGTTTATTTTTTACATTCCCGGCCAAAAACCTATAGTAAAAATGTTTATTTATTTATTTATTTGTAAATTGAAAATTAAAATACACGACAGTGAAATTTTGAAGAGTTCCACATTTGTCATCTGAACATCCTTGAAAAAAAAATATGCGTTGCCATACATTTATACAGTACAATAATAATAAAACAAAAAAAAATAAAAATGTAGAAAAGAGAACAAGAAATATTATTATGATACAAATTCATCCAAGAAATTAAAAAAAAAAACAATAGCCAGAATTCGTTGCTGAAAATGTCTATCCTCTAGGCAATGCATCGATAAGCCAAACTGCAGCCGAGTCGGTCTCTGTGGTCTAGTGGTAAGAGTTCACTCTATCGATCAGGTAAGGGTAAAGCCAAAATACGGCTAATGGTTAGCTGATCGCTCTCGCTATCCCTTGTTTTTATGAATGGATAATTGGGAGGGAGTTTTAATATCACAGACATCCATGTCTTCGAAAAGAAGTCCGTACTGAAATTAAAGCCTTTGAGCACCACAGCTGGAGCCAACGACGATATTTTTACTTTCATTGCAATATATTTTTTACAATAAATTCATTGCCGGGTCCATGGTGCAGTAGTCAACGGTTACGGGTCTCACGGCCTCGAATCTCAGTACTTACAGATTCATGAATTGATTTTTCAATCAATTTATGGATTTCTATTCACAGGCAAGTATGTGACGTCTATCAATCCTCCCCACCCATTCGATAGTAAAATAACGGAGCGATTAGCCAACAATTAGTCCTGTCCTTTTAGACTTATCCTTCTATCTTTACTCTATTCGAAAAAAAGGTTGAGAAATTGAGTAACAAGCATTGCACTGATTACTAAATGAAACGCGTTTCGCTTCGTGTTATATTTAGTAACACAGTCAATAGAATAGCTAAGTTATCAATTTAAATTTTATATTAAACATCAATTTCCATCGAAAATATTAAGTAGTTCTCGTATAAAAACATCTGTTAAGATCCTCCATAAAGAGACCATATGCTCTACATTAGAAGAGAACATAGATCAAAAAAATATTCAGACTGTATTAACTGAACCCGTGTCAAATTAAGTAACACAAGAAGTGGAATTAAAAAAGTATTTTTTTTTTAATTTTGGTTAAAAATAGCTAAAATTATTTTTCACTTTTACCTATTTCCGCAAAATTATAATAATCCCGTAATGGTATTAGGTGTAAGGCACAGACCGCGGCCTGGCTCGCCGACGGCCATAATAGATCTGAAGTTAATTGCAGGGCGGCCGCATTACCTCCCCAGTACACACAGTCACCGCGCCGCCCAAGCCCACTTAGTCCCGTCTAATGGAAAATAAGAGAATAATCATGCCCGCCCTCCGGGGACTTCAATATTTAAAAGTTAATGTGTCTGGAATTAACCGCGATCCACTGGAGTAAGTCGGAGTAACACGTTACCATGACTACGGTATTACTTCTAGGCGAGAAAGCCATCCGTTATTTTGTGTGTGTATATATTTTGTAAATGAAAACTAACAATAACTAGGCTTGCACGTATTGTGTGAGTAACTATTTAAATTTTTCGTCAGTAAGAAATAATAAATGGTCAGTAATTAGTTAGCTCCGTGGCGCAGTTGGTAACATCGTTGGAAATGTCTCGGGTTCAATTCCCGGTGCGGACAGTTTCATAAATTGATCTTCCAATTGATTTATGGATTTCTGTTCGTAGTATGAGTGTTTGTGATACCTAAAACTCCCATCCGATCCTCAAAAACGGGGCGTAGCGAGAGCGATTAGTTAACCAGTAGTCCTGTCCTAATCCTATCCCTCTATTCTTACTCTCTTCAAAAAATTCTGTCGAGGTACCTTCATTAGGAAGCCATATGCTACACGTGGGAGAGGATATGGAAAAAAAATAGTCGAAATGGTTACTAACTAATTTGATAAATGGCTAGTATACACGTGGTCAATTAATAATATTAATCGTCAGTAATTTATATAAAATGGTCAGTTATTTAATTAAACGTTCATATATTTATCGAAAACGGTAATTTTTTTAATTAAACCCAACCCAATATGACCATTTAGCAATTATTCACTGACCAAACATTATTAACTGACCATTTATTATTTCTTACTGACCATTTATGGAATTAGTTACTGACCAAATAAAACAGACAAAAACATCAATGAATTAACGATTCATAATATGATTATGTTATATGTGATTTTTGATAGCAGATCTTCCAGCTTGGGAGCGTTTGGGACAAACAGCTGTACACTACATCATTTGTTCAACGATTGTTTTCTACCTGTGCTGCTTTACGGTACCGAATCATGACACACTGACAAAAACTCAGAAATACCATATACTGAGTTTTACTGGGGGTGAGGTGGTTTGACTTCATGACTGGCTGGGTCACGTACTGCGAATGCCTCCGGAAAACCGCAATCCTGCTTGTCTCTTCTTCTGACAGTTAGAATTTCGGCGTCCTGAATGACTGCCTGGTACTATTCACAGGATATATTCGGCAGATCTGAGGGACTCTAGCATTACATGGGAAGAATTGGTTGATAATTGACGAGTGACAGGGAATCGTAATAGAGGCGCCATATAGGTCAAATCATTATCTAAATACTTTTATTTGATAATATTTTAAAACAGAAATGGCTTCAAAAATTACAGGCAATCGTTTTCAATTCATATTTGAATAATGCTTAAATTATTAAAAAAAAAAAACAATATAATCGAATACATGAAACAGCAAACATTGAAAAGATATTCATAAAAGCTAAAGGGTAAATTGATCTTGGAAATAAAGATTTTTCAGAAAATTCTAGAAAAAAATACTGTTGAATAACTCTAGCGAGAAAAATGCGAGAAAACTCTTTTTTCTCGGCGCAAAAACAGCGGAGCGGTAAAAGCATTTAGGTCATACTTTATTTCCGGTGAAAAAAATCTATGGTAATTGTCAAGGAGGCAAAGGCTGTGTTTTTCTTCCCCGGTGGGCAGATGTCGCTAACCCGACCGGAAACAGCCCGGCGAGAGTGGAAAAAGTAGCGGAGGCCGGTGCGCCGACCTCTCGGGGAGGGAAATCCTCTTGGAATAGACTACGGAAGACGCTTTTCCAGGGTCAGACCAACAAAAATATCTCTCAATGCACAACTTTTAGGTCTACGACATTTTTAAAGCACCATATATTTTTTACCTCACAATATAAACTTTTTGAGATATTAAATTAAATTGAGAATACAACAATGGGGACTTTGTTTTTCAGCACAGCATTTTTCAAATAAACCCAAATGGAGTCCTTCAATGTATATTTGAGAGTTCTGCAAAGATATTCGAAATGTAAATAAATAAATAACTTGCAACTTAAAAACCTGAAAATATTTGAGATAACTTTATATCTACAGTATTATATTAACAAAGGAATAGACAAAGAGATTTGCTTTAATGCAACTCAGACCACTTTTGAAAATGTCTTTAACTATACAACGAATTTATGAAACCACATCGTTTTAATAATAGAGTCAAACCAACCAAATATTCAGTTCTACAAGAACACCTTTAATTTAACGACTCATTTAATAACTCCATGTATGTTCCATTTCCTTGATCAACTCAAAAACACAATTTGTAGGTTAAATATTTTAATTTTTAAAACAATTTATGATGTTGGAATAAGTGAAATGATATAATATTGTATATATATTCTACAATAGTATTATATAGATTAGCTAAATTAAGTTCAAGTATATTTCTGACGATATCATGAAGTCAAAATAGCTATCAACAAACTGATAAAATTCTTGTAAAATTAAAAACTTTGTTATTTTTAATCTTTTATTAACACTTTGCTAGACAGGTTTGAAAACTTCTGTGTGAATGAAAGAGGAATAATGTAAACAAATACTTCCTGCAATTATTAAAAAAATGTTTCACGAGATACAGGTGACGGTATACAATTAACGATTTTCCCTAAATGAGAAAAAACCTACTTTACCTTCATAAATACTATTTTTACTAAAAGAAAGATTAGTCACAATACAGCCCTGTGCATTTCCCTTTGAATACACGTGTTGTTCCGTGAGATGCCTCCACTGTGATAAATGACCGCATTGTGTTATTTAAGTGCTTAACAATCCCATCTTTACATTTTTCCTGTTCCTGAACCCCACATAAAAAAATAAATCTCAAATATCCACAAATAATATGCAACATAACACTTTTATATTTTTGTTCTTATCGATCCCTCAGTTCCAAAGTGTAATAACTCAAAAGGCATAGTTCAGAGTTAATAAGGACACAAGATTATGTGCAGATCTCCTACTAAATATTGATTTTTTTAAACCATATCCGCTCTCCACTCAGAGCATATGGTCACCACACGTTGCCTCCCGATCATCAGCAAATTTCCACGGTGATGGAATCTATCCAGTTGGTAGAAGAGGGAGGCAAGATTCAGCCTCCCACATTTGCAGCACATGCCCAAGCAAGGTCCATCGTCACGTTTGAAATTCTAGGATTATTTAAAAAAGACATGTTTACTTTTATAATATTATAAATACATATTTGTTTTCTAATATTAATAATAGGAGTTTTCTGACGTTTTCACATGACTCTCGTAGTTGTAACAGTTTGGATCTAAAAACATAATAACCATAACCTGACACACCTTGGTTTTTGTTAAGTATAAGTTTTATTAGTGTCCAGAACTGAAATCACCCAGCGGCAACGACAATAATTCGCAGAATTGACCCACTCTTGTTACCAAGCCGTTCCATAGCCGCCGGGTACGCCGGGTATTTTTTTGTTTTGTAAACCACTGCATCTTCGATGGAAAATAAATAAGTTTTGAACCGGATTTGAAATGGTGTTTGTCTGAAATCACAGCCCTTCCAGGACTTTGGATAACCAGCCGTTCGCCCCTCTTTGATCCGGGGTCTTCTTAAACCATTCTAAAATATTGACAGATACCACCTGTCACACTTTAGATCTGGTAGATATCGGTAGTCTAAGCATTTCCTCATACTTAACTCAAAACTAAAAAAAAATTGACTTCTTACACTTGGAACTGAGGTATCGTTCCATCAAAAACATCCATACAACTAATAGCAGGCAAATATGTTTAAATCACTCAAAAATCACAAAAAAATATAATTCCTAACACATAAAATTGATTCTACATTTACATTTACTTAGCAACTGAATTTACTTTAAGTTATAATACAAACGACGCGACAATCGATTTTAAATTAAGTCCAATGCAAATCAAAAACAAACAATTCACATCTTCACCTCCGCCGCGACGAGGTCACAGCTCGCCCGGCTCGACAGATCGTAATCGACTGTGTACAAATACAATTCAAAAACCAGCCTGCATCGTCGGAGCTACCCCTTTCCATCAAAAATGGACTCGTCCAGCGAGCGTACCCGGCGGCTATGGAACGGCTTGGTAACAAGAGTGGGTCAATTCTGCGAATTATCAAGATCAACTCGATGAGATAAAAAATCGCAAAACCCCTTTTCTAAGATCTCAAATATTAGATTAAAAAAATAAATAATTACTACTCGGACTTAAGTCCCATTTCATCACCAATAAACAGCTTTTATCACTAACTACAGAGGCAAACGAATAATTTAATTATCACATACATTGAAATATGCATGTTAAATCATCAAAAAATAAAATGAGCCATTCTTTGACTGTTTTTCAAATATTATAAACTTTTATAGTATTTTCGCACATTTTTTTGAAACTTGAGTGTCTCAGGAGTGTATAAATATTTTGATTTATTTTTATTGTTTTATCTTCATTTGTTACGTGCATGCAGCCGCTGTTTCAGGGCTACCTTCCATAACGCAATAACTATCAATAAAAGAAACGTATTTACTTTTCAATTTTTGGCCCGAAATAGAGCTGCACCATGCCAATATTTTAACCGTGTACAAAAAATAGAGATATGAAAATGTGCCTTACTCAGTTGCTTATTTTAAGTGATATTAAGTCTCCGGTGTTCTGTATACTGAGGTGGAGTTAATAGCTGAAAAAATATTTTACGTTCAAATATTTCAAGAGATATTGTAATATTGAAAAACATAATATGTCCATTTCGCATATATTTTTCATACGATGTCTTTGCACTAAATCATCGACATATTTTCGTATTATTTTTTGCATATTCGTGTCATAGTGTATTCCGAAGTATTGGTCAATCCCGTGTCTGTTATGAATATGAATTTAATTTTGACGCGGGCTGCCAAAAAAGCGACACGGGGCCCGGCGACGTCACGTGTGCCTCACATTACGCGCCTTCGCCCCAAAACAGATTGGCTTTTGTAATCTCGATGCGAGCTTGGAGCTGGGGGGTCACCGTCAGCCAGCTGAATACGAATTGTATGCGGCGTGCTCCACCACTTCGATCCGATCCACCCGATTAATATCACCAATACTTCTTCGCTTTGTTTCGAGAAAAAGGACGCACTAGAATATATACTTGAAAATGGGTGGAGTGGTAAATGAAGATTACTTAATTTGATTAAATTGGCATACACTTGGTAGAACTTCATTACAAAAGGGTAAAAATAACATTTAGTGTGGGATAACGCTGGTCAGTGTGCCTAGCAAAATCTTGGCACAGATAGTCTTAGCGATAATAAGGACTCTAGTAATGCGTATTCTCAATGAAAATCATGCCTGTTTCTTACCTGGCTGACCATGTGCGGAGAAAATTCATACTCTCTTCAGCAAAACAACAAATTTAAGAGTCTGAGATAACTGGCGTGTTGCTTTGTGAATTATGAGAAGGTCTTTGATAGTCCGCACCGGCTTTCCCTATGGAAAATATTGAAACTGTTCCGAAACTTTACTGCCATCATCAAATACATGCACGAGGGCAGTGAATGTTGCATTAGAATTGGTGACGTAATTATAGAATATTTTGGGGTCTCAACCGGGGTTAGACAGAACTGTGTCCTAGCTCCGTTCCTCTTCATCATAATCTTCGAGGCTACGAGACCTTGAGTATGCTGACGACGCTGACGACTTTACTTATTCGTGTAAGATTATCATTTAATGATTTTGAGCAACAAAACCTATATCGAGGAAAAGTTTTGAATGTTGCAGAGCATTACGTCGTTTCAGCGTAATTTACAATAGTTATTAAAGAAAAATTCCATAAAACGATACTTATACCAAGTTATCACTTCACATAACAGAGTTACAAAATGTGATATTCTTAAATATATATGATTGTAAGCAGTGGCGGCCGGTGACAGGAATATTAGGGAGTGCAAAAAAAGATTCACATATTTATGTAAGAAATCCATCCTCCACATATTGGATTTTGAAAGTACTATTAGACATATACGAAAATATAAATCTGATATTGGCGATATCAACTGCACACCAGGGTTTCCCAAACCTTCCTGCGGATTAATTTCGACGGACCACCTTTCTTCTTTTTTTTTGGTAGGTAACATCAATATGAATTTGAGTACGTCTAAATTTGTTGCAGCCCTAGCAGCATATACAACCATTCCAGGTTGTCGCAGATGATAGTTTGGGAAACCTTGTCTGTCTTTAGCCGTGGTATTTCTCAAAATGAATTGATCCTTTTAAATTTTAGAAGTAACACTCACTTTCGACGGAAGTCATCGATATTGTATAAATTATTTGTAATGGCTTAACGATTTAGCTAATTACTACATTTTTTTTATTCGTGAAGAGTTGAAGTATAGACAGGGCTCCAACGACATCGTAAAAATCTTCTCTGCTGTATAAACCAGTTAGTTCAATTTAAGTTTAAATTCCTCCATGAAATCGTATGTTAAGGTTACCATATTAATGTCTGCAATTGGAATAATTCAGTATTAAGCCGGAAATTGTTCGCATAAGTATTTTTTGGGGAAAGTAATTTGTAGAATTCAATATTGAAGAATATAAAAATATTAGAGGAAGGTGTATTACGAAACTGAACCAGATACACAGTTGAATATTATGGAATAGGTAAGGCCAGCCAGGTAAAAAACTCGAAACTATCCTATTTTAAATATTCAATTATATCTACTCGGTATTATACACGATCATAGTTATAATTTTATAAATTGTATTCATCACTCCAAAAGTTATAATTGTAGGTAAATATTATTCTTATTGAAGAGCGTGTAGTTAAAGAATCATATCGAAATTAGATACTAAGCTTGTTCCACTGCTCTTTACATTCTTACAAATGACTGTTACAGGTTTGTAAACTCAAACGTCAAATCGCTTTCGGGCACGTTCGTGAATTTCCGCCAGGGGGATCAGCGCTCAAAAACAGTCCATATAAAATGCAACTGAAGCGTACTACTAGTGCAACGTCACAAATGTGTCAACATACATAGAACATTTCTGACGTCTAAGGAGTGCAAAGAATGTATGCTCCTACCGCGTCATCGACCGACTTACCGCGTCATCGACCGACTTTCATGCACGACGCAGAATACGTTTGCTAGTCGTGTTTATTGATCATCGTTTCCTGCAATATTTTCCTATGGGAAACACGAGGAAGATTTAAAATTAGTGAATTGGTATAATTATTATATTTGAATATCGTTTATTAATGGAATATTTTGATGGGACTTATTGGAGTGCATTGCACCCTTTGCTCCTTTACAAGAGCCGTCCCTGATTGTAAGAGAACAATGCAAGTTTGAAAATTATCAATTGTGGTATTTGGAAAACACAATATGACAAACGAAGAATAAAGAAAAAGGATCACGAGTCTGTCACCACTCGCCGAGCGTGAAACATCTACTCTGGACTGCATTATCGACATCATCATCATTCATCTTTTTGTTTAATAGCGTCACGCATTCAACATTGGAATTATATTCCTAAACAAATAGTAACGCTATGTCTTTCTTAAAAACATCACTATTTAATTAATTCATTAATGACGTGGAAATTTGCTTTCATTTATTAAATAACTGTACGATGCATTAAATAATAGAACAATTGGATTGTAAAAAATGTATATTCTGAAGATGCTTGGTAAAGTAATGAAAGTCTTCATGCAAATACAATGTGAGGTAAATACAAACATCAAATGAATTTACTGATAAATTGATAACCAATCACAAAGCATCCACGAAATCGATCATTTACAATGGAATTAATCTGCATTACTAGCAATTAAAAGCTGACTCAAGCAGAGTGGTAGATATTCAACGATTCTCTAATCTCATACTCTCTTAAATTATATTATTACCAGGAGCGAAAGTTATGATCTTTTCAAATGAATATAAAATCATAAAATTAATTAATGAATTAAAAAGCTAGGGATTGTTCAAAATCTTTTATTTTTCATTCAAAAATAAACGTAGCTTGCATTTTTGCTTAGGCAGTGAGCATCTTCTACTGATAAAGATAAATTACAGATGAGAACTAAATCAAAATTGATAATTTTAGTTATTTCACAGTTTTTTTTACGAGAACTACTTGTTACTCAGTTGCTCAACCTATCTTTTTCGAAGTGAGTATAAAGTGAGTAAGAATATGGCTAGGATATGACTAGTGGTAAGATGATCGCTCTCGCTACGCTGGGTGAGAGGGAATTCTAGACATCGCTAGATTTAAAAATCAATTTGTGAAACTGTTCGTACCGGGATATCAACCCGAGACATCCGTAACCGACGCCAACGACGTTGACCACTGAACTGACAATTCAAAAATTCAAGAGTTTAATTATGAAACAAATAAAAAATGAATAGTGCGAAATCATAAAAGTAATAATTTCAGTGAATATGAATTCTTGTTTTTGATATCATTAAAATTTTATAACTAAAATATTATTAATTAGTTTATTACCCTAAAGTATCCAATTGTCAGTATTCATGAATGAAATATATTAAGTTTCATTGGCTATATTTAATAAAAATCGTTATGAAAAAATAGGAAATAGGAAAAGTTGCACAAAAGCAATTATTATCGATGTAAAAACAATTATAGATCATATTAAAAGTTCATATCCACTTATCGGAAATAAAAACAAAAATAAGGTAGATATTTTTTATAACACAATGATTCAAAACGACTGTTAATTTATCTGTCATTTTTTTATTGGTATTCAACTTGTATAAAGATCATAATCTTCATTTGTGTTTCACATAGTTTCTTACAATAATTGTATATTTATCATTTGAATATGCTTACAAGTTTAGCGTAATATGTCCAGTGGCTTGGAATATAATTCTGGAATATAAACAGTGTATAGTTTTTTTAATAAGCGTGTAAACGTTATAATGCTCATAACGGACTTATTTTTGCAGCAACATAAAAACAAAAAAGCCCTTTCGTCGGAAGTCCACCCTACTGCAACCACAAATAAAGTTTATACGACATTCCACCGTTTGATGACAAAGTCAAATAGTACAATAGTGTTGGTACAAGCACAAAGCCCGTTTTGTGGTACAGATTGCAAAACATACATGTAACTGTTTTAGATCCTAGAACGAGTCCCAAGTAATAGAATGGTACACATAAAAAACGTATCCGAAATTTAATATTGTGCAATTTCCAAACAACAGACTGTACAGTTAAGCTAGAATTCATTGAATTTAAAAAATATGTATTTTATCATCGTCAGCAGTATTTAAATACTAAAAACGTTATTCTGTCTTCTTCCTCTTTGACCATATTCGTTTTTTATGTGGAGCATGTGGACACTACCTTATCATCCGCCAATCGCCCGCCAATCCTCCTATGACACTACAAAGTCCCTCAGCTTCACCGAAAATATCCTGTGGATAATACTTGACGGACTCCAGAATCCTAGTGGTCACAATAAGAGGCAAGCAGGATTAAGACTCTCCGGAGGCATCCGCAGAAAGTGACTCAGCCAGTTCCATTGTTTCTCCATGACCTCTGACGTAACATAGCACTGCCTGGTATGTCCCCTAATCTCTGAGCTCTGCACGACGTCAAACCACCTCTGACGCAAGCATGTATCCTCGAAGGTCAGTATACAGTTTTTACGAGTCATCATCAGGTGACATGATTCGCTACCGCGAAGCAGCACATGTATAATGTAAGTGTTGAACAAATGGACCAAATATTTTGAAAATTGAAAAATTGGAAAAAAAAATTCACTGATAAAAGTCAGATTTAATTAATAAGTTGTATCCAAAAATTTTAATTCAATAAATGAATTTTGTTTTTATCAGTTTATAATGCTCGCGATAAGCGAAACCGATCATGAACATGATAAATATGTGGAAGTGATATTGAAATGAAATTGTGTTCTCACTTTTAAAGTGTAAACTGTCAATTCTTGGTGGAAAGACATTATATTTAAAAAAAAATAAAACACAATTCATTTGTCCTCTTACAAATCAATAAATACTAATCTGAAATCACAAATATAGCTACATTAAAAGTCCATTAGCTGAGCAAAAAATGTTATGGCATTACTGATGCATTAAGCAATAGTGTATTGGGAAAATTATAAGTAAAATTAGTGAATTGGGCAATCAAGTAATTTAAATACGAGCTGAACTGAAAACCGGAACTGAATCGATTTATTTTTTTTACCGAACCGGAACGAAAAAAATAACGGTTTGGGTCCCTGCTTTTATCGATGCAATCGATTGGTGTGAGAGCTTTCAACGGATTTTCACAGATAGAATCTCATTGACATGTAGCCTACCGTACTATAAATATTCGAAATATTACAAAGGCAACATAGTCTAATATTTCATAGTACATTTAAACTATCTACAGGAATTGCAACAAATTCAAATTTAGCAAAGGCCTCCCGCGAACACCTCCAAGCCCCTCCCAGCTCACCCTTGAATGCAGCCCCACTGTTAGTTGCGGAATTTCCGTATTTAATTTTGCACACTTCATAACATTATTATAATATTGCTTACGCCTCAGATAGTATTACGCAAGTGTTTTGTTCACTGTTAAGCTTCAATGATTAATATACATTAGAGGTACAAAGCTGCAGTCTTACATTCAACATTCCACGATATTTACTGAAGAAATTGTTACGTACGTTGAAAATTTCACGTAATAATTAATTTCTCGAACAGAAGATGAAATAATTGAAGCTTGGAAAGGCTATGACTAATGGTTTCAGACATATTTTCTCGTTTACATAAGCAAAAAGACTTATTTTCTTTAGGAAAGAGATCGAAACTCTGATACTCTTTCAACAAATTAAATATTATCATATTTTCAGTATTGTAGGAATCGTTACATTTTTTTTCAAAAAGAGCCTAGCATGTGAAATCATTGTTAAAGGAAAGGCGTGGTATTCGTGGTGATAAAATATACAAATTTCAGTTTATCAAATATGTTAACGTTTTTGCGCAGTTTTTTATACGGTTTAAAAATAATACAAGCTGAATAAATGGCTTTATCATATTTCACATCAATTTTGCTTCAGCGCATTTATAACAAAAATTTTAATCAGGCTTTTTTTGTGGTCAACATTGTTGGCTTCAGTTACGATGCCCACGGGTTCGAATTCCGGTAACAGAGATGTTCATAAATCGATTTTTTTAATTATGTTCAGATAACTCCATGCACTTCACATTGAAAGCGGACACGGCTTAAAAAATATATATTTATTTTCCTAAAAAAACTATACACTGAAAACTCACTAACGTCGGTGTTTTTGTGTCAAGGTTAAACACTTCCAGAAACAATTAATAATCATAAAACATAAATGATAATAGTATTTGTAATTAATTTATAAGTTTAATTTAAGACATCGACTGACGGTGCTTGATGGAATTTCAATATCAAATTTGAATTGTTGATTTTACATTTGTTCATTTAAATGTATTTCGTCACTAACGACCCGAGTTTCACTTTTCGTCATCTTCAGGCATTCGTCGAATTCGTGTTCGTGTTCAATTCGAGTTCGAGTTCATTTAACGAAATATATGGAAATGAACAAAATCTCAACAATTAAAATTTAATTTATAAGTATTCTTTAATGCATCTTTAGTGTAAAAGATAAATAGTAGTGCAATTATGAAGTTTATTTAAGCATATTTATTATTTAACAGAAGAAATAATGAAAATCTTAAAATCAATTGATGTAAACCAGTGGTGGCCAAACCATGGCACATGCGCCAAACGTGGCGCATTGCATCCTTACTTATTGTTTTGAAGTAGACGCCATAACTGAATCCATCTTCATATTTTCAACACCTGAATGCTCTCAGTTCAATTCATATAGCCTTCTTACTCATCGTTTCACCCAGGGAGGCACATTTTAGGGGGCGGCATTTTCGAATATAAATAGAAAATTTCGACGGTAAAAAATAAATATTTTTTTTATATATACATAATCAATGTAAGTTGTATTCCATTCGCCTTTTTTCATGGTGAATAATCACAAGATGCTGAAATATCGTTCAACGCTGAATATGGTAGAAAAATTTTCTTCAGCTTCATAATCTTGCTGAGTTATATAATTTTCTTACTACATGAAATCTTTTGAGGAAATGTTAGAAGTGTCAGTTATATCAAGATAATGATGTTGATCGGGAAATTTTCAAAATCATGTTGCTGTTTAACATACTGAAACACATGTGTGGAATGGTGGCGAAGATTGAACTTTTGCAATTATTCAAAAATATAATTTTGGAGACTCAGTCACAAATATTGGAATGCTTTTTATTTATTTTCTCGCAACTATGAAAGAAGTTTTTCGAAAATGAAATTAATAAAAAAAAAAATTTACATTCAACAATGAGCAATTTGCAATTTAAAAAAAACTGTCAATAATTTACCAACTGGCAGATAAAACAGATTTTATTAATATTGCTGACGATTTTGCTAAGAGCAAAGCGAGGAAAAATAAATTCTTTTGAATATCTTGTTCTTAATCAATTCCAAAATTTGAATTCCTTTGTATGTACAATTTATACCTATTAATGTATTGTAGATAAATAGTTTTATATTCCCATATTAACAATAAATATAAAATTTATTTAAATGTCTTATGGAATTCTTGATATATTTGAAAAACAAACAAATTCAATATTAAATATAACAATTGTAAATGACAGGATTGTAAAAATATAGTGCGTAAGAAATTATATTTATATTTAAAAAATTGCTTGCGTCGTGCTGTTATGAAAAAATAAAAAAGTAGTTTGTAACAAAATCGCCTTAACCCAATAATATTGTCAATATAAAATGAACATTTTTGGAAAAAAAGTAAAAATATTAAACATAAAATTTGTCAGGATTGTAAAAATAGAGCACATATTTTTTAAAGAATTATATTTGGCGTCATTATATATATGTCGGCGTCCGTGGCGTATTTGGTAGCGTCGCTGGCTATGCTTACGGATGTCTCGGGTTCAATTCCAGGTGCGGACAGTTTTCATAGATTGATCTTTCAATCGATTTATGGTTTTCTGTTCTGAGTCCCCATCCTCACGGGGCGTAGCGAGAGCGATTAGCTAACCACTAGTCCTGTTATAGCCCTACACTTTTCTAAAAAAGAAAGGTTGAGCAACTGAGTAACAAGCAGTTCTCGTAGAAAAATTCTGTTAAGATACCTCCATTAGGACACCATATGCTGGACATTGAGAGCGGATATGGAAAAAAAAATATATATTCTTTACAAAAAATTTCTGCCTGCGGCGCAATCTTTTCCGTCGTCATGGTTGCAAAAATTTTTGGAGAAAAGGTGGGAGGGGGCGGCAAATTCACGAACCGCCCCGAGAAGCACAAACCCTAGCTATGCCACTATCCCTATCCTAATTTTCCAACCCTAATCGTGAACGTCATAAGGTAGAAAAAGTGCTTCGTTGTATGGTCTGAACTTTTCTTGTTTGTTTGTGAAAAAAATGACACATGGTATCCTAAAGGTTGACCACCACTGGTGTAAACACTTGAGATAACTTATATAAATGACTCGCGAATCTGATAAACAAAAAATTGGGACTAAGTCATTAAATTATTGGCTTTTCGTTGAATACGCCAATCGATTTTCGGAATTAAAATTAATAAACATACACCCGATTCTCTGTTTTTACGGGGCATACGTTCTAGAAACTGTCGTTCAAAAAAAACTGTGCTAAAAAAATTTGGTACACACTTAAAAATAGAAATTAGGTACCATTACTTAAAATAACTCCAAAAGATAACTATTTCGAGCCAAAAAACAAGTATAATTTATTTTTTACTATTAAGGTAAATTTACTGTTAGTTGACCATGTTACCAGTAATTGACCTTTAACTGCCCAAAATAAGAAACGTAGCTGCGGGATTGCTCTAAATTGTAGAGTTTAGACAAGCGAAACCATCTTTTGTCAGATTGAGGAAGTTACACATCACCATATATGTCATTGGGGCCATTTGAAAACAACACCTTATGGAGTAAATATTTTATTTTGAATTTCTTAAGAGAATTGCTGAGTATATCAGTGAATGTAAGCATATGCTACTTGATTCAACCAAGATTGGTCCTCCAGGAAGCTGTGAGGCAACTCCGATGAAACGTTTTCATGAAACCCTCTGATTAGACATGGTCAACTAATGACACATTAATATGGTTGTTAAAAATCGAACACATTTTTTTTGTAACAGACTCTTTCCTAATTTTTGTCTTATCATATTAATTAAGACATTTGATTTATTATTAATACATTTGCTTTGACACCATTCGGTCTATTGCTAATCGCTAATCGTTTTGTTTATTGAATTTTTCTCTTGGCGGTCAACTACTGGTACGTTTACCTTGCTCAATATTTTAGAAACGACTCCACAATTACCAAAAAATATGAGTCCATCACGAGTTTCAGCCATATACACAGAATTATATTCTAGGATTTTTGTACAATAACTGCTGCTTCACAAAGAAAAACATAACAACAATAGCGAGGAAATGGTGACTGTATTCTATTATATATATTTTCGGCTGTAAAAGTAGTATGTAGGTCGTTTTGCACATGAATATTGCAGTAGGCTGAATGCGAACAACTTTTTGAAACGAGCAGTTTTCCTTTCAAAAAAAACTCCGTGTACAAAGTGACAAGAGAGGAAAAAAAACGAAAATATAGGAAACAAAGCGGCACAGGACTTCGTGATTACATATTTAAGCAGTATTAGATTCGGGTAATACCTTCCTTTGTAAGCCTATGTGCATGGTAATATATCATATTTTTCTTACGGCAGAACGTTCACGTACTACATTATTTTCATATATAAAGAAACCCTAGAAAACTTCAATACATCATCAATTTCTAATAGTTTTCCGTTTAGGAAAACCTTGTACTGCTACCATTTGCGATCTTATATCAAGTTTTATAAAACCATTTAGAGGAAAAAATACAAAGTTAAGTAATTAATTTGTCCACTATACAGTAAAAATAATCAGATCCTCTAGCCGAGTGATCAATGCTCTTGTACATCTTATAACAAACAAAAAATCGTATTTGGTCTTTAAAAACACAAAGGCATATTTTTTTTGATTTATGTTTTTGATAACTTCATTCATTTTTTTAAATTTGCAATGGGACAGATAACCAAACCTATTTATTGAGACCATTGTATATAAATATCGTAATAAAAGATTTAAATAAATAAAACACAGAATTTTTCTGTCAAGATATCATGGAAAAATCCATTCATTCATTTACCACGAGATGAGATTCCGTATTATAAAGGTATTTAACGATTTTGTGCCAAGTTAAACAGTGTTGGAATTGGGGCTACATCCCTTTAATAACAAACCAGTTTATTTTCAAAACAATTACAAATTATATTTAATTACTCAACTGATAATTCGAATAAAGATTTATAAAATGTTAGCCATGTATTCTTCGCTTTAAAGATACACTACGAGGAAATGAAGGTTTGTACACATACATTGTCAAGACTGTAAAAATCTTCTGAAAATTCGTTTAAATGCATAATACATTGCCAGTGCTACGAAAAATCCACCTTACTAGTGAAAAGTGAGAGAGAAAAGAGCAAAATAAAAGCGAAGAGGCGAAATAGCTTCATCGTTCAAACTGGATAACAATCAAACACCTTCCCCTGGTACCCATAGACTAACACTGCTCCCTTTGGGCTTGATGCCAGGGGAATCCTGGATCCAAACAGTATCAGAGCGATAATTTAGCATTATTATTTTTCAAGATCTTCGCCAAGAGAAAACGCTCACTACCCGACTATGATAGTGATCTTAGAAAAATAATAAAGATGTTTACATATAGTTGTTTAATAACCGATTCTGTGAAATGATAAACGCAACTGATAAAAAACTCATTCTTTATTATGATTGAGTAAATTTCTACAACCAAGCGCCATGGTCAGACGATTGAATATTAGTTGTCAAAGTAAGATATTATAAATGGCGTGAATTTGAAATAGTTATCGTATAATTTTAGAACTTAATACTTTGCTTTTTTACATAATTATAATTAAGTTCTAATGAGTAAACTCCGATTCAATAAATATACATCATCACTTTTAAGGTGTTAACTGTCAATTCTTGGTGGAAAGACATTATATTTTAAAAATAAAACACAATTAAATAATTTTTGTACATAATTTAATTAATTTTAAATAAATGGGTTAATTAATTTTAAGTAAAAACCTATTTGAAATACGTTTTTTCTTCAATTTGACATCAGGTATCATTTTTTAAAGAATAAAACACAATTTGTGTTTTATTTGAAAAACAAAAAAAAAATTAAATACTATGTCTTTCCACCAAGAATTGACAGTTAACACCTTTAAAGTAATCAGGTATCACTGTTTTTCTCAATTCAGAAATGCTTGACGCATAGGAAAGTTGATTTAATATGAAATAGTTGAAGCTCAATAAAATATTATGTTTGTTTTATATTTGACAGCACAAAATTTTGCAATCAAATATATAAATATTTTTTGTCTATATTCGACTTAAGGGCGACCAAAGTTTTGATGTTACGATGTTAAATATAAAAAAAAACACCATTTTATATTTTACATATTTATAAACCATTTTTTTCAATAGAATAATTTATTGGAGAGCAAGTTTTTTTAATAATCTTTTTTTGTAAATGAAAAAGTGATGGTAAAAATTGTGCATTCTTGATATGTTCCATAAAACATCATTGTGTTTACTTTATATGTATATATATACATATATGACTGTAAATAAGATTTTATCATATAACAGGAAAATATATGCTAATTGTCCGGTCCGTGGTGCAGTGGTCAACATCGTTCACTTCGGTTACAGATCTCACGCGTACGAATCCTAATAGGGACAGATTAATAAATTAATTGAGGATTTCTATTCCAAGGCATGGGTGTGTGTGATATCTAAAATACCCACCCATTCGTTTGATCCTAAAAACTGGACGAAAGCGAGAACGACTAGCTAACCACTAGTTTTTTCCTATTTCTATCCTTTTATCCATATTATTTTCGATTAAAAAGATTGAGCAACTGAGTAACGAGTAGTTCTCGTAAAAACTTCTGTTGAGATACCTCCATAAGAAGGCCATATGCTCCATATTGATATCAGACGCGGTTTAAAAAAAACATGCTAACTATCACCTTTAAATATAGATACCGCATATTTTAAGCATATACACGCAGTTGTTCATGAGTGATTGTTAATTCAAAGAATATATTTATAAAATCGTAATAATTGCAATTGGGTAAGAAAAGTTTTGAATTCCCGATCAACTAATATGGTTGTAAACGTATGTTAAAAAATGCTATAGAGGTGTAATAAATAAGTTATTGGCATTTAAGAAGAACAATAGAATATAAATCATTTAGTTAAATAAAGCGTCTGGCAATAAGAACAGAAATTCCGAATGATTTTCAAGTGCGGAATATTGGCAAAACTAACAAGGTTCGAAGCGGCCAGACGTGTACGGAGATTTCAAAAGATCCCATCCACTTGCCGCCACAAAACAAAACATTTCGACGGGCAATTCAGAGCAAAGAAACAGTTAACGGAATAAAGAGTTGCGATAAATCAGTCCCGGCCGCACTTCGCAGCCGCCGGGCGCTGCCTGTTTGTAGTCGTAGCGCCCACCCCTATTTTTGAGCACGTGACGTGACGCGGTGCCAAACGTGGGCAATTACTTACGACCTCTGTTTTAAACATTTTAAATCAAAATGACGGCTAAGTAAAATCTACCAAATGTTCTTATTTTGTTTTTAACTTCGTTCTATTAATCAGACTGTCAACGAGTCTCAAAGGAACAATACCAGACTTTTTAATGAAGTATCGTCAGACTAGTTATGGCGTATTGTACGTGAATATGGCGTATCTATATATCTGTCGGGTTTGTGGTGCAGCGGCCAACGTCATTCCCTTCAGTTACGGATCTCACGTGCTTGAATACCATTACGAACAGTTTCCTAAATTGATTTTTCAATCGATTTATGGATGTTTGTGAGATCTAAAATTCTCTCCCACTCATCCATTCATTAAAAATGGGGTGTAATGAGTGCTTTTAACCAATCACTAGTCCTGTTGTGTTTTTTTTTTCTATCCCTAGTATCTTCGAAAAAAGGGAGTTTCAGCAACTGAGTAATAAGCAGGTCTCGCAGAAAAACTTCTGTTTAGATACCTCCATTAGCAGGCAACAAACTACTCATTAGGAAAGGATATGGCTTAAAAAATATCGTATTGACTAACAATATGTTTATGTGTTTAATTCTAACAGTTAATATAGGCCAACATATTGGTCACCCTAATGTTTAAACGAATATATTTAATTTTAAAATTGTGAATCATTTATGATTAAAATTTGATGAAATTTGTTCTCCCGGCTTAATTACAATTAAGTAATTAGAATCATCAACTACGATATAGTATAACATATAGATATATTTATACGAATAATGCTTTTGGCAAAGGCATTTTTTTATATCACAAGTATTTTTTTAATGAGTTAACAAGTGTAATAACACAATTTTAAACATCATTTTAATTTTGTCTGTTAAAACCGTCTGGAACACGCAGCTTTACACGAATAAAACCAAATGCCATTTGTTCAACGCTTTTATTCTACCGGTGCTGCTTTACGGTAACGAATCATGGCACTTGATAAAGAAAGAAGAAAAACCGTATACCCAGTATTGAGAATAAATGCTTGCGTCGGACACTGGGCGTGAGGTGGTTTGACTTCGTGAGGAACTCGGAGATAAGAGAACGTTCCAGGCAACGCCCAGTTACAACAGCGGTCATGGAGAGACGTTGGAACTGGATGCCTCTGGAGAGTCTCAATCCTGCTTGCCTCTTCTTTCGACCGGTGGGATTCCAGCATTCTGGAATACCATCGGGTACTGTCTACAGGATTTACTCTCCGGAGTTGAGGGACTCTGATATGTCTTGGGAGGAAGCAAAGCGATTGACGGGTGACAGTGAATCTCGAAGGCGTCGCCTTGTGGACATATGCTCTACATATGGAACGAATATGGTCAAAGAAGAAGAAAAATTTTCAATAATGAAGAATACAAAAAGTCGAATGAAAAGCAAATTTTAAAAACTAATTTTATTTCGCCCTCGTTTTTATAATGTTTAAAATAAAAAATGTTTTAACTATTATTTTGTGTATTCATTTTTTAAACGTGGCCCAAAAAAAATCAATGTTGCCCAATATGACAAAAAAGTAATAGATGCTGCAATGCGCATTTGACAGAATCGATGAAAAACTCTTTCAAGGGTTGGCAAACTTACAAATTCTTTCCCAAAATAAAGTGGAGAAAGGAGATAGCCAAAGTTTGGACTTCTAATTTCTTGAACAACCAATTCATAACAGACCGTGGTCACTTCGATGTCAAGCTCTTTCAACTTAGCCGGTTAGTAGATAGTGCAATGTTTAAATGCGGCAACATTATTCAAGATGCTGATTAGATCCTTTGGGAATGTCAAGACATGGACAACGAACGGGAGAAATTGCTCAAAATGATACAACTATCACTCTGATATGTCGACCCTGTCGGCCATGCTGACTTGATTCCATCTTTGACAAATTACAAGGCCTCGAAAGAGTTCACAACATCATATAGAAAGCAAATGAAACACAACTCTTGAAACCTCATTCATAAACTCTGTCTTTGTTGTTATTAATTGTTCAACTTATCTTGCTCACTAGAGTGCATGAAAGGGCCTCAACTCACGGTAGCGACCAAGTGAAGGACGCCACAGCCCTATCCTTACCGATGGCTCTAAGAACAGCGGAGTGCAGGAGCGAATGACGAAGGATCATCGAAGGATATGGAGTTGTTGCGGTAGGAGGAGGTTACGATTCATGACCCTCACACATGAGGAATATGACTTAGAAGAAGAATGCAGTCAAGTCTTGAGAAATTTTTCCTTGGACATTTCTGCCAAAAACTTTCAAACACGCGTAATCTTATTACGCTGTGGAATACATCCTAAAAGAATATATGTGAATCCGTAGCTGGTGGTGATTTGTACAATATTGAGGAAGTTTTTAAAAAATACTTATCGACGGTGTTTTGGCCAATTAACATAACTCTCAAAATTGAAATTGTTCGGGAGAAGGTAAAAACTGTTTTCATCGAAAACATTATACCTATGGTGAGTTGCGTTATGAATCTTTGAAATGCACTCCTGTAAATTCTCATGCTTGCAGATGCGGAATTATAAGTAGAGATTGTCGATATAGTAGTGACTTACGTCAAGTGGACGGGTCAGAATTTTTGATCCTAAAACTAATTTAAAATGATATTTCCCTTCCAAAAATTGGTAAATTTATTTTTACAATTTACATCATTTGGATGAGACCTGCTCTGTCATCTTTAAAATTAAATACAATCATTATCTCAATTTAGTATTTTTTGAGGGTTGAATCAATTGGCCAAACACCATCGATATATAGTATATAACCAAAATGTTACCCATTTACTATTCACAAGTTTCACAGTATACATAATGTATCGTTAAATGTTTTTTAACGCTACGATTTTTTCAAAAGAGTGTACTGATGGTAGTAATTTTTATGGAATCACAATTTCTTTGTTTCTAGACTTGCTAAATGTGTAAGGTTTGATTTCGTAAATAAATTCAGAGTGAGTGATACGGCTTTTGTTTCGAAGTAATTCTAGAACCTTTTTTATTCCACGATTCATTGCCATGATTGGATTTTCGATTAGGTACCTACCTACAGCCTGATGAATTGATTCCTATTCAGAAAATTAAATCCGCCAAATTACAACCAATGAAAAGTACATTTGATTCGTTTGCATTGGACTTCAACCAATCGTTTAGATCGATAAAAAAATTAGGCGTTTGGTTATTTTAATATTTTACTAAACGCCGATTTAACAATTTTTTTAAATATAGTAATATAAAATTTGGATTATAGAGATTTTGTACACTTCCATGTATTTTGACACGCGAATGGACTCGAACTGAATATTGCTAGTACAGCAAGATTTACTGAACTCTACAGTAAATTAGTGTTATATAAACGTTAGACACTGTTTACTGTCTGTCAATTCGAGTCCATTCGTGTGCTCGAATGTCTGAAGTCGAACGGCGAAACCCGGGTTGTTAGTGACAAAATACATGGAAGTATACAAAATCTCAATAATCCAAATTTGATATTGAAATTCCATCAAGCACCCTCAGTCGATGTCTTAAATTATAGTAATGTAAACTAAGTAAAGCAATTATTATTAATTGCTATACCTAAAAAAAATTTTTTTTTTTTAGTTCTAAAGAGATCATAATACGATTTTCTTTAATGAAACGTTCTATATTTTTTTTCATATGTTACATATCACAATAGAAATTTTACTTGAACTGCTTATTACTCAGTCGCTCAACCCCTCAAATACAGGGAGTAGGTTTAGGGCAGAACTAGTGATTAGCTGACTGCTACTGCTTAACCGATTTTTTAGATTGGATGGATGAAAGTTTATTTAGATAGACATAACAGATATCCATACTTTCGAGCAGAGCTTTAGAAGACTGCCTTCGCTGAATTGATGTCACAAGACTTCTCTTATTAATAATACTGCAAAAATCACCTATTAGTGCATGCAAAATAACAAAAAATATGGTTAAGTTTATACTGATGGCCTAACGTTATATCTGATATTTTGACGAAAATGACCTTGTAAGTAATACAAAGTATTTAAACTTTTTAATGATTTACATGTAAATACCTTAACATACTATCTATTTAATACTTACAAGAAAAAAGTCTAATATACTTTTTAACGTAAATATTTAGTTTCTTTTTGCCTCCTGCAAAATTTGTAAAACATCGCTTACGAATTTATAACATTAAGCCATCGATATATTTAATATTAATTACGTGTTTTTTATTTTAATTCAACACAGTTATTTTTTAACTGTTTTTATGCCGCCTGAAAAGTTGAAATTTTGCAGATTTTGGAATTGAATCGACGATAAATTATTTGAAAAGTCGATTCATGATATTTTCCGTCCTGGTCCTGGCTCGAACTCGTGGGCACGGCAACCAAATAAAATGAACGCCCAAGAGCGTTGAACACTCGGCTACATGATCGGACGACAAAAAAATACTAGATGATATTATTTTAAGAGTTATAAAATTGAAATAAAATCGATTTTTGTGCAGTCAAAATAAGTATGTATGCACATGTAAAATTTTTCGTTCATGAATCCTGTGAGCTGTGGCGTGGGGATTCGGGGAATAAAACGCTGGTAGTTTGTATATGTGAGCGCCCTCCGCTAGAGGCACTGACAGCACAAATAGCTACTCTTTTGTCTACTGTGATTGGAATATCCGGTAGAATATTAAAATCTATGATAACTGTTCTCGACGTTTAATCAAGTTCAAATGGTCACAATACAAAACGTTCACATTTTTTACTTTTTCAGTATCAAAGCTGCATATAGTTACAAGCCATGCTGTAAGGCCCGTCAGTGCGTATTTTTGCAGGCGTGTTTATTCATGAAATTGACATGAGGCAATATGTATCTGTTATTATTTCAGATATTTTTTGGTTAATTATGATGAATTCAATATATGCATATTGTAATAGTATGAAATAATGGGTGGTAAATATAATAATATGTTGAATTTTAATGCGAATAAAGATGTATCCTTACTTTAAAAAAGTACAATTGTCAAGCCCAGTCTTAATCAATGTTTATAATTATTCAACTATTCAAACTGTTTTTTTAAATTTGGATTATTGAGATTTTGTACACTTCCATGTATTTTGTCACTAACTGTGTTTTTTGCGATAAATTATGATTCCAATAAATCTACACATCGCATTTCTTGCCATTCACTAGTTATAGTGTTTACCTCGGTTTAACGTTTGACTCTTCTTTCACATTTCATTCACATATTAATTCCATAACTATGCGTGCTAGCAAACTTCTTTTATTTGTATTAAGGCAAAGTAAACCATTCGGAAACCCATCAGTGTTTCGCACTCTATACATGTCCTTGGTTCTCAGTACGCTTGAATATGGATCTATCATCTGGAATCAATGTGAACATTCCTACATGTTGAAATTGGAGCAAGATCATAAGTAATTTCTACAATATTTTTATTTCAAAAAATTTAAACATTGTCCCTTTAATAATTCCTTATAAGAGTACTACCCAACCAAATTTATGTTAGGAATTCTATCGCTTCACTCTCTTGAATCACGAAGATCGTTTTCGATTTTAAAGCATTTTTCTCTTTTTCTTCGGGGTCTAGTTTATAATCCTGAAATTCTCAATAGTCATAACATAAGTTCAAATTCCGATATGGACAGTTTCAAAAATTGATTTTTCAGTCGGTTTATGGATTTCTGCTCATAGATATAGATGTTTGTGATGTCTGAAATTCCCTCCCACCCATCCAATCCTAAAAACAGGACGTAATGACAGCAATTCGCCAACCACTATTCCTGTCCTAGCCCTACTCTCCTTGAAAAAGAGAGGTTGAGCTACTGAGTAATAAGCAGTTAACAAGCAAACTTCTGTTGAGATACCTCCAATAGGAGGCCATATGCTCCACGTTGGGAGTGGATATGGTAAAAAAACATAGTTTTCAGTTCGACTAGAATTTTATCAGTTTGTTTATAGCTATTTAGGCTTCACGCTATCGTCAGAACTATGTTTAAACTTAATTTAGCTTAGTCATATACACTGTTTTAGAAAAGATAGACAATATTAAATCATCTCACTTATTCCAATATCATAACTTATATTTAGAATTAAAATATGAAATTCGATAATTGTGTTTTTGAGTTGTTCTAGGAAAATGAACTTACTTGATTTTATTAATTAACTGTTTAAGCGCATTACTTATTTGTGTTATTTTTTATTGATTGAATTGGAATTGACTTATAGAACTCCTTAAAATAGCAAAGTGTTTAGTTTCACTGAAATTATAAAATGTGGTCTATAATCAAGAAATAACAGTGACTCTTTATTCTAAATCATTAACATTGATCTTCATAAAAACCACACTAAATAGTCTTGCAATGTTTCTACAAATAAAATGCTTTATAAATAACAACAAAAAAATATCCGTCCTGCTTAGACAGTGATATAATGTGTCGTACTAACGTCACGATTCGGATCGCGGATCATGTCCCTGAATTTCCACAATGACACATTTGAGTACATTCTTATCTATTATGTACGCTTGTCTAAGCTTGTTGTGTATTATGACTATTTTTTTATTTTTTTATAAAACTAAAATAATTTACACGCACTATAACAGGGGTAGTGAACCTAAGGCACTCATGCCAAAATTGGCTCGTTGAACAATTTAGCTGGCACGTAACAATTAACAGATAACTCATGGATAAGATATGAAGACTTTATTTTGTACTTAATTTTTTTCCAGCCAGCGACTGCAATATTATCAATTTTCTCTTCCACGTTGTCACTATTTTCCGAAATGAATTTTATAAAATGTAGTACAAGAAGTAATTTACCCGAATAATCAAGTTGGGGGTGCATTTTACGAAAAGTGACGACATATGAACCGAATATCAAGTATTTTGCATTGAATGTACAGCAATATATAATTAATATTAATAACTTTAAGTGTATCTTTTAAACATTTTTAATAAAATTTTGAAAAACTCTTTTTTTTTAATTTTTCCTCTATAAAAAATTGCTTGGAAGGGTTAATGACCCCATTTTTTCTTATCGGACCATGCTATTAAATGATGACACGGTCTTTTCGTTATATTTTTAAGTAAAAAAAAAACAATTATTGCCTAATTTCTAAAAGTAATTATTCAAATAAATAATTTTACAAAAAGCTGCTCGGTATGTCGATATATAGATTTTGGAATATTTGGCACGCACGTGTAAAAAGGTTCGCCACCCCTGCACTAAAATATTTCAAACATTAAATTCACCTGCGGTAAGATTGTTCAAAACAATGATTGAAGAGAAGGAGAGGTATTATAACAATTTAGAAGCTTTAATAGTAACACATGTATCGTGCTCACCACAAAAACTAATCTCTAAAATATCCGTTTCAGCTTAGGGTATTCAACATTATATCGATAAAATAAATAATTAAAGAATAGTATGATTAATACGCGAATATTTTAATATTTCCTGGACTCGCCGGTTCCGTGGTGCAGTGTTCAATTTCATTAGTATCGGTTGCGGATCTCAAGGGTTCTAATACCAATACAGACAGTTTCGTAGATTATTTTTTCAATCAATTTAAAAATTTCTATTCGAAGGCATGGCTGTTTGTGATGTCTAACATTTCCTTCCACCCATCCGATCCTAAAAAGGTGCGTAGTGTAAGTAATTAGATAACCATTAGTCTTGCCCCAGCCCATTCCTTATATCCCTACTCTCTTCAATAAAAAGAGGTTGAGCAACTGAGTAACAAGCAGTTCTTATAGAAAAACTTCTGTTGAGATACCTCCATTAGGAAGCTATATGCTCCACATTGTTAGTGGACACGGTTTTAAAAAAAATGAAACCCAAATATTAATTACATTGAATATAACCAAACAAAAAATTTCATCGATGTCTGTTTAAAAGTAGCAAAGGAACTAAAATTTCATTCTGTATTTAAAGTGCAAGATACCTACAAGATAATTTTTTGATTGTGGTTAAGCTGATGACGTTTACTAAAGAGACCCATTATTGGGTATTATATCCTCAAATCAAAAGCCAAAGGGCACTTGTGACATTTTGTCGTTTTTGAGTTATGAATGCATTTATGTTTTGTATTTTTTCTTTACATTACAAGGTTGCGAAACAAAATTTTTGAAATCACAACTGAAAAAAGTAACTGTCAACTCATGATGAAAAGGCATTAGATTTCAAAATAAAACACAGTGTTTTTACTCTTTTTTCTCATGTTTATAATGACACTGATCATTATAACCATGTGGAAGTGGTACAAACAAATTGTGTTTTATTAGAAAAAGAAACACACCTTCAACTAATGCATGACAAAATCCATTGTTTAACTTAAATATTCTTGAAACCTACACCAATATACCAATTTGTTTTGAAGTAATAATTCATAGTAGCTTATAGAAAAAATTTTAAACAATATATTGAAATTTTGACATAACTCAAATTGGCTCAAAATTTTTTAAAAATTCATATTCGAAAGATTATAAGAAAATGCATTTCCATCTTGAGTAGCAATCTGTCATACAGTTAAAATTTCAAAACCCTAAAAAATAAACTTCACGCGATGTTTACACTCTAAATACACTTAAACTGCATTTTTCTCAAAAAAAAATTTTTGCACAAGTGCCCTTTTGGTTTTTGACTACTATAATATAAAATCACAGCTCTGATTTTATACCAGCAGTAATAAATATCAGTGAATTCTAGCTTTATTTTTTGATCTATACAAATTTTCTGTCAAAATTATAAAAAAAATCTTGCAATTGTAGTTAAATGCACCTTAAATATGTCAAACTTCTTGATCATCACTAGCGTTTACTTATTTAAACTGATTAATCAAGCCATGCCCTAATTCTTATAAGAGTAAACTATTATTAATACGCGTTCTGACTTTAAAATTATTTTTTTTTACTTTAAAAAGTTTTGCTCATTTCAAGGCTCATACTATCTTTTTAAAAAGTCATTTATAACTCATTATTTTGTTGTATACCCTTATTTTTACTTTTCGTGTTAGCGAATCGTTCAAATGCTTGTACATTTTCATACGTTTTGTTACTACCGACAAGGGATTCATTTTCCAGCACCATCAAGCATTTGAGTACACGGATGAACTCGAACTGACAGATAGTCAGTATAGTGTTATAATATTGTTTATATACAAGACAAATTAAGATATATTAAGACTACGAACTATGATTTGACAATAGTCTTATTTAGATAAATAGTCTCATAAATTGTCGCAACAAATTCATAGGATTTTGCAATGGCAGGTGATTAAAAGAACAATTATCATTCAAATATAATATAACATAGAGACTGATTATAAGTTTGTGAGTTATGATTATTTTATATCAACGCATCTCACGTAAAGGGTACAATAAGGGAAAATTAGGTAGATTAAGCTGTTCGTTCAAAATTGGTAAACTAGTATGTACTAAAAATTCCTGATCAGGCATTATAAACGGATAAAATATAAATTCTAAGAAGACTTATTATATAAAACGTGTTAATAATTACAGGGTATATAAAACAATTGGTTCAAGAACTATACTAGAATTCACAAATTAAAAATTAAAAAAATTAAATAGTCTACTTCTAATATGAAAACAGAAATCAAACCTAATTAAAAGTCAATTATGTAAGTAAAATATTATTTATTAACAGAAAATCAAATGGAAAATGTATATAATAAAATTGTGAACCCCTTAAATAATTTAATAACAATTATTTTAAATACGTAATTAAGATTGACATTAAAGAGCAAATGGTTAATTGGGAATGAAGAATTTTTCCGACATTAAATTGTCTTTATTTAAAAAAAAAAGCATCAATTACGTTTGACCAAATCAGTGGATTATTTTACTCAAAAATCTCTCAATCCTTCTTATTCTGGTACCACTGACCAGGCTGTGCGTTGACCTGTTTTCATCACGCATTCCCAGTGAAGTTGCGGTCTCCCGGTGCTTATTCCCCCTTCTAGGATGTCAAGCGTGAGACGTGTTGGTGGTTATTACTCATCCACGCGTGAAACTTGGCTGACCCATCGCAAATATTGGTCTTAGATATCAAATTCATTCCGACGAATTTCTAAAAACACGCATCGTAAACAATGCAACGTCTTTTGAGAAAACAAGGTAGACTAAACTTAAACAAACATAAGGTTAACCGAAACACATCCAACTAAATCTATTTAAAAATATGTAAGCCAGGATTTGTCTGAACTGAATTAAGTCCAAAATATTAATATATGAACAAAAGTGCTATTTCTCTATTAAATTGTAATTTCTGCGAAGCTAGATATATTGGACAAACAGGAATTTCTTTTAATATTAGAATCAAGGAACATCTAGCTTGTGCTAAAAAAGGAGATGATTTGTCAACATTTGATAACCATTTGTTTCTAAATAAACATACGTTTGACATAACAGAAAATTTCAAAATCCTGCACTTAAATAACAAATCTTTAAAATTAGATAAACAAGAGATTTTAGAAATAAATAGATATAAATTTTTACCCAATTCAAATTTATTGAATGAGCACACCGTCTTTGCATCTTCTCCTTTGTTATATCCGATTCATTAATTTGTATTATACCTGTAAGAATATTTTTAACTTGTAAGAATTGATTCTGTCTCTGTAATTTTTGTTTTTCAGATATTAAAAATTGTATGGATACTCATAGTTTCTCTGCTTTCTCCACTTAAGATGACTGTTTATTGTTAACATATTATTGATTACATACTCCATATTTGATTGTTTGAAATGGTTCACTGACTTTTTCTTATAATTTTCCTGATTCATTATTGCTTATTACATTAGTAATGTCATTAAAAATTTTGTTCAGCTAAATGGACTTTTAATGTAGCTATATTTGTGATTTCAGATTAGTATTTATTGATTTGCAAGAAGTCCATAACATTTCAATTGTAGACTGTTTTATTTTATTTATGTATAACTTGTTTGCTAATCAGTATTTTCTTGTCTTAGTTCATGAACCATCAGTTTTATATACCTTCATTTTTACACTCAATTTTATATAAATAAACCTGTTATGTTTGTATTTTTATCAGTTGATAATGCTCGTGATGAGCGAAACTGGTCCTGATCATTATAAATATGTGGAAGTAGTACAAATGAATTGTGTTTTATTTAAAAAAAAGTCTGAACACGTTATCTTTAGTCAAGTTCATTAGTTGTCGTAGAAATGACGTTTCGTTGAAGCTTAGATACTACCGTAAGATTTGTTTCGGAATATTTAAGCCATGAGTGCTTTTGGAATTTTAAATCTTTACTATGGAAAAATAAACAAGCTAGGATATCCGCTTATAATGACTTGGAAAATCAATGAAAATTTTAGGATTTTTATTTATTACAACATATTTGGTTTTGCTACTCATTAAAATAGTTAATTAATAACTCAATCAGAATAAGTGGTTAATTCTTATTAAGTAGCTATTAATATTTATTTTCTATTAAAATCAATCTTCTAGTTGCAATTCCTTGAGAAGAACAGTGCATCTATCCTATCGATCCATTTTGTTATCCACATTCTTTTTTGTCGCTAATTTCTTTCTCAAAATTCTTCTGGTATAGCCATTGCAAATGAAGTTATGAATTTATTTATTTTTGCTTTCTTATGTTGTGCTCTGTTCATCTTGATACGTCACTCACTAATGTACTGTATTTGGACACTTTTCAGTTACTAAATCATTTAGTGATAACTAAATTACTCTTCTAAATTACTGTCGGCGTCCGTGGCGCAGTTGGTAGCGTTGCTGGCTACGGTTACGGATGTCTCGGGTTCAATTCCCGGTTTTCATAGATTGATTTTTCAATCAATTTATGAATTTCTGTTCGTAGTCTGAGTCCTCCCTCTCCCTCATCCCATCCTCACGGGGCGTAGCGAGAGCGATTAGCTAACCACTTGTCCTGTCCTAGCCCCATCCTTCTAACCCTACTCTCTTCGAAAAAAAAGAGAGGTTGAGCAACTGAGTAACAAGCAGTTCTCGTAGAAAAATTCTGTTAAGATACCTCCATTAGGAGACCATATGCTCCATATTGGGAGCGGACATGGAAAAAAATTTACTCTTCCTCAACTAAATTACGTGACCAATGCGAACCGGCCTATTTCAGTAACCCTCGCAATATGTAAGTGAAAATTATATAAAGTCAATTATTATTGTCTATTAGGAAAACGTTCGTACCCAACATGAAGTATTATTGCTTTCCAGCTTCGGTTTCCCGATTTTAATTAAACCGACAAGTACTTCCGTGAGCGCCCTGTTTTCTAAGAGGTTTTTCGTTCAGACAGTTACTGAAAAATGGTTTAGTCCAACGCAATAAGAGGTGTCCTAAGCGTGCTGATATAATGCTATGTTTGTGATTTGTGATTTGTGACATGTACGGCTGAATACATACTGAGTATTACGCGAAGAGAAGAGAAAAAAATGAATCTCTTATCGCTCAGATACGAGGAATATATCGATGGATTTTTTCGAAACCATTTCAGCTACCTACTTGGAGCATATGATCATCACACGGTCCCTTTCAGGGCGATGGAATCTATCCAGTTGGTAGAAGAGACAGGTTAGATTCAGGCTACCCTGGGGTACCCATCCAATCCTAATAACGGGACATAGCGAGAGCGATTAGCTAAACACTAATCTTGTCTTAGCTCTATCCTTCTATCCCTTCTCTCTTCAATAAAGAGAGGTTGAGCAACTTAGTAACAAGCAATTCTCGTATAAAACTTCTGTTAAGATATCTCCATTAAGAGAGAACATGGTAAAAAATGCCTTTCCACCAAAAGTTGATACAAAAGGAATTGCGAGCTATTATAGTGCACAGTTGGCAAAATTTAAAAGAGTCATATAATATGTTTTCAGTGGCTTATTAATACAAGCTTCGTGCAATAATAATCTTCAGCCTCTGTGGTCTAGTGGTAAGTGTTTGCCCTAGCGATTAGGTGGGTCCTGGTTCAATTCCCAGCAAGGTCAATATCAAAAATCTTGGACATGAATGACTTCTAAAAATTCTCATCGAGTTTACCTCGTATAATGTTCTAATTTTCAAAATATTTGGCGTATTGGCTGTCAGCTGTAATGCCAGATATTTTTCATTAAAAATTAAAAATTTAAACATACAAAATTAAATTAAAATATAATTAATCACATATTTTTGTACTTTTCTCTAGTATTACTGTTCTGTGTAGGACACACCAGCATGAAGCTTTTATTCAGAAACCGGCCGGATCGCAGCTGTCGACAAAAGAAATAAAAATATGAAAATTGCTATACGGCGTCTGGCTTTCCTTTTCAAATCCGCAGGCTTTGGAGACTAATACATCTTCAATGACGTTCTTACGAGATTTCTGAAATGGGTCTAAAACAATTACAAAACAATCATAGCTATGATTAAACGTTTTGTTTTGAAATGCTTTCTTAAATCTTGTGTTAAAAAAATGATACATACATTTTGATCAAAAAGTTCCTATTTGTATTAAAAATCTATGGTCCATTTCACCTTCGTTCCGACAAGGAACATTGGGGCCCAATAGTTTTTTTTGAGTTCTTCAAACTCAATCGTCTTGCATAGCACTCAAAATCAAATATCCGCTATCACAAAACTTGTATTTCCCACATAATTGTGTTTGCCAATATTATGACGTAACTATGTACTCGACTCTCTCCCACCCATCCGATAATCAAAAACGGGGAGCAGCGAGAGCGATTAGCTAACCGCTAGTCCTGTCCTAGCCCTAGCCTTCTATCCCTACTCTCTTCAAAAATAAAGAGAGCTTGCGCAACTGAGTAACAAGCAGTTCTCATAGAAAACTTCTGTTGAGATACCTCCATTAGTAGGCCATATGCTCCACGTTGGAAGCGGACATGGACAAAAAATTAAACTCAAATTCATGACAAAAAAATGTGCAAGACGATTTCCACCATATTATTACGGCTTCTTTTCAATTTTCTACTAAATTTATAAATATAATGACTTAGAGCAATAAACAGAAAATATTAACTTTAAGGTGCTAACTGTCAATTCTTTTTGGAAGGGCAATATATTTTAAAAATTAAACACTGTTTTGTACTTCTTCCACATCTTTATAATGATCAGGACAGTTTCGCTCATTGCAAGCATTATCAATCCTTCTAAGAATTGAATTTAATTGTATACTATTTAATTTCATTTATGTATAATTTATACGACTAAAATCTTGTCATAGTATTTGAACCGAATAATTATTTGAAATACCTTAATTGCATATAAACAGCCTTGTTAAGATATTTATTTTACCGTACAATAATCCTTGAAATGGGCGACACCGGCCCTGATCATTATAAAATTTTGGAAGTAGTACAAAACAAATTGTGTTTTATTTTTAAAACACAATATCTTGATGCTTAACCCTATTATTTTTTTGCTTCAATTTTAAAGTAGAAAAAATAATATATTTTTACAAATATTTTTCTTGTTACAAAAGTAAGAAATTGTTTCTTTTATTACGTATTAATAGATTCAAAAGAAATCTGCAAAACATTATATTAATAACATCTAATATTTTCGATGGATTTTGCCAAAACTGTAAAAACTGTGTGTGTAAAATTCATTTATAATATAATAAGATAATTGATAACCGTGTTATTTCAATGGCTATGTTACTAACTGTGACACGTATTTTTCCTTTCTCTCTTGAATTATTCTCAAAGAGGCGAAACACAGGTCACAGTTAGTAACACAAGCAGTGCAATAAAAAATATATCAATTAAAATTTTATATTAAAAATGAATTTCCTCAAATTGACTGCCGAATCCATCGAAAATATTAGTTGTTCATAATTAAATATGAAGAATAATTATATTTAGACATTGAGCAGCATTTCTAATTTGTCGCCCTGACAGTGCTGCACTGTAATAAAGGCATCTAAAACAAATAGGGTTATTTGAAAAACAAACCCACAGGGAAAAACGTTCGACATATCGTATTCCAGAAACCGATTCTTCCATTTTGAATAAAACAAGGAAATAGTGCTGCGATTTCCGCTTGTGTTTTATTTTATCCTAAATTGAGTGATATTTTTCATTCAATAAAATAAATAAATGTGTACCAACTAAAATATATATGTAAAGTTAATCATACAAATTTAACGGCATACGCCCCATAACTAGAATTATTGGGCTCAAACTGAAATAATTAAAGCAAAGTTGAATTTTTAGAATCATTTATATAATATATACATGATTTATAACATCACAAGGCATTAATTCATAAAAACAAGTTCTGAAATAATCGCATTTAAAGCATTAATTTTCTTTTTCAAAGTAGTCTCTCTCCCAAGTACAATTATTTATGATTTAAATAGATTTTTAATACATTATAAAGAATAATCTTTTTTGCATACAAATCATAAGATTTTATATCGATGAGTTTTAGTGTTATATCATGCTTTTAACCAGAATAAAAAAATAACATACCATTTTTTCCAAAGTCATTACATCCTACGACTTGATTTTTTCTACAAGTACCAGTGTTAAATTGCAAATATTTTGACATTTAAAACAGAAAATCATCAAAAACTGACTTAATGCTTTCTGTAATAATACCCTCAATATACATTATTTATAATATATAAGTACGTGACTAATGAAATATCTCCACGCGTTCCGATTTCCAAATTGACACATTAATTCGATTAAGAATGTTTATTCAAAGGCATTTATATTTGCGATATTTTCATTCCTTCCTACCCACTCTTTATTTGATCCATAGTAAAGAAGTAGATATAGCGATAAGCTCAAACTCTCGTAGAAAAGGAATAGTGGTTAACTTTTCACTTTCACTGCGCCTCTTTCTCAGAATCGTACTGCTTTATTCAAGATATCATATTTAAATTTAACAAATCTCAATTTCCTATCAACCGTACGGAGACTTTAAACCAGATCCATTTAATCGCTGCGGTAAAGGCCTAAACAATAGACAGAATGGCAGAAGCTGATTTATGCATCATACTATGCAATAGATGCAAATAAATTAAAAATCGATGTACGTAAATTCGTTAATTTGACTACATGACCTAGTTGGATGAAAGAACTGGGCGTTACCACTCAGCGACGTGACTGACTTGATTTAAATATTATAATAAAAATGAAATGCAGGTCTACAGAATGTAATCAATCCACAATAATGTCAAACTACATAAAATGTAGGAATGTTGCACTTCTGAGTAATTATTTATATGATAGATATAGCGATACATAATTGAATCTTATTTCTATTAAATCTAGAATATGACCAACTGACTGACTGACTGTTTTATTTAGAATATAAGTTCTTTCATTGGCTATTTTAGTTGTAAATAAAGTAGTGTGACTGTTACCCAAGTGCCTGGCTTGTTTGATCAGCACAGTATTTCTATAGTGTTTTATTCAACTAATATATTTTGCGCAACCAGGCTATTCTCCGCAGAACCTAGAATAAGCCTTCACGCACCTGATCTATATTATATTTCTTTTTTTTTTGTGGACTAGCTACATTTTGCATAACCACGTTCAAAAGAAGTTTTATCGAATATTCGTAAAGCCAAAAACAATCCAATTTTTTAACATCAACGTATTCTAAGGTATTCAAACAAAACTTGGCTGATATTGAAGCCAAAACTGAAATTCCATTTAAAAGTGTATTTTGATCTACCTCTTTTTTTCTGTTCCTCTTTTTGTAAATGTGGCAACATCTCTGAATACTAATTTAAGTTCGATTTTGATTCCATAAAAAAAATTGAAAACAAAAAAAAAATATTTTAAAAATCGTTCTATACTAAGATATATAAACATCATAATAAGGATTTGGATTATTGAGATTTTGTACACTTCCATGTATTTTGTCACTAACGACCCGGGTTTCGCCTTTCGGCATCTTCAGGCATTCGAGCACACGAATGGACTCGAACTGAGAGACAGTAAACAGTGTCTAACGCTTATATAGAAGATACAAATGCGACAAATATCATTTACGAGGCAATACATTATACGTCTGAGAGCCACACCGATACCTGAGTTAAAATTTCGGAAATCGCCCTAATCCTTATTTTGTAAACACCATATTACCAGAGTGGCGATTGCCGAAGGCGAATTGCCGCTTTTCAACTTCTTTTTCTTTTCAAATACCAGTGATTTTACAATTATAATAGTATTGTGGGTTTTGACGGGATGTAATTCGACGAATGGGTAAATATATACAATCATTCCACATTTAGTGAAATCTGTTAGGTGTTTCAACGTATCGGATATAATAGCGGAGAATTAGGAATGACAAAATACATGGAAGTGTACAAAATCTCAATAATCCAAATTTAATATTGAAATTCCATCAAGCACCCTCAGTCGATGTCTTAAATTATATCATAATAAGGGTTAAAAGCTTAATATTTTAGTGAGAATATGAAGAGGAACAGAAATTTTCTTGCCTTTTGTTATCGGTCGCATCTTCCTGCAACCTCATTTCCCATTGTTACTTTCCTGTTCATTCATTTCATCCCCTTTTCCCGCAACACTCCCTTAAACAATCTCTACCCTTTCGTTCTATGAAATAATTCATGCTGTTTTCTGACCATTGCGTGATTGTAATGTCTTTGCAAATCACAAAAATATTGATCTTTGAAGAACTATTTTTTAATCAAATTAAAAGGAAACCGTGATATATTGCCACTTCTATACTAATGATATACTCATAAAGGAGTTATTAATGAATCTAACATGGACGAACTCCAAGTATCATTGAGGTATTAGCCCATACAAAAATTCAATGATATTTCGTATTTTCTTTTTTTACCATATCCGTTTCCAGTGTGGAGCATATGGCTTCCTAATGGAGGTATTTCACCAGAAGTTTTCTACAAGAACTGCTTGTTACTCAGCTTTCTAGAATAGGGCTAGGACAAGATTAGTGGCTGGCTAATCGCTCTCGTTTCATTCCATTTTTTGGATTGTATGGGTAAGAGAGTATTGTAGACATCATAGACATCTATGTCTTCGAACAGAAGTTCGATTGAAAAATCGATTTATGAAACTGTCCAAACTGGGACTCGAGCCCGTGAGATCTATGACCGAAGTCGACGACGTTGACCACAGTACCATGGATCCGACACAAGTCACATAATATGGTTTGATGCTATATTTCTTAGTTGTATCGACCATTTAATATGATGAAGTAGTGATGATGAAGTTCTACAAAATATTATTAGGTAGTTGATAACTTTTTTTTTTTCCATGTCCGCTCCCAATGTGAAGCATATGGTCTCCTAATGGAGGTATCTTAACAGAATTTTTCCACGAGAACTGCTTGTTACTCAGTTGCTCAACCTCTCTTTTTTCGAAGAGAGTAGGGATAGAAGGATAGGACTAGGACAAGACTAGTGGTTAGCTAATCGCTCTCGCTACTCCCCGTGAGGATGGGATGGGTGGAATGGAGGACTCAGACTACGAAGAGAAATCCATAAATCGATTGAAAGGTCAATTTATGAAAACCGTCCGCATCGGGAATTGAACCCGAGACATCCGTAACCGTAGCCAGCGACGCTACCAACTGCGCCACGGACGCCGACGTTGATAACTATTTCGGCTTAACGCTTTAACGTTTAAGCATAATTCTGACGATGGCGTTACGCTGAAATAGCTATCAAATATCTAATAAAATTTTGTAGAACTAAATACTTTGATATTTAATCCTATTATAATGGAGTTCTAGCAAGTAAATTATAATTCAATCAATCAATCTTTTAGCGTTTTTAATCCGTAAAACTCCAATGAAATGGCTCTCAAACAATTTAGGTACTTGATCTCTTAATTAACACTTAACTTATTTGTCCCAGTGTATTGAAGAACTTTTAAGCTGCGATCCAAGAGTCCACCTGACCTAAGTCCTCGCTTTCAAACCGTCGACCCAGCTCGCGCCATTGTCCTTCGTCAAACTGGAATCATCGAAGCGTCAAGTTGGGAAAACCCTTCTCCCAATTTCGCAAATATCCCAAGGATGTGTCATATAATACCCCGTCCGATGTTTTCTTAACGTTGCGTTAAGGCCCCTGTGTTTGTTTAGGACATCACTCTGTAAATAGCAAAATAGCCTGTTCGCAAAATGTGTCTGGCCACCTAGCGTTGCAAGATTTCAACACTTCGTCCCTGTTTTTTTTTCAAAGCACTATTTTTTCCGATTGAATCGGAATTGACATTCATTTGGTAAAAATGTTTTGTAAAAAATCCAACTTGTTAGTCTGAGTATGATGTTTTTCGGGTCTTAGGACTATGATGATAATGCAGTTCAGAGCTCCACGCTCGGCGAGTGGCGACAGAATGATGGTCGCTTTTCTTTATTATTCACTCTTATCCACTTTTCTTATTCTTTCTTAGTCGTCATATTGTGTTTTCCAAATATCACATTTGATAATTCTCACGCTTGCAGACGATGTTCTTTTACAATTAAATCTTTATTTATTCTTTAACATAGGAATATCACGTTTCGTAACTGCTATTTCAAGTGATGACTTGACACAAGTGTCATTTGATGATTTTTTTCTTTAATAACTATTATAAATTTTGCTAACACGACGTAATGCTCTGACACAAAACAAAACTTTTCCTCTAATATCACATTTCGTAAGCTTGCAGCGTCATCACATTCACAGTCAATTCAATGACTCACAGTAACCATGTGGGGTCTCGTTATACCCTGTCGCACGGTCAAAGGCTTAAATTCTTTTTATTTCGAGCCAGTAGTTACAAAACCTGCCGTACAAATTTATAACAAGTTTAATCAACCATCCTCAGTCGATATCTTAACTTAAAAGAAAATCTTGTATTAACACTTCCACAGATTCATTGATAAAAAGCTGTCCGGATTATTTTCAAAACTCATGAATCTTCCATCACTTTCCACCAGTCCCCCTGTTCTCACGCTGTCTGAAAATAAATTGAGTGAATTGAAGTCTTACAAGCAGTCTTCGTTTAACATCTTCATTTCTAATTGTACGCTTTGATTCAATATGCCGTGATATCATGAAAACAACTAAATTACGCGATGCTACAGCGGTGGGCAGATATTATAATAATTGTGGAGGATTTTTGAAAAGAACCTATTTTCATTTTAATTTTTCTTCTTGATATTAATATTTTAAATACAACCAGTTTCTTCATTGTATTTTGACTTATACGAATAAAGCAGCTTGACTTTTCATAAAAAAAATCCACGGTTTCAAAATGTTAGAGCAATTACACCTGTGATAAGAAATGTTGTTATAAGAATTACCTATATAATATCTAAAATAATTTCTTAATAGTTTTAGCGTCAATCTTTGGTTAACCTCTGTGGTTTTTTTAATATATAGTCACCTCCAGCCAATTACAGGTAAAAAAACAATTTCAAACTAAACCATCTATTGAGAAAGTTTCAAACTTCAGTTTATCAAATTTTTGCATATGATGACATCTGTGGGTATTTATAGTAAAATACAAAGTACTGACCTCTAACGGTTGAATTTGAATACAATAGAGAAAATTATGTTACATGGAAACTTATAACAAAAATAGACATCTATCGTTATTTTTCAAATTGAGAAGAGAATGATTTTCAATTTAACGGTGAAAATTTTACATCGATGGCAGTAAGCACACTAAATTTGGGTCTCGTGAATTAATTTTATGGACTTTTTTTAAATTATAAACAATACAGTAATAACCATTTTGCCTCATATTGCCAAATTACATTCCTCATAGAGGGGTATTTTACGGATAATACTCTTTTATGATTATGTATGATACAGCAACTGATATTCACAAAGTTATTGGGAAAACATGGTATTATTTTAACTGATGTATACGTCTTGACTGAGAAAATAAATATCGATTGTTACTTCAATATTCAATAGAATATTGTTTCATAAATTTAATTTTAATTCAGAATAAAAAAATATAATAAACACGTTAACATTAAAAATAGAAGCTTTATTCGATACTGGAATGTAATTATATTCAGTTATTAATATATATTTATTTTTTTATGTATTGGCATCGAGAGGCGCGATGTTTTTATTCCTTATCGCCCACAGATTCTGAAAATCGAAACGTAGATAATTATTAATTTTTTAACTCTTTCCAGCTTTATCATGAATTATTTACTATTAATTTAATATATTGACTGAAAATGCTTGATGGATTTTCAATGACAATTTTGAATCATTCAAATTTTGTTCACTTCCATAAGTTTTGTCACTTATGACCTGGATTTCGCCATTGTTCAGTCATCTGGGCCTCCTTTATCAGACATTGTCGGGTCCGTGGTGCATTGGTCAATGTCTTTGGCTACGGTTTGACACCGCCCCGTACTTATGAGGCGGACAGGGGTCTTCGAAAACCGTCTACAGACTCTTTCTATTCATGCAAATTTAATATGTAATATCTCTCCTAAGGCATTCAAAAATAATTTGTCATATTTGTTTGTTTACCGTTAGAAGTAAACAAAAAATCAGGCATTCCAGTACACGTATGAAATCGAACTGACCAATCAACTGAGTCTCGAGTCTATTTAGTTCGATTTCATCCGTGCACTTGAATGTCGGAAGATATCGAAAGGTGAAATTCGGGTCGTTGGGAACAAAACATATATGAAGTATTAGTTAATATGTTTTCGATAAACGGTTTTGAGACTAATAATCCACCCAACCTATAAATTGACCTGGAAACTGACAGCACGTTTCAAATAGACTCAGCATCAAACTTAAATTGTTCAAGTTTTGTATATTTCCATAAATTTCACTTAATACCTGGGTTTTGCCTTCTTTCGACATCTTTAGACATTCAAGTGCACGAAATAACAATTTATATTGTTTATATATAAGACGAATTAAGCAAATTTATTATCACTGCTTCTATAAACTATATTGCTGGTGATATGAATTAATTATAATACATACTTCATATTAATTACGTCAAATCTGTATTGTGAAATAATTGAATAAACACATAAACAATTACACACTTATTATGTCCATGCAGTTACAGGAAGTTAAGAATCAACTATCATCAAAAGTCGATTGGAATGGTAGAAAATTCATAAAACTTAAGGAAATGTACAAAATTGAATGATTAAAATTTGATATTGAAATTCCATGCAGCACCCTTAGTCGATAACTTAAATTTAATTTGAAAAATACACTCAGTTTAATAAGAAAGAACGGTTTTTCCTTCATTATGTTTTCATCATAACATCGAGGGTGTACTGACAGAATGCGATTAGATGGATTTGGGTTCAAGTCTCTTTACGGTTAATATAAAATTGAGATTTTTTAAAATTAAAATTTGATATCTTGAACATAGCAGTACAATTTTGAGAAAGAGGTGCAGTGAAAGTGATGAGTTAACTACTTTTCTTTTTCAATCCTTAACTTCTTTATGAGAATTTGAGCTTATCGTTATCTTTACTCCCTTTACTATGGATCGGATAACGAGTGGGTAGGAAAGAATAAAAAGATCACAAACATAAATGCCTTTGAATACAAATCCTTACATCGAATTAATGTGATAATTCGTAAATTTTAACACACGATAAATGTTCATTACTCACGAGGTTTTACTGACAAAACGCATTAAATCAGATGTTTTTTTTCCGTTTTAAATGTCAAAATGTACCTGTGCTATTTAAATCTCTACGCTATTTAAATTTAAATCGCTATGTTTTATTTTGGCATTTATTCATTATACGACTATAATTCATCGATCCCAAATCGTATGATGTGTATGCTAAAAGATTATTCTTTATAATGTACAACAAATCTTTTAATATCAAAAACAATTATATCTTGGGAGAGAGAGTAATTTGAAAAAAATAATGTACTTCAAATGCGATTATCTCTGAACTTGTTTTTATGACTTAATGCTTTCCGTCAGTATACCATCGATATTGTCTTTATTTTTAAAAATATACTCGCTTTGGCAGCCAGCTTGCTCTGAAATTTTGACTCTTATTTTTGCTTTTCTCAAATTATAACTCGTAAACGAAAAGAAGTCGCTAGCTGAGAAAAGTCACCTTCATCGACTCGACAGGTGTGGTGCGCTGGGAACATTTCAAAATTGTTTTAATGTTAAGAAGTTTTCATACGACAGACTGAGACTAGAAGAAAATTATTTTCAGCTTTATTTATATGATAAGATTTACAAGTTGATGCTGATAGATATTGGATGATTATGTAATTTGGAAAAAATGTTGTATGTGAAATATTTATATACTATGTAAATAATAATGTTTGTGTTTTCCAATGGCAGACGTGTTAACATTGATCCAAAAACCCACATAGATAAAAATCAATGCACATTCGTTTATTTACTAGATGCAATTGTTTTTTCCCGCCTCGGTGTGACAATGCCCTTGTTTTGTAATCCCTAATGTATTTAGTCGAGCTTAAGTGACAGGTGTGGGTAATCGAATTTGAATATTGACAAAGGTTACACTTTACAAGGTTTGACAAGTACAAAAGATCGTATCGTTTATTATACGATGCAACTTCTGAATCCGTACGCATGTTTGGAGTCACAAGAATATAAATTCGTTTCAAATGAAGACCACTATATTTCAAAACTAAAACACAGTTTGTTTTGTACTACTCCCAAATTTTGTATTATGATCAAGATGAGCGAAACCGTTCCCGATCATTATAAAAAGTGGTACAAAGCAAAATTATGCTTTATTTTAAAAATAAAATGCCGTTCCACCAAGGATTGACAGTTAGCACATTAACCCGATGAACGCACTGAACATGGTTACATGTCCAAGAATCTCGATTTCCGACCAAACTAAAAGAAAACACTTTTGGATATATGCTTTAAAAAGAGTTCAAATCTTTAGGTAGAGAAATTAGACGACAGATCATGAAAATGTCAAGTAGAACAAGGAAATATATTTTTGAAAAGAGTTCTCGATATTCAGTCTTTCGAATTCCAGCTTTGAACTGCCGATACGCAGCATCAATCGTCAGCCATATGTGTTACACATACTTATGCGGCTACGCACTTGTTTGTGTGCGTTTTGGTGGTGTATATAAAGACTGGCGTCAGCCATCTTGCTTGCAAAGTCGTAAATTAAATATTGTTCAGCTTCCTCATTTTCTTCGATTTATTTTAGCAAGAATACGACGAGTTTAGTTTACTTCGTGATGTATTTAGGTTAACTATTATATATTTCAAATAATTCACCATTTTTTACTGTTGAAATTGATCTAATTTTAGCGATAGTGAGCGTTTTAACAGATTAATTGACTCAAAAAAGAAAATCGTGCCAAAACGGCTCCTGCTGTAAGGGATTAAAAGTAAAGATTATAGTTTGTGAAAAAAGTCTCGGTGACAAAACAACTTAGGAGAAAAATAAAACACATTTGGTTTTTTTGGTACTTCGCGAGTATTATCTTTCGATAATGCTCGCGATGAAAATTTGGAAGTAGTACAAAACAAAATGTGCTTTATTTTTTAATTAAGCCTTCCTGGCGCCATACATCAAATTTTGCGCCAGCATATCAGCGCTGTGGGAGCTAAAGTCAGTTCATGTTAAAAAATAGTTGTAGTCTAAACTCATAAAATATTATATTTTGTATGAAAGTATATGGCAATAACTTTTGAATCGCCAGAACTGGCGCTAAGACGAGATAGCTAAACCACCCAATAAAATTTTGTGAAACTAAATACTTTGTTATTTTATTCTGTTTTAATTTATTTCTACCATCAAGTAAATGCCAATTCAATCAATATTTGAATCTATTTATAAAAAACAGTATTATCAAAAAGTTTGCCGAAAAAAGTTAAAAGCTTTTTGACTCGTTTGAAAATATTAGGCATCGTGATTGATATTCTATGTGTGGAGATTTATTTATTATACCCACTCAAAATAGCACTTCATATTATTTTCCACACTCGTACAATCAACAGCAATAAAAATAAAGCACTGTGAACTTTCTTTATTGCACCTGAATTGTTATTTTTTACTTTTTAAAACTTTTTCCAATAACGATTTGTATTTCACTTTTTGTAACATAGTAAATAAATAGTTTGTATTTATTTACCTTATCACGGTGAACTTAATGTATTTATTTCATATAATACTGAGTAATAAATTACAAATTATATTTTTATGACCTTCGCAATGTAACACGGTGTTTGTTTTACGTTCCGGTTCGGTAAAAAAAAATATAACAGCTCAATTTCGGTTTTCGGTTCAGTTCGTATTTAAATTACTTTTAAGGTGCTTACCACAATTCTTGGTGAAATGGCAGTATATTTTAAAAATAAAACACAATTTTTTTGTACTACTTTCATTATCAACTGATAAAAATACAATTTATCAATTAAATTTTAATTTTTGGATACAATTTATTAATTAAATCGGCGAAAAATGTTCTCGTAAATCGAAAAAAAACCGAAATAAATATCGGTTCGGTTTCGGTTTCCGTTCATACAAAAATAACGGTTTTTTCCAGTTTTCGGTTCGGTTCTGGTTCGGGTCCATGGTAAAAAGCAATTAAACCACCTTAATACATGAAATAATAGTGCCAGTCTGAACTCACTCACGTTCACGCGGAATATGTCGACTTTCAACTAAAATATCCATATCTTCACACAGAAGTTCATAAAGCCATTAAATAATCGAAATTCGTAACCGACGCCAACCACTCGCTAAAGGCTTTGACGGTCAGCTTATGTGATTATTGAAATAATAATTGATTGGCCAGAAATTCTGATTCTCAATCTTTGCCGTGTACTCAAAATTGTACTCGACAGCACCTGCTCTGTATTATCAACAGCAGCGTTAAACGTTTGCAATTGATTATCAGAAGGGTCTTAGGAGCAGTCTCCTTGACACCAAAACATGAGACGTTTTACTAAATTGAAATCTATATTTTTATTCAGATCATAAAGTGCGCCGTCTCTCTGCTTCTATTGATTCTGAAACCAACCGATAAGCCGATGATGGGTATTAAGCTACATTTTTGTACATATTCTTCAACTTTCATTTAAACAGTAAGACCAATTTTGCTTTAAGATAGTGACTCCATCAAAGTTAAATTATAATTTATGATATCGACTGAATGTACTAGATAAAATTTATAATCTTATTTAAATCGTTTAACCTTTCAAATAAGTTTACTATGGTTTGTTTTGTATTAAAATATAATTTAGCGATATAAATAAATATATGATAGGACACGAACAGAAAGGTCGAATAACGCTGGTCTAGTTAAAAATTGCTACGTTTCCTTTAAGTGATTCAATGTTAAAAACTTTTCATGAACACTGATTTTTCAATCATCTATACATTAATTTTATGAAGTCTCTATGAAAGTGTTTACCCAACCGATTCATGAAAACAAAGTATAGAATTATTAGTAAAGATTCTAACTATTCGTCATTATCAACTATTCAGATATCGAATTGTAAAACTAAAACTATTCGAACATATTCGAATAGTTTCTCAAGAAATGAAAATAATAATAATGCACAATGCTATTATAATTGTAAAATCACTGGTAATTCCATAAGAAGTTGGTAAGCGACAATTCACCACTCTGTAAATGTGGTGTTTACAAAATAAGGATTAAGGCAATTCTCTAAATTTTAACTCAGGTATCAGTGTGGCTCTCAGACGTATAATATCTTACCTCGTAAATAATATTTGTCGTATTTGTATCTTCTATATAAATGTCAGACACTGTTTACTGTCTGTCAGTTCGAGTCCATTCGTGTGCTCGAATGCCTGAAGATGCCGAAAGGCGAAACCCGGGTCGTTAGTGACAAAATACATGGAAGTGTACAAAATCTCAATAATCCAAATTTGATATTGAAATTCCATCAAGCACCCTCAGTCGATGTCTTAAATTATATATATTTACTAAAATAATATTTTTTATGGTACAATCTGAAGCTGCGTCGGATAACTACAATGTTATTTTTTTAATTACTGAAATTACGGCAAGTTTAAATGCTTTTTTAGTCTCGAGTAATTCATTTGAATTGGAGTTCTTAGTTATTAGACAATAAAAGAAGAAGGCTATCATTTCGATTCATTATAAATCACTCTTGAATAATATTGTTTATTTGGGAAATTTTATACTGTTTATAGTATTGTTATCTGATCTAAGGCTTTCTCCTTAATATTCCACAATCAAGGATCCGAGTCCAGTAATTGATATTTTTAGCTACTATTTTTTTAATCGACTAATGAGTTTGTTACCGGGAATTTGATCTGTCGAGGGTATACTGACAGAGCGCATTCTGAAAGTTATAAATGTCAAAGCGAATACAATTTAACGCATATTAATTTTAATAGGATATAACGGTTTTGAAAAAAATATTGCTATTTTTTTGAATTTGGTAGAAAGGTTTATATGACTATAACTCAAATCATAAGATTTGTATGCCAAAAGATTATTCTTTATAATCTACAAAAAAATCTTTTTAAATCCCTAACAATTGTACTTTTAAGTGAGAGTACTTGGAAAGAAAAATAATACTTTTGATGCGATTATCTCAGAACTTGTTGTTAGGGCTTAATGCTTTCTGTCAGTATACTAACGATATGTGATTTTTCTATTAGATCTTACAAAGAATAATTATTCTACGCTTATCTTAGTTTCATTTTAGTTGTAAACGGATAGATTGCGGGACTTGTTCAAGACCAGTTCTACGCTTTGAAACACTCAATTATAACTTTATAATTATGTTCTATTTTGAGAGTAAACTTGGTTCAAAAAAATACTATGAAATCACCCTCTAGTTCAAGTTGATTTTTTCCATTGACTGGTGTCCTTAATTATCTGAATAAAGAAATTTATTAATTGGATAATAATAAGGTATCAATTAAACACTCTTGTGAAAAAAGATAGTAGTAAATAGCGTACAGTGTTGCTGGGGTAGATGAATGAATGGTGTGAAGAAGAAATGCGACGCCTCGTAAGCAAACAATCAATACGCCATATTAAAAGTTGGACGGTCGAAAGACGTCATCGTCATCGGTGGCGAATAACCTTCTCAATGGTTAAGGAGTTTTCCCAATCGTTACGGCGACGTCGACTCCGGTTTCGCAAAATGCCCGCCTGGCGCTGTGCTAGGATTGGGCAGTGACGTTCAATCAATACAATAATATTTGGCTTACAATAATAAATCATTATTGATAAATTAAATACAAATGTCGGCCTCCGCGATCTAGTGGTGAGTGCTTTGCCCTAGCGATCAGGCGGTCCTGCTTCAAGTTCCAGCAATGTCAATATCAAATTTAGATTTTACATTTAAAATTTGTGATTTTGAACATGAGTGACTTATAAAAATTCTCATAGAGTTTATCTCGTATGATTTTCCAATTTTCAAAATATTTTTGGCGCATTGGTTCTGAACTGTAATCCCAGATATATATATGTAGATTTTGTAATTTTAAAATAATATAAAATGACGTTATTAGTGAAATAATTCAAAAAGCGTAGTTCTGAGATAGTTAGGAAACATGATTTTGGGCAGGCTTAATCTCCTACTGTACATCTAATTTTGTTAGATTTTAAAGATATTCTAGAATTATAAAAAAATGTATTAATATTTATAATATTATAGACGTAATTTATTTTTTTCTCATACTAATAACAGGAGCTTTCAGATGTTTTCGTAGTATTTTCGTAGTTGTTACAGTATTGATCTAAAGTAATAACGAACACTGTCATTCTCAAATAACCACAGACTACCACCACTTGTTACATTTTGGAACTGTTAAATATCTGTATTTTAAGAATTTCCTCATAACTAACTCAAAACTGCATTTTTTTGATTTATTACGCTTTAGAACTAACGTATCCGATACTTTTCATCGCAATCGAAATTTGAATGTCATCTTGCGGATGAGTACAATACCTATATATATGTATATGTATTTAATCTATTTTCAATTCTTCAAATACGAAATAGGTTGCATGAACATCATTTGTTTTTTTAATCTTTTATTTACCAACAGAGTGAACAAGGAATAATGTAGAATGCAGAAGATTATTTATAGAAAATGAAAATACTTTTATTTTAATGTACGAAAAAAGCAAGTCTTTAAATGAAGACATGTGGATAAAATGATGGTTATATTATTAAAAATATGACCTTCTATTTTTTCAATTATTTTACATCGTTTAAAATAAATGGTTCTTTCTTTATCAATATAAGTTCCAAAATATTTCGGTTGGTCAATCTCTTCATTTAAAAGTAGTTTATAGGGCTCTGCACGCCACTGTAGTTGCGGGATTGCCACGCAGTCGCAGTACACTTTCCTTCCTTGCAGGCTGTTCCCTCAGTTTTTTCACCCGACGTAAAACACTCATATTTAAAAACACCGTCTAGGTTTGGACGCGCGGGTATTTGCGTAACGTAGCCAGGTCGCAAGTTGTGTTTTTTTAGAATAAGTGTGTAAAAAGGGTTGCGAATCCTGCCCGATCCAACGGGGATGATTGGAAGGACATCCGCTTCAGGATACTCTGAATCGACAGCTCTATAGATTCACGTAAGTTCGTACGAGCCTACATTTTGAAAATATCCCGATCAATATGTTTTTTTATGTATTATTTTGTTGCCATATTATTTTGACGCATTTATATTTATTGCACACAATCGAATTAATAATCAATATAATGAATTAATTAATACCTTACTATTCTTTATCTCTGTGTGACGTAAAGTGCAATTACATTATCGGCAGATAAACATATCTTTATTGTTCAGGTTTCCAGGATCTAATAATACTACTTTTATCATATAGTTTTCATGTGTCTAATATATTTAAATGTGTACATTAATATCCAAAAACTTTTACTATATCTATGATCATATTGAATCAATAATGCCATAACTTTTTACCCCGCAACGGTTGAAAAAAACATTGCCCCAAATATGACGGAACTTTATAGACATAGATTTATATCACACCCTTAGGTTCGACAATTTTTACTTAATATTATTCCATAAAAAAATGCTTTTTTAACTTAAAGCAACCAATTGGCGTGAGTAGAAATTTAATTTAAATGTTTACGTGCATTATTGTTGTTTCGATAATAAAAATCTTCTTCATTTACAATTGGAAATTGTCAATTAAAAGCGTTTAACATGACGCTTCTAAGTTATGAATTTAATTCACCAGTGGGGAGATTTTTAATTATCTTAAACGATGAGATATGTACTTATTTAGGCGTATAAATTTTTTTAAATTAAATATTCAAATTGAAAATAATTGTATCATTATTTTCATTGTTTTTATTATCCTGTATGTAAAATTGATATATGTACTAATGCTTAAGTGTATTTTTAAAGATTATCTTTTGAATTTTAGAATTTTATGAAAGTAGTATTTTTTTATAATAACGCTCCCTCCAAACTAATAACACATTTTGAAAATAATGACATTTGATACATAAATGTCAATAAATATTTTGAATATTTTAGAATATAACTGTCTATTTATACTATGTACGGTCTGGAACACAAATCCTGTAACTATTAGGGCTCGATGGCGGTCGTATTTTCAATTTTCATTATTAAGTGAAAGGCATAAAAAAATATTACTTCAAAATTATGTTATGAAGCTCTGCATGCTTTCTTCGAGTCAAGCTCATCATTCATGTATTTATCTTTTAGTTGTTTGTTTGCCCGTTCATTTCTTTCGTTATGTCATATTATTATTACTCTAAGATTTATTGTAAATTGTTGTACAAAAATGTTGTTTAATTTTCAAGCCCGTAGCTTGCGACTTAACTGAAAAATTCGTTCGAAACCTCAACCAAGTTGACCGACCTTTTTGATTCTTTGTCAATGCCTTACAGCAACGGTGGGTATATCAAAAATGGCAATTTCGACAAATAGAATGCACTAAGAATACTTTTTATAGACATTTGATTGCCATTAACATTCTCAAGACAAATTGAAATGATTTAATTTCAACGACCGACACTTAGATATATCAAGCAATAAATAAGACATAATTCATAGGAGCGTTGCTCACATTCGGCTTAAAGTATTCTTTTAAAATATGTAAAATCTTCTCTTTTTTCAACAGCTTTTACACAAATAATGGCCTTTACGAACTCATACGACAATATTTTTACCTTTGAATAAGTAATTATTAATTTGGTCAAAACAGCTCTAACAAAATAAAACATAGTTTTTCCTCAATATAGAGGTTCAAAGAAAAGCTGCAATCCGTCACTTATTGCTCGGAAAACCAACCCAAATTGGCTGCCAAATTCTTAACCCGTTAGATTCAAGAGTTTCTTAAAGCTAAAGTGAAAAAACTCAAAAGGCAAAAACGGTGAGGTGGAATTACGTACCTATTTTTCTCAGATATTTTCTCTCGTCAGTATGCAACCTGGTTCTCTCTAGATCACTGGATCTCCCAATTTATCACTGGTCATAGTGCATTTAATGCCAAGTTATATGACTTTAAAACTAAACCAGACCCGTATTGTCCGTGTAGTGATAGAAACCAAGATTCTGAGCATATTCTTTGGGATTGCCCAATTATGTCCATTGAAAGAGATATCATGCATTTTTTCGGCAGAAATTAATGGCAATGGTCCTATCGGACATCCAGATCCAGCTCCTTTTCTTCTATCACTTCAAAAAATTTGCTACCTAATTTTTAGAAAAGACTTATCTTCCCTTACCCTCACCATTTAATCCATATTTTATTTTTGTATCGCCATTTTGTACACTTTAGTTAACTGTTGTTTGATGACTTTAATTATTGACTCACTTGTTTTATTAATATTCCTTATTGTCACTGTTTATTATAAATATGTAAACTAAATGTGTCATTAAGGAGACATGATCTTCAGTGCGATACAAACAAGTTCATCCTTAATTATTCTTAAAAAGCAATATCACAAACTTAATTAAATAAAATCTTAATTTATTTATTTTAGAATATTCGTATTGTAACAATTTACTGATTAATTATATTTTCGTCATTCTAACCAAATATGACTATATGGCAACATTCTTATTTATTATTAAATAACTTTAAAAGATTTCCAAGGCCTTTACTAACTCAATTATATCAAATGCATACTTACATAACTAAAAAATCAATATATTTTGCATACAAATATTTAACACTATTCAAATGTATTCTTCTACAATCTGAAAATTTTGAAAGCCACCATTGAAATATTAAATATACTGGGTGTTAGTTAAAACAGGGCGCAGTGAGAGCGATCAGCTAACTATTAGTCTTATCTTAGCCCCAACTGATGCCTACTTTATAAGAAAAACGGACATTAAATGACTGAATAACTCGAGTATCGCTCGAACAGTAAATCCTGTTTAGATAAGCTTCAATAAGATTCCATATTATGCTCCACAATGAGACTGAAACGGGTTTAAAAAAACATTTTTTTCGTTTTATTGACAAATCAGTTGATTTGAAATTCATACGTTTTTTTAATTAAACATACATTTTCATTACGCATGTTTAATAAATGATCCTATTTAGGTATTTAGTACAACAAGCGAGTCTCAAATAACATTATCTTACATAAATCAAACAACCAAACCTCTATCTTGAAACGGACCCAATGTTGCTAACACCACCCGCTATAGATTCACAGCCTGTTACACTGGGAAAACCTCGTAATATAAAAGCATTAAATAATCGTCTGGAATAATTCGGTAGCGATTGTTCAAGAATTGTTTGCTATGAACTTAAGTTCGCTGAAAAAAAATCAGTGCTTTATTATAAAACATAAATGTGGTGATAAATACTGTCTATCTGTTCGCTTTGGTATTCCAAAGGATTTCAATAATTTATAATATCACTTTTAAGGTGTTAATGGTCAATTTTTGACGGAAAGATAGTATATTTAAAAAAATGAAGCACAACTATAGTTTTTTATAAAAGTAGTACAAAACAAATCGCGCTTTACTTTTTTAAATGCTATATAATCTTTAACTGTAGTAATCGGCTGGTCCATACATTATTTGGAATGACTTTAGTATTCCTTTAATTTCATTAACTATCTTCTGGAATTTCTGGAAGTTTCAGTAGTATACTACCACCAAGAATCTGGCTTAGTATTCAATCCACGAATCTGGAAGAGCTTGAACGCAAAACCACCTTATGCATTTATGAAATTCCTGATTTATGAATTTGGAATCCAAACTTTGCTTCAAATGTAATCAAATCTTACCCACGAAAACACATCTAGTTTCCTAACAAATTCCATTACAAGTCTAGTTGCAGCGGCAGTCTTTATATCCATTAGATCATCGTACGGAAACGTTAGACGTTACTATCCGTTTACGTGTATTCTTGTTCTCTGGTGAGTCGTGGGTGAATCTTGACCACCGCAATAATTCTCCTCCAATGAACCTGGTCCTACGCTTTCTATCCTTGAACTCCAGCACTCTTAAGTTCTGTGATACTCCGTCCTTCTAGCGAAGTCTTAGAACGCTCTGTCTTCCGTAAGAAGTAGGAAATGCGAGGCGTTTCTACTCATCTATGCGTTATATAATATGTCTTCCAAACGTAGGTCTTGAGTTTTAACAAATTTGACAATATCTGGCTCACCGTAGAGGTTATTAATCTCATGCTTTTCTCGACGTAACTAAATGCCACCCTCGCAGACAGGCAGGGACAGGGAAAATCTGTCACAGGATCTTACTTTCGGTCACAAGAATAGTTTTGTTAAAATTTCATTAGTTTATTGAATTACATAGCTTATCAACAACTAAAAATAAGTATACCAAACGTTATGTGTCAATAAAGCTTTATAAAAAATTAAAGACTAAAACATTGTTATTCCATTGGCTGTGTTACTAAATGTGACACGTGTTTTGCTTATTTGAGAAGCATCTTCAGGCTAACTATATAATAAGGTTATTTATTTCCACGATAAACAATAATTCTAACTCTCAACATAAAAAATGAAGAATAGGTTAAAATATCAAAGTATTTAGCTCTACAAAATCTTATTAGGTAATCGATAGATATTTCGGCTTAACGCCATCTTCAGAATAGTTTTGACAATGACGTTAAGCTGAAATTGCCATCAACTACCCAATCAAACTGTTTATAATTAAGTACTTTGATCTTTTCACCTATTATAATTGAGTTTTGCCAAGTAAATGCCAACTCATTCAATTAAAAATGTAGGATGGGAAACGGTTTATATCCTTCTACTCGACGTGGGAAGAGTGGGAGGTATAGCTCCATGATACCTCCAATTCATAGTGCTAAAATATTTTTAAAAAAATGATCTAAATTTATCGACCACAGCTCATATGATTTAGCTTCAAATATTCATGGTAAATATGACTCATATTTCTTATTTTACTATAATTTCTTTAAATAACTTACAGATGTCTAAAATTATTCGAAAAATAAGTCTGCTTTGCATAAAAAGTAATATCTAAGTAAGTTAGATAAATCTTATGGCAACGAAACGACGCATTGACAAAAAACTCTGTACCATAGCTTTTGTGCGAAATTTGTAAGCGAGTTCACATTCGACAAATATCCGGCGCCGGGAAGACGCGTCGCGGCGCCCAATAACTCCTTCCGCGCGCCAAAATTTATCTTAAGCTAGGTTATGTTCCGTTCTTACATCACTTCCTCATACAAAAGCCGAGTGTCTTAGCTTACAGTTGTATTAATAGTTCAAGAATTATTGTATTCTTGTTAGTAAAATGTTTTTAAATTCAAATTAAAAGAACAATTATTTTTTTTAACCGTCATCATTATTTCAAACAAGATATCCACAACTTCTTCCTGAATACCTTCGTCTGAATCTAAATTATATTCAACCAATACAGTGCACAATCGATCTATTTCATACATCCATAATTTATTGATATAAAAATCGTAATATTTTATTCACAGAAAGAATATTGATTTATTGAAAACGTACGATATCATTGTCCCGGAAAAAGAAAAAATATTTAATTGCCATAAACGACTTGTTAAATAAAATGTGCAATGATTGAATTTTTTAATAATAAAATATCATTAATGTATTCATCGCAATAGACTTGTTACTTTACTGTGTTTATTTTTTTTAACAATGTTCAATCTCAATGTGAAGCACATGACATCCTAATAGAGGTATCAACAAAAGTTTTTCCAAGAGAACGCTTGTTAAGGAAAAGCGAAAGAAGAACTAATGGTTAGCTAGTCGCTGTCACTTCGCCTCGTTGTTAGGATCGGGTAGGTGAAAGAGAATTTTAGACATAAAATAGATCCGTGGGATTCGAATCTGTTAAATCCGTAACCGAATCCTACAACGTTCGCCACTGCACCACAGACTTAACACTGTGATTATTTATTGTGATAATAGAAAACTGTCAGTTTGTTCTATATGAAATTTCCGATTTGCTAGGTAAAACATAAAACGTGTTATCTTCTTTGATCATGAATATATATATTTTTCCATGCCCGCTCCTAATGTGGAGCATATGGTGGAGACCATAATGGAAGAATCTCAATAGATTTTTTCTATGAGAACTGTTTGTTACTCAGTTGCTCAACCTCTCTTTATCGAAGATAGTAGGGATAGAAGGATAGGGCTAGGACAGGACTAATGGTTAACTAATCGCTCTAGCTGCGCCCCGTGAGAATGGGGTGGGTGGGTGGTGAGGGGGGAGTTTTAGACAACACAAACACTCAGGCTACGAACAGAAATCCGTAAATCGATTGAAATATCAATTTATGAAAATCGTCCGCACCGAGAATTGAACCCGAGACATCCGTAGCCGTAATCCACAACGCTACCAACTGTGCCACGGACGCCGACATTAATTCAAATAATAACCAACATTTTTAATAACCGACATATTTAACTTAAATAATAACCATCCCATTATATAGTTCTGTCTCAACGACTAGGTAAACTAAATAGTATATCTTTATAAAACTTTGCATTATTAGATTGATATTACTTTTTCCGGATAAACTACAACAATTAATTCTCATCTAGAATAGTGTTGCCGTCATTTATTCAGTGAAAAAAAAACAGAATGAAACAATAAATTATACTTCCCAGCATCAATATCAAATATGAACTTCATTCAAAAACGTGATAATTATTAATGCTTGACAAATTACACGAAAATTTGTCCACCCTCATATAATAAATAAACCGTACCTCTCGTTTATAAATAACTAATTTCCCTACCGCTCGGTAAGGGTGGAGAATTTATTTAGATATTTTTCTTAATGGCAATCTCTTTGCCGTCAAAGACGTGTCACAAGCTTCCCACGAATCGTTATGTAATCATTCTACTACTGTTTGTAATTACATAATAATAATCATTTCCACATCTCGAATGCCTCAGGCAATTCATTTTGCTTTAGGCCTATCAGAAAACGTTGATTCTAGTAGGAGTCCTTGGCAATCTAGTTAAGGAAATGTAATTACCATACATTTAATTACAGCGTTCATTAATATTGTTAGTTATAACACAAATTGGTCATGTATTCTGTTATATGGATAAAATAAATATTTGGCTTGACGAAGAACAATAAAAAGCGATACAAATGTTAGTTCAGCAAATGATACTCTTCTTTTCTTGGTACTGTTTTATATTGAAGATCAGAAATCAAATTAATTTCAGTTTACCTGTCGGTTGTAAAGAATAATTTTTTTTTATTGATTTGGCTGTAGCTTTATGGAAATTCCTTTTTAGTATAAAATCAAATTGTAAATGTGACACATACTTCGTTTCTTTAAAAAACATCTTCGGACTGACTGTATTGCAATGTTATTTATTTCTAGCTCAACTACTTTTACCTGATTTTGTAAAATGAAGTGGTTAGTTACAATTTAAACTTATTATAATTGTGTCACAACAAAATTTTTTTGATATCCATGTCTATTTGAACGGAAGAACATGAATGTTTAATGTAATTAGTTGATAAATGGTTGTAAGAAGAGGATTGGAGTGCACCAATTTTTCAGTTCACCACGATCAGTTAGCCGTAATTTTCGTTAGAATATTTAATGCATGTAGCGTTCTATTCATTGTATTTATTTTAACTTAATTTAGTCAGAATGAGCTGCACTAAATGGCGGCTAGTGTCACATTTAGTAAAAAAAAATATGTATCTACAACATAATTAATCTTAATAAATAACGGAAAAGATGCCGCCTATTCTGATATATTTCAATTCATTCAAATATCGACGGTTAAGATATTTTAATTGCTACATTGGTTAAAAAGTTTGATATCATTTAAACCATGTATACATTGTGGAGCTTATGGAAATCTGAATAGAATATTTAAACACAATGTGTTTAAAGAGACCTCTTTACCAATCAGTTGCTTCAATGTACCCTTTCAGAGAGGGTAAGAACAGACAAATGGGTTAAGGAAAGGATCACTCACCGTATTCTTAACACAGTTTTCATGTGGTTGGGAAAAGATAAAAAAAAATAATGCAAAACCAATGAATAAATTGATTATTTTTCGATGGATTCTGCGGTAACTTTGGAAAAAATTATGTTGATAACTTTATTATTCCCGTGGTTGTGTTACGAAATTCAAAACGTGTTTCACCTCTTTGAAAAGCACTTCAGACTGAATCTGCATCGTAGTACATCTGAAAATGCTTCTCAAAGATAATAAATTGACCATCAAGGATTCAAGCCTGGGTAGAAAAAAACCTCACTCAACTACTGTAACCTACAATGGTGTTCGTATACATTTCATAATTCTCTTTAATAAATTCAGTAGCGATCTTGTTTAATTAGCAAAGTCAGATATTTTAAATCATAAAAAATGCTGCGAAGTCACTAAATATAAGGCGTTTTGATGCAAAACATTGAAAAGTATTGTCGATTTAGTATAAATTTTTACCTCAACTTAATAATATTGAACTACGTTATGAAAATTCCCTTAGAGCATTTTTCGTGCCTATGCTTGCATGTTAAGGTTAACCCCATTCAACTCGTGTTCTATATCTCTCCAAATTTATATCATATAGGAAGAAAAATACTTTATCATTATTATGAGGTCAAAAGGACTGCGGGAGTAAAGATTAGGAAATTTCTGGCGTGTATTTCAAAATGATCCTAATTTGTTATACGTAGTGTAAACGTATATAGTTTCTGGTTGCGGTGAACTATTAAGTAACTTGGTAAAATAAAATATCAACACGATTCCGTGACCAAAACGATAAGATGAGTTTTGTTCTATTAAGGGTAAGGGTAATGCTGAAACAGTGACATCTGTAAATGAAAAAATATATTAAATTTTTAAAAATTATTTTTTCTTTGAAGGTTTCAACTGACAATTCTTGGTGGAAAGGCATTATATTTTACACAATTTATTTTTTGCCTCCACATTTATACAATAATCAGGACCGATTTCGCTCATCGATCACTTTTAATTTATTGACCGTCAATTCTTGGTGGAAAGGCATTATATTTTAAAAATAAAACACAATTTACTCTGTACTACTTTTACATTTTTATATCAACCAGGACCGGTTTCACTCATCGCGAGCACTGTATAAGAAAACATAATTTGTCATGTGACTGATTTGATTGGACCGATTAGGCTCATCGATCCCTCTTGAGTTGTCAACCGTCAATTCTTGGTCTCTTCATTATCAAAATTCTTACTCATAGGCTCGAATCCCAGTAAGGAAAGTTTCATAAGTTTATTTATGAGTTTTTATTCGTAAGCAAGGATGCCTATGCTTTCTGAAATTCCCTCCCTCCCATCCTATCCTAAAAGTGCGATGTAGCCAAAGCAATTAGCTAACCACTATTCTCGTCCTAACTTAATCGTTTTATTCTTACTCTCTATGAAAAAGAGAGGTTAAGCAACTGAATAAAAATCATTTCTTATAGAAAAACATATGTTAAGATAATCACCATTCGTATAGGGAACCGACAAGTTTAAAAAAACAGTTCAACACAACTGAAACGACTTACTTTAAAACTATTTCAAGTATTTTAAAAACTAATGATTTGAAAACTAATGAGAAAATAAGGGTCTTAAAGCTAACTAAAACACATGTTACGTTTAGTAATACAAAAATAATAATTTAGTTTTATTGGATTGTAGAATAAAACGGAAGGAGTGACATCAAAAATAGGAATATTTAAATTTACTAAAAAAAATACTTTTTCCCGAACGTTTCCTTTGTTCCGTTTGTATCAAATTGTATAAAAATTATTTTTAATTTATTTGCAGTACTCAAAATGCTTCAAATGAATTCTCAGCAATATGAAGATTTATTGAATAAATACGACAATTTATTTATGAAATGATCTGTGAAATTTTCAATTAATCAAACAGCCTCACTTTGGAAAATTTAGGAAAAAATCTCCCGCGATGGAATTCTATAGCGAGGTGAAAATGCGACCGCTCGTTTCAAGAAAAATATTTTTTCAATTAATTTTCATTGTCGGTTGATGGGAATTTTAATGAAAAAATAATTAATTTTCTTCATATTACATTAACACTAAAAAACTGTCAAATACGATAAGTGGATATTTAAGATTTGATTTTTCAACATTTTTCCCCAATTAATTAACCTCATTATCAAGTAAATAAAGTGTTTTTAACTGTTTGTGATTTGCTTTGTATTTATAAATTATATCTCTTAATTAATAACATATTACCTCCCAGTTGTCTACTTCAATAATTATCATATTAGCAATAACCAGGACTCATAAAACTTTCTCTAGAAAATACTTGAAATGCATGGCATTACAGCTGACGCCAATGCGCCATGCAATTCACAAACATAACAACAGTAACAATAATAATAATTATTGAAAACAATAATACTAATAAAAACAATAATGAAAATAAAAACATTTTTTTTTAAATTATTAAGCATAAAAAACAAGACATTATTAATTTACAAGGAATAAAATATTTGGTGAAAAATACCCAGAGTTTAGTGCTGAAAATATCCAGCTTTCTAGGCAGTGCATCGATCATCCGAACGGCTCTTGCAACTGGTGACTCGAATGACCGAGGCGAAGAACAAATTTTAAGAATAAAAATTGCCTGGAAATGGTTTCGACGACGTAAATAACAATTGGGAGCATTTAAGTTAATAATCATGAGAATTTCAGGATTATAAACTCGTCCTCGAAGAAGAAGAGAGAAATGCTTTGGAATCTAAAACGATCTTCGTGCTTCAAGAGAGTGAACAGATAGCATTCCTAAAAGAAATTTGATTGGGTAGTACTCTTTTAGGGAACTATTAAAGGGAAAATATTTAAATTTTTTGAAAGAGAAATATCGTATAACTTTCTTATGAATTCACTCCAATTTCAACATGTAGGAATTTTCATATGGACTCCAGATAATAGATCAATATTCCAGCGTACTGAGAACCAGGGAAATGTATAGAGTGCGGAACACAGTTGGGTTTTCGAATGGTTTACTTTGCCTAACTATAAACCCAAGAAGTTTGCTAGCACACTTAGCAATAGAATTAAAATATGTGAATGAAATGTGAAAGAAGAGTCAAACTTTATACCGAGATCAACGATTTCAGACAAACGTTGTAAAGTACTATTCGATATCACATAGTTATATTTAATAGAAAATCTTGAGCGTATTATGAATCCGTGTGCTCCACAACTACTATTTCTTTATTTATTTCAACCAAATCTCATGCCATATAACTGGTTACAAAAATTTTTACCCATCACAATCCGCTGCTTCACACTATTCTTACAGGGTGTATTCAGCAACACATCAGATTTCTTGGTCACAATGCACTATAATGTTCTGAAATTAATGACCATCTTTAATTTTTTTTCATGTCCTAATGGAGGTATCTCAACAGATTTTTTCTATGAGAACTGTTTGTTGATCAGTTGCTTAACCTCTCTTTTTTTTGAAGAGAGTAGGGATAGAAGGATAGGGCTAGGACAGTACTAGTAGTTAGTCAATTGTTCTCTCGTTCTGAGGATCGGATGGATGGGTGAGGAGGGAGTTTTAGACATCAAAAACACTCAGTCTACTAACAGAAATTCAACAATGGGTAGGACTGATTAGGTTGACTAACCGCAATAGAAATCATAACTGAATGAAATGTGTACGTCAGTGAGCAATGGCATCTTTCTCATACATGCCTGAAATGAGTATGAACAAACTTTGTATAAAATAACTTTACACTTAAGTACCTACATCATTTACCGTGGACCAATTTCGTTGTTTAAATACAGCTCTAAAAACTTAGAACAGCAATAATTATCATACATTTATTGAATAAATTTATATTTATGTCATTTTGTGTATTCCAACACCAATAAAATACGGTCGTACGTTAGTCTAAGTTTATCATATCACCGTAATAACATTATTTTCACCGTTTTTGAACTGTGGTCAAAACAATTAAGTGCCTTTTCTCCGTTCAGTTTAAGAAATGAATAATAGAAAATCACTAAGCCAATACTCAAAAATGTAAATTTCACAATTTTGACACAATTTTAATGAGATTACGATACAATACAGCACGCATTATGGAAACAATTTTACACATACATTAAAACGAGAAATATTCTTAGAAAATGTACGTTATTGAAATAAATGGGATCTCTCGTTTTTGTTTGTTCACGGTTTTTTGCCTACGGATGTAGCTTTAAAATTGTTATACGTATTCCCGGTGGTAATCAAAATGCCAAGATAATAACAATGTATTGTTTGGGGAAATATTAAATTATGTTTACTTACACGATCATAAATAATTAAGATTGATAGCGAGGATAACTATTGTTGTATACAACACCTCCATTGTAGGCATAAGTTAAGCACCAGTGGGCGCTTAGTTTTCTCCAACAACTCTCTACACCTGTATCTTTTGTGAACCCCCATATTTCACGAAATCTATATTTCAATACAATAAAACAGAGCATACATACGTCTGTATGTCAGTCACAAGAACTCCTCCCGAACGGTGAACAGTAGCGACGTGACATTCATTTGCACATGTCAGTCTGGCTGCCGTTTCTAGGTCAACTGTTCTGTTTTCAGTATTCAACTTTTAAAATTGTTATTAATTGTTGGATTTTATTTTCTGGGTGCTACATGAGTTACCGTCCACTGTGATATTTTCAACTTTAAAGTCAGTTGCCTAACTTTGTTTTCAATGAGGGTCATCATAGAAGAAAGAGATTTAGAAATGGTTACTAGATTATCGTTCTTTGTGAACTCTTTTTAAAGTTAAGGGAGAAAATATATGACATCACACGCGTCTTTGCCTTTGGATTCAAATGAAAATGTTTATTTATAAATTCAAACCCCTAACCGTGCAACCGAATGAGACATAATCTATTAAGTTTTACTACTAGTTAAAGAAACCAATCAGACCATATGGTTTAAATTGGTGCTCCGCAACCCCACTGCTATGAGGTGATTTTTGAAAAATAAAATAATGATTTGGATTATTGAGATTTTGTACACTTCCATTTATTTTGTCACTAACGACCCAGGTTTCGCCTTTCGGCATCTTCAGGCATTCGAGCACATGAATGGACTCGAACTGACAGACAGTAAACAGTGTCTAAAGTTTATCAAGAAGATACAAATACGACAAATATGGCTCTCAGACGTATAATATTTTACCTCGTAAATAATATTTGTCGTATTTGTATCTTCTATATAAACATTAGACACTGTTTACTGTCTGTCAGTTCGAGTCCATTCGTGTGCTCGAATGCATGAAGATGCCGAAAGGCGAAACCCGGGTCGTTAGTGACAAAATACATGGAAGTGTACAAAATCTCAATAATCCAAATTTGAAATTGAAATTCCATCAAGCACCCTCAGTCGATGTCTTAAAATGATGATTGTTTAAAATTTTGGTGTGCCGTGGAAGAGAAAAGGTTGCAGAATACTTCTTTAATTGATTAAAATCAGGTCTTGTATCGCAAAGTGACTATGATTCACCACAAAACCTTACAAAAAATGCCATTCTTATAGCTAAGTACTCAACGGTCTGGGGCTTTTATACTATTCTGTAACTAGAGGTGTTATCCCTCATTAATTTATATTTCAAACGTAGTGTTTGACAATTCTCACGCACTCTCCATCAAATCTTCAAAACGGAGCGTAGCAAAAGTAATTAACCAACATAAAGTCCTTTCTTAGTCTCGTAATTTTATCCTCATCCTTTCGGAAGAAACAACAACTTCTGTTAGCATGCTCCACCAAACCGTTTAATTGTTCAGTGATTCTACTCAATCTACTCTACTATTCTACTAAATTCTATGACGTCATTCTTCTGAGAATAGTCAGGAAATATAAAATAGCGTATATGATATGTACTCACGTCAGCTAAGTGTCCTGAAAAATTCTACTTGTATACTCTTCGTTGCTTCGGTAACATGTATTCATCTATCCGAACCTTTGTTATCAAGTCTGCTTCTTTGTCTTCGGGTCAAACAGAACAAAGCGGCTCGGCAACAGTTCGTGAGCAAGGCAATTTCCTTATGTTTCTGAAAATAAATTCCGAAAATTTGTTTTTCGTAGTATAAAACATTAACCGATAAATAAGTTGAAAACATAATTTATGGCTATTTTTTACCGACTACGCTTATCTTCTGCTACCTCATTTTTTTTTTAACGAAACCGTCCATTATCCAATCACTTGAAAACGTATCGACAATTTATTTTTGTTAAAAACGTGTGCTTAAAATATGTTTTTCATTTTTTTATTATAGCTTTTGCATATCATACTGTGAAAATTATTATTCCAAAACTGATCATCTGATGATTACCATAGCATAAAGGTAAATGTCTAGAGTTTTCGTTCTAGACCGTTTCGCGATCAATCCGCAAATAGTTGTTTTTACATCACGGTTTTCAATAAATATAACAATTTTAGATCGTTCAAATTTTGTATGCTTCCATGCATTTCATCACTAATAACCCGGGTTTCGCCTTTCAGCACCTTCATTCAAGTCAACGTTAGTTTGAGTTCATTCGTGTACTCGAATGCCTGAAGACACAGAAAGGCAAAACTCGGGTCGTAAGAAACGAATTGCATGGAAGTGTACAAAATTTGAACCATTCAAATTTGATATTGATATTCAATCAAACACCCTCAGTCGATAACATAATTTAAAAAAGTAATAATTATAGCAATGTTCACATTACTATAATTGTTATTTCAAACATTGCTTTTACTATATCCGCTTTCAATGTACAGAATATGAACGACTAGTAGAGTTTATTTCAATAAAAGTTTTTCTACGAGAACTTCTTGTAGCTCAACCTCCTTTTTTCGAAGAGATTGGGTATAGAAGAATAGAGCTTGATTAGGAATAGTGGTTTTTTAATAGGTCTCGCTACGCCACGTTTTTAATATCGGATGGGCGGGAGATAATTTCAGACATGTATGTCTCTGAACGGAAATCCATCAATCGGTTTACTTGAATTCGAGCCCGTGAGCGCTACAACTAGAAATTATAAGTACTCAATTTCAAGAAATCTCTTTTTTAGCAATTTTGAAAATCTCGAGAATTACAAAATTTTATTTAATACTCTCGAGAAATCTCAAGAATATCGAGAAATTTCAAAATTTCTTAGGAATATCGTACATTAATTTTGCAGAATAGCCAAATACTGGATTAGTATTAATATGAGCCAAACCTTATTTACGTTTTATAAATGGTTCACAAATAATACAGATGAAAAAGAATACAGGGAAAAATAACATTTACAAAAATATTTTACGATTTATAACAAGAAAATGTATTATATAAATAATTTTGAAGAATAATAATTGACCAACTTAATGAATAATTTATTCGTTATGTAAGAAAATGGCTATTTAAAAAACAAAGGCAATCTATTGATTTATCCGATAATCTTGTTCTTTTTCTCGACATGAAATTTCCAGAGATTGAGAAGTTTTTCTAATTTTGTATCGGCGTTGGTTTTATTGTACTTAAAGCTGCTTTTAGAAGTTTTATGCTGTCTGTCAATTTTCCTGTTGCTTCGTAGAAGTTCTTTTCAGCGGGTCCACCATTATTGATCTCGTATCTATCGCGTACCCCAGGTTGGGAATCGCTGGATTAGACGAATACATGATGCATGCAAAACATACGAGTTACGATATTTCGAACAATAATTCAATTTAAAATGCAATATATAAATACGTGAAAAATTTGAAATATTATCGAGATTCTCGTAAACAATTTCTCAAAATTTCAAAATAAGCAATTCTCGAGAAAAAAAAATCAAAACTATTCAGGATTTCTAGAGAATTCTCGAAACATTAGCTGATGACGTTATTACGCTGCGAGATAAACACTGAAACAAAGTTAACGCGGTTAACGACATAATTTATTTAGTATATGTAATGAAATCTGATACATTTCAAACTAGGCAAAAAGCAAAAAGATGTCGTCGCTGTTTTAAAATAAATTCAACACATATTTTTAACTAAAATATGACTAGCAGAAAAGATTACGTTGTAGTGGGTGTAAAAACATCCGCTTTTATTGAAAGTAATTACAATTCAATTGTGCAATAAAACTTTGTAATTATTATTATCACTTGCCTTATCATTTCCCCACGATCCATGGACCTGAATGTGGTTTCGTACAGATAAGAACATTGATAATTTTCTATAGTCATTAAAACATTTTATCATCCGTTTCAATAAGTCGCAATAATTCAACGATTAATATTATCATACATATTAATAAGTTACATCTGTCATAAAGTATTTAATAATACTTCTATGTATTATGTCGAATAAAGGAATATTGATATCTAAAGACAATGCACAAAAGGACATAGTAATTGAACGGGTGGTATGAAAAAGGATAACATTCCACTTACGGTCAATCTGGGTAACTTTGGCACAATTCTGACGGTTTTTGTATTTTTATGGTTCGCCATTGCATTTATGTGTGTGCGATTTAAGATGAAAGTTAAATAACATAAACAGATTTTTTTGTTATTATTGATATATAAATATAGATAAAACATGGTGGGAAAATTTTCATCAAATTCGGGTAACTTAAATAATCACAGTATTTACTATAACCTCAGTGATTTTAAGGTCTTGGCAACTTTTCTTTATGCTTTCATATATTCTGTACATAATTGAGGTGGGGTAAAAATATACAGCATTTGGTTTACAGATAAGTAATACAAATTGAAAATATGGCTATTCCAATTTATTTCTAAAAATGATATTCATATAGCATTAGTATTATCATGGTTTATAACAACACCCTTTTCCACGTAATAGGCCAATCTTAGACCGATGGGCAAACTTACCCAAATTGATGGTACCTTAGTTTTTGGTAAAACACAATTTTTTTTTCTAATGAAACCACAAGTTTTATTGAACAAGTTACTATTACTAAAATTGATATCTAACCCAAACGTATTAAATTACATATTATTTTTTTTTAATATGTCTATTCTCAATGTGAAGCCCTTGACTTTCTAACCCAGGTATTTCAACAGAACCTTCTACCGGAACTGCTTGTTACTCAGTTGCTCAACATCTCTTTTTTTTCGAAGTGAGTTGGGATAGAAGTATTGGGCAAGGACAGGGCTCTTGGTAGGCTAATCGCTCTCTCTACGCTTCTGTTAGGATCAGATGGGTGGTAGAGAATTAAGATATGATAGACATCCAAGCCTGCGTATCAAATCAATTATTTATGAAACTGCTCGCACTAGAATTCGAACCCATGGATACCGCAACTGAAGACAACGACGTTGAACACTCGACTACTGACCCATATATATAATACTCAATGAAATTCAAACAAAAATCCAGCGTTAAAAACTTTATAAAGTACCACCTACCTTACTCTATTAATGTGTATAAGTGGCGAATGTTTCAAAACTATCCTCTATCAATTCAGTCTGTATTTTTATTGAATTACACAATATGTCGTCCTGTGTTTGTTTTATTTCAAAGGTCCAGACTGGTCACCCACATATTTCTTGCGATGTTCAATTCATGTTACTAGCCGATATACTTGTTTTAAGTTTTCGCAAGAAAATAAAACACAATCTCTATAAGTAATTACTTCGTTTTATATTGTAGTGAGAACTGGTTTCACTCAATATTATGGAATAACTACTACATATTGTGTTCCTTTTATTTATAAATACAATGTCATTCCACGACGGATTCACAGGTAGAAATTTAAGTATTAGCATTAAAGAAATGTCTCAAAAGTGATACTTTTTCAAAGTGTTTTCGCGAATCGTTTGATGGAAAACGATTAAAATTTTAACAAAAATAATAATGTAGACACACTCCATTTAGTAAATAATAAAGGAATTAAAATGAACAGTTTAGAGTTTTTGTAAAATGATAAGACCATCAAGAAAAATCAATAATTAGTAAATAACATTTTAAATAGAACAGGTGGCTCGCCACTATTAAATTTATTTCCCATGAGGTTTTTACCTCCAAACACTAGTAAATAATTTTGTAATGAATAGTGTTATGCTAATCATTACTATAGTAATTGTTTGTGTCTAATCCCCTCCCTATGTCCAGTAAAAAGAAATAAACCTACCCAGTCCTCATTTTTGTAGTTTATGAGATAAGAATTATAATGAATATTTTTGGTTTAATAAATAATCTTACGATAAAGTTAGTCTAAAGATGCTTCTCAAAGATGAAAAACACTTTTCACAATTAGTAAAAAAAACAGTTGAATAACGAAGTTATTAATTTTATATTAAAAATCAATTTCAAAGCTACCGCTGAATCTACTGTCTATACGTTTAATGTTACATTCCATTTCTTGTTGAAGAATAACATTCAGATTGATATTGTACGGTAGTGATTGAAGGAATGACAGCCGTGGTTCCGAGATGGTTTTCTAGATATTTTGAAATCCTAGCGTGGTGGGGAGACTGGCAGTCCGAATGAGTTTTTTGTCAGCCTATGGTCGTGTTACAAAACCATTACACAGAGGATATCACAAGCGCATATACTACGTAAGGCAATAGCCTGAATCACTCAACCACATTGATAATAACTTTATTTAAATAAAACAGAGGCATTGTAAAAAAAGTATCTTAAAAGTACATTCTCATATTTCATTTGGGGCGCAAGTCTCAATTCAAAAGTTATTATCGCTACATCAGTTCCAAAGTTAAATAACTTAAAAAACACAGCTCTGAGATAATGAGGAAACGAGATTGTGACAGGTTAATTATATTCTTTTCTACTGTACACTTAATTTTTATAGATTTTAATGAAATTCTAGGATTATCTAAAAAATGTAGTTATAATATTAGTAATAGGAGTATTCAAAGGTTTTTCACAGAATTTTTATAATTGTTACAGTTCGGATCTAAAGTAATAATTACTATAGATTACCATTTGTTATATTTTACAACTGGAAGCATTTCGTCATGCTTAATCTCAAAACTGCAAAATGTTGACATGTTAGAATTTGGAACTTAGGTATCGTATCAAACTAAGCTTTAACTACACGTGGCTTGCCATACGATACGATATCATTATTTAGTATATCGATAGAATATAGAGTGACCTCATCAAAAACGTAGTTCCCTGGAGGTGAATTTTTCAACCCCTTCTCTGTTAAATTGTTCAATCTGCTCGCTGGGTGGACACAGAACCTTTTGTTGTTGAGTTTGCTTTAATAAGTTTAAAAGGTTCGACCTTCAGCGAAGTTGTTTGTCAGTATTTAAATTTATATTGTTTACGTACTTCTCGAAGTTGACTTTCAACAATTTTTAATTAATAATCAACTTCACAGAATAATCTAAATGTTTAAGTAAATGCTAAATAAAAATCAGAGATACAACTTATTTATGTTGTCTTACATGACGCTACAGATTTACGAAAGGTAATACTGGAGGAAAAGATTTGTTTTGTGCCGGAGCATTACGTTGCGTCATCGTGTAATAATTAATACCAGCTAAATTGATAATAATTATTAATGAAAAAGATTCGATAAAAATGACACTTATTTCAAGCCAACACTTGACATAACACAGTTACGAAACGTGATATTCCTAAATGCAAAAATAAATAAATATCCGATTGTAAAAGAAAACAGTCTGCAAATGTGAGATTTATCAAATATGACATTTGGAAAACACAACTAAAGTGGAATACGAATAGAAAAGAGGATACGAGTGAAGAATAAAGAAAAAGAACCATCATTCTGTCGCCGCTCGGTGAACGGGAAACATCTCCTCTAAACTGCAGAATCATCATCATCGTCATCCGTTCTACTATTTAATCACGTCAAGCATTCAACATAAAAAAATAAATATTCCTAAACTTATTTATGCCAAATAATTAGGAATGGCATTTTAATCAGTTAAAGACAACAAAATCTCAACTAATTTAAACAGCCTTTTTTCAAATGAAATTACGGAATTTATCACAATCCTAAATTTGAAGTTTTATGGCAGTAATATGTATTGATGAGAGCTATTTTAAATAAGGTTGGCAACGTCTTAGTTTATTAAGGCATTACTATCAATATCAAATCAAATGTTTATACAAATATGATGCCCTTCAAACAAGAATTTACAGTTATCGCCATATACATGAATAACAATAATACTACTCAAAAAGTTTAAGAGAATTTTTTCAATAAGATTTTATTTTTTACGATAGCTGGTTGTTGGTTCTTTCCAACCCTTTTAAATTGGTTTGCTCTATAAAAAATGAACTAAAAGATCTGATTGTCGAACAATCACTCGTTAAAGCATATGAATTTTAAACATAGAAAATTTATATAAACTCAATCAAATAAGATATGTTTAATACAAAATTAATATCGATGACTTAGTTGTTCCACTGGCTGTATTACTAATTGTAACACGTTTAGTTTCTTCAAGAAACATCTTCAGACTGAATTTCCACAAAGCTACCGCCGAATCCATCGAAAAGACATATGTTTTTATAAACGCCATCTTCATGGCGGACGATAATAATTTAAGCGTGGGTAAGATGTTGAATTAATTCAATTTTCTTGATTAGTAAAACACGAATTACATAATTCGCCAAAACCAGGAGACGTAAAAATATTTAATTCAGATGTTATCGATTAAAAGATAATTAATTTTTGAATTTTTTCTCAATCGATCGAATGAAAATTTAATACGATATTTATAATAATTTCCCACCCTGTTCGACTTCACTTATAATTAGATGAGAATATTCGTGGATGTATTTGACGGGGTGGCTTTGATAATTTTATGGGCGTTCCTTATCAAGTGTCCCTCTCTTCAAGACAAATGGGTCACGGCCGAAGGGTGTTGAAATTCTCACCGTGTCACAAGCAATACACACCCTCGCTTGCCTGCGCTGGGTTTAAATGGGATTGTATTTAAAATCCCTACTATTGTAATAAATAATTTGATTGATATAGAGTAAAACTGTATTATTTTCCACCAATTTATTTACAATATTAAAAGGAATTACATTCAAAATAGTTTTTAGTTCGACTCTAATTTTAAAATGTACTTCATACTTCACGTAATTTAGAAAAAATATCGAATTTTTTTTATTTATTATGTAACTAAATATGTACCTCTCCCCCATCCCGTGACGGGTCGGGTCCATGGTGCAGCGGTCAACGTAGTTACGGATCTCACTGGCTCGAACCTCAGTAGGGACAGTTTCATAAATTGTTTTTTCAATAGCTTTATCGATTTTTGTTGGACGACATGGATATATAAAATTCCCTTCTACCCGTTCGACTAGCGGTTAGATAAACGAGAACGATTAGCTAACTAGTAGTCCTATCCCAGCCTTCTTCTTCTATTCCTACTCTTTTCGAAAAATGAAAAGCTGAGCAAATGGTTAACAAGCAGTTCCATTAGAAAAACTTATGTTGTACCTCCATTAGGAGGTCATATACTGCACATTAGGAGCGGTTATGGTTAAAAAATACAGATAATTCTAATTAAATCAATACTTTAAGGAAAACCAAGGTTATATTATCAATCTATTTAATTCTTCAATAATTAAATTTGGATTATTGAGATTTTGTACACTTCCATGTATTTTAATATTCAAAATACATGGAAGTGTACAAAATCTCAATAATCCAAATTTAATATTGAAATTCCATCAAGCACCCTCAGTCGATGTCTTAAATTACTTAAATCTTCAATAATTATCAAATATTCTTGGATTTTGTTTTTCATCGGTAAAAGATTTAGTTCTACTAATGTCACAAAATTTAAAAAGTCGAGAAATAATTACCAAACTTTATAGAAACTGGAGCTGTTAACTGTTTGGCTTATATATTACGAAATATATATTAAGTTATAATATATATATATATAGATTTGGATTATTGAGATTTTGTACAGTTCCATGTATTTTTTCACTAACGACCCGGGTTTCGCCTTTCGGCATCTTCAGGCATTCGAGCACACGAATGGACTCGAACTCAGTTCGAGTCCATTCGTGAAATGCCTGAAGATGCCGAAAGGCGAAACCCGGGTCGTTAGTGACAAAATACATGGAAGTGTACAAAATCTCAATAATCCAAATTTAATATTGAAATTCCATCAAGCACCCTCAGTCGATGTCTTAAATTATATATATATAGGTAAAAAGGGAAGGTTTATTTCAACGCTCGTCTGCCTGTCCATTCGTGGAAAATCACATATTCGCATTAGATAAATTTAACCCAGAACCCAAGTGCTTACATTGCCATAAATATAAACCTCTTTGGGCCGATTAGAAATATTCACAGGAATGACTTGCTTAATAACCAATTCAATATCAATGAATAAGCTATCTTGAAATTATAAAGTCATTTCATAACATCAAGTTATTACACGTTTTCAATATCCCTACAGTTCAATAAAATTATTGTTAAAAAGCTCAAATTAAAATTAGACTAAATTTAATATCATATTAGAGGAAGTGAGTTGAATTATTACTTTCATTAAAAAAATATTTAATATTAGTGAACACAACTCTTACCAATTATTCAAATAGTTTCTCTTAATGGTTGTGGATAGGGCATCTAATCTCGGACCCTTTTTTTAATTCCGGGATTGGTCATTAAGCGTAATTTCATATTTGAAATTATCAATTTGTGTCCATTATTGCTTCAATTGCAATGAATACATTTTGAATCAATATTTTTTTCGTGCATTGAAATTTTTTTTTTATTTATTGAGAATAAGACAGTCATTTACAAATAAAGAGAATACAAATATGCCAACAATAATCAAATGATTTGAATAATGTATCTTATTTATTGCAGCTATCTCGTCGTTTATATACGTGCTGTAAGTAAAACATGATTTTAAATGTAATTCCCCAATGATAAATATTTAACATATATATATATATATGTTTCTGTCTACGGGTTAAATTAAATATGAGAAGCGAAACTACAATATTGATTTTGTAGGTATTATAAAAAAGTTTGTACATAAACAAACCGAAGTACACGTTATAGAATCAGGAAGTATTGTATTTTAAATATACCATTTGTACATTTACAGTGAATTCTAAAATCCCAGAATCGAAATTAAGGCAATACCGGGATGACGAGGTTGACTAATTGAACAGGTTCCCGGGATTGAAAGCCCAAGTTGTGAACTTTTGAATTTTTTTTATTCAAACTTTGCATTACGATCACCATCGTAATCCTGTCAATTTGTCTCAATAATTGATTTTAAAGCTTTTGTTTAATATCTTATTTACAAGTTGAAAATTCCCATTGGCTGAGTGAAGCGACTTCTGTTTTTAAAAGATTGAATAACGTACCTCTAGTATATTTGTACACAGGATAAACAATAAACAATATCAAGGTTATTTATTTAAATTCTATCTGACTCGTATCACCAACAACAGTCAACACGGAAATACTAAAATACGTCAATGTTACTAGCACTTTACTTTGTTCTAACCCTTCGGTGTAAAGTCTACGAATTCCAAGAATACATTATTCGTAGCATCGTCTACGCCGTAGCGCTAAGTATTATATATTATGCTTATTGGTTTCGTAGGCACGTGAGAACTCTTTCGGCTTACTTTGCGTGAGCTTTGCGAATGGCCGGATCCCATTCTAAAGGATTATATCCACTTTGGCAAATTCTCCGACTCCTAAAACAAGCCGCGCACTCTTGTACCGCATCGTAAGTTGTGTTTAGTTATTTATGTCATAAGCTTTCCGGGATTTTTCGCTTTAACTTAATAAGTATTCTACGGCATCCTGCGGTAGTATTTATAAATAATTCGTGCACTTTCGGAACAAAACAAAAAGTATTTTTACATCAGCTATGAATATAACACACTGATTCCACAGTTTTATAATTTCAAAAAAACAGCTAATTTTAGATTAATAATAATATATTAAAAAGGCTTCCACTTAGGCATGTTAACGTTTAATAGTTTAAATTTTCGAAGAAAAGTGTACCTCCCACATATTTCTTTCAACTTTTACAAGGCTAAAATGAGAATTCCGCCATTCTTGATAATGTCAAGCCTTATGTTCCTGTGACATTTTTGGAGCAATCGTGGGCATGAATTGTTTGTTCCTCCAAAGTTAAGAAAAATCTTGCCAACGGGAATGCTACTGGGAAAAGCTTTAATGATCAACAGTATTGCTTCGGATGTCAACATATTTGACGTGAATGTGTTCAGACGAGCACTTTTTTTTAATATATTAAACTATATGTTGTCAAAACATACTAGGTTCCCTTGCCTACCAATTTTTAATGTTCACTATTTTTAAAACGTTTTTTTGCGTTTCAAAAGCTATAAGCTTATAACTTTTAGATTTTTAAGACATCGACTGAGGGTGCTTGATGAAATTTCAATATCAATTTTGAATTATTGAAATTTTGTACAATTCCATGTATTTTGTCACTAACGACTCGGGTTTCACCTTTCAGCATCTTCAGGCATTCGAGCGCATGAATGAACTCGAACTGACAAGCTGTCATTCATTCGTGCGCTCGAATGCCTGAAGATGCCGAAAGGCGAAACCCGGGTCGTTAGTGACAAAATACATGGAAGTGAACAAAATCTCAATAATTCAAACTTGTAGATTTTGTAATGGTTTTATAAAATAAAGGAATAAAATTAGTTTACAAAACAGAAAAATTGTGGGAAAATTACTGTAGGAATACGATTCCAAAGCTGTTGCTTGACGTGATAAAGCGGTAGAGACGGATGCTGGTGATGATGACGGTTGATGCAGTCAGCAGGATGACGACAGGTATCTCGATGGGACGGATGTTGTGTCGCTGACGGTGGTCTATACAGAATCCCTTCAGTTGTAATTTGCTTGTATATTTATACTGTGTTCGTGGTCCAGTTTCGACACTTATTGATGGTCATTGACCTCTCGCGCGGTGGCAGCAGAATGACGGATATCAGTCAAATATTATTGCAAGCAATCCGTAATCTGCAACGTCGTGTCTTGTCATAGGTACTGCCAATTAATAATGCTTACTAATAAGCATCATGTTTCGATTCCGGCTATATTTAGAAACCTGCAGCGATAGGTTTTGTCATATGACTAAATTAATTTTTATTGTTAGTCCATTAAAAATTGACAGTAACCATATTTGAGTAACTTTGTATAAAAATAAGTTGTAGTCACACCGTCAAACATATTTTGTGTCGTTTTATTTGGCTATATTCGCTCCCCATGTGGAGCATAATATGTCCACCGTTTCCATGACTTCTTGTCACCCGCCAATCGCTTCACTTACCTCCAAGACATGCTAGCATCCTTCAGTTCCCCCGAGTACATCTTATGGAAACTACCCGGTGGTCATCCGGGACGTTGTGATTCCACTCGCAAGAAGAAGCACCCAGGGTTGAGGCTTTTTGGAGGCATCCACACCACGTGACCCAACTAGTTCCAACGCCTCTTCATGACCACTGACGCAAAACGGCGCTACCTTCCTTTATCTCCGAGTTCCTCGCGAAATGAAGCTGCCTCTCTCCCAATAACCGACACAAGCATCTATTCTCGAAAAAAATAATAGCAAACTTAGCATTTAGTAATCACTTAATTTAAATATTGATATGGTTTTCTTTTATATTATTGCTTTTGTTTAAAAGTAATAAATATTTTTTTGAATTGATTTTGCGTGGCACGCGTATACGAAAATGTTATTCCATTTGACTTTATCTCACGTATGCTAAAATGTTTTCTGCGTCATAAAACATTTACTTCAATTCTTATTTAACAATGGAATATAAATCATATTTCAACGTATGATCAAAACACTATTGAAATAATATGTATCGAAAGGAAGATTTTTTTGTTATTTAAAAATAACACAAATAGAAATATTTTATTTTAATTCCAGCAAAAGTCTTGAATGCGCCATTAAAAACCAAAAAAAAATAACTGCTCGAAAAATCGTTAAATAAATAAAATACAAGTACATCTTTTAAAAATTATAAAGAAGTATGACGAAAATAGTGGTAAAATAAATTACAATAGTCGATATCTCAAATTGTTAAAAATGATATCTTAAATTTTATTATTAATATTACAAAAATCTGACAAAAGTTATCGTTAAGTTTTTATATTTAATAGTATTAATGTGTTTTTATGCTTGCTTGAATAATTAACATTTTACAAATATACAATTTTGCAATGGGAACTCTGATATTGACTTTCTATGCAAACTTATTACTTTTCTTATCGTATGTACTATGACATTAATATTACGCTGATGTATAAATAAAACAAAACGCATTTCCAAAATAGCCATCTCATTTGTGAAAGACGCACAAAAATGCTTTGTGAGGACGCTTTTTCGTTTTATTTTTAGTAGGCTGTGGACCGACGGCGTTATTTGCAAAATTGAAAATATAAGAGACGTCGAGAACAGGTCCTCGCACCAAATACCTTTTTCCTTTTCGTTCTCCCCTACGCCATGTTATGTTAATCTCCACCTTTTTTCCGCATCACAAATAACACAAACATTTCAAATTATGTATACAAAAACGATGTCAAAGATTTTTTACACAGAAGCACTCACATCATAATTCAGTAGACCATTTTCAAATCACAACTTGTGTGTTCAGCATTCCTTAATAATGTCAATAAACAAATCGATTTTTTAACTCGTGTCGTCTCCCAATATGAAGAATTATTTTTTTAAAAGTACTCTCTCCCAAGTACAATTGTTTGTAATTTAAAAAAGTTTTGTGTATATACATTATAAAGAATAACCTTTTTGGCAGACAAATGTAGTGAGATATGACTCTGCACATTTACGAAACATTATGCTTCTCATTATTCGTCAGCAATATAGACGAGGCTAATTGGCAAATAATATTTTATTTCTTAATGCACTTTAAAATGCGGTCATGGAAATCAATCGGTGACTCTGCATACGCTTCAATACAGGTGAACGCTCTGGCATGAAGTAGGACACAGACAGCCTATGACATTATATGTGAACAAAGAAGAAAGGACCGCATTCATTATGTAATCTCCCACCGAATATAAATTCTGTCGCCACCGGTCGAACAAGAAACAAATCCTCTAAACTGCATAGTCGTCATCACCATCATCCGTATCTACAGTTAAATCGCTTCAAACATAAAACAATTGGAAATATATTCCTAAGCAAATCATAAGATTCGGTATCGATAGGTTATAGTAATTCCATGCTATCTGTCAGAATAAAAAAAAATTATACCAATGACTTTATAATGTTTTCTTTTTTTATTTATATGTAAAACCATAAATACTTGTGTGTGTGAAGGAAATAAACTAAATAAAAGGGGGCTATCCATCTTACTTAAAATGTTATTAACCAATTAATTAACTGCTTAAAAGACTTTTACTCATTTCTCAGTAGTCTAATCAATTTTTGGTGAAACAAAATATTGTTTTTCCGATGGAGTATTTCTGCTCCATATTTTTAATAAATTCGTGATTATAATTTATCTGATTGGCGAAGTAACAAATGACAAAGAGGCTTGCAAATCCATCGAATGAAAAGGCAAAATAAGACTTAATTAGATAAAGATTAATCAGGATTATTTCTCAAAAACTCTGATTGGTTTTAAATTCCATTTCTGACTTACCGATTTTCTCTCGATATAGATAATTCTTAACAAGTAAATTTAATATAATCATCATTTCATCGGCGTTGATAAGAATTTGCGGGCTTCCTGTGACTGTCAGCACTTTTGTATGGAAAAACCACGTGTACATTACATATAAGAGTATCAGAACATTTAACTGTTTTTATATTTAAAAAAGATAATAAGCATTTGCACTCAACACAGATAAAGGAGTCAAAATATTGCATGAAAACATGGGGAGTCATAAATTATTTTATCTTGAAGTCTGGAGCAGGGCACAGCTAAATAGTTTACCAACTTCAAACGAACAACTTAATCTCCCTAACTCCTCCTTATTATATCCTTTACATGAGATGAGTTCGTAAATTAATCATAAATTACTTTATTTTATTCTTTCAATAATACGTCATGTGATATTTACCCCAACAAACCCCACCAATTTTAATCAGTAGGTGTGTTATCGGTATATTATATTTATTCCCAATTATATTTTATTGATAATTGCATCTAATAACAACTTCCAATTGCAAAATTCTATGATTGTTTATGTAAATATATTCCCAATTAACATTAAAAGTCAGTATTACCAAATTAGTATTAACAAAAATTCAGATATCAGTGTAGTTCCTAGACCTAACCGTTGATCTTTTTTCTTTATTTGTCTTCTATATAAACGCTATAAACTATTTACTAACTGTCAGTTTGAGTTCATTCGTGTACTCGAATGAGTGAATATGCCGAAAAGCGATACCCTGGTCGTACGTGTCAAATATTATTGATATTGAAATCCCATCAAGCACCCTCAGTCGATATCTTAAATCAGACATTTTTATGTTTCCACTTCTTTGAAATTAGCAATATTTATAAGAAACATATTTTAACCATTTTATTTTTAAAAAAATTAAATACCATGCCGCAGCACATTAACAATAAAAAATTGCAGTTTTTTCTATATTACGTGATAAACTCCGAAAGAAATGTAGCGAGATGTAAGCTTTAATGTCATTGATTTTTAATTCATGGTAGACGTAAAAAAATCAACAGCGCTTTATAAATGTCCCAGACGCATGACTTTATGAAAAGAATAGGTCATACCAGCAATCTTGTAGCCACATTCAGTTTAACCATTTAATGCTGTTAACCCGATTACGTGGTTGATGGAAAATGATTTATTATTCCACTGAAATCATAGCATAATAAATTGTGAAGGCTTATCAAATGATAAACGTGTACATTTAAATCGTACGGGCTATTTAGCGATATGTGTAAGCACTAATATTTATTATACGACTTCGCCTGGAAAACAGGGAATTAACATTAGATCATTTAGACGCTGGCGTTATTTGGTCGTTATTTTAGTGCTAGTTCATGGTGAAAGATGAAAATATTACAGTTGACGTACCTCACCTAACACCTACAAAATATAGTCCACCAATTAATGATAGTGACAAAAATTGCAAGTTGAAAATATCACCGTGGACCATACCTCATGTAACAATCACAAAATATAGTCCATGAATTAATAATAATATTAAAAATGAAAATTGGAAAATAGTTGAACTAGAAATGGCAACCGGAATGACATGTGTAAATTTCACGTCGCTACTATATACCGTTTGGGGAGGACTTCTTGTAACAGACAGACAGATTTGCAGTTTTATTTTCTGCAATATAGTAGATATTATTTTTTAACATTATTTACCAGGTTACTAGCATGAGTTTTTTCAGTATGGTCGATATCTTTATCCATTTACTTTGATTCTGATATTAGAATATAATCCTCACCGTCCTTTGAGTCAGAGCAGTTTGATTAAGGCAGAGAAAAATGCTAAAAACAATAAACGAATTAAAATCTATTCCATTCGATTTGGGTAATTAACATTGACCAGAATTTACTATGTGCTGTTAGTCACATGGTAAATTATTCGTGAAAACATATTTTCAGAATGTTTGAATGTAACAGAATCTGTGCCTGGTGTTTTTTGTGTTTTTAAATTCAATAATTTTATATATTTCTCTCAGGTATAAAGTAAGTCAAATGAAAACAATTTAACGTACAGAATATTTTAAGCTGGCTCAGAATTATATGCGCAAAAGAGGAATGAGAGGTATTTTGTTAAATTCAAAATTCCTCGTAAAGGATGTTTGCTTAAATATTATAAATTACAGGAGATTCGGTATAATGTTGTTTTACTAAATACTGTAGACACAATAATAATTCATCGCTTAGATATATTCTAAAAACACTTTTTACAAATGTAACATCATTCCGTCACTTTGTTTGTAGGTATTATGGAGAGTTTGTTTTCACACCAACATCCACTTTATGTAATATTACTAGTATATATTAACTAGTTTCACCAGGGATGAAGAGCATTTACATTTAAACGTTGGCGTTATTGTGACGTTATTTTGGTGCAAACTAATGTTAAAAATTGGTAAAATATCATCACAGGTAACACCCAAAAAATATATTATATATATCCTCTCCCAATGTGTAGCATATGGCATCCTAGTGGAGGTATCTTAGCAGTTACTCAACCTCCCTTTTTCGAAGACAGTAGGGATAGAATGATATGGCTAAGAGAAGACTAATAGTTAGCTAAACGCTCTTCCTACGCTCTGTTTTTAGGATTTGAGGGAATTTTAGACATAAATCGGTTGAAAAATCAATTAATAAAACTGTCCGTACTAGGATTTGAAGCCATGAGATCTGTAACGAAAGGTCACTAAAGCTATATTTTACCTGAGATTCTTTATGTCCAATAGGGTGATTTTTATTGAACATAAAAAATGGAAAAAAACTACAATTTCACAGTTTCCTGATCATAGCAAAAAACCATTTCTAAATAATATTATAGTACCTCTCATTTACCATTTCGTTTATTCACAGTATTTTTAAGATATTGTCGTACAGTGGTCAACGTCGTCAGCTTCGGTTACTGATGTGTTGTGTTCGAATCTGAATTGATTTATGGATTTCTGTTCGTAGGCATGGATGTTTGTAACGTCTGGAATTCCCTCCCACCCATGCGATCCAAAAAAACGGGTCGTCGTTAGAGCGATTAGCTAACCGCTAGTACTAACTGTCCTAGCCGTATCCTTATACCTATACAATCTTCGAAAAACGTGAGGTTGAGCAACTGAGTAACAAACAGTTCTTTTAGAAAAGCTTCTGTTGATATACCTGCATTAGGAGTCCATTTGCTCCACATTTTTAGTGGAAATGGTAAAAAAATATATATTTTATATATATATGTGTCATATGTCGTCGGCGTCCGTGGCGCAGTTGGTAGCGTCGCTGGCTATCGTTACGGATGTCTCGATTCCCGGCGCGGACGGTTTTCATAGATCGACCTTTCAATCGATTTATGGATTTCTGTTGGTAGTCTGAGTCCTCCCTCCAACCCATCCCATCCTCACGGGGCGTAGCGAGAGCGATTAGCTAACCACTAGTCCTCTCATAGCCCTATCCTTCGATCCCTTCTCTCTTTGAAAAAAAAAGAGAGGTTGAGCAACTGAGTAACAAGCAGTTCTCGTATAAAAATTCTGTTAAGATACCTCCATTAGGAGACCATATGCTCCACATTGGGAGCGGACATGGATAAAAAAAATGTCTTATGTATCTGCAATATATTAAAAATAATACATTCCCTCGATAATCTTGTATCTCGTCGTTTTGCTACGTCCCTTCGTTACAAAGCTCTAGAATTGTATCTGTCAATATGATGGATCAATCACAATATTAATTATATTGTTATATTTTTTTTATTAAAGAAAAAAATAATCAATAGTTATTTATGCACACATTTAATGTCGTGCCAGAGTTTTTGAATCGTCAAGCCAGGATTTTTCTTTACATTGGAACATTTTATTGAATATTTTAGAAAAAAAAAAGTTCGCCCTCTCCTGTAAATTCCTAATTACTTTTTGTAATGATGTGAGACCGGGAAAAAACCATTACAATATTTAGAATAACTGTATATAATTTTTAGTATTCATTTGGTAACACTTATTATAAAAGCGTAACATTTTTACATATGCCATCATTCTTTATTATTAGTTATTAGTTTGATGATATAGATGGAAGTAAAAAACTTATTAAATATCACCAGTAACATTTATGTATACTTGAACCAAATACAAAACATTTACGGAAACGTTCCTGTTTTAATGTGTGAAGTTAAACTTGGTGTTAAACATATATTTATATGTGCATCTGGACTCAATATGTTGTAAAAGCAATGAAGAATATCATATCATTCCCAATTTCCCCGAGTGTTTTTTTAGCCATTTAAAAATGCATAGGTTTTTCAATCATATTCAAAATCTGATCACCAGTAACATATGAACCTGAACCCAACTCAAAATATTTACGGAAATGTTTCTGTTTTTCTGTATGAAATTAACCCATTCACTGCTACACTAATCACCTAGATATTAGTGCCCTATCGATTACCACGTAATTGCTAATTACTGACGACACGCATTAGCAGTGAATGTATTAAACTCGACGAGATGTACATATTTATATGTCCAAATGGACTCGAAATGTGGAAAAAATGACAAATATTATAATTAACAGGTAATTTCCAACGTGACGAAGTAGTTTGTAGCGTCGTTGACTACGGTTACGGATGTCTCGGGTTTAATTCCCGGCGCGGAAAATTTCATAAATTGATCCTTCAATCGATTTATGGATGTTTGTTCGTATTCATTCTTGTTTGTGATGTCTAAAACTTCTCTCTCCCACTCATCCAATCCTCAAAAACGGGACGTACTGAGAGCGATTAGATAACTACTAGTCTTGTCCTAGCCCTATGCTTCTATCCCTACTGTTTTCAAAAAAAGAGAGGTTGAGCAGCTGAGTAACAAGCAGTTCTCCCTCCATTATGAGACCATATGCTCCAAGCTGGGAGCGTACATTTTCAAAAATCCTGGGTTTTTTGCAACACTATGCACACACCAAACTATGGTTTAATTGAACATAAATATCTGACATCAAATCAAACAATATTTAACATTTTTATCCCTGACGTGTTTATATATGGGCGACACGTTTTCAACCGATGTCAACATAGTCAACATGCCATTATATTATTATCGGTATTTCACTGATTTTGATCAATCGTCCAAGTGAAATAAACTAAAAGAACTGTCGTTAGAATGGGGTTATAAAAGATAATCAACGTATAGTACGCTCAAATGGAAATGTTTACTGCCAGTAAAATGTTTTACAGGTTTAATGTGTAATCATCCGTTACATAAAGCCTCTACAACAACTTGCCTCTCACCATTTCAAAGAGAAATAACAATCCGTGTTGTATTATGTAAGTTTGAGCGGAAATAATAGCATTTAAAAACTTGAGTCCGGATTGAGATTTTGCAGTGTAATCTGGGCATTAAAAACGTGTGTCCAGTCATTGTCATCGATAGTATACTGGCTAGGGATTAAGGCATCCAATCCCAGATACTTTTTATGATCACGGGATTTTGGGATTCAGAATTTCTCAATACCGGGATCCCAGGATTGGTCATTAAGTGTAATGTGTTAAATTGTATATTTAAAATTTTATTTTTGGCCATTATTGCTTTAGTTGGAATGTATATAAAATTTAATATCTTTTCGAGAATTGGAATGTTTTTTTTAATTGATTTTGAATCATACAGAACATTTATAACACAGATTTAAAAAAAAAAAAACGTTATGATCAAAGTAGTTCTATATTTTTTTTTTATTGTATTATTAAGGTAGGTTTTACCTGATAGTATCCAAAAAGAGGACAAATCCTTCAATTTGACTTTAAAATACTGTCCTCTATTCACTTAAGAAGCGGTCCTAATTTGTCTTCCATTTCAAATTGGTTAAGAATGGCTGCTACGAAATATGAGAAGGAGGGAGACCACAATACATTTATATTCATTTTATAAGTATTATAAAAAATTCGTACATGAACAAACCGAAGTACACGTTAATTTGATATATGAACTATTTTTTAGCATTGACAGTGAATCCCGAAATCCCAAGATTACAGAATTTAATAATTGACCGGGATCCTGAGATCGAAACCCCTACTAAAGATTCTAACTCGAATATTTGAATATTCAATATTCGAATAGTATTCGTAAATGGTGTATGTATTGTTTGCTGATGTAACGATTTCTTGATTGACAATATATTATTGATAAAATAATAACTTTAATTAAAGGTCACGGGAATAATTATCCTTGAAAACATCGCTCCGGGGAACCTTTTTAGCCGAAAATTGCGCAATTTCCTTACAGGGTGAGCTATATTTAGTACACATATGTTTCATATTATGTCGTAGAAATAAGTAACTTCTAACAAGATATGCCAAAGGCCTCTAAGGAATCCCGCCCACTTCATCCAATCGGCTTCATTAGAATGGAACCTTACACTGTACTCGGTGTTTGGAATTTTGTGACATCTAAGCATAATACTTCTGGAATACTACGCATCAAAACTGATTCATCTAAAAAATGACTTATTTTTGACTGACAAGTGTAATAATATTGTACAAAACCATTGACTGTATGTTCCTGGAAAATATCATAACATGAGGTAAAAGAACAAAACGGTTCAGTGACAAAACAGAACATGACATATCAGAACAGAGATAAAATAACAGAGTGACAAAACAGCATGGAGGAAAAATAAAACACATAATATTTTAAATTTGGATTATTGAGATTTTGTACACTTCCATGTATTTTGTCACTAACGACCCGGGTTTCGCCTTTCGGCATCTTCAGGCATTCGAGCACACGAATGGACTCGAACTGAGAGACAGTAAACAGTGTCTAACGCTTATATAGAAGATACAAATGCGACAAATATCATTTACGAGGCAATACATTATACGTCTGCTATATTTCGGGAACTTGTCTAAAGACATAGACCGCCCTAGAATCTGGCATAGAATAAGTTATTTAGGTTGCACAAGCTTTAAAATTAAAAAACAACTCGCTGATAGTGTTAGACCGGCGTTCTATTGCAAAAACTCTCTAGGCAAATTACTTATTAACAATAAAGATAGAGTAAACTTTAAGAACAAATCTGGTATTTATAAATTACAATGCAATGATTGCCAACATTTCTATGTGGGTAAAACCACACGTACATTAGATATAAGGGTATCAGAACATTTAGCTGTCTTTAGATTAAAAAAAGAAACTTTGACATTCGCAAATCACTTGCTAATGGAGAACCATACGTTTAATGCGGATGATGGGGTTAAACTGTTGCATAAAAACATGGGGGATCATAAATTATTTTATCAGGAAATTTTAGAAATTAATAGAGGCCAGTTATACTCCTTACCAATCTTGAATGAGCAGCTGAACCTTCCTAATTCTCCGCTATTATATCCGATACGTTGAAACACCTAACAGATTTCACTAAATGTGGAATGATTGTATATATTTACCCATTCGTCGAATTACATCCCGTCAAAACCCACAATACTATTATAATTGTAAAATCACTGGTATTTCTAAAAGAAGTTGAAAAGCGGCAATCGCCTTCGGCAATCGCCACTCTGGTAATATGGTGTTTAAAAAATAAGGATTAGGACGATTTCCGAAATTTTAACTCAGGTATCGGTGTGGCTCTCAGACGTATAATGTATTGCCTCGTAAATGATATTTGTCGAATTTGTATCTTCTATATAAGCGTTAGACACTGTTTACTGTCTCTCAGTTCGAGTCCATTCGTGTGCTCGAATGCCTGAAGATGCCGAAAGGCGAAACCCGGGTCGTTAGTGACAAAATACATGGAAGTGTACAAAATCTCAATAATCCAAATTTAATATTGAAATTCCATCAAGCACCCTCAGTCGATATCTTATATTATACTTAAATTAAATTACATAATATTTTTGCCGTATCTATTAATAAATTAAATACTTATACTATATACAACCTAATTGTAGAGAAACATTTCATATTACGTAATCACTGTTGGTTATATAGATAATAAAATCAATTAAAAAATATAATCCGTGATTGAAACTAAGTCAAGTCAAGCAAGTACTGATTTAATACTGATTTATCAAGTATTAAAATTAATTTACATATTAATGTATTTCTTAGACTTAACGATAATATTTTTTTCATATATTATATTAACCATGTAAACTATTAACTAACTGTCTGTTCGAGCTCATTCGTGTAATTTGATGCCTGAAGATGCCGAAAGGAGAAACCCGGGTCGCAAGTGGCGAAATGCATTGAATTGTACAAAATTTTAACGATTCAAAATTGATATTGAAATTCCATCAGACCAACTGATGTTAGTCGATATCTTAAATTTTTAAAAAATCGGCACGTAATTTTAACAGTATTGAAAATTGATACGTTTTTAATCTATTTAATCATTATCAATAATATTTTAAAACAGCGATAGATTATTCAAATGGATACAGCAAAGGCGTGGACAAAAATACTAATCGATCACTATAAGGTTAATATATCGGCGTTGAACATGCCAAACCTCAGAACCCCAAAAACTTGTTTGTTCAGAAAACACAAAAAACTAAATTTACCTCTAGTCTTTATATACGAAAAATGTATTCAATTTTCATTTAATTTCTTTAGACTCCTCTAAATCATTGCCAAGTGACTGAAGTTGACACTTGATTTTCTGTCGTGAGATACCATACGATATTGTTCCCAATTTTAAACATATCGAGTTACGAGAAATATGATTCTAGTTATTTACGCACTTTGTATGATACATGGTAATACGACGAATTTACCAAACAGCTTGGCAGAAAGTATGAGATCAGGAATCATCATAAACTCAAAATCACATAAACGTGGGTCCTGAGGTAATGCATGTTCATATTATGATATTTAAATTCAAGTTTTTAATGAAGGATTTTACTTTTAAATTTTAAAACAATCCCATAAAAATGCCACCAATGATACAATACGTAATACGGTCAAAAAACGCAAAGAAATCGTTGAATTATTAATAGCTTAATGTGTTATTATCCTGTTAAGATACAAATTTCTCTTAGTCGTTGTATTACCTCAACGTTATTTTATAACTATGTATAAGACCATGAAATGGTAAAATTAATGCCGCGCATGTTGTATTATTCAAGATATGTACACGTAAAGGTACTAAAAATACCCAAAGTATAATACCGACTACGTTTCAGATGAAACGTTGTTTTAGTAATCACCTAATTAACAATTCACTGTCACAAGCCCAGATATTAAACTTACCTTACCAATATTTAAAAACTTCTTGTCTGCGTGGGAAGCAGACATCTTGCAAAAAAAGTTTTGTAATTTCTCGTTGATACACAGAATGATACTAGGGTATTTTCGCATACTCTGACATCAAATTTAAGTAATCTCTTCGGATTATTAAAGTCTCGAGCAGACGATATTTCTCAAAGAAGTGTATGTCTAATAGAAGTCTGCACGGGCAGAAATTTTATAAAATTACCAGGTCCGAGCCCGACACGAGGCCGAGTCTTAATATCACACTTTTCAATATTCATTGATACTTTCCAAAACAATATTTATGTTATTGTTTCCATATTTCCAACGATATTCATGACACGTGTGAAATAAATTATTTATGTTATGAATTGTATTTCCTTATGGCTGACTCATAACCCTAACATAGTCCGAAACATTTTTCTGAAAATATAAAGTCCTTACCCAGGCCAGGCCCGAGCCTCAATCCTAATTGTCTCTATCCGCCCGAACCCGGCCCACGAGCTGGGTATTGAAAACGCCGGCGGGCCAAGGCCGGGCCCGTGCATGCCTCAAATGTCCAAGTATTAGCGTGATCGACTTTAAAAATAGTTATTTATGAAAACTGGTAGAAACCGAGTTATGCAATCTTTTATTTTTTAGATAATAAAACAGTTTTTCAACTTATATTTCTATGATAGGTGGATTTATGCGTATAAGTCAATAGAAACGATTTTTCAGAAGAACAAAAGCAAAATCAAAGTCATTTTGTGAGCAATAATGATTATATTTGAATTATTGAGATTTTGTACACTTCCATGTATTTTGTCACAAACGACCCGGGTTTCGCTTTTCGGCATCTTCAGGCATTCGAGCGCACGAATGGACTCGGACTGATAGACAGTAAACAGTGTCTAACGTTTATATAGAAGATACAAATACGGCAAATATTATTTACAAGATAAAATATTATATGTCTAGGATCCACACTGATACCTGAGTTAAATTGCGGAGCATTTAAATAAAGTGAGGCAAGTGTTCAATGCAATTGCAAAGATTTATGCAATCAAATTAGGATACGAATCGACAAGAACCCGTTTTTTCGCATTCGATTTTTCAAGTGCCATTTTTCACTACTACTGTAGGCTTAAACCGTAAATTTTTAAACATTAAACTAAAACACAGTTTTTGTTGTTATTTTTTCCAATTTCGAATTCGAGGAACGGTTATTAATGTTAAATCTAATTTACAGCTAATCAATAGAACGTTATATTCACCTCTCTACCTTTTTACGACTTAAAGTAATAAATTTCCTTATTCTTTGTTCCCTAATTAATTATCTGTCAAAGTTTTCGAAAATTAATAATATTAATAACGATCGCCTATCGAAAATTATTTCAATTATAATATTTATAAATACCAGCTCAACTCCAGTTATAACTTTATTTAATCAAATGACGTCAGTTGAAATCATGAAAAATGTGCTGAGGTTTTCTTCGGCAGTAGTTCTTCTGTAAATTTAGGGAAGCACTGCTGAAATCACCTTTTTCAAGGGATTAGTAATCTATCGCAATAGTAATCTCATCTTATTCCAATACAATATTTTTCTAATACACTGCAGAGCTTTGTGACATCGAAAAACAATGGTTTGGATAAAATTATCAATATGGTATTTTAGATTACTATTAGGTAGAAAACATTCCTCTTACCTTTAGGATGTAGCGAATCACCAGCTGAAAGTCCAGGGTCATAAAATACTTCCACATTACTAAAATAAATATTTGTATACGTTTCTCTTTTCATTTCTAATCAATTCACTCACCCAGGTGGTGAAATCATACGCGAGTGTTCAAATATTTACATTATGTCATTCTTTTATTGATGAAAGAAAAGTTTTTTTCAATTTAACAAGTGAAAAAGTAATGGAAATTCACGTATAGTGCATGTGCGAGAAGGCATTGTAATTGCTTTCATACAAATTTTATATATGTGCTCATTCAACTAAAGATAAATGGTAAGCAATAATCATCGCATAAGAAATACCACGTTTTTGCGTAAACAAAACATCCACGTGTCTTGCTTTGATGTAGGGCATCGCGATATGAAACAAATAAATGACAGCAGTGACATAGACCTATAGTCGCGATTTCTTATCTCTTAAAAAAAAATATAGTTTTTTAATTCCATTTCACTTTGAATTATCTTCTATTTTGCATTAATAAATATTTGGTTCATTCATATTTGCAAACAAAATATAATAATTCAAATAAATTTAGTATTTTGTTATGGTTAGTCTATGCAAAACATGGTTATCATTTAAAAAATACTTACGTATCGGAAAATATTTGCAAAAACAAAAATATTTATCTTCTTCTTTGGATTTTAAGGCTTTCCGATTGGTATTTTTCATCCAGGGAACGTGAGGGCAGGGGACCTTATCCGGCACGCTAAGAAATATAGTTGTAGTTCTAACTTTGCAAGAAGGAATCTTCCCTGAAAGAATCAATACATGGTTATTATTGGTTTTATAATTATGTTATTTTATTTTGAAAAAAAAACATAATCAGTTTGTACTAATTCTCCAGTTTTATCAAATTATTAGTACTGTTTTTACTCATCGCAGTTAGGTTTTTCATCTACATTAGTTGAAAATACTCGAGGTAGGCGAAAATAACCTTACGTATTTAATGAAGTTGTACAAAAAATTATTTAAATATGTGAAATGAATTCAAAAAGTTGATAACATAGTTATTCCACTGACTGTGTTACTAAATGTAACGCGTTTTTCTTCTTTAATAAGCATCTTCAGATTAACCATATCGCAAGGTTATTTATATCTAAAGTTAACAATGATTCTAATTCTTCAATTAAAAGTGAAGGGTTGCTACTGGGATCGGGCAGAGCATTCATTCTAATTCTTATCTCATTAAGTACAAAAATGGCGGCTGGGTGGGATTATTTATTTTTACTGGACGTAGGGAGGGAATTAGACACAAACAATGACAGTACTAATTATCATAACACTACTCAAAATTAATTACTACTGTTTGGAGGTCAAAGGAAAAAAATTTAATAGTGGTGAGCCACACGTCCTTTTCAAATGTTTTTTACTAATAATCGATTACTCTTAATGATTTTATTAATTACTAAAAACTCTTGGGTATTCATTTTAATACCTTTATTATTTACTCGATAGAGTATTTCTACGTTATATATAAATACATTTCTTTTCACCAAGAATTGACATTAACTGTCGACACCATCAAAGAAACTATTTCATAATTTCAATTGAAGTCCTTTGAGAATAAAGTCGTCAATGACAGAAGGCAATCGGAAGCCATTGTAATTAAAATTTGCTTATGTAAAATCAAAAGACAAGCAGCTCTTTGGTTAGAAGACGACAGAAAGATAATAATAATGTGGAAGGAACGATTTCCTTAAATTTGTATTTGTTAGAAATTCTGAAAACGTGAATAATAGTTGACAGACGTAAGCAGTCATTTTCGCAACGACAAAAATGCTTTCATTGTCAATTTCACAGTATTGAATTAATTAATTAAACATACAAAACAAAATAAATAACAAAGACAATATTGCTCAGCGGAGTTTTGAATGACAAAACCATATTCCTTAAATAGGGGTGACTTTGAACAGTTTGAAAATAATTTATGTAATAAAATTCCCGTATTTTTATTATACAAATTATTCTTTTAACAAAAAGAAAACACGTGACTGTGCATTGAATATTAAAACCGGTCCATAAATAAATTGAATTGTATAAAAATACCTTCAGCTAATTTCAGGAATAAATATCTCAAACATTCTACTTGTCAATCTGTGTTTATAATTCCCCAACGTGACAATGTCACGGTCCATAATAAATTTATGAATTGGATTCAAAGCATAGTTAGTCACTTTTTGAATTATTTTTATCCTACTGAGGATATTTATAACTATTCAGATATCCATCACGTGTTTTGAAAATGCAAACCTTTATTATTTTTAATCTGGTTTAGTGAGAAGATATTTCATACCTCTTTGGCAGAAGCAGATATCACTTTTAAGGTGTTAACTGTCAATTCTTGGTGGAAAGACATTATATTTTAAAAAATAAAATACAATTCATTTGTACTACTTCCACATATGATCAAATACACTTATCATCAGTTGATAACGCTCGTGATGAGCGAAACCGGTCCTGATCATTGTAAATATGTTGAAGTAGTACAAATGAATTGTGTTTTATTTTTAAAATAGAAGCAGATTTTTTTTCTCATTTTACATTAGAAACTTTTAAATATTTCTAAGTCACATAGCTGGTTAATATTTGATGACATGTATTATTTTGAGCAAGCCATTCAAAATCTGTTAGTTTTAAAGCAGGTATTGTTTGGCCATTTTATAAATTATAAATTTATTGGCTTCACGGTGCAGTAGTCAACGTCGTTGGCTTCGGTTACGAATGTCTCGCGTTCAAATCTCGATACGGACAGTTTCATTGATTGATTTCTCATTCGATTTATGAATTCTTGTTCGTAGGCATGGATGTTTGTGTTGTCAAAAAAATCTTTCCAGTTCTAAATTATTTTTTTGTTTCATAGATTCATAAATTGAATATGACTTGTCGTTATGCTTTTAACAAATTAATTAAAATTCTTTCTATTAATCGTAAAATCTAAAAAATATATTTTATTTCGAAACTGTTTTACTAATAACATAATTATAAGCGTAATAATAATATTCCTATATTATTTGTCCAATTGAAAATACTCACTACAAGGAGCACAAGGAATCTTATTTACAACATAAAAAGTGTACAATATAAATAATATGTCCATTAAATAAGAGAAGTTTTCCTATGAGAACTACTTGTTACTCAGTTGCTCAACTTCTTTTTTTTTTAATAGAGTCAGGATAGAAGGATAAGGTTAGGCTCTAGCTACGCTACGTTTTTAGGATCGGATGGGTAAGAGGGAATTTTAGACATCACAAACATCAGACATAAATCGATTGAAAAATCAATTATCAAACTGTCCGTACTGGGATTTGAGTTCGTGAGATCCGTAACCGAAGCCAACGACGTTGACCACTGCACCACGGACCCGACGGTAAATTCTTAATGCTAGGTAACGATATTTAATCTCAATGGTTTTTGTATCGAATTCAATTCTGGCCGAAAAACTATTTCTTTGTAAGACTTTAATTATTTTATCTACGCCGATTTTTATTCAACGTATGTATTCCCACTACATTCCATCATTGTCTTTCTCTGACAGCTGATATATTTCCATCTGCCCCTTCAATGTCACCGCTTACACCGCAAATATATCTCCTTGTCTCTAGAGGTGCCGATGAGACATTGTCACGTTTCGTAGAAGGCACTATTTGCCAGAATGTGAACACCTACGACGCGCTGTAGCACTTAAGCTTTCTTTCATTCATACTCGGCGTAGATACTGAATCATTCCACAGACCTTTTACTCTGAAATGCAGATAAGTTCACACAATTGTAAAGACGATGTATAGTACACACTGAAAGAATGAAATTTCTAAATATATACATTTATTTATATTTTAAGCCGTTTTCTTATCTCTTTAATAATTCACGCATAGAAAACGTATTATGTTTATATAAAAACATTGAATTCTAAACACAGTTTTCATATTTACAATTTTAAAAATATTTTTGAAAATTCTCTGTTCATTATTCTATAGTTTATTTTAAGCCAATGAAGGTAAAATATCTTTGTACCAATGAAACAGAAGTTTTTCTATGAGACAGCTTGTTGTTTAGATGTTCAACCTCTCTTTTTTCGAAGAGAGTAAGGGTAGAAGAATGGGACTTGGACAGGACTGATACTCGCTACGCCTCGTTTTTGAGGATTGGATGGGTGAAACTACCAATAATATGTGAGTTATAATTGGGTAAAAATAACAAAGTATTCAAATTTGAATTATTGAGATTTTTTACACTTCCATGTATTTTGTCACTAATGACCTGGGTTTCGCCTTTCGGCATCTTCATGCATTCGAGCACACGAATAGACGTGAACTGACAGACAGTAAACAGTGTCTAACGTTTATATAGAAGATACAAATACGACAAATATAATTTACGAGATAAAATATTATACGTCTAGGATCCACACTGATACCTGAAAGCAACGTGTTCATTTGTAAAAACATAAATTTTATCATACGCCATCGTTAGTACTATGTTTTTATCGACAATTTCCAGTTTTTTACATTTTTATACTCCTTCTCTGCTTTTGTAGGAATAATTTTTCATAAAACATATCTCCATGGAAACGAAATAAAAAAAAAATGGTTCCGCCGACCTCCGCATGGCTTCTTCCAATTGAGTGTCAGTTCAAACGTTCGAATTTAATGAGAGTTCAGTAAGTAAATATTTCACGATTTATTTTTAAATACTTTCATCTTTGAAACGGTTCCCGATATTTTTTTTGAAAAAAATATGGAATTAATAACATACGCAAATTTTTTTCTCGGTATAAATTTTTACTCTAATGATAAGTGCTCTGCTTGGCGACCAGAAGTTTCGTACTCAATTCCTGAATAAAAAATGTTAACTTTTTCAAGATATAGTTTTGCCATCTTGGGCATTATTGGCTTATGCTGTGCATGTATTTTTCTCCCATTTTGACAAAAAAATCTAGCTGTATTTTAAAAATATTGTCAACAACTCTTCGTACTGACTTATGCCAGTGCTTCCCAAATTACCAATCCGTAAAATGTTCCGATAGAGTTGCAAGTATTTAATGAAACATTTTATTACTTTTACAAATGTACATATTTTTATACAAAAACACACTATGAAAACTTTGTCTTTGAGGTGATTGTAGAATGCACGCGTATGTATAAGTATATTATATAAATATATAATGTTAAATTAAACTTTTGATAACTTAATTAATTTAATTTTCGTAATATAGGGTCGTCGTCTATTTTTTTTTAAATTTTGTGGTTGAAAAAAATTGGGAAATACTAATATAGGCTTCCATTCTGAACTCATGTTTCAATCAGTGATTGAATATGTATCCGTTTGATTGGGATTCCGTGATGTTTTCGTTGGGCTACCAATAAATCCTCCCCTAATTCATATATTCTTATCGTATCTGAGAATTATTTTAATTGATTGACCTACAACCATTCATTTATTTTTAGTGTGTTGATATTATTTAACGGTGCCATTCTTCACATCTTGAAAAAAGACAAATAGTAAACTTTTGGAAAAAGTTGGAACTAGATATTTCGATAGCGTCAGAAGACTGACAAACTTTTTGATACCTGTCGTTGAGTTTTAAGCTTTTGTGTCAAATAAAATCGACTGCCTTTATAAAAATGAAAGGGAGAAAAAATGGTACTAAAAGTCTATAAAACTCCATTAATCAAATACATTATCAACTAGACCTTTTTACAGAAAGAGTTACCAAAAGCAATTAAAACCGTTCTTAAAAGAACGCGAAATGTAATTTTTGTCATATTAAAAGTTGAAAAGTTTTCTCTGATGGGAACGTGTAATATTGTTTCAACTCTACTAAGTCACTGTTGTTTTTAAACAATAGGATTGCCATGGCGTAGAGGTAAAAGAAGTAGCTTAACAAAAGTTAATTTTAAAAAATATATTTAACGAAGTTTATAACATTGCTTGTTGTAGGGTTGAATACAACGGTCTCATCTTAAATTTAGTATTGTCATCCGTCCATGTGAGATAGTACGGCCTCTGGCCGTGTCTACGCTTCTGTTCTAGTATTTCCAAGTCGTCTGAATTGCCGTCTGTATTGATTCGTTCCCCACAAAACAATGAAAAAACCCTTAATGTTAATGACATTTAAGGTGTTAACTGTCAATTCGTGGTGTGAAGGCATTATATTTTAAAAATAAAACACAATCTGTTTCGTACTACTTCCATATTTTCACAACCTCATGATGACCAGGACCAGTTTCATCAGTCGCGAGCATTATTAACTGATAAAACATAAGTCTTAACAAGGCTATTTATATACAATTGAGTGTTAATAATTACAAGGCAAATATATCAAAAAATTGGTTCAAGAACTATGACAAGAATTCATAGATAAAAAAGAATAATGAGTGAAACCGGTCAAGGTCATTATAAAAATGGGCAAGTAGGAGAGATGCGAGGCCAGGAAGAAACTTGCATTGAAATTGGAAAAAACATTTTTAGCATTCGGTAACACTTATTTTAAAAGTGTGGCATTTTTAACGTATGCCAACATTGTATCCTTAAATTTGAGTTACGGTTTGTTCGGTGATATAGATGAAAGTAAGGAACTTTATTCAGTATCGGGTCACGTATAACATCTGTGTATACTTGAGGCCAGCACAAAATATTTAAAAAAACGTTAATTTTTTTATACATGAAGTTACACACTGTGTTAAATACATATTTATATGTGCACCTGGACGTAATATATTGAAAAAACAATGAAAAATATCGTATTTAACTGTTTATTCACTTTTAAGATGTTAACTGTCAATTCTCGGTGGAAAGACATTATATTTTAAAAAATAAAACACAATTCATTTGTACTATTTCCAAATATTTATAATGATCAGGACCGGTTTCGCTCATCACGAGCATTATCAACTGATGATAATCAGTTGATCAGTTGATCAGTTGAGAATGCTCGTGATGAGCGAAACCGGTAATGATCATTATAAATATGTGGAAGTAGTACAAATGAATTGTGTTTTATTTTTTAAAATAACTGTTTATTCCTAATTTTATGGGTTTTTTCAAAATTCCCATGTTTTTGCAACACCAGTTATAAGTACAAAACAAATTGTGTTTTATTTAAAAAAAACACAAGAAATATGACCAAATCTACACTTCCCTTCCCTTGGAAAAATGTAGCTTTCAATGTAAATATAATTGACATTGAATGAAGTTACTTTCACGGAATACGTATTTTATATTATTATACAGGTTATAATATAAATCATTAGGAAACTCTGCGTTAGGTTACCGTCCTGCAATCTGAGATACAAATAGCATTGATTTTTCAATCGATATATGGCTTTGTACGGCTGCTTTTGAAATTTCCTTAATTTCTAACTGACAACTTAAATTTTTCATGTTTGGGTATGTGTCTGAAAGCTGAAAACTATTCAATAAACGTATAACAGAGCCACGTATTTTGCCAGGCAAGTCGTTTATAATAAGATATCCAATCCCCGACCCTTTTTACTATCCCGGGATCCCGGTATTGGTCACTAAGGGTAATTTGATGTGTTAAATTGTAATTTTAAAATTTAATTGATGTCCATTATGGCTTCAATTAGAATGTATAATATATTTTTTTTTTTGGAAATTGGAATGGTTTGTTTAGTTGATTAAAATCAGACAGTCATTTACAAAAACAGAGAAAAACATTTATTGTATTATTATGATAAATTTTACCTAATGGTATCTAAAAAGAGGATATGTCTTTCAATTTGACATTGAATATTGTCCTCCATTTATTTAAGAAGTGGTTGTAATTTGTCCTTCATTTCAAATTGGTTGAGGACGACTGATACGAAATATGAGAAAGAGGGAGACTACAATAAATTTATATTAATTTTATAGATATTATAACTATTTACACGAAGAAACCGAGGTATTAATCAGGAATATTTAATTTGATATATTAATTATTTTTTAGTATTTACAGTGAATCCCGAAATCCCTGGGCTATCTGAATATCAAACCCGGAATTGGAAGCCCTAGTCTATACCCAAGGAATGAAAACTTTACACAAATTAAGTTTTCATAAATCCCGAAGAGTCGTAATGTATTTTTTTCAAAATGAAGTAAAATTATCTGCTTTACAAACGTGATTTTCTTTGATAAGGTGTCTAATAATAAAAAATAAAAGTTGAATCATGTCGTATTTTATTAAATCTCTTTTTCAAAGTTCTATAACTCTATATACCACATTTAAACACGTGCGACAAATAATATGAAGTTTCTTACTACTGTAATACAGCACATTTTTTTTTAACCATGTCCGCTCCCGATGTAGAGCATCACAAACATCAATGCCTAAAAACAGAAATCTATAATTTGATTGAAAAATAAATTTATGAAACTGTCCGTACCGTGATTTGAACCCGAGATATTTGTAACCGAAGCCATTGTTGTTCACTGCACCATAGACCTAACCTTTTTTTTAATGAAACAAAAATTTTAATCTTATTCAAAAAATTGTAACACCGAAAGAAAACTTTTTCTGCAATACAGAATTTGTATCCAAAGGCGCGAATGTTTGTGAGGTTACCATGCCTTCCCACCCACGATGAATCCGATCCTGACAATAGAGTGCAGAAAGAACGGCTAGCTACTGCTATTTGTTCGTACTGTAGACGAATGAACTTGAATAGACTCAGTTCGAGTTCATTCGTCTACTCGAATGCCTGACGATGCCAGATGGCAAAACCCGGTTTGTAAGTGACGAAATGCATGTAAATGTATAAAATTTAAACGATTTAAAATTGTTATATTTATTGAAAATCAAAATATCTATTCGCGGATCTATTGCGAAACGGTTTGGGACGAAAACCCTTGATATTTATTTACCTCTCGGCCACGGTAATCAGCAAAACATACGTTTTGAGACCAACATGGGATGCAAAGGCTTAGTTAATTAAAATTTGTTTTTAGCATACGTTTTTAACAAAATAAATTAGTGTCGAAATGTACAAAATTTGATCGACTCAAATTAGAACGGAATACTTTTTTTACCAAGTAAACGCAAATTCAATCAATTATAATTGTACGTTTATAGAAAACACGTTATTCATTGAGGACAAATCTTGCTTTTTAAAAAGCAGTAACTAAAAAAAAAAAATTTAAATCTTATTTCCATTTATTTAATTGGCGATAGAAACTTCAGCCATTGATAAAACCTAGGCATATTAATTTCGTGAAACAATTAAATAATTATATTCGCAGCGATAAATATATCAACCGTCAAATGACTGAGGTATATATTATTTTATGGTAAATACATTTAACCTCTTGAATGGAATAAAATATGGTCGAAATTATTAGAGTCGATTGATACTTGATGTCTTGATTGGTGCTAAAGCTTTATTTATTTCATTATAGAAAAATTGCTTATCACTCGATACGTATTTTGCTATAAGTAATACCAACTCATTCGCACCGAGTGCGATTGCGCAGAATCTCCACCAAGGTCCGTATCGATTTTGAAGCCTGCGCGAGCACTCGCCCGCCATATTGCCCGACGAATACAGCCCTCCGAATCGTATGGGCACCATTGAGTAAAACTCTCCGACCCGAAACGTAACTCGCCACAAAGTGAAGATTGAGTGACCCCAAAATGGACTGTCAAACGTGTTAAAGTGATAACGAGTGACTGTTTTGTAATATAAACCTTCTTTCAGACTCCATCTGTGAGGGAGAGAGCGTAGGGACGAACATAAAAGGTCAGAGCTGAAGCGAGAAAATTTTCTTGCGTGTATATTTTTTTGGAATTCGTTAAGAAACGTCAGAATCTTTCTATACGTGTCCAATTGGATTAATTTTAAATTAAGAACACATCATTTAAACGCAACCCATCCATCCAGTGTACGATTTAATATCTTTCAATGCTTTTAAATGTATTGTATTCTGATTTACACAATCAATGTTGATTCGTATATTTACAGTGAATGAATGTGATTCGATCGATAGCTATGATTCGAAGAAATGAGTTTATTTTTTTAAGTAGTCGAAAGCTACATCGTTGGTCATTTTAAGTGTCACAATGCATATAGAACAATGTTTTTGATGTAAAAATATATCTCGTGTTATCATAAGCATGTTATCCACAATTTTATGGCCTTAGTTGTGTAATAGGTCTATACGTAGCCCAACAAAATTACGCAGAATATTCATAAATCTATTTTTGTTTACATATTCAATAAAATATCTTCTGTGTGTACTATATTCTATAATGCCTTTTAGTTAGAAAGTACATAAGTGTTTTCAATGTAGTAAAGTACCGGGTCCGTGCTTTTCAAACAACGACCCGCGTAGGATCTGTAAGGATTCCGCAGATTTGTCAGCAGATTTTGGTTGAAGCTATGTACCGTATTAAATAGCGCCATCACATAACACCCACTGGAGCTTTTGAATTAAAATTCACTGCTACCCTTTTCCGATACGTTAATAATTTAAAATATTCCTTTTCTCGTAAAAAAAGTGCTTTCATTTTATGTTACCATATACAATTAAATATATAACAAGTTGTACAAAACTGTTTTAAACATGTAAATAAAATTCATAAAAAATACTATTTGATAGTAAATTGATGTTGAATTTAAATTAACTGTACTGCTTAAATATCGTGGTGCTATAAACAACGTCGTTGGCTTCGATTACAGACGTCTCGGGGTCAAATTTATTTTTGATTCGATTTATGAATTCCTGTTCATAAGCATGAATGTTTGCGATGTCTAAAAACTCCCTCTCACCCATCCCAACCCAAAACGGGGCGTAGCGAAAGTGGTTAGCTAACTTGCTCTTCGAAAAAGAGAGGTTGAGCAAATGAGTAACAAACATTTCTCATATAAAAACTACTTTTAAGATACCTCCAACAGAAGTACATATGCTCCACATTAGGAGCGGACATAGTAAAATATATATTCATATATGTATATAATAACTGTTGAGAAATGAATTCATGTTAACACAGTGAATTTTTAAAATTTGATTTTTATTATAACCAATGTTTTAAAAAAAATGTAGATATCACTGTTTTTATATTTAAATTTATTTAACTTGTATTTTTCAGGAATTGAATGTCTCTTTTACTTTAAATGTTTATACCACATATTGACATGATCGCTGTAAGTTCAACAGCACCCAAAACTTTACTTTCTTAATCATGAAATGGATGAACCAAAGTATAATATGAGCAAAGAAACTTCATCGTCAAATTTACAATTAGTTAGAAATACTAATATATGACAACTCACCGTGTATTATTGATCTCAAAATTTTCACTCCCGCCATTTTACTAAATTTGTACAAACAGCAACATCTTTTCGAAATTTGAGTATTTTCTATAACTGTTTTTTCTTTCACATTTGAACACATTAATTTCATTAATTTCATATGGGCATGTGATGTTGAATTGAATGACCAATTGTCATAAAAAAAAAACTCTCGATGAGATACCTCATTAAGATTCCATATGCCTCAAATTGGAAACGGACATTATTAAAAAAATAATGACTGTACAATTTAATTATTGGCACATTTTTACTTGATTACGATCAATTGAACTCTGTCCATAATCATTTGCGTAAAATAAATGAATGCCGTGGAAAATCACTTAGTAGGTTTTTTTTTGAAATTTTGGGTTTGCAGTCGATTTAAGCTGTTGACGAAATGTATGAAGAATGTCAAGTACGTGATTTGGGGAAGATGTGCGCCAAATGACTAAAACGTGACAAAAATACCAAATCTCGCAGATAGTATAAAAGTCAAGAAACCCAAAATTATCGTCAGTATTTTCACGACAGACAAGGTTTTCTTAATAATTTTGAAAAGTAGAAACTTTACGACATGATGTTTAATTAAGCAAATAACAAACACATTCTGGCAATGTCGTTTCAGAAATAAAGTAAAGCAGACATTTTGCAAATTAGCGTAAATTAGTAGTTATTTATTAGGATCACAGGGACCTTAGATTTTAATAAAATTCTAGGATAATAAAAAAATTATATTTATAATACTTTAAAGAATATTTCAATTTTTCTTCATATTAATAATAAGAGTTTTCATGGGTTTTCACATGATTCTCGTAGTTGTTACAGTTTGGATCTAAATTAATACACGCTTCATTAATCACTTTTAAGGTAGGTGTAAACTTTTGGTGGAAAGGCATTATATTTTTAAAATGAAACAAAATTTGTTCCGTACTAATTCTACATCGATCAGTTGATAATGCTCGCGGTTAGCGAAACCGGTCCGGAATTAGTACAAAAAAATTGTGTTTTATTTTTAAAATCTAATGAAAAAATAATCACAGATTACCACTTTTTACATTTTGGAACTGGTAGGTATTATAAGCATTTCCTAATAATCAACTCAAAGCTGCAAATTTGAGATTTCAAAATCTCAACTTTCAACATAATATCTCAACTTTCAGACGTAACTGATAATTTTAAAACATGCGAGTTTCTATTAAAAATGTTATAATTATTTTAAGTCGTATTATTTTTTCTTAGAAGCTGTTGTTCGCTCTCAAAAGAGGTCATTCAAGTGATCTCATAGATAGAAAAGGAGGCAGATATAAAAAGTTATGATCAGTCCACCCCGATTTGCCAACTATTGCAAATAAACATTTTCCCTATCTCCATTTACGTATTTGATATTCATTTTGTGCACTAATAATATTTAATGAAACCATCTTTGTATATTACGTATTACAAATAATATTTTAATATGAGAAGACAGTGTTTCTTAGATAATAAGCGTTTTCAACTCATAAAATAAAAGACTTATCGACAAAATGTATGAAAAGATAATGTTCATCAGAAAGAGTAAACGTCAATCAATTAAATTGAAGAAAATAAATATGATCGATATCTTCCTATCCTTAATATTTTTATATCTTTTGTCAATGTACTACATTTATAAGTTTATTTTTTAAATAATTAATATCTAAGCAAAAAATCTCCTGATATGTAGTTATTATTTATTATGTGGAACGTGAAGTGTGCGCCGTTTTTTGATTACCTATTATAATGTTTTTCTACGAATGACAATTATTATTAAAAGAATAATACTAACGTTTCTGAAAAATAAATACGTTTCTGAAAAATAAATAGTGTAGAACAAATTACTTTTTGTTAGTTAGTAATTACTGTTTAGTTTTTTAGTCGACGCTCTTCGATTCAATCATTTTAATTGCTACCGTAGTCAAGTTATTATTTTAAGAAACAACGTATTTTGATTATAAGAAATCATCACAAATATTGCCGATTTCATTTTTATCAATAGTGACAAAAAAAACACCAAATGAAGCTCTTCCCAGAATAATAAATGATTGAGCTATGAAAACCTAAATATGTACGATTAAAATATATATTTTTAAGCCATGTCCGCTCTGAATGCTGGGTATATAAACATTTAATAGAGGATTTCAACTAAGCTATTGTGCAAGATTAGTTGATCATCTTCTCTTTTAAGACAATTTTTATTGTTGTAATATTTTTAGCATCATGTTGGATAAATCGCAGTGAAATTATAAGATTAGGGTTGCCAACATTGTGCCGATGCTGACCCGAAGAAAATTAATTTGAATTATTAAACAGAGAAGATTTTTTACGAGAAAGCAAGAAATTAACATGAGATCTTACAGATCATCACAAGGGAAGATATTGAGAAAGCGCAATGGTGGTAAAAGATGAAACTCATGACTGAAAACTCGTGAGATTGTTTTCACCTCAGCACCAAAAATTACACTGTTTTCTCCCGCCACGAGTGTCCGAATTAACCCACTGACCCGAAATTTTTTTGTAAGCCCTGAGCCCAAAAAATAATCGCCAAGCCCGGAGGCCCCAGGTCAAAATGACGGTGTTAGCAACTTTTCACAACATTGACGCCCAGTGCGTCGAACGCGGGCCCACATTGTACTATTTCTTGTTCAAACAACATGTCAAACTATTCGACGTTCCAGCTCTTAAAATCCACCGGTAAATGTAATGAATGACAGCTTTTCAGGGTGATTCTTACATTTCGATCGTTTTCACATGTCAGAAAAATAGTTACAAAATTCAAATTGTGTAACTATACAGTTAATACGTACTTATTTTTTTTTAAGTGAAATATATATTGCCGTCGTTAATTCATTTTTTGTATAGTTATTTTTGTATGTATAAAATATCTGTTTTCAAAATACATATCGCCCATCCAGTAAAACAACCATACTAGCAAATTCATAGTTTTGAGAAAATCGCATTTGAAGTTTTTCATCCATTTAAAATACTCTTTTCAGATCAAATATCTCAGTTATGAGATATTTGATCTGAAAAGATATGAAATCTCAGAGATATTTTGTTTTGTTTCCACAGTAAAATGGTGTTTCAAACTGATATAATATCTGAAAATATCGCGACATGTGTTTTTTTTAATTGTAAATAATTTAAATTTGTTAAATATAATAAGCATCAAAAATGAATAGAAGTGACTATCAGTAGTGATCTTTTGCACTACAATTTTGAGAATCCTATGGAAATTTGTGCATGTAAAACAGAAAACCACAATTTTATCACTTATGGTTGCTTTTTTCTGGATTATGTTTTTATTTTTCATTCATGATATAATAATTACAAACGATATCAATCGATCTCCATCAATAATTTTATCAACTAGTCGCTCCGAAAAAAAAAGTTTGGTCACCCGTGTTCTTGACTGAATTATTTTCTTCTGCAAAGCTGATAATTGTATTTAATATCTATTTTTAATGAAAATTCCATCTTTTAGTACGCTGTATCAAACGTGAAAAATATAATATCAACCAAATGTTACACTACAGTGTCGTAAAAATAATATTATACTGTTTGTAAACAATACCATCTGTTGTGAAAACCAGTAAGTTCCATAGCATACAATTTTCTTTCGCATTGCCGTACATGGAATTGATTACATGAAATTATTACTTGCTTGTAAACACGTAACTAAATTACTTTATATTTTTTATGATTCCTTAATCATTTATCGAACGACACATGCTTATTTATAAACATTATTTGATGTATCAAATTATATAATTGAATTTGACAATTTGGTTAAAACATTTTTGTATTTTGATAACTAATTCAGTATCACGCAAACCGTAGTTATATTTTTTAATACAGATGTGTACTTTTAAAAATAATAATCTATTTCACTCTAGTGTCACTGCCTCAATTAGAATAACAAAAACTTCAGAAAAACTAAGACTAAGTTTGTTAAGTGATATTAAATGATAATTAATTTATGAACAGCTAAATTATTATGTTTTTGTTAAAAAAAAGATTTGGTTTTGGAGCAGAGGTAAGATTTGTTCAGTCATTCTATAAAAGCAACCATTTAACAGCAATAAGAAAGAAATATATCTTTTTTGTTCAATGTAATTTCAATCAATGATTTGATAATATTCGATGTTAGTCTAGTATTATGATACAAGTCAAATTGTATGAATGTGTTGGTCCCATTAAAGATCAGATTATCAATTTATTAAAACCACTTATTTATTTAGGAGCAAGCATCTATACAGAACCGATTTAAATTCCCCCACTCTAAATGGTACAATTCTTATACACAAAATATATATATTTATTTGTAGACATGAATTTGATTATACTTTCCTGTTAAAACAATACTTAATTTCAAATACAAAAAAAGAATATTGTCAAAATACCGTTCATTATGTTTTATACTACGACCGCTCCTAATGTGGACTATTTGTACTTGTAATGGACCACTTCAACGTGTAACGTATTTACAAGAACTGATTATAATTCAGTGAGTCAAATTCCCGTTCCAGAAATGTAAAGATAGGCAGACTGGGAAGGGACCAGTAGGCTTCTCGCTCTATCTATGCCATTTTTTAAGTATTGAGTAACGAGAGGTTGGCAATAAATGAAAAAATCTCAAAAATACATGCATTTGAATATAAATTCAACAGTCCAATTAAAAATCAGTGAAATTGTCTCGTTCACCCCAGCCATCGAAAGTTGTCATTGAGAAAATACACATGTTTGTCTATCTGTCACAAGAACTCTTCCCAAACGGTGGACAATGGTGACGTGACATTCGCGCATCTTATTCAGGCTGCCATTTCCAGATCAACTGTGCTTTTTCAACATTCAACGTATAACATTACTATTACTACATTTTGCAGGTTTTACATGAGGTATGGTCTACGGCGACATTTTCAACATTCAATTGACAACTTTTAGCATTAGCTCGCACCAAAATAACGCCATAATAACGCAAATAGTTGTACACCTGGTGTATGCGTCTGTGCAACTAGGGCGAAGCCCGGCTATACACATACTTATTATATTTATATAAACGTGGTATATTAGCTCCTGTATTCCAGCAAAGAACTACACACAATTTTCATCAGTCATTTTCATATGTGAAGTATCTTACAGATAAATCTTAACCTAACCGTATATCTAACCGCTGAATATATTTATTACCTTCTGTTGAAACATTCAATCAGAAGTCCGTGTGCATCCATATCAGAAGGGAACTTGGTTTAAAATTGATAATATTGATATAAAAAATATTTCCTCAATATTACAAATGAATCGATCTCGCTTCATATTTTGCAGTTCGTTACCAAATAACTACGATACTAATGGAACTTCAATTAAAGATAACTGAACTAACAACATTCTATTTATTTTTATTTACAGAAAGATGGCGCCGAACTTATCCTTCCTAGTTCGATCTCGCCGGGAGGCTGCCGTGGCTGAGGAGGAGCAGCTCCCTGTCAGCGAAACACCTCCGGATAACCTTTCATCCTCTGCAGTGACAGAACCTGTCTACGTGCTACACAACTTTAAGGACCATAGTAAACGAAATTTCACAACCACCACCATGGGACCGTTATTGGGTGAGCACCTTACTGGTATTTTTCGATAAATAAACTAATTGAAACAACAGTTTCGTTCACATTAGCCAAGTCTTGAGTCACTGGTCCTAAACATTTTAAATAATTCAACGCTGCTATACTGCGGTATACGCCCAATAAGGTCTCTAAATCGTTTAATACCCCGGTAAGACAGATATAAAAATTGACTGTAACTTCAAACGAAGAAGAAAATTACGCAATAAATAACACTCTCTTTAAGGCTGCCACATGCGTCCGGGCCAATAGTCCTATAGAGTAGAAGATTTGTGGAATAGTATAATAAAATAAATCTTAATTAAATGAGATGTTTTCAAACGTCGAGCATGTTAGATTTTTGCTTTTATAATAGTACATAAAATATCTTAAATATGAGATGAAAAACTTGCAAAAAAAAATAATAGGTCGCTGTTTAAGCACGCCACTGGCGCCAAATCCGCCGTATATAGTAAAAGTTTAATGTAATAGTATGAAAAGGAATGTTTTTTTATCTAAATTTTAGTTAGCTAGGTTTCATGAATTACATGAATGTTTGTAAAAAAAAATTTTAGCATTTTTTTCATTCATAGATGTCAGATGTCACTCTAAGCCAATACACTTACCTTTAAATGTCAAAATATTATCTTTACTTTTAAATGGAATTTTCTCATTATTTGAAGTTTTTCACTCAGTTTCCTCAAGCCTCATGATTTGATAGCTGTATAATTATTATTTATTACAATTACACGTTACAGACAATTACTCAACTGTGCGTTACAGCTAATGAATTTAATACTAATTATTTTTAATGTGACCCTATTTGATTTTGAGCAATGTACTGCTGAAACTAAATCTTTGATTTGTATCGTTGAGGTTTATAATAGTTTTAAAAATATTGTGTGTTTCATAATTACATTTTTTCTACAGATAAAGATGAGATGGGAGAGGTGGCTGAGACGACTGCAAAATCTGAAACGGAGAAGGCTGCTGAGCAGGCTGTAGAAATTGCACAAAAAATTGCAACGGGAATGGGTATCCCAATGTGGGGGTTGGTTGCTATTATAATAGGTACCTCTATTTTTTTCTATTTATTTAACTTATTATAGTTTTACTCAATAATAAATAACATCGAAATAAAACGCATGGGTACAATATTATTCACTATTCGATCATTTACTCCGTGAACATTATTTTGTTTCAATATAATATATCGCAGCTAGAATAACACTACCACAATCCTGAATTTCATGTTCTGAGTAAATCGCATTTGAAGTTTTCAACTTTCTTATTTTCTTTGTCTCAGCATAAATGAAAGCTTAACTGAACGAAGCCATCTGAATAGTGCATACATAATATAATGCCTTTAAATTTACAAAATAATTTGTCATTTCAAAAATATTTGAGATGTTGCATTTTGAATTCCAGACAGCGCCTGCAACACCGCCGCATCTCGAAATGTGGCGGTGTTACAGAGATAATGCACTGTGTGGTTTGAAAGCAAACTGTGACTGTATTACTTTGTAATTCTACTATGATAACCGTTTAGTTTTAAAAAGCAACACAGCCATATAGTAAAATATTATCTGGAACAAAACTACCATATTTTAATTTTGGCAGTGTTGTTCCAGATATTTTGAAATTTTTTGAGATTACAATAATTAGAATAACTTACAAATAGTACTAGCTAGATGAATATGACAGCCTTACATTATCATAAATACTAACAAGGCAGTTGATTTTGCATTCACATTCAAAAATCGGCATTTCTCGGTTTGTGGCGGTGTTGTCCAAGAAGTGCGATATCATTACATATTAAAATATTGTCACAATAATAAAGTTACTTTTCATTGGATTCATACACAAATTTGAATGGGAGTTATGCAGTAAATAAACAAAACACATCACTCAATACTAGCTGTATTTTCTTCTTGGTGTAAATAATAAAAGATTTTCCGACATATATGACCTAGGAATTGCCTTGAAAGCTGAATTGAATATAATTATTGTTTGCAAGAGCAATGAATAACAAACATGTCTGTCAACAATCTTGACGTCACGGTACAAAAAGCTTGAGAGTTTTTTTCAGTGTCACATTTTCCTGGTAGCAGAAAAATCAGACGATAAATTCATATTTTAATAAAAATATAAGAACTCATCCATCTCGCATGCGAGTCGTATTACTTTAGCAGCAAATTCAAGATTAGTGTAGTGTTTTCTGCTTTAAATTTAATTATTTCAAGAAGTAAATATTGTCATGTTTTTGCATGTGTTAATTAATGTATAAACTTTGTTTATTAGAAACAAGTCAAGTGGTTCAACTAATTGGTAAAACAAATTACACTGTTTTATTTTGTGTGAACGTAAGTCTGAAAATATCTCTTATGTAATCATAAACTATTATTATAAATTAATAAAGATTAACTAATATGGATAGTCTAACTTTATATATGGATCTTAATTTTTAAGCATACATGATACAGTGTTACTAAAACTTTAATCAGTTATCTTAAATCATACGAAAGTACGGAAAACTTATAGTAGAAATACCTTTATGCCCTTATAAAAAAGTCTACAATATGTTATAAATTCGTTTTCATCAATAACACCTAATACTTATTAAAATTTGTAAAAAAAATATGATGTGCAAAACCTTTGGTGTCTATAAATAAACTTCTCCACATTTCAATTGCTATTTTGATTATTTCATTATAAAAAGCGAATACAGTAAACGACAGACACTTCATTATTATAGATGCAAGAATTTAGCTTGGCCGCTAGTGATGGCGCCACCTTCGCGTTAGGAATGTTGCCATACTTAACCAGAACTGAAATTTCAATCAATTTCAAAACTGATATTTAAGCGACGGTTATTAAAAGTATAAATACATATTTATATTGCATAAAATAGCAATTGGAGAAATTTATTCTAGGCTGACACATCTAGTTCCAACTTCGGCGGCGGCAAAGTAATGTTGGTAATACTATAGTATGATATAAAGTTAAAATTTGGCCATTCAATAGATTTTTTCAATTTAGACAATAGAGTGCACTGTATGATGATGCATTTGGTCGAAAATGAATTATCAAAATTTGACTCATTTAATGAAATAATGTTGACAATAAATTAAAGACCTTGGCATGAAAACAACAAATGTTCACTTTCTCATTTTAATTTTATTGCATTTCTCGATGTCCTGTCTATTACACCATACAAACGTGCAAATACATATTTCAAAAAAATCATAAGTTCTTCATATCGATTCTCGAAAATATGCCACTTTTCTAAAAACTGCAATAGTCCGAGTTGTTTTGTATAGAAACAGTAATGGTCTTTTATAGCCAAGATATTAAGTATTAAGTTTTCTGACATTTGCTGTTTTTAAGCCGAGGTTTTCAATTTGGATTGGGCCTTCTTCAAAGAATTCATAAATCAGTTGTTTTTTGCCGATTACTAGTGTGTCGGTAACACAGCATACGACATATCAATACTAAGTATTCTATAGTGTATCGAAAGTGTTTAATTGCCGATTGGTTGTTTGCTTTCAATGTCTCAATAAACAAAGTTGACATCATTTAAATGGAGATTGTAAGCAGAATCACATGCTGTTTGGTGAGATCGAGAATGTAGTGTTGTAAAATTGACTTGGTGATGTAGGTATTTCCATTGTGGTGCTCGGCATCTGCTTCTGCTGCATCAGACGATGTTTCCGTAAACGACGATCCAAGGACGGCAAGAAGGGTATGAAGGGAGTGGACCTGAAGTCCGTACAACTATTAGGATCAGCTTATAAAGAAAAGGTACGTGTGGCGCTTCCTTCTTTTTTTCCTTTATAAAAATAAATACTTTTTAGTACTAATTAGTTTATGACAGTGATGGTAACATGATCTTATTGAATTCAATGTTATTGCATAAAACACAGCTTAGAGTAATTTTTAAGCAATTTCAAAATGCGATTACTAATTTCGACAGGCTCTTTCGGTGATTTTTTTCAATTGAATCAATAACAATCTAAAAGATTGAAATTCTTCACTAACTAACTGATGCTGGTCCAAATGATACATATAAGTTATGGAATGATTTTAGAAATGATTAAAATTATTCGTTTTGAAAACGATGTTATTTTTTCACCAATAATTAATAGTTAGCATCGTTTGAGCGTTTAGAAACGGCTTATTAATTCTAAATTGCAGAACAATAGTCCAAATAGTATTTTTAAATATTATTATTTTTAGTCTGTTTGAATTTGAAACCAGGATATTCTTCGTTGCTTAATTCCGGAGGCACATAAATCTTCTCGCCTAAGTTTAGCATCTAAAGTTAATTATAAAATTTTAATTATTTTTACAATGCAAGAGTTTGCCTTTGCATATTTAATTTTCTAGTAATCAAAAGAAAAACTATTTACAAAATTCGTAAAAGTTATCGATAAATTGACAAACTTTTTAAATTAAATACATAATTAAACACTTCTCACGGTGAACAAAAATGAACCTTTTACAAACAACAATTAAAAACGAATTAATCAAAAATTTCGTGACATTTATTCCATTTTTTAATTAGACCAATACATAAATTATTATTTAATACTTTACAAAGCAGGAACTTGGTTCAATAATAAAAAGCTACACGCGATAATTTACAATAACAATTACATACATGCACAAACAAAATCACTTAGCAATGCAGCTATTAATTTTTCCGAGAGCTAACCGTTTCATTTAATGGATATCATTTACACATTGATAAATAAAATCTATTAACGTCCATTTTGTGCTAAAATAATCCACAATTTACAGTAAAAAATACAGTACAACTAAAGTGAATTCGTTATAATTCGTTTATTACTTATTAAAAGTTCTTTATTACGTTTCTGAATTGTTTTTATTAGCCGTTACTTTACATTACAATACCCTTTAATGCATTACGTAGGTAGTGTAATACGTCACAAAATTAGAGCAAATTGTTTATTATTTATATAATACTCTTTGAAAGCTATGATATTTCGATTTCTCATATAACGACTGCATTATCGCCACTCTGATAATGAGTGATAAATCCTTAAAATCGACACTTGCGACTATAATAGCATCACGTTCTGGCAAATACCTATATCTAAAGATTCATATTATGAGATATTTATACAAACCTGTTCTTTTTTTAACTCTATCGCCTGGCTTAAAACTTCAATTCATTAAAATTAAAACTCTCTTTGAAACAGTTTTTTCAAAATAACTGATCACTGTATATTAAATTTATATTATTCAAATGGACTCAGCTTATTGTATTTAAATGAACATCTCAATTTTCAATATCCATTTACTGAAAACTAATATTTATGACATAACGTTTTCACCAATTAACACATTATTAGGAAAAACATCACCCTTTTTTAGATTTGAGGGTATTAGATGCAAAAGTGACACGGTTTGATTTTGGTCAATTCTGAGTTAACTACCGATAATAAGTGTATCAAAAATGCTTTCTAATGCAGTCCTCTTTTTATGAAAAAGTGACTATTTCTTATCTAAAAAAGAGTTTCAAATATGTGGTGAGTTGCAGACACACCACTGTTCAATTTTAACCAATCACACGACAATTTTTGCTTACTTAATATTTCTACGGCTGTGCGGTGTCGCTTTCGTTACCTTAAATCATTATATGAAAGTTAGATGCAATGATGTAAACCAGCCTCTTTTCTTAAATATTCAATTATCCCGTATATTTTGATCATATTTTTATTAACGGCCAATTGGCGATATATTTCATCAATAAAACCTACGAAACCTTCGTTTTCCATCGAAATAAACCTGTCAATCGTTTTTTCATTGATACTGGAGTTTACAAAAAGTAAGAGCGGTGCTTTTGCATCTAAATTCACTGTGGAGATTTCGCATTTTTATTTTTTGGTTCGGACGGATCTGGGTATTCATTATATTAAAATGTTTTTATCAATTTCTGACAAATTTCATCATGAGTATTATTATATGTAATAATTAATTTAGTGAAATCGACGACAGGACAGAAAACAAATCATTGATGCATGTATACCATCACTGTCGTATAATAGTATGTGTTTAAATTAAATGTTAGAAGTGAAAATAGTCACTGTACGTTTAGAATCTTATTTTAATTTATTAATCGATAAAGACCCAAAGGCTTTAAAACTTAAATAGTTCTTGCTTACTTAATTGTATCGTTACACTGGACTTTCCGGACAAGTGAGTTTTTCGTGTCTTCTTGGCAGCTAATACATAATTATATACTGAAAATCTCAACTGAATGAGAATCAAAATGTTGTACACTTACCTCTGGGATTTATGTCTACGATTTTTAATTAATTCTTGACATATCATAATAATTTATTAGTGTATTTAAGAGCGTGTAAGTTTTAAGCGATGTAATACTTTTTTTAATACTTTCGATTTTATTTGTTGTTGAAGTCAAATTTGCTTTTAACGTACTCAAAAATGAAATTAATGCCTTGACAAATTTATCACTTTAAAAATATCGCGAAGGTAAATAACCGAAATCGATGAAAACTATAAAATATTATTAAAAGCTTTTTTATATTATTAATATCGTATATTATATTTTAACATTGTGATTAAAATATATCTAACGTTTATGTTGACTCGAATGCTATAAATTATTATTTACGTCAAAGAATTCACTTACTACTTTACATTGCTTAGGCTAGAACCTATAGCAGAAAAGGTTGCCTTTGAGCAAGTCTTACAGTTTTCAACTAACTTTAAATAATTTAATATAACGAAGCAAAATACGATATTCATCATAATTTAATAGCTAATTATATTAAAACATAAGAACGAAACTACACGCTTCTACAAATATTATTTATACCACAAGCAAAACCTTAACATGTGTGTTTTGCAAGCCTTTCTACTTCACCCTTTTACCGAAACAATCAATTACAAAAATAAGCTTCTTAAAAGAGCTTTAAAAACATTCTTTGCCTTACCCAAATCTAAAGCATTCTGCCGTATAAAACTATTTAAACAGATTACGATCATAGCCCTACTACAATATAATCATATGTTTTAAACTTTATTTTTCAATTTTGAATATTACCTCGCCTTTCTCAATACAGTCAATTCCGCTTAATTGGTATTCCAGTTTGAGAAAATTTCAAAGAACAGAAACCAAATGAAAAAACCAATAGAAATTTATTTCGGCTATCCGTAACACAATTCCGTTTTATTAGAAAAAAAATGTTATGACAAGAGATAAGAATTTAGTATGCTATGAAGTAAATGAAGACTGTTTAGATGCAATTTTTGAAGTTTTTAAATCAAAGCATTAAGGAAGACGATGACGACGACAGTGACGATGAATATCTCCTTATTCATATGACTAACCAAGTGGCAAAAAAATATAACAGCGTTATTTTATGCAAGAAGGCAATGACGAGAGCACAAAATCCGCATTGAATAACTGTGCTGATTTTGTGCAGTTGCAATCCTACAAAAACAAAAGAAAGACTTCACTTGACGAAATATTTCTCTCTTTGTTAATAATTTATATTTTTTATTAGTATTATTGATTATTTTGTTGAAACTTACTAATAAAATGTCGCTTTCTGTAATTTAAATGTCTTTTCAATAATTAAATACGTACGTAAAGAATAAAAATAAAAAAATCGCTTAACTTCTCTCATGAAAGCCACCCGCTTATTTGGGACAAAATGCTTGGGTCCGAGGTGTTCCAATTAAGCGGAATCGACTGAAGACAGATTTTTTAATTAATTTAATTATTATATTTTTAAAGAAGGTCATTATCATTGAGGTATATCGTAATATGTCCACCGAACCTTTAAAGTATTAAATAAATTCTTGTATTTATATAGATAAATATTTATAAAGGTATTTATCATTTACAGTACAAGGTACTGTAGAAAAATAAAAATAAATAAATGGTTTTTATTTGTACATAAATCAAATTTCAACATATAATTTACGTTTAATATATACAATAATAACTTGACTGTTGTTTATTTGTAAGAATTACAATATTTTATAGAATACCTTTTCAATACAATAAGAAATCATCGAGATCTATCATTTAGCCACATATTTTATATTTTTTTCAATTTATTTTAATGTCAAAATAAAATAAATAAACAATTCCCAGAGAACTAGTACAACATCTTTTTTGTCTTCACAAATCTAACTTTTTACTAATATTCATTACTATTTGAACATTTATAAAATCAAACATATTTTTCCAGTTTTACACATCCGCTTATCAATCCGACATCTTTTCAGACAGAGCCCATTATTTTGCTTTCGATATAATTTGTTACGATAAATTTACAGTGACTTTTTGATCATTGATTTTACATTGTTTATCATTATAAAATATAAGGTAATGCACAGGTAGAAAATTTATAAACACGCGGACATTAAATAAAAATAGTTAACGTAGATCCACTTAAAAATATGGCATATCGCAAGCTTAGATTCAATTAATTTCATATTTTTTTCGCATAAAAGTTTAGCCATGATCAGTTATTTAGTTGACATTCATTTGCTTAACTTTACGTTTTTTTTTTTTTTAAACGCAGATTCCTGTTAATTTTGTAAATTACGCCAATATAATTATGTTTCATTTCAAAATTATGTATTAGTATATAAAATAATATTCTCAAGTAGCTTTGAAATTCTGTCGTAGCTTTATTTCAATTCAAAATCGTGAAAAAGTCCTGAAATCAAAATCCTTAAAGATAGAGAATTCTGAGACAGACAAAAATATCAATTCCATTAGTTCTGTATTAACAAATATATCAATACTTATTTCATCATGATGTTGAATCGTCAGGACTGTACTTAAGTAGAGTTTTATTTGTTTCTATAAACCCTCTCTAGAAGAGATAGAAAATACCTTATACTTTTTATTCAAAATCTTGAAAAGTCCCGAAAGATAAGTAAATCCTGATAGAGACAAAAAATATTAATTCTGTTAGTTCTATATTGGCAAATATATCATTACGTATTTCAGCATTATGCAATAATCAGGATTTTACATAAGCAGTTTTATTTGGTTTTATAAACCCTCTCTAGTAAAAATAGAAAATATCTTACACATTTTATTCAAGCAACTCTGAATGTACTCGTTTTAAATATCAGTTATCCACTATGGAAGTTTTTCTTAGAAAAATTAATCATAAATCAAAACTTAATTCGTATTTTGACATTTTTGCCCGATTTTAATAATGTCATTAGTAATTATGATAAATGAATATAATAATAATATGCCATTGTCAGCTATCAATCAATACAATATATTTTATAGAATTAAATGCATTGATATCATTCACTTGATTATAATTATGTTCTACTACAATAATTCTTCAAAATTGTGTTCTCTATATGTACATATATAATAAATTAAACGAAATATACTAATCAAGTGCATTACCTTATGCTCATCTGCTTGCAAAAGTTATTTTCCATATAAAACCATTTCTTCTGGATAAAGCATGAAAAATATTAATTTTATTTAAGAGTGTTTACTTATTCAAACAATTCCGCTAACATTTTACGAAAGTATATAAACTTGAAGTAACTTTTGCAATGCACAATTAGATATTAATTTAATTTTACAATAGAATTATTTTCAACACTTAACTTGACTTATCACATTTTAAAAATATCTAAAACGTTAACCACTGCAACATTACTACGTAGGTGTTAATTTATCCACAATTATTGATGACAGTTGACATTCACAAGAATCAATTCTCATTTGATATTTGGAGGGCTCCTTTTTAATTATACTTCGAATCAGAATAGATACATAAAAAAAAGGACGAACAATCCCAATAATTATTCTTCTACACTGAATTTTTCTATTATTAACCCTATGCTATAGCACGGTTTTACAAACCCCCTGTCAATAACTAAATACTTCAGCAGCCATTTTTCATAACAGTGTTCTTCTTTTTTCAAATGAGGTTTGATAAGTAGATCTCTGTTTTGAAATACAGTATAATTGTTCCATCTGAGCGTGAATACAACGAGAAAAATACAAATTAGATGATAACAGCATATAAGTTAAAACTTCATTAAAACCTTGTCCTACGTTTTAATATAATCTTAACTATTTATTTTGTTTCTATAATTATTTGATTGTGATAACGCTGTATTTTTAAATAACCACATATATTGAATATCATTACTTTTATACAATACAAAGGAGTTAAGTCACTCGTAATTTTCTTAAGATAACAATACAATTGCACCAAGGTTCGAGCTATCACCAAGGCTCAAATAGCTATTAGCTACAACAGTTGGATATATTATACACTCATATCAAAACATAACTGTTGTTTAAAAAATATATTTTTTGAATACATGATATTTTCAGATACATCGATCGTCCAGTTCATTAGTCAGACAAATCCAAAGAACCAAAGTCGGAATTAAATGTGCAGTTATTTGTAAAATTTTGCGCTCCGTCTGATTCAGTAATAACTGCAAAATTCCACCGATAAAAATGCGTAAAATGATACGGCAGATAGCCTCCTAAAGAATTAAACAAAGTGTTGATATTTCTGCGTCAGTAAAAGGATATTTAGAAATATCCTTCTACTGACTATGATCGGAAAGTACCTAATTGTTAAAGACCTATTTATATTATGTAAAAAACAGGTAAAAATCAGTAATATTTGATTTATAGTGACCATTTGAATATTGCTTTTCCCATTAACGAACGAACTGGACGATCGACATATTCTTTTTCAATAAATTGAGTTTATTACTTACTTTTTTTTCTAAAACAATTTTTGTCAATACATTAAATTTTAATTTTTTCCGATAGAATATCCCTAATAAAATTATGATAAACATAATTATAAAATATCTTTTTCTAACATCAATTCAATTCAATATTTTCTGTTGAGTTTTTTTACATACTTAAATTAGCTACACCGTTGATTGGTCAGTGGTTATAAAACTTCTTGTGTGAGCCTTCCATGTATCATTTGCATGACAGTAATGTAGATTTTTCTAAATATTTTACTTATTTCTTTTAGCGCTCTATTGATTACGATCAGCAGTGATTTAGCGACTTAGTAGATAATCAGTTTTGCTTGTTAACCTTTAAATGTTCATGATTGACCATTGACAAGTCACGCACGCAGGTACAGCCGGACATGGAGGAGTTGACGGAAAACGCTGAAGAACCTGATGAAGGAGAGAGCAAAGTCAGCGAGGTCAAGCTTGGGAAACTTCAATACAAGGTAAAAAAAATACAGAATAAGGCTTATCATAAATCTAATATCTTTATCACACTTGCAGAAGTTGGTAGATAATAAATTGATAATTATGAGTAAAAAAATATATACAATTTATTATGATATCAAAATATAGATGGATTAATTCCTGACCTGATCTGAAACAAATAAAGTTATTGAACAGAAACAATTAACAGCCTATAAATATGCATAAATAATAATTATCGAAAAAAATCCTCTTTTTGCCAAACTGGTATAATAAATGCGTCTACTGAGTTATTCCAGACAAAGAATTTACATCCAAGAATCTTTTTTTTGATAATTTTGTTATTTAACAAATTTTTCTATTACGGTGACGGCACAACCATAAATTATTCTTTTTAAACCATATCCGCTCCAACTCTGGAGCATATGGCCTCCTAATGGAAGAATTTCTATGACAACTGTTTGTTACTCAGTTGCGTAACCTCTCTTTTTTCCGAAGGGATATAAGTGTAGGGCTAGGGCAGGACCAGTGGTTAGCTAATAGCTCTCGCTACGCTCCACTTAAAGGATAGGATGGGTGGGAGGGAGTCAATTGTTTTAATGGGACACTGTCTTTATAAGTATTCAGAATATAATGGCATTAAAGAAAACCTTACCACTACACTGCTTCACATAAGCGAGTGCAGATTAAAGGCTGTGATCATCATCAACATTTGCATCAAATTATCCTCGGTAATACTTTCGACAAACTATTCTGAAAATGACAATAATTATTAAGTATGTCTTTCTTTTTACCAATATACTTTCATGTCAAAAACCTATTATTTGCTCACTTTGTTTTGTTTTAATAATTGAATATTGAATCAATATCGAACAGTTTTTTTTGTTGTTTGGTAAATAGTAAACTTTCGTTAAATGCTTTTTTCCATAAGTAATCGAACATATTTGTTTTATAGCTGGTCTTTTATTTGTATCTTTTGCCAAATACGCTTGTGAGAAATCTTGTCATGTCGTTTTAAAACTATTTGAATAATGATAATACAAGTTTTTAGCGCAATAAAAGAATTGCGTTTTTTGTCATTTTTTAATGATAATTCTGACAGAAGGAATCATCTATCTCTTACGAATCATAATTTATCTTTCTCATTGGAAAACAAGAATCGTATTTTTCTCCGTAATTCGCTGTCGTGCATGATTTATTTTATTACGAACATGCTGTCGTCAATTATCTTCAATTATGTTTCCCGATAAAAAAAAACACAATGCGGCTTTAAAAATAAACGTCCAATAATAAAAAATAATAAACACTTAAGAAAAAAGAGGATATACCACTCTCCGGGCAATTGACGACAGCTCGAGGGAGGGAAAACAAATACCAATTAACAACATATTTCTAACAAACGTCAATTGATATGCGTGACGCCATGCTTGCGAACATTTTCAGCGCCGCCCCTTGACAATTTTCCAAAGCTATAAATAGATGCTCGATAATCTTCTATCATCGGTAAATATGAAAATCTATTTCATATAGATATTATTATTTTCAGTACTGATTAGTATTGCGGCATTGACAATAAATTATACTTTTTTCATGTCGATTTTTCAGTAGTGTTCCAATAACTTTTTTTTTTTTTAAATATGTGGAAGTAGTACAAACAAATTGTGTTTTATTTAAAAAAAAAAAAAAAAAAAAAAGTGTTCCAATAGTTACATCCCATTATAATTATTTGAGTTTTAGTATTATATTTACATAGTACACTGGGCCTCATATAACGCGGTCAAATGGTTCCACTATAACGTCGTGTAATACAAATCCATGTTATACGAGGTATGAAGTTCATCCTTTATTTTTTTTATAGACTTATGAAAAATACTTTAATAACATATAATAAAATATAGATCATTCATTCTTCATCACTTACAATTCTATATATTCGACTCTTTTTCGAGATCGGTTGTGAGTTTTCATTATCGGAGGAGTCTGGAGTATTTTTGGATTTAGGCTTTAAAAATTCTGTAATAAGCGATTGTTTGCTTTTAGCGTATAAATCTTTACGTATTTCGTGATAAGGAGCCAAGATCTGTTGTAATTCCCTCTTGAACTTCAAACTTCCTTCCATTATATGATCATTTTCTATTATAAAATGCAGAAACCGTGTTATATAAAGCGTGTTGTACAAAAATATGTCACAATTCATCAACCGTGCTATACGAGGCCCAAGTTGAGTCTTTTTCAACATGTATGGCATCTGGAGTGTGGACAACTATTTTTCACTCACATCTTTCAAGATTCCATTTGAACTCAAACACTTTATTATGTTATCTTGATGGGTATACTTTTTCTTGGCCACTACAATAAACTAGTCCGATTTTATTTCCAGCTGGAGTACGATTTCAACTCTAACAGTCTATCGGTAACGGTGATCCAAGCTGAAGATCTTCCAGCCCTTGACATGGGAGGAACCTCAGATCCATACGTGAAAGTCTACCTACTGCCGGACAAGAAGAAGAAATTCGAGACCAAAGTCCACCGCAAAACTCTAAGCCCTGTTTTTAATGAAACATTTATATTTAAGGTAAACAAGAAAAGCCCTCTATAGTGAACAAGCCATGATACATGGACTGGCAACATTGTATTTTTGTGGACAAGTAGTCTATTATACATCCTACCACGCATCACCTTCCATGCCATTCGCTAGATAATATAGCGAATTCACAATAAAAAAATATATAACATTATGAATAATTACTTGCTTTTTGTGTATGGTGGTTTCCACTGTATTTTAAATCATAATATTATGATAACAAGTATGAATCAAAAAATATATTTACAAGACTCTTTTCAAAATTAATTCAAAATTACATCCAATGATAAAAGTTCAAATTTCAGAGTTGACAGTGATCATCATAATATAACTGTTGGAACGTATATTCGTTGCTAGAGATTTAAAATGATTGAAATCGATTCGTAAATTGTGGATTTTCTTATAGCTCTGCTTGTTGCCTAAAACTTCTCTGAAACAAGTGCTTTCTTTAAATTTTATCTGAAAATTAAATGTCAAGCTTTTCACTTTAATTTTAACATGTAGATTAATTTTCAAACAATGTTTATTACGATGAAAATCTATGGATAGTTTTAATCATAATGTTTTGTATCAAAATGTCAGATTCTGCTATTTGCAAAATTTTTTGAAGCTTTCAGATTTTATTTGTTAGGAAAAACGCCATGTTTACAGGCGAGACTCGAAACTTTGAAATCTATGAGCAACTTTTTCTTTCACAAATATTTTGTAATACGTAATAATCCATTATTTTTAAAGCATAGCCATATTAAATTCATCGCGTAATTTTAAATTACGCCTTATAAAGAAACACATTAATGGTGGCATATTATTTGTTCAATATTATACGATAATCTCTTAGGATTACATGTTTAATGTCAAATATCTAATAAAATATAGAATGGCATTGCATTACAATAGCCCTGTATAATATTATGAAATAAATCTATACTATTTATTATGTTAAATAAGCTGTTAATGGACTGAAATCAATCTTTGTTTGACAATAATGATCTTTCAATTATTGACGTTGTGTCTGTATAATTTTTCAGAGTGTGCCATACGCAGACGCCATGAACAAGACCCTAGTATTTGCCATATTTGACTTTGACCGCTTCTCTAAGCATGACCAGATAGGTGAGGTGAAGGTACCGCTCTGTCAGGTGGACTTGGCACAGACTATTGAGGAATGGCGTGAGCTTCAGAGTGTGGAAGGAGAAGGTGGACAGGTATACCAACGGCAAACACTAAAACACTCCCTATCCAAGAAATATACGACACTCTTGATAAAGTTTCTTATGTTGCTCAGATTAAGCTAAAACATTCACCAGTGAATATTTTATGAATCAAATATCAGAATTAAATGTAGGTAAGTCTTTGAAAAATAATTCTTTGTAAAACATTAAGTACATATCTCACACAATGATAAAAAAATCTATTTACATTTATTTCACGCAAATGATTTCCAAATAAACTGTATTAATATTGAAAAGTTTATTTACTTATACTAAATCGTACGACTTCTTTGAAATAAATCGACTAAAATGTTTGATGAGAAATTATTTTTTTACAATTTAAAAAAGTGAAAAAGGTTTTTTAGATTCGTCACTTACCTACAAAATAGTAAAAATCACATAAGTAAACAATATTCATTATGATTATCATAATTAAATAACACATTTATTCTGTATTATCTTTGAATATATATTTATGTAATAATTATATATTCAAATTACACCCAGTTCGGATCATTCTATCGTTACCTCTCAAGTAGTGACATCTCACATAATATAATAACTATCATCTGAATATAAGGAAAGGTTTGGATTTTTTATTTTATTCTATCATTAATTAATAAATATTATGAGTATTTTACATTTGACTCTTACATTATTTAGATATATTTTACTTTTTTGCATAGTGATAATTTGCTGCACTCTTTGCTGAAGGATCATTACAGAAGGATCTTCGACGGTTCGTTCGGATGCCCACTTTTAGGTCCACCGACCGAAAGATGACATTTTATTAAAACCCCCAGAGAATGAAGACATTACTTATCTAGTTATCAATTTTTATCAGCTTTGATCACTTACACATATTATAATAAACAATTGACCGTCTACTATGTCTCAAAGATGTTGCGAAAACTTAAAACAACCATTCGGCATAAAATTCAAGTTTTTTTGCTTTTGCACCAAAAGAGGCTACTTTACTGATATTAAAAACTCTTTAAATCTAAGTGTGAGTACCATAAACAAGAAAGACTTCTTCTCTTTTTATGGCCGCCTAGATCAATCTCCTCCACTCCACTCGTACTTTGTGACACCTATCCATCCAGCAAAGTTACATTCTCCAAAGATCCGTCTTCGAAATTCACGGTTCTTTTTTGGAGGCTTCCACTCATAAATGCGTGATATATGTCTGGCCCAAGTCAAGTCAAGTTTTGACAAATCTCACAGTGTCTATTCCACCATAGAGGGTATTAACACTCTGCAGTATGCCGACGGCACCAAATGCTATCCTCCATACAAAACTGAAACACTCACAGCTTCTGAGAGTTTTTGGAACTAAGCGTTCAGGCCTCCTATCCATACACTGGAACGCTAGAAGCAATCTTATGAGAGTTCTATGCAGCCAAACATTTGTGTTTCGTGATAAACACTAAGATTTCATTTGATTATGCAGTTCATAGAAACATCTATTGATGCTTACGATTCTGCTTTCAATCTCCTCACTTACACTTACACTGTTCTGAACGTTGATAATGTCCAACAAGAAACACCATAAGTATGATCACTTATTCACGTTTAGATTTACACAGTTTTTTTTAATTATTGGTCAGAGTGCAAAGTTTACTACATTGGTGCAAAGTAGTCCAAAATTACCAAAATCAAAATTTTATATCATTTTGCAATTGAATAATTTTCTGTAAATAAACAAAATCAAATACTGACATTGATATTTTCACTTACAATTTCACAACCATCCTTGTCACTTACAATATTTCGCTATCATTCTTTTGACAAATTAGACAAGGATGCCTATCCAGAAGAGTTTCAGAACACTTTGACTATTCTATTTTTTTTTTCATTTGTATATTTTGAGTATTGTTATTGTTTCTTCCAAATTATTAACTTGTAATTGTTATTGTAAAAACTGTGTTTCTGGATAAGCATTTCAAACGTTTGCAAATAGTACCAATTGAATTTAAATATAACGTACATAATAATTGAGAGGTTCAGATCCAAATTCATCCTAATTAAAAGATATCCAAATTTGGTTTTACTTATCATTAGAAATATTTCTACAATAAATATAATCCAACAACATCAAATGGTTTATACTTTTATACGCAACAAATCAACTTTATTTGAATGAGATCTCATAAAATGAGAAATTTATTTGACAATTGAACAGTTTAATAACTCAATACTGTGTGCGTTTCTTGTTCTACATAACATTTAAAGTTTACTATGTCAGTATATAATAGTACCATTTTATTTTTTAATAAAATACAGTACAGATGATTTTGGAACTCGACAGCTCAAATTATTAGATAGAATGATTAATACTGAATTAAAAATAGAATTTAACCAGAATAATTATTGTTTCAATTTAGTTTCTGAATTAAAATAGTTTTAAAACACCATTTATTATTCATAATGGTCTTACGATAGTCACTCAATTGGTTTATTTGTTCATGCGTATGTTTTGATTTTTTCTCTCTTTTATATATCATTATTATATAATTGAAATATTGTATTTACTCGAATTGTTTTTCTCTTTCCCTCATATTTTCTCTGCTCTGCTTGTGGCTGTGTTTGGTTGTGTCCTCGACAATTTGCATGACGCTTCAAATACAATCAAAAAAAATCATTCACGTAAGTATTAATTTGTACCAAATGGACATAACTTTACATAACAACAACTGTTCTAAAAGGTACCATATTATTAACTGGACCGCACCGCTTTGAATAGGATAGCGTTAGACTTTTGCGGAACATTTTCATTTACCAAAGTAACATTCGATTATGAACCGCGGTAAATTATTGCATCTATAAAGAACGGTTGGATGACAAAGCGATTCCAGTAAAATCACATGGTACAATTTAAGTTTATTTTTAATAAAAATGTCTATTTTTTCATTCTCTACCATCGGAGATGCGGATAATTATTAAGGGTATAGACATAATATTCTGAGATCTTTAAAAACGTTACGTCTCAATACCTCAATTTCAATAGAAATACATGCCCTATCGACACAGCCAATAGACTTATAATAAAATCAACATAGAATGATAAAAGGCCAGTATTTCTTTTATTTTAATATTCTGAGAGATTATTTGATGACGTTTCTAAGTAATTAACAAACAATTTCTTTAGGCGCATACGGACTGAGTGAGCAAGGTTGACCAACCCAGGGAAAACACAACAGTTGGCTCGAATCGAGATAATATTATCTATGTCTCGGTTTCTTCAAATCACGACAAACTATTTGATAACACTTTGTCGTTAATTTTCCAAATATTTGAAGCACAGTTAACTGGAATATTTCTCTGGAGTCAGTCGACTATATTTGCTACGCTCGTGTGAGCCTATAGATAATAATATATATATCTTAGGTTCTTCTTTACTCTTTCCAATTTAATACATTTTCATCATTGTTTCTTTTCTTACGTGTTCTTTACCCTCTTCGTGTTTAATCTTATTCCTTTTTATTCATTTGAGCAGTTCTTGTTTTTTTTCTTCTATTATTTGTATATCACCATTAATTGTGAGCTGTTTGGTTGTGCGGCTGAAGCATGCTGATTGATTGTTGTTGCACAGGTTGTCAGTAGTCTTATGTCTTATAATAGTTGTAGGAGGCACACTTATGTAACTACATAAACTATCACCAATCTCTGAAGGGATAGAGAAATCAACTATAAACTGAACCGGTTTGTCTTATTCTTATATTCAAGAATTATTTACAAGTTTAGGCGTTTATTTGGAATAATCATAAAACAAAATTCCCACATAATATGTCTATATTTAATAAGAATCGAAATATGATCACAACTCATACTAAAGCTGCCAACAATGGCATACGGGTACATTGTAATATTTTTCATATTATATTTAAAAAGCTCGCATTTTTCTGGCCCGAATTTTAATTCAATTTCGGTCATAATTTTTAATACATTGACCAGAATTTTTATTAAATGTATCGGTCAGAATCACAGAGGGCAAAATAAATAATTTATAGTCAGTATTTCCAACCTAACCTAACTAACCTAAACTTTTATTCTAACCGTATAATTTTATTCAGACCACCAATAATTTTATTCTGACGAAAAATTTATTTAAATTCTGACCATTTAATTTGTTGCCTATTTAAAACAATTAAACTAATGTACCTATAAAATTTGATCATGGTATAAACAAGCCTATGAATGCAATCTTAGAATTTTTAATAAGAAACCAATCAATTCAATATTAACTAGACATATATCGTAATGTGTTAGTCTTATTTATTTTCCATTTCTATCCGATTATGGTTAAACGTTGAAAAACAAAGTTATACATTGCAATTCTTATTATTCAAATACATTTTCAAATTACACTCAATATTAAAATTCAACAAATGGAGGTAAGTAAATGAAATAAGTTCATTCAGAGAGTTAATTTATTGAGCTACAAAGCACTGCTTGATTCTTGTGGTCCTATACCTTGTTTTGTTGGTGCCCTCTAATATTTTATTTCACACTGTCGTGTGCTATCCGTATTACGAGCACGTAAAAAAATATTTCGGATATATTGCCCTCCATATCCTATCTGAAGTATGATAATGAATAACGATTCTGAATCTAGCAATTTAGACATTTTACTGTGACAATACTTGAGATCATAATCTCAAAGAATCCATTATTATCATACTATTTTTATACTACAGAGTAGCACATGGGCACACATTTAGAACTATATGAAAAATGCAGAGATTAATAAATTAGATTTAGTAATGTAAATACTAAGGCAAATTTAGTTATATGTACGCACAGAGATAACATATTAAATTTGAGAAAATACATGTATCATTAACAAAAAATAGAAATCAATAGTCAAACCATATGTTATGTTATTATAGAAATGCATTCAAATAGTTCTTGTCTTCATAAAACATAAAATAAATTGTTAGCAATGACAGTAATTATTATTGTCATACATAAATAATGATCATTATAAAGCAACAGTTTTATTAATGCCCAACTTTTTTTTGGATCTATATAGCTACTCACTATTTTTAAAGCATTATTGATATGAACATAATTTTACATCTAACTTTAAAATTACCGTACATATGTAGCTTTTGTTTAAATAACAATCATTGGAAAACACATTTAGTAACGAGTTCAAAAACATTTATTTGATTCTTTAGGTCAATACTAGAATTCTGCACAAATAGCATTTCGAAAACTATTTTATTTACGCAATGGTATTGGGTTTTTTTACTTATCATATTTCACAGATTTCAATTTAATAAATAACAATTTTCGACGACATGTATCAGATGGAATAACAACGACAAAGTGGTTTGCATTCATAAAATTAAATTAAAATTGATAACTTTGTTATTTCACTGGTTGTGGTACTAATTCTGACACGTGTTTCGCCTCTTTGAAAATTATCTTGAGACTATCGTAAGTTTATTTATTTATAGCGTATATTAAGTCTGAAGATGCTCCTCAGAGCGGCAAAACACACACCACATTATTTAGTGACATAAGTAGTTGAAGAACAAAATTATCAATTTTAATTTTATATTTAAAATGAATTTACCCAAAATTACCGCTGAATCCATCGAAAATACTAATGGTTTGCATTCCCTTTATAATTTCTCTCGTGCATGTTTCACGAAGACTGGATGTGTTCCCATTGTTTACAAACTTATATGTTTAAATGTATTTATTTATCTAAACAATAGAAAAATATATGTATAAATTGTTTATGTGATACCACAGTCCATTAGTAAGCCAGGGAAGACTGCTGACGCGTGAGTCTGAAAATATTCAATTATTCTCTTATTATAAGCTTCTAGTGTAAAAAATACTCTTTTGTATCGTGTAGAAAATTTTATTATTTCAATTATTTCATGTTACATATTTAATAGCATTATTTATCGAATCTGATGTAAATTCATTAATGGGGAACAATTCACTGATCATTATTCTTTCTTGAAATCTCATTATTTCATATTATTTCCGATAGTGTTTAAAATTTAGAGCATTTCCTGTTCAAATGAAAGGCTGATTTGAGCTGGGTGTCCGTAACTGTATCGATTGCAAGTTCCTTTGTGTTGACAATTTGCAATTTACGATGGTGAACATCGATCGAATTTAGAGTCAGTCTATACATACATACTGATCTGGCTTCATAAATATATGTATAATATATATACAAATATTTTAATTGATATTTTGTTATATTATAATTGGATGTGTTTATTTACTGTGATTACTTGTGGTCGTCATAATGTTCGTAACATTTAGATGTTGCAATATGATTATACTATATTTTGTATTTTACCTGTGTTTTGTCTTACAGTCCTAAACACAATACTGATCTCAATTGTTTTTTCTCTCTCAAAAATCTCTGAATCATTAAATAATGAAGACCTTTTCATGGTCAATTGTTCTTGTGTTATTTACTAATCGTCCCCTTGGGTAAACAAGGTTCTATCTGCAAAAACTAAAACTGTTCAGGAGAAGCAGAAAATGTAATTTTTTTAATGAAATACACTTATGCATTCACATATGTAAATGAAAGACACGACCACTTTGGAGACTGTGGCTTCCTACACGCGGTATCTCTAATTATATATTCAGATTGAACCTTGATGCACAGTAACATTTGTATGCTTTTCAGATAGAACATTTCTCTAATTTGAATTTTGATGGATTGACGGACAACTATAAGGTTTTTTTAAATTCAGATGGAACTGTATTTTAATGAGAATAAAACTGCATTTCAAAATAACTTTGCAAAAAAAGCGACAGATGGAAGCCTGTTTACCTGAAGCGACGTAATATCAAAACACACTATTTTAAAATAAACTCATTGAATATCATTTACATTTAGATGCAAATACGCATTATAACTTCAGTAAAGAATGCATGTATGTATATAAAACTATCGCTTTACGTTGTTTCTACTTGGTCTATCTAAATTCCAAAACTGCATTCATTAAATATAATTAATAAATTCTCCAACATCAAAACAATTAGGGATGAGCTCAGTATTGTTAAATAATTGTCACCAGTGGGTACTCGCTTCTAGGTGATCACAAGACGCTATTACATTTGTTATAAAAAAACTAAAAATGTGTTGTGTATTCCCTAGCTATCCTTACAGTTTATTCTATATATTATTACAAATAACGGGTGCTTAGATATTACCAGAACTATTCAGCTTTATCAAACAACCCTGTGAAATTGGAAGCCCTATATAACTTAGCATATTAAACCGATACCTAACCTAACCTAACATACAATAATTGATGCTTATTTGTGAGGTTAGGTTAGTTAGGCTACGTTACGTAAGGTAGTAGTAATTATTCTGGGATTGCTAACTTCACAGTTGTATGTGCAAAATAGATCTGTTAATATGTAAATACCTTAAATTTCATATCAGTATTAATTATTATTGTCATTATGTGTACCTATGCCTTGATATTCTGTGACCCTTTTCCTTCTATTTCTCTTATCTTTCTCTCTTTCTATCACTCTTGATCTCATCCCTCCCCCTCGTTTTGATGAAGCAACGGATAGTCCGATAGCTGAGTCAATTCAAACCTTTTTTGATTAAGTTTTCTTCTGTTTCTTTTTGTTTTGAATATTCTTTGGTGTCTCTCAGTCATGCTGTCATTTAAACATTAGAAAAATGATGCCTTCTACAACACAAACTTTCAAAACATAATTTTTAATTTTGAAAAATAGTAAGTAGGCATTTTTAATTGCATCTTTTTTTCAGGATTAATTTTCGATAACAAAACTTGTCAAATCAATATACCTATGAGCAAAATAACAATATTTGATAGATTTCCAATAAAACATACATGATTTTTTAATATCTAACGTCCAATTACATGAATATTAAAATTGTCATTGGGGAGTGCTTGAAAAATAGGTCGCATTTTACAGGACAACAAGCTCGGAGATATTTGCTTCTCACTGCGCTACGTACCCACGGCAGGAAAATTGACAGTAGTTATTCTGGAAGCTAAGAACCTCAAAAAAATGGACGTTGGTGGCCTGTCAGGTATATTCTTTGTTCAATACATCCCAATATCATAAAAAATATACAAATAGTCTAACAAATAAAAACTGATTTGAATCTGACTACGTTTTCCGTTTAATATATCGATAGTGTTTTGGCCAATTGATGTAACCTTTAAAATTGCAATTGTTCAGGAGAGAGTAAAGACTGTTTTTATTGAAAACATTATATGGCGAATTGCGTTATGAATATTTGAAATGCACTCTTGTAAATTCTCATGTTTGCAGATACGGGATTATACGTAGGGAGTGTCGATATAATAATGGCTTACGTCAAGTGGCCGGTTCAGAATTTTTAAGCCTAAAACCAACGTAAAATCATGTTTCACTTCCAAAAAGTGGTCAATTTATTATTGTAATTTACATCATTTGGCCGAGACTTGCTCTGTCGTCTTTAAAATGGGATAAAAAATTAACTCGTATTTTTTCCAATCATTAGCTTGTATTTTGGTATTTTTTGAGGGTGGACAAAACACAGTCGATATATTTTTGTTTGCAAATGGACAAAAATTAACAATATTACCACACAATGATAACATTTGCATATCATTCCTTCAGATCTATCATTCAAAGAGATGAAAGTTTTAAGCAAATGGTCTAATATAAAGAAAATGAAAAGAATTTTGTTAAAACTAAATTAAAGCTGTCATACATGGCAATATTAACAGCATTCTGTCCTTTACCTGTGACCTCTTTTTTAATCCTTTGAATTTAAAATTGAGGATATAGGTAGATGTTACTTCAATATAGAACTGGAGTGACACTAGTGAGGACTTATAGAAGCTTTAAAGCTGATTATGTACAATATAAATAATAAAAATAAATAACAACTTCTGCAATTAAATTTCTTTAAATGTTAGTTTAGTGAAAACAGAACAGCTTAGGCTCTTTCTGAATTATTGTAATCGTATAAATATTTATTTTACTGTCTTTAAAGTATAATTTTATGTTTCAGATCCATACGTGAAAATCGCTTTGATGCAAAATGGAAAACGCCTGAAGAAGAAGAAGACTAGCATCAAGAAGTGCACGCTTAATCCGTATTACAACGAGTCGTTCACTTTTGAAGTGCCGTTCGAACAGATACAGGTACGAGCTGAGATAACTTTTGAGGCCCGCCGGGCTGAGAGCCCAGCTTATCCGCGTCTGTTTCGATGTCTCGATGTCATATTATGAAGTTTTGTTTTCGATGTTGTGTAACATTATATTTACAATTCAAGGGACATTTTCTTACCATATGACAAAAGACTTAAGCTTTAACTACAATTTTTACAGGTTTTAACAAAATAACAGTGTGGCTCCGCGATCTAGCAGATTCCATATTGTAGTTAAACCTCTATATCAGTGTTTCTTACTGGCAGCATTTTAAAAACCTGTGGGGACAAATATTATTACAAAAATGCAAGTCATCTCTGTCAATCCCTTTGATACAGCCGCATTCATTGGTTTGCGATAGTGTATTCGAGTTCCTCTGCATTAAATCAATTGATTATAAATTGGCCCTTATTTCAAAATATTCATTGCATGAAATACATATACATACTTGAGAGTGGGGGGGGCGTTAAATAACTCTACTGCGGTAAAGGGAGCGATGGCTTCATTAAGGCTAAGAAACACTGCTCTATATATTATATTGCCGGAAATTAATAAAAGCTTAAAATAAAATAATTGTTTTAGATCTCTGAAAACAAATTCTAAATGAGTTTGATAGTGAAATAATTATACTCTGGCTCGAAAGCATTCTCCCATTTCTCACCCTCATGAGAGACTTTTTTATTTTCGGCAATAAGGTCAACGAAACATACACTCAAAAATATTCCTCTTCTTTTTACAATACACTCTACATTTTCCTTTCTTATAAATTCCGCGGCAGTCCTGCCGGATAGTAGAATGAGCGGTCGGAGGACCCCGGCAAATATTTCTCTTGCCCCTCTCCGCCTGTCGCCTCGTAGGGAACTCGGCACGGCGGTGCTTCTATCTCTACTCGTAACTGCATTACCAATCGGTTACTTCTATTCTACTCTTTACTATTTTTACTTTTTCCATCTCGATTCACATAGTTTTGCTTGCGCTTGCCCAATCTTTCGACAGAGCCAGCCATGCTTCTGTCGAAAGTCACTTATTTTATAGATATCACCTTTGAAATTGACTTTTTTAGATATATTTTCCACCTTTTTAGAAGGTGTGAATTATTTTTTTCACATTTTACTGCTCAATAACACTCGCTAACAATTAACACCCTAAGTTTAATGTGGATTTCTGATTTTATACATTTATAGCTATAGACAATAGAACGCTTTTCAAAATAACTTTTTATAGATAAGTACATATTGAACACAATATATATGACAATGTATTTCTATACGCTTTATAATATAAGATTGACAAATTAATAATACAATTATTGTGTATGGCTTGTTTAAAAGCAAATTATCACTCAAACAAACTAGATAGAATATAAACATGTAGAAATTATTTCAAAGAAATATAAACTAGCTTAAAAGATACTTTTATACTTTTCTTACGTAAATTATATATTAGCAAATTGATTTGTGATATAATAATGATATTACCAATCATCGAGTGAATGTTTTATATGCCTTGGTATGTTATTATATTTCCCTACATAAAAATGAATACATATCTTATTTGATGGACAAATAAATTATAATGAAACCGGAATAAAAGACATCGTGGCTCATGAAACAAAAACTTGATGAATCATAAAATCTCTAATAAGACAGCTTACAAATTTACAAGTGTTGAATCTGTTAATTCCTATCAAAAGTACAATACATGTTTGTCCAGTAAATGTTTTTCAGACTGGCATTAATTTCTCATCAGTACAAAGCTATTCTGGCAACAAAAGTGTAAGCCGTTTATAGAGATATTTAAACTATAATGAAGTACAAATATTCACAGTAAATATAAACTCATAGTATTTGCTATTTGCAGCACATAATCAATAATTTTACAACATTAGCACCCCTTTTCTTAGTTAGTCTAAGTTACTTAAATGACAATTCAAAACTGGAAGGAGACCGAGAGTAAGTGTAGTTGAAAAACACAATATTTTGAAAAACAGTACAGTAGTTTATAGGGTTTGTTTTAGAAGTAATATCTTATCGCGCATGACCATTGAATGATGCAAGATGTAACTTTATTGTCATTAATCGGTGTGTGCGCCCTTTTCAACTATGTACAGAAGGTGAACTTAATGGTGACAGTGGTGGACTACGATCGCATCGGTACTTCAGAACCCATCGGCAAAGTCGTGCTGGGATACAACGCATCCGGCACCGAATTGCGCCACTGGTCCGACATGCTGGCTTCGCCGAGAAGACCGATCGCCCAATGGCACATGCTCAAAGACCCAGAGGACGATAAGAAAGATTAAACAGCCTAAAAATGGCATGGCGGTATTTGACTTATATGTGATGTGAGTGTTTTATTTTCCAAACCTTTTCTCAATAATAGGATCGGTTCTCAAACCACTTTATAATTACATATTTGACAACAGCTTTTAATTTGACTATTAAATACAGTGAAGCCCCTCGTCTTTAAAGGACCCATCAAAAAATCCATAGATGCAGGAAAACAATGAATTTTTGGTGTTGGAATGAATGGCGTTCGGCCGGGACGATAAAAAGTAACGATAATTACGGCAAAACAATGAATGCAGGAATGATCGGGGTTCCACTGCATGTGTCAACATTACTTGAGACATGGTGATTGTACTTAATCAGTCTATAAAGCAATGGGCATTGATAAGAATCAGTTGGTCTCGGCACATATAGAAAATAGTTCATTTTCATTAATTTCAAAATGATCACAAATATAAAATGGCTATTATAGCATGCAAATATATCTTTTTAATAAAACACAATTTTTTTGCACTACTTTCCCATGTTCATAATGATCAGGACCGGTTTCGCTCATCACGAGCATTATCAACTGATAAAAATACAATCATAACAGGCCTATTTATATAAAATGAACGTTAACAATTACAAGGTATATAAAACAGGTGGCTCATGAACTAAGACAAGAGTTTATAGATCATCAAACAAATTATATACAAACGAAATTAAATAGTCTTCAGTTAATATATTAAGGGTCTCTTACACATTAATAAATACTAATCTGAAATAAAAAATAAAGTTATACTTGAATCCCAAGCGGACACCGTTGTCCATGAAATTTCAAAAATTCAGAACAAGGTATTCTAATAGAATTTTATTTGGATTATGGTGAATATACATAGTGACCAGGCGCGTGCGGTGGCTTTATCTCTTTCTCGCTCAATCACATGAAAAGTGAAGGTGCAAGCGAGATGCAAGGGCATGCGGCGCATGCTCTTGTATCCTTCTTGCTCATACCCAGATTAGGCTGTGCGATAGAGATAGTGATAAGTCCACCGCACGCCGATGATAGTGACATATATGTAGAGCTAATATAAATTTTAAAAAATATGAAATTCCCGTGTATAGTACCTAAAAACAATAATATTCACAAGCGTGTCGCATAGCTGCGACAAGGGCTGCCACATGGAACACATTATCACCTTGATTTATAACCGCCATCTCAAATTCATTGAGGTGACAACCAAAATTAATATATTTTTTACATTCATTCCAAGAACGCGGATTTTTTTTTCAATTATCACTACATACATTTGTTAAGTTGTTTCGAAACCTATCGCAATATAGACAAACTTTCAATAAACATAATATTATCTCCGCAATTCTGAATTTTTTTACACATAAAGTGATCACTGTGTTAATTGACAATTCACTGAAGGTTTACATGGTAATTGTTTGTATTGATAAATTCTATTTTTGTTCACCATTCAAAATGGCGGAATAAAATTAATGTAATTCGTTCTTTGGAGAAACTGTCTCCCGTGGATGATAGCATATAGAAATTGATAGAAAACGCTCTATTGTTTGCCTTGTACAAAAAAAGTTCAATAAATGAAATTTGTTTGTCTGGAATGTGAAATGCCAACCTGCTACATGCTTTGGCATTTACCACTCGAATGAAAAAAATTAGTAAAAATTTTTACATTTGCGTTGAAATTAATTTCGAAGATTGATTTCTTTTTATAAAACGACTATTTTGTGGCAACCCAAACATTTAAATATAATTTTGTGTCAATTTATTCATTTGGGTAAAAATGTGATAAAACTTTTAAAAAAATGTGTTGTGGCAACCCTAACATTATAATATCGTTTTTCAGTACAAAAATTTTGCGTAGTTTGGTCGAAAATGGAAATTAATTTTACAAAAAAAAATTTTTATAAAAATAAGTTTTATGAAAAAAAGTATACTATTTTGTGTTGTGCCAACCCTCACATTTTTTAAAAAATCTTACAATTTTCAATTGAAAACTGGAAAAATCGCTTCACCACCTATCAATATGTAAGTAAAAATTCTTAAAAAAATATAATTAATTTTCCCCAATTTTTGGGAGGCTCTGAAATATACGCGGTACATGAAAAACACTAGCTGATTATTTCTATGGGAGTCAAGCGGTTAAAAGCCCATTTAATTTAGCTTTATTTTTGATTTCAGATTAGTATTTATTGATTTGTAAGAGGTGCTTAACATATTAATTGTAGACTATTTAATTTCGTTTATATATAATTTGTTTGATGATCTGTAAACTCTTGTTCATGAGCCAACTGTTTTATATTCCTTGTAATTATTAACATTTATTTTATATAAAAAGCCCTGTTATGATTGTATTTTTATCAGTTGATAATGCTCTTGATGAGTGAAACCAGTCCTGATCATTATAAACATTTGGAAGTAGTACAAACAAATTGTGATTTATTTTAAAAATATATTGCCTACCAAAAATTGACAGTTAACGCCTTAAAAGTGATTAAGTATTTCATGATATTGATGTCAGCATTATTACTACAGTATATAAAATTAACACCCCATCTTATCAATACAGGTTTAATTCTACAATTTCATGTTTTGTTTTATTTTAGGTTTTGATACGAGAAGAAAATGTCTACTCTTCTAGCTATGGAACAAGTTATCGCTAAAATGCTAACAATAAGAAACTATATCTACAGCTTCCGAATTCTTCAACGGTCGTCATTCGTCAAATATAAAAATTCGAGCAAAGTTTTCGGCTCCAAATCCGTCTCTATTCTTCCAACGTTTAGGAGCCACATTTTATAAAAGCAATTATTTTTTTTACTCATCTCTTAATCACAAATTTATAATAAAAAAACTGTGAATAAAAGTTAAGAATACGTTTTTGTTACAGGTGTTAATTTTGGTAGACGGAATGTTTATTTTGTAACTATGCAAACAAATATGTTAAATTAATTGTTAACTGACAAAATATTACATAAATTCTTATAAATTAAGCTTTGCTTTGTGTATATGACATTAACCGCAACATATATATATACAAGATGTGTGTATCGTATAAGAATCCTTCCGCCTCAAATAAAAATATTTATTATATAGTGATATATAAAACAGAAAAGTTATGAGTTTCGTTCAACTCGAGGCGCATGTATCGCTTTCGAGTCTTTTCCTAATGATAATAATAATATTATTATGTATGCGGGATTTGACGGTCTCATATCGTAGATGGTTTATCATTAGGTACTCAAACACTTCACATTACATCTCGTTATGATTTCGCAATTTAACACTGTAAATGACGTGAGAGAGGTTTAGACGAGCGAATGATTATGGTTAGTGAAGAAATGTGCGTATCAATCAAACGTGCTTAAAAATTGAATATTATAAAATATATTGCACCCCGACAGTCGACAACAATACTATATTCAACGTGGATAAATAAAATAAATCTTGATAGATAATCGACCGATAAATCTTTAAGTGATTTCCGGTAAAATTGTCCACTGATGCGTTTCGATCACCGGCATCGCAAAACCGTGACTGTTAAGTTTTTGTAAAATACCTTTGAAATGTTACCCGAGATGTCTATGATTTCCCAGTGCACTAGTAGATTTTTCACTTAATAATTTAGTGGACGCGGCGGAACTACGACACTTGTATATTATATAGAATATATTTTAAATCCAGGAGTAATCATTACGAACTTGAGAATACTTAACGGACGCCGTCTCTCGCAGACGGCTTCGGGAGAGTTGTAAAATAATAGATGTGTACGTTGTTTGTTTGCACAGTTCACTCAAATGGGTTGATGTGGCCTGAGTAGAAGCAAGACAATATAATATTAAATATTTAAATTAGCATTCGGTTCATATTATTTATAGCCCCGCAGGATGAAGCGTCGCTCTTTCGCGAGCGAAACTGAAGAAAACCTATTTGTGTAAAAAGTCATCGAAAAAATCAACAGTCTGTATAAAATAAAGCCTATCAAATAACATGCAACGTTCACGATAGACACTATCGCATACTCCGCTTGACATATTATAATGTACGTATTAAACTTTGGGCTCCTGTCACTCTCATAAGACGAGTGACTATTTTAACTATAATTTATAAAAAAAATATAAAAGTATTTAAATAAAATTTAGTAGTTTAGTGATTTGTTAACGTATGGCGTTGTCAAATTGACATTTGTATTTTCTTATTTATTTATTTTAAACTTAATGGAAATCTTGCAACCGAATCGGTAAAGAATCTACTGTAAAATATTATATATCGAGTGTTATACATAGACAATATAATGTAGTTTATTTAAGAACATTGTTGATGAATCTTTTAAACACTTAAATCATATTTTAGCAGGAAATGACTCATACGTTCGACGGTATATCGGTCCCATTGTATAAACTTTTTTTTAAGAAATCTCATTAAGGTAAAAAAATTAGGAACAATCTACTAAGTTGCTGTTTATTGGGTGTTTTAGCTTGTTGGAAGTTTGACTAAGAGAAAGATCACAATGCTGCGGACGGAGAGGAGCGTCTCCGGGATAGTATAGCGTAGGTTTAAGCGTGAGATGTACATTTAAAATGAGATTATTACTATTTATTAATTATTCTTACTAGATACCCGCTAACTGTGTAGAGCACATCATAAAGTAAGTGTTATGAAACTATACGACAAAATTAAAGTGTACGTACGGGTATGTGCGGGTACTCGGGTGTCCTCTATCGCATCTGTCTCATTCCACAACACAATAATTCTATTAACTGTTAAATAAAAAATATTAAAATCATGATGAATTATCATACCTATAATTATTGCTCTCTCGTTGACAGTAGGTATTTGAAAATAAGAAATATTGGAATCATATCACTCGACCTGTTAAAAAATCATCCACCATAGCATTGGTTTATACCTATTATACTTACTTATTTACTTAGGGCCGTTATTTTATGACATGCTCCTTTATTGACATGTGTCATATTATACAGAATGTCTAAAATATAATTCCATATAAAAAAAATATATATACAAATTTGTGATTTTTATTCCATTTTCACCTACCATTATTCCTTTGAAAAGTACCTATTACTACAATCGCAGGTGAACTTAAATACAACAGACCGCAGACCTATCAGAAAAAATTTATTCTGCGACACGCGGCCGAACCTGATTATAGTAGTCTGTATAATCAATTATCATCCATGGCTCCCAGAGGGTCTCGATCTAAACCAGCAAATTACTAGGGCTGTACGGTCCTTCATTGCCATGCGCCAATCCTGGACGTTGTGGCTGTAGACACTGGACTCCTCTTCACCATCTCGTCATCCAACAATTGTCGACTTAGATGGTTCCAATCACCCGTACTCTGTACATAGGTAACCCATAAAAGTAAAAATATCTCTCAAAAACAGCCAGTGCATAAATAAATTCCTTTTTTTTTCAGATAATCAATATCAAAAAGAAGATATGTTAATATTAAATTATATCGTAGTTATTTCACCACACTACACAGTTAAGCTTTATTATTGATTCACAGTTTCACAACAGACCACTATATGGGAACCCGGATAACTTGAAATCCGGATAACTGTGGCTCGATAATTGGAGTATTTAAAATTAGACCACAAAAAAGAAATACATAATTTTCATATAATTTATAATTTAATTTAAGACATCGACTGAGGGTGCTTGATGGAATTTCAATATCAAATTTGGAGACGTATAATATCTTACCTCGTAAATAATATTTGTCGCATTTGTATCTTCTATATAAACGTTAGACACTGTTTACTGTCTCTCAGTTCGAGTCCATCCGTGTGCTCGAATGCCTGAAGATGCCGAAAGGCGAAACCCGGGTCGTTAGTGACAAAATACATGGAAGTGTACAAAATCTCAATAATCCAAATTTGACATAATTTTCATTTGTGCGTCAGAGGTACAAAAAAGATCATTGGTATATTTTAAAATGAAATTTATTAAATAATTTTAGCAGGTTTTGTACACTAAATATTAACATACAATTTATTTACATAATATCATCCGATGACATTTATTATTAAAAATACATCTTTCACAAAGAAGTAAAATTTCAATAATCATACTAAAAAGAAGATGTCATAATAATTATGATTCACGCATGGTGGACTGTACAAAAAGTGTTTAGCACATGAAAATGGTGATGTATTCATAGCAAAAAATAATACAAAATGATCTATTCATTTTGTATACAGCAGGGTTTTAGTTACAAACTATGGTTGAAATATTCGGCCTCGGCTGAGGCCAAACTAACTGTACATTATCATTTACAATGGTTTTAGAAGTTTTCTATACTATGAGAACAAGCTTGCGAGCCTTGAATATACCAAGACAAACTAAGAAACTGGTTTGATACAAAATACATATTCGAGAATTTACTGAAAATTAATCAAAATAAACATAACACACGGAAAAACAATCATGAAAGATTTATTTTATAAAACATGAAGAACAGATCTAGATCTATGCACTATGAAAGGAAAGAAACTAAACTGAATCAACAAAACTACCATAAACAAAATGTTGAAAAAATTTAATTGGTTAGTTCAGTAACGCCCACTTTTATGCGATTCAAAACAATACATTCACAACGCTGATTAAAATAAATACCCGGTATTTGTGAATGCACATTCGCGGAAAAACAGATTTGCATCAAACGGCATCAAAAATAAGTTTTAGTAAAACTGCATTGCGGTTTTTTATATTTTCATTAAAATTCCGCAATCAAATACAAAGTGTTGTAGAAACGCTCTGCAAAAAAATTGAAGTTAATTTAATTATTATCTAGAATATTATGTTATAAAAAAATATAAAATATAAAAAAATTGGAATTTCACCCTTATTTTCCTCATGGTTTTTTATGCATTTTTATGGGACAATTTAGCATGTAGACCTCTGTAAAAATGGAAGTTAGTGTGACCACATATTGGCTTAAAGCAGTTTAATCTAAAAATACTTGCAACAAAACCTTTTTTACTAACATTTACTTAGAAAGCAAATATTTAATTACATATTGAACATTAAGCAATTACCTATTCTGTTTGATTTAAAAAGTTAATACAAGTTCCATTCAATAATTTTATAATATGATTTGGGTCAGTTTCATTTTCAGTTAGAAATACTCTCTCGCTGAATAAAACCGGCTTTGATAATTATAATCTATAAAATTGTGGAATGAGCACTACAAATTGTGTTTTATTACTATAAATAGAATGTCTTTCCAGCAAGAATCGATAATCAATAACATTCCAATATTGTTTTTTTTTAATTAAACTAAATTTAAATATATCTATATCACTCATAGTATCTTCTCTTCATTGTGCGATACTTTTTCAGCATATATAATGCCTCAACTTCTTTGATGATGTACTGTCCGTGCCGGACTAATGCATCAATTTTCACCGGGTCGGTTACATCTTTGTTTTTGAGGAAAGCGTTATGTAATCTCGATCTAAAGATATCATATCCCTGCGGCCACTCACGGCCGAGATGAAGAAGCTGTAAGAAATAAAAGAAGTAAATGTCATGTTACGTGGAAATAGATAGAATATAGAAATGACATAATATATTTATAAGCAATAAAACCTCAATAAGCTTTCAAAATAGTTGTACACGAAATTGCGTTCAACTTCCGACATTTGAATTATAATATTTAAAATTACATATTATGATTAGAGAACTTGAGATATATACCTAAATGTACAAATCAGAAAACATGACACTTACCGTCTTATAGAGATCTACAACCTTACTTCGATGTGACATAATAAATTGTTTACTTAAGAATAAAATAACAAAAACGCATATGTCAATATTGCATTATATAAATTTTTGACTAATAAAAACAAATGTCAAATTAAAACTGTCAAAAGTGTCAATTATGGAAGCAAAATGTTGCCATGCATTTTTAATGTTTATCACAATTATTATTCAATAAACTATGTAAGCATTTATATTTATAATAAGGCACTACTTCGACTGCACATAAATCTTAAATATGTTTCTAGAATAAACGAAATTTTAAAATCCTCTGTACATTAATACAATCCTTTATCATTTAAATTATTGAATGTAAAATGTTTTATGCTAGGATTGTATTGAAATATCGCAACACTTTTACTATATGTCAATTGTGTCAAAATTACAGTTCTCGAATTTAGATAAGTTAGTAAACGAATAGCGGCTAATCGGTGAAATGCCAGAGTTATCATGCGGAAGCGTTCGTAAAATAAATTTAAAAATAATTTGAACTCAAAATGCTTCGAATAAAGTGGGGTGAACTGTTCCCTTCTAAATTAAGCATAATTATATTTTTATCGTACATGTTCCTGTTTGTAAATCAAGGTTAGGACACTTTTTATAATTATGAACGTACTTTGAATGCTATTGTCGTGTTCGCCTGCATCTATTTGCTTAGTAGGCGTGAGTCTGCTTATAAGAAAAATATATTTATTTATTTAGAAAACTCGGTAAGCTCTCCAAATGATATTGATGATCTAATATAATTCTTTTATGATTAATCCGACCAGATTATCATTGATTGTTATAAAAAAAATACAACACCAATTCAAGAGAAGATCAATAAACCAATATTTTGATTAATACTATTTCAACTAATAGTCGTATATCACCTAATTTTGAAAATGAGACATAAAACTAGTGATGGGAAAAAATCTATAAAAAATAAGACTAATTGCATATTTAAGTATACTCAAAAACAATGTCAGAAGTGTAGATGACCTGGTTCAATATGAATGTTAAATTGAATTGATTCTTTCAGGAATGGAACCTAAATCCTTATTATGTCAAAATGGTTATTTTTCCCATTGCGCTACAGTGCAGCTAGCTTATCAAATATCCACGGAAATATGTTATCAACGAATGAATAATGTTTTATGTTTATTTATAATTTTAGGAATACTGGTGACGGCCTCGCAGACCTCCGAAAAGCATTATGCCTACAGTACAACCGTAGTTGTATTGCTAACTGAAGTTTTCAAACTAATTGCTTCAGCCTTTTTGTACTGTAGAAAGTAAGTAAAAAGAATTTTCCCTGTAGATGTGGAAATGCACATTTAGATGCAAATGATAATAAGTGTTGCTAAAAACAACACGTATGGAATAAAATTAATACTTTTTTTATGATTTTCTAAAAGTATATTCACATGTAAAAAGATCGCTAAAATTATTTTCATTGAGGTTAGCTTTTGTAGGTTAGTTAGGCATGTGTTACTATTGACATTAATTCCAGGAATCCAATAGAAATGGACTTTTTCTATCAATATTATGTGCTATACTGAGGGTATAACTTTTTTACAAAATATGTACGTAATTTGTCGTTTATTGAAAAGAAATTATCCAAATGCCAAAATCACTTTTACATATCACTACATCAATCAACAATAGGACAATCAGAAAATCTTAGTTTAGAAATAATGGCCGTTTTGTGTTATGCATAATCGTAAATATTTTGTATTTCATCTCAGAACCGTACTATTTATTTCAGGCTGGTATTCTCATAAACAATGGTTGCTACATTTGAACAGCCCAACGATATTGTATTCATTAAATTAAAAACAATGCAATATTTGTGCAACAGATAAAGTGTTTTGGGAGACTGTTGCATTATATGTTAATAGTTTCTGATTGTGCACATTGCGTTCGATTCGTCATTATTTTTTCAAAACACATTTTTTGTCGATTATCCTACTGCATTGATGTAGCTGTATATGTTGTAAGCCCATACTGCTCAAATCAAACTAAATCTACATACAACAGCTTGTTGTATTGTAAATATGCACCAAGTTTTTCCATTAGCCATAAATTTATACTGATCGACATTGTCTTTCTTTCTAGTGAAAAGTTTTCTACTATGCTAGCAGTGATTCGTGAGAACATAAAACTTTTAGGATTCTACTTTGTGCCATCTTTGTTGTATTGCTTTTACAACAATCTCTCATTCATCAACTTGTCACTATTCGACCCCACAACATACTATTTATTACTGCAGTTCAGAGTTGTCTTGACGGCTGTTCTTTTTCAGGTATGCTATTCATAATATTTAACATTATTTTTAAGGTTTACTCTCAACATTGCTTAACACTTCGATTGTCAACGAATTTTTCAAAATGCTCAGAAAATGATTCTTGGTTTGTAATACATAACGACCATGCCAGGCATCCTAAATAGCATAATACACAAAGCGATCAAAGTGTAAAACAATTATTTACAAGAAAATCAATTAAAAGGCTTTATCTTTCTTCTGTAATTATTATCATCAAGAATATATTCAAATAAGATTTCAATGAGAATATTTTGCACACAACCTGCAATTTATTTAATATAATTAATGCGGCCTGTACGGAGACCCCTACCTTACATAACTGTATTGTCAAGCCTATTAAAGAGATAGACAATTAACATTAAAAAAATGTACACCACTATAATGAAAGTCAGACAGTAGCTCTTCACACACCTGTGCTTCGTAGGCTTGCTACAAGTGGTCCGCGTTATTATGAGAGCCCTCTATTAAATAATAAATTATTCAATTGTTACTATTATGAAGTCTGTGTAATTTGGAACAAATATTATTTTTTGGTGCTCAAATTCTTATTATAATCAAAAACGCTCCATGACTTCAAAAAGTTTAAGAATCACCGGTCTAACCTCTTTATATTACGTGAAACAGGCCAGAACCCCATAAATATTTTAATTTTTCCATAGAGCAACATGTGCCCCAGGCAAAAATAATAATTGTTTTTAGATTAAATATCTTTTATCTTGAGGAGCCAACTGTTCCACAAAACGATGTTCGAACAAATAACATATCTCAAAAAATAAATATGATTAACAGATACTACTGTTTTCTAGGATGTATTTATGTTACTATTAATATGCCATTTATTAAATATAAAATTAAAATCGATAACTTTGTAACTCCACTGGTTGTTTGTAAACCGTGTTATTTCAGTCTGAAAATGGTTCTCAGAGAGTTGCTATCACACCAAAGTTACATAACCAGCGGAATTACAAAGTTATCAATTTTAATTTAATATTTAATTTAAAACATTATATTTTATTGACTGTGTGTCATGCATCAATTTAAATTTAAAAAATAGTTGTTTAGATAAACATTATGGGTTTGTAAAATGACTTTATGTATGTTGAGTAATCAATCAATTTTGTTGATTATATTATTGAATATAGATAAGTAAAATATTACAGCAAAATCAAATCAATTCACTTTGAAAGCAAAAAATTTTCAATACTATTACATAAATTTACATAAATACATTCTACAACACTCCGCTGCAAATGTAACAGGACACAAATTTTATCACATAGATAATTTGTAGATTGTAAATTTTCTAGATAATATGGAATGGTTTGAATTTACGCAATATGGTTATAATACAATTTTAAAGGATTCAGTGTGTCCTTTAACTAACACAGTAAATGAAAACAGAATGCACTATCATGAAAGTAACGTGTAATAATAAGGAAAGTATAATTACTAAGCGAATTTAACTAAAATTAACATAAAAGATATCTCCTATATGCTTACGAATAATGGGATCCGTTTTTATATATGCAATAGAAAATTACTCATTTTAGTTTATTTATAATAAGTAAAAGCACAGCATGTATTTGGTTCCACAAGGATTAGCAAATGCTATTAACAGTTCTGGAAATTGCGTGAAAGCAAAACAGCTACCATTAAAATTCAATAAAACAATTGGAATCCCTTAACGCCGACAAACAAATTGATGACTTATTGCTTTTATTTAGCCACTTTAGGGTATTCTGATGTATAATATTTTGATCAGCAGAAGGCGAGTACTTAGTCTCGTATTTCATTTGGTTTATACATTTTCATTTTATTTGGAGGCCAAAATGCGAGTTCTGGCATTCCTTAGAATATTAAGTCGTATTTTCCTGATGATCATCTGAAGCGTTGTGGAAGTACATTATTTCTTATCCCAAAGAGTAGAACCATGATAATGGCTCTAGAAATAAATATAACATTATTCGCTAATGCTGTAGATATCAATATATGTCACGTGAAGAATATTGTGTTTCGACAAATACTGTTTTTGATTGTGCTACTAATTTTTACTGTTTTATATTTTTATGCAACTTGTTTATAAAAATTCATTTTTATACAAATCTGTGTTCCCAATCCTAACAAATGAATATTTTTTTATTAAAGCTTTATCTGTATTGTACTCAGTAGAGACTATGGTAGAATCAGAAGGGGAGAGAGGTAAGCTAGTAACTCCAATTCTGTTGATAGGGTTTGTCTTCCTGTTAATTGAATAACACTCAAATTGACAAAGAACTCGTCTGCTTTTATAAACCTTCCTGAAGTAGTCAATTACATGAACGTTGAACGCATTTATGTTTTGGTTGTCTATTGTAATATTTGAGTGCCACTTTCTAACCAGCCGATTGCGGCGGCAGTACCGAGTGGTGTGATGAATATGGAAACATTTTTCACAATCAAAATGTGACTCATATCGAATCTGATGAATATAGAGGTTCCACTGTATTATCTTAAACGACTTCCTATTAAACATATATAAAACAAATGTTAAATAACATCAGTGTCGTATAATGCGTTGCAAAGCAAATGTGTTACTAAACTTAAGTAAGAACAAAAACTTCAGATGGTTTTTTAGTGACCGGACCGTTTTGTAATACTGTCTTCTTCCAGGTAATCTTCAAAAAGCATCTAACCAAACGTCAATGGGCATCATTGTTCATGCTGACAATCGGATGCATGATCAAACACATAGACTTCGGCGGAAGCGTGGCTTCGACAGACTCCACTGAGAAGCACATGATTCACCAAATATTCAGTCTCAGTGCCGTATTAATACTCGTCCAGGGCTTCTGCTCGTCACTGGCCGGTGTCTACAATGAATATTTATTAAAAAGCAAGGGTTTAACTGTGGACATTTACATACAAAACGTTTTTATGTATCTCGATTCCATAGTTTGCAACATAGTGATTATAATTTTCGAAGGAAAGGGCAAAGAGATTTTCGACTACGAATCTTTGCGATCGATTTTAAGACTCAACGTTTTAGTTATTATGATAAACAGTGCCGCAATAGGAATAGTGACCAGTTTCTTTCTGAAGACTATGAACTCTATTCTGAAGACGTTCGCCAGCGCTTTGGAATTGGTATTTACCGCCATAGCGTGCTATTTAATATTCGGTATAGAGATTAATGTCTTCACGATTCTATCTATTCTTATTGTTTCCGTGTCCGTTATATTTTACTCACAAAATCCTGTCGATAATCAACCTAAGAGTCTTGCCGTGTCATCGGCGCAAGTGCATTTACTCGAGGAAGGTATTAGTGATTAAGTATTGAATATTTTTTTATCTATGTCAATAATAGAACAATTATTATTTAGAAAACTGATGAGTAAGTATTACTGTAGTGCAAATTATCATATTGATCTATTTATACTAATGTCATTCATATATATTTATAATGATACTTTTATGTGACATAATATAAAATCCATCAACGCTCATTTTCTATAATAGCAAAATATTGACTAAACAGGTAATTTTTCTTCTTCTTGTACTATATTTACTCCTTGTGTGGAGCATATGACCACCACACGCCCTCGGAATTCCCTGTCACCGCCAATCCTTCAGCTCTGCCGAGTACATTCTATGGATGGTACCCGAAGGCCGTCCACTACACCAGAATTCCACTGGTCGGAAGAAGAAGCGAGCACAGGGCTGATTCTCTCCAATAATAGTGCCCTGTTAAATACAGATATTACCGGACAAATTCATATATTTGAAGGACTTAATTCAAATTTAATATATCTTTTTCTTGCTCTTTGTAAAAAGCCATTTCTCTTGTATTTTCCCCACAAAAAAAAATTGTTTTCCTTCCTTACTTAGGATTTAAAGCAAATATTCTACAATAATTGATATGCGGAAAAATATTATACTATAACCAATTGTCATTCACACATACAAAATCAATGTTTTGGATTTTTTTATATAATAATTGTTGCATGTAATTTGCACCAACACCAAACTGAGGCTTACCCGTGGTGTAAGAAGTATAAGTGAGCTAGATCGTCGTTTTTATAAAATATGTGATGTCACTTTGACGAACCAAATTTTTACTGTCACCAAAACAATGTTGTAAACACAGTAAATTGTAATTCAATAAACACTTCACGAAGTCAACAAATACAAAAATGGTGACAGTCATTATTTATCTACCTGACCTATACTTCTTACATCATGGCTTACCTGGAATAACCAAAGTAGACTATGAGTTTACATCAAAAAATATTAATCGTTACTTTAAGTATTGTTATGGGTCACACATTGCCAAGTATTGCTAATATTTATTTTATTACTGAGTATAATTACAAATATTTTTATTTAAATAGTTTCTTTAGATTGATTGAAGCATTTAATATATTTTTTAATAAAAAAGCTGGTACATATTTTAGTACCAAATAGTTATAGCTTTACTATTGATGTACCAGAAACGTAAACACCATTATACTATTTTGAATGTAGTTGTATTATTGAATAACTAAAAAGTTTTATAATTTCCTTGAGACATTGTAAAATTGAAGTCTCGCCACCATTAAGCCAGCTGCGAATGCAGTACTGATCTTAGTGAAGTTCTTAATGATTGAAAAATATATCTGATATTGGTTCTGTACATAGCCGCCATAAGTATACGAAAAAAAATATTAATTAAAATTTTCTAAAATGAAGTTCTGATTGTTTTATTTGACTTTCTCAAAATATCGATTCATAAAATATATCTTTAATGGTGGGCAAGGCTTCAATTGTTGGTGTACCTCCTGGTTTAACACGAAGACACTGCAAAATGTGAAACCGGCACAATTTTGAAATAGTATAATTGAAATAAAAATATTTATGTTGATTTCAAATGGTGTATGTTAACTAGGTGAGCTTCGAATTATGATAATTTTTCATCATAGTAAAAATTATTTGCATAAATTGAAAAACTTCACATTGTATATGCAATAAACGTATTTTCGATAATTTTTACTATAAAATTTTTTCTGTCGATTGCTGAATTCAGCGCTGTGAAAGCTCGAGAGGTTACAGTTACCTTGGGCTTAATACTCTCTAATCTTAGATCAGTAACTAAAACATCGCAAAAGTGGGAATCATGTTAATATTTATTTTGAATGAAGGATCATTATTATATGCGACAAAATGAGTTACGTATGTAATTATGTAGAATATAAAATTTATGTTCAGCCTATGCAATCATTACACTACATATCCTTGTGAATTTGCAGCATTTTGAGTTGTGAAAACATAATTATTACGAAAACATTATATATTTTGCAAAGATTTTTACAACTATCACTAAGCTACGAAAATACTGATGTCACACTTTAATTCTTCACGTGACATACAGTCAAGTCAAAAGAAAGCTTACATTGCTATCCTCGAGCAGGTTCTTTTAACATTGTTGCAAAGGTGCTTCTTATAGTAGTTTAATCGGGACATTTTAAAAGTAAAAAAAAACCCTTATCAAGATCAGCGAGACATTGCCCTCCGTGGGTTGATGAAATACTTTAACCCAGATTTTATTTTTTGATCCGAGAGGAGTCGAATATAGTTTGTTTATTCTAATAAATCCCATCGTTATGACCATCAATATTTACATCAGTAAGTACAAGGTGCTACAAATTACACTAATAGGTGAAAAAATACTACACAAACCATAAGAAATAACTTTAATGATTTATCAATTACATAGGTGTATGATAATGTAATTAATATATCGAGAGTATACTGACATGAGGCATTATGACATAAAAACAAGTTGAGATAATCGCATACAAATCATTATCTTTCAAAGTACTCTCTCTCCCAAGTACAGTTCTGTGTGCGAAAGGAAAAGGGCGTTATGTCTAAAATTGGTACATTTCATGAGCCAAAACAAGTTTGCATCTGTATGAAATTTTATGAAAAATGTGATATTTAACTCTTTGCACTCGAGTGCCGCCGTGGCGGCATGTCAATAAAGTGTTTTTTTTTTAATATTTTCAGCTATTTTTTCATTGCGATTTAAATCAAGTTAGAATGAATTATAATAGGTTATTACATTTATCTGAAAAAGAAGTCGCCAAATGAAGATGGCGTGCGTGATTTCAACATCGTGATTCTTTCGGTGCAAGCGATTTTTTTTTTGTCGCATACGGTAAAAATTCTTTATTGAACATTCTAATGACTGGAGGGTGAACAGTGTTATACATGATCTGAAGTGTTTATTCCTCAAATTAGTACTCAGTTTTATTTGTTTAAAAATCAAAGGCGTCTCGTATAGTTTACAGTTTTATATTTGAATAGATTGTCTTTGTTAAAAATACTTACTAGTATATTATACCGATTCAGAAGCTTACAAATCTAATGTGAAGTACTCTAATGAGTCTAATGAAAATTAGTAAGTATTGATTTATTATTTACATTTGAAGTTTGTGAAATTATTGGTTGACCAATTAGTAGGAGTTCTGGTAAGGTGGAGCTCAAAGACGCACTTCAACTCTTCCTAGAGAAGACCGACTTGAGGATAAGTTACATGTCCTGCTTTCCGGGACTAAGAAAGACTGTGCAGCAGGTTCAAATAGAAAAATCTCAGGTGGTAGATCAGAAACACGACTATTTTGCGAGTCCTGCATCAATAAGCCAGGATTACATAAGGGAGATTGCTATGTGAAATACTACATAATGAAGAATTACAAATAACATTAAAACAAGTGCAGTATATTCATTATAAATCTATTTTACGGAAATAATAACAAAACAATTTTTTTTTTTTGTTTACATGTTCACCAATTGATTTTTCGTATTGAAAATACGTCTTTCATCGAAAAACGTCTCGACTAGGCGGTAGGCACAAACAAAAAAAGTCTCGAGTGGTAAAGGTTAAACATGAATTTTACCAATTCAGCAGCATTGATTCGACTCGTCCTTTTTACATTATATGCATATATAATGTAAAAATTTTTTACATGTATGTATTGTAGTTATTTTTAAATATTTAACTCGTTTTTCAATTAACTCAACTTAACTCGTTTTTCCTTTCGCACACAGAATTATTTATTTAAAAAGATTTTTGGTGCATTATAGGGATAATCTTTTTGACATACAAATCATAAAATTGTTATCATGCTTTCTACCAGAATAAAAAAATAACAATATGACAATACTTTTTATATTTCAAAGCCATTATAGCTTGAGTTCATGCACTCTACCAGTGCATAGAGCGTTAAATTGCCTACATGTTGACATTCAAAACAGAAAATCATCAAAAGAACTGACTTAATGCATTCTATCAGTATACCCTCTATATTTATGTTGCACTATTTTTTTAAAACAATGTCTACTCGAAATGTGAAGCACATAGACTACTAATGAAGCATCTCAACAGAAGTTGTTCAGTTACTCAACCTGTCTTTTTCGGAGAGGGTAAAAATAAAAGAATTCGGTTGGAAACAACTATTTTGATCTGACCGATCATTCTCTCTACTTCCTGTTTTAAGAATCACACAAGAGGTGGGTGGGAAGGGTGGGAAGGAATGTAAGCATCGCGTACATCCATGGCTTTGGACACGAATCTATAAAATCAATTTATGAAAGCGTCGGTTCTGGGAATCACAACTGAATAAGATAAACGCCTGTGAGCGTTGACCGTTCTCATTTTACACGGAGAAGACAGGAACGCTTCAAGTAGTTAAATATTAAACGCCACACTATTGTTTTCATAACATCGTAAGCTTTATTTTGTAATAACTGTCACAATTTAAAACTTCAAAATAACAAGTATATACAATACAATCTACAACCGCCACATCAAATGGGACAATCAATAGCTTACTTAATAAAAGTAAATGTAAATATTATCCGCTATCTTTTCGTGTTATGTCCAATTTATTATCGAAACTACGCATCACCCTAATATTCTCTTGGAATATAAACAATTAACTACCATTTTTGCGACTCGTCTATATTCTAAATTTTATACATTAGAAAACAACCGAAAAAATACAAAGGCATCTTATTGAACGTACGTTTTACCGGAACCTCAGTATTATGGATTTTTTTAATAATTAAAAATATACTTTAACAATGGAATATTAATCCTCGATTCTAAATGACAATGATTTATTCAAAACTCGCAGGACGATTCTTATAGATAATATCTTTCTTTATACAGATAACGGATGCATTTTCATTCGACTCTTAAATAAAAGAATAAAACTGGAAACATACCGGTCAATATTTCACAGACTGCGCTGAAAGATGATATTAAAAATTACCTACCGCACGACACAATTGATAAACTTGTCGATGTTAAAATTCTATTAAATTATTCGACCCCGCGCAAGTATAGCGAAATGATAATCATTTTTAAAGTACCTACTTATTCTATTTATATCACATTTATTTTGAAAAGCTAATATGAAAAAAAAATATTGTGTGCTGTAGTAGGTTTGGTTCTAACTAATCATAGATTACTGATTAAAGTAGCCTCTTTATTACTTTGCCGAAACACTGTGATAACTTTAATTCATAGTCAAAACAAATGAAGTTTAAAATATAAAATTCCATTCACTAATCGATGGTTATTTTGCTGGCATTGATTTTAATTTAATTCTTATCTAACTGGGGCATAGACAACTGCACGAATATTCGATCTTCAGCGATTGCACATTTAAAAACATCATACATATCTGGCATAGATATACTATCCGTCAACTCCTTTTTATGGGATTTTTAAACGGGCTTTGGATTAAAAATAAAAGATTTATCATTGCGAATTATAAAAATACATACACATCTAAACTGCCTCTAAAATTCACCCAATAATTTGATATAATTTGACAAGCTGACTATTTATAGTCACTCTTAGAATCGATCAATCGACCTGATGTGCATTGCCATTGTTTTTATCGATTCTAGACACTTCCACTATCTAGCAAAATGGACTAGTGATAATGAACGATTCAAGAGCTCATGTTTCATTGGATAAACTGACAGAAAAATTCTTAAAAATACTCATTTTCGACCCTTGTGTGAAAATATGCAAAGTTGAACTTTTTGTGTAACGAATACCATCTGTGACACGCGCTTGCAAATCTACACAAAAATACAATGAATTCAATGCACAGGCATCACTGACATGTTAAAACTTCATTTCCCACGTGTTAATAAATTTTTCTGTGTCTCTTTGAAAATTGGTTTGACGACTCGAGAGAGCCATGATAATTTTGGAGCCTCATCTATGCTTACGCAGTCGAATATGCCTAAAGCTACATGATGAATTAAACAATTGGATGGACAGATCGATAGATACCTGTAAAATTTTACAGCTAAAAATATGACTTGTGACCAACGTACCATCTAATCCTAACATTTCATGAGTCAATTTACATTGGTGTTTTTATTTCATTTAAGTGTTCATGAATCAGCAAAAATATTTCAGTGAGAATATTTCGTCGTCCAGAATCGAATTCATAAACTCTGCTGGTTTTTTTACTTCCATTTGTATATTTGGATAATAAATGGATGAAATGACATGTCATATAGCTCAATAAATAGATCGAAATCATAAAACAAATCGTAAAAAAAAACTTACAATGTTGGAATTAAGCTGACAATATTGAGTCTGCTGTCAATTGAGTGATATGTTTCCAGCATAGCGACAATCACTATAAGATTAACCTAAATGTGACTCATTCGTAACTAATTTGTAACTTTTAAATACCTAGCAAGCGGATTTAATAATTATTGAAAAGAGTGTAATATGAATATCTTTAAAAAGGCAACATGTCATGTAATCGAATAATAATTACACTTGGTGAGAGGGGTGTTTCCACATTATATAATAGTATCTTCCGAAAGCATAAGAGTGACTTGTAAATAATACTTAAATAAATAGTTAAAGCTACGCTGTACAATTCAGATTTAAAATAGACACAAGCGTGAAGAGCATATTCCGGTATCACACTCCATCAAATAGGCTTGTATAGTAACGTAGTAACATATTTTTTTCTATATCTGTGAGTGGCAGACAACACCATGACGCCGTCCTTTATAGATAAGGCATATAAATGATTCAACATTACATGGTTCGGCTCCGGAAGCAATGTCGGCTCGCACTGAAATAGTAAAATACAAAGAAAATTAGTATGCTATTTATGTGTGATACATTTTCAATAAGATTAAATTAAAGAAATTAAAGGAAACTGAAAATGAACAAGAAATATAGTTTGACATGACTTTGTTATGTTAACCTTGCTAACCACTAGTCCTGTCCTAGCCCTATATTTCTATCCCTACTCTCTCCAAAATAGAGGTTGAGCAACTGAGTAACAAGCAGTTCTCATAGAAAAATTCTGTTGAGATATCTCCATTAGGAGGTCATATGCTCCACGTTGGGAGCGGACATGGATTAAAAAATACATATATCTTGAATCATTTTAATAATCTATACTGTTATTTAAGAACAATACAATTAATAGCTATTGACAGAAACAAGTCAACATGATGTGATAATTTCTTTCTCAAGTTATTGTTGATTAATGAGTAATAATGGTTCATTTTCTTCAAAACTATTGATAATTATAATATAAAAATTGCATTAAGGCAAACTGCTTGATGCCACTAGGGCAGTGGTTTCCAACCGGGGAGGTGTGGACCATCGCCAGGGGAGGCGCCAAAATTTTGTAATTAAAAAATAATTTTCATACCATAATATTCACAAATAAATAAAACTTCATATCGTAACACAACAGTAAAAATTCAGCGAATGAATGTTTATTTTACTCATTGACAAAATATAGTCTTGGAGGCAGCATTTTTAAAAAGAAAATTCCAAAGGTAATAAGCAAATAAAAATAATCTCAGGATAATCATGAACCCTCAATGTCGAGGCAGAAAGAAAAAATTGTTGTGAACAGTCACAAGAAGCTGAATTATCATTTTGTGCTTGAAATTAACAAAAAAACATTTAACATCGACAGTGAGCAATTTGGGATTAAATTTTTTTTTCAATAGAACACCAACTCGCAAAAAAAATAGGCTATAAATGTTGCTGACGATTTTACTGAGAGCAAAGCAAGGCAAAATAATTTTGTTGTAATTTTCTTTTGCAAATAGTTAATGTTGTGTTGGTAAAATCTGCTGAATATCTTGTCCTAAATTACATTACAATATATCAATGGATTTTACATCAATAATTTTGTATTTTTTATATAAATAATAAATATAAAAATTATTTTAAAGGCTAGATTTTTTGACATATTTCAAGAACAAGCCAGCGGGACTATAATATTAATATTAAATATAACATTTGTAAATGACAAATTGTAAAAATATGTTACATATTTTTCAAGAAATTATATTTATCACGGTAAAGAATTTTGCGCGCGGCGCAATATTCTGTGCTGTGATGATTTTAGATTTAAAATAAATAGTAAGTAATTTTAAAGATACCCTTAATCCAACACAATTTTAATATTAAATCATTTTTGGAGGAAAAATGGTGGGAGGATGGCAAAACCCCTAGCTACGCCACAAAATCTTGTTATTATTTTGTTGATTATATTTATCAGTTCTTTTCAAAACGTGGCTAAATTGTAGGAAGCGTGAAAAAAATTTTTTTTTTCAGTGGAGGCGTGTAGCATGAACATTGGAAACTGCTGCACTAGGGACAAACTCAGGGATAATTCATTTAATTAAACTCACGAGCATTATTAACTAAACCGGTCCTGATCATTATAAAAAATACGTCATAAATTTAAATATTTTAGATGGATGGTGGATTGTAATTTTGTGGAAATTCACTAGTTCATGTGTAAGCAGTGAAATGTTGTGTAAAGGTTAATGTGTAACCAGCGTATGTATGACCACTCAAATAAGAAAATTTTTAATTTTATATTAAATCGTAAATTCTTTAACTGATCAACACTGCAAAGCTCAAAATTATTTATTACGTCTTGTGTATGAACAGTCTCAATTTGAAATAAACGCCCAGTCTTTGTCTTTACAGTGATAAAACTCCCACTAGTAACTATTATATTTTTAGGCTTTTTATTTTACTTCATTATGAACGTTTTGATGGGTTGAATAAACTACAATATGAATAAACCATGAAATGACATTGGCAAATAACAGTGTCGTCATGAGGTAAAATAATTTTGCAATGAAATAATCATCCACTGACCTTGTCACCTTACAATAGCATGTTAATTCAAAACGTTCAATCTCTTAATTATACACATATTTCAACATTCATTGTTAATTATTGTTGGTTTAATTAAATGAATGTTCACTAATACGGTCTGGGCTAATTATCATTAAAAACACACATAAAATTATGTACTTGATCAAGTGAAACATTAAATTTAATGATTTTTTTAACCACCATGTCTGCTTCCAACATGGAGCATCTCAGAAACTATACAACAAGAATTTGGATTATTGAGATTTTGTACACTTCCATGTATTTTGTCACTAACGACCCGGGTTTCGCCTTTCCGCATTTTCAGGCATTCGTGTGCTCGAATGCCTGAAGATGCCTAAAGGCGAAACCCGGGTCGTTAGTGACAAAATACATGGAAGTGTACAAAATCTCAATAATCCAAATTTGATATTGAAATTCCATCAAGCACCCTCAGTCGATGTCTTAAATTATACAACAAGAATTGGTTGTTATTCAGTCACTCTTTTTCGGAGAGAGTAAAGATAGAAGGATAAGGTTTTTTACAGTACTAAAAGTTCGGTCGGTTTTGCCGGGTCTGTAGTCGAATGGTCATTGCTGTTGACTTCGGTTAAGGTGCTAATGGGTCCGAATCGTGAGGTACAGAAAATTTCATAAATTGAATTACCAATTGATAGCTGTTCAAAGGCATGGATGTCTGCGACATAATTCCCATCCACCAATCCTATCCTAAAAACAGGGAAGGTCCCGGTTGGATTTCCTAAATGAATTTATGAAAGTGTCTATAAAGGTGTTTGAGCCCGTGGGCATCGCAATCGGAGAGAATGAACACCCGAAAGAGTTGATTGGCAATATTTTTATAAAAAATTATTATCATGATTATCTATTTTCAGTTACAATTTGAAGATGTCGAAACCTCTTCTGTCGCAATTGTTACATCCATGCATCCATCATAAAACATTATATAAGTAGGATAATGTAAGTACTTACAGAAAGTGGGGTATCCTTATTGAGAATAACTTGAAGTAAATGGGGAGGTAATATCGGAGGTCCGGCCACTTTATCCCATGGTTTACTTTGCGGTATTTCCTAAAATAATTGATCGCTTGATTATTAGAAATCGAATTGGCATTTATTTGATACATTTCCATGATAACAAAAAGGAAAATACATCAATCATTCAGACATGTTATTATCTCCAGCTATACTTCACAATTCACAACAAATTGGCTGTAGAACTTCATTCTCACTTGTAGTAAAGTTTTATAAAACTGAGGTGATTTCTTGGTTATTAATTTAAAGTAACATTATCCTGCAATAAAATGTTACCATTAGTCAAGCCACTTATTTACGCTTCCTGTTACTCCTTTTCCAAAAGGTTGCTTTCTTACTTATATCCAATATTTCATATAAAATTAGAGGATATGAAATTCTTACTATACATTAAAAGATTGATTTGCAGAGAAATGTTGAGCTGGTGATAAGAAGTTGCAAGATCAACAGGCACTACAAAATCATCATCATCATCATCATCATCATCATCAATCATATCATTGTATCCATCATCACTTTCACTTTCACCTACACAATGGAATAAAATTGTGGTCTGAACCCAAATCATAAATAATTTCTCAATATTCATCAACATCAAATTTGTCCATTTTGGTTCTCCTTTGCCTAGATGTTTTAGTGATTTATCAAAAGGCTGATGCGACTCGCTGCCAAGATGCAGCAAGGATGATGACTATGACTGAAAATATTATCTTATGCAAAATGAATGAACTTATGTATGAAGTTCGACAAAAGATTCGGAGAATCGTCACCTGGGATGCACAGGTATGCTGTAATGCAGGCCGGCATTCAAAATTTTATCACTAGTCGACTACAGTATGATGTGCTCAAAAATATTAATTGACTATTGTCGACCACGGTAGTCAGTGAGTAAAATTTGACATTTCTTGATTTAGCGTATGTTACAAATCTATAAAGACATCAGTACCTATGATACTTGCTAAATAACATATAGGATTATAAATGATTCAATCACCTGCGAATAGTCTCTCTGAACATATGCATGAACACTTTCACTATCAGTGGCTAAGGCCTGGAATACTTCAAAATCAGTCTTTTTGACCAACACCAGATTATTTTTTGAACCCATTCCATTGTCAATCAAATTCTGGAAACAAACAAACGAAATAATTAAATACAGCGGCTCTAGAAGAGAAAATAAAGTCATGTAGATACTGGATACAGGTGAAATCCTACTATAGTGTATTTCATGGGGCCAATGCAAATATTTATTTTTACTGAAATTACATTGCTTTAAATACAAGGGGGGATGAGAAAACATTTACAAAATTAAGTAGTACTAAAGATAACAAACAAATGACCAATCAAAAAGATATCGTAGACCCTTCAAATGCTCCGGGTAGAATCGAAACAATGTTTATCAAACTTGCGGTGTAAAATATTGATTTATGATTTGCCATAATTTTTTTTTTTTTGTATCGAGTTGCTATGTATGAATTTGAACTGTCTTTATGATGAAAATGATTATAGATCACATTTCATAAGAAATAACATTTTGACTTATGCATGAAAGTCAAACTGGCAATGTGGATTATCAAAAAAAGATGCGCTTTTTACAAAAGAAATTTTGATGAATATGCTAGTCAGTCAGTGTCACATAAATATTTTACAAATAGTGAATAGATCAAATGAATTCAAAAGAGAAATATGATACATACCAAACCTGGATCGTGTCTCCATTCTCCATCGACGCAAAATTTGTACTGGTGTTCACCTTCCGGCAAATCAATTATCGTTACGAAATCTCCATGCGATTTCACCATCGGCAATGTCTTCCATTCGGTAAATGTTCCACTAATATATACCTATCAACATTACAAAATTTTGTTACTGTGTCTTATTGGAACCTTTGTTTTTGGACAAAGTCCTCCAATTTTTAGTGACATTTTCGTGGTTAAGCGATATAATATGCTTTAATTTAAGATTTAATATAAGATATAATTTAAGACATCGACTGAGGGTGCTTGGCAATTTTAACTGAGGTATCAGTGTGGATCCTAGACTTATAATATTTTATCTCGTAAATAATATTTGTCGTATTTGTATCTTCTATATAAACGTTAGACACTGTTTACTGTCTGTCAGTTCGAGTTCATTCGCGCACTCGAATGCCTGAAGATGCCGAAAGGCGAAACCCAGGTCATTAATGACAAAATATATGGAAGTGTACAAAATCTCAATAACTCAAATTTGATATAATATGCAATATTCAGACATTTCTCTCATTATGAAAACATTGACAGTCACATCCAGAGGATGTGTTCATCATCCACTGAATTTGCACTACATAAGCATGTTTGTACATATCTACTGACCAGCCAAGCTCCAAGAGTTTGACAGCAAAACAGTGACCTCCTTCGAACATGCTCCATCAATGGCCTGAAGTGACAACTTTTGTTGTTCTTTACCATTTAATAAATTTGCAGACTATTGCTGTCAAAATATTATCACTACTTTGGGAAACGACAGTTACAGATATTCTCAAAACAAACATATGTTGTGAGAGGAAGGTTGAGAGATCAATGTAAGCAGTTGAGAAATCAATGTAAGCAGTTAATTGTCATTGTAGGTTTTCGCATAAATTCTCTCCGATTTTTATCTCTAATACAATTATCAAATGCTAAATATCTTTAAATTTAAAGAATGTGTTTATCAATGGTGGTAATGGCACGTGAAAAAATTGTTGTTTGGCGTTAATGGCAACGTCTATAACGATTCTTTCAGTATAATTTGGAAAACTCAACCTAAAAACTGACATAAGAAATAGATATATTTTTAAAACACTAGTATTGTTAAAATCAAGTCAATATACATTTTAAAAAAGGCCAAAAGTTTCTATTCGCTTATTCATTCTTGGATTTATCTGTATATATGAGTCATCATTAAATTCAATTTCTTCAATTCTAAAATATGTCACTCTGAAGAGCCGTAAATTGAATTGCTATGAAATCAGATATTAAAGTATTAGATAATAGCAAATTAAAATAATATTGACAAACTTCATTAAGTTATAAATTGTATGTATTAAATTTTATGCATGTTGAATGACAGCCATTTGGTGTCATTAATTAACTATCCAATTGGAAGATTAATTTGCTTGTAAATAGCTAAGTACACAATAAATGGTTCGTAAATATTGTGTGTCTCATAATTTTCCAGAATAGAGGTTCGTCTGATTTATATTCACCTGTTTCCCTCCGCCTTCCCATTTAAATACAGTCGGAAGGACTTTACGATTGTCAGGAATTTTCGTCCCTTCGGAAACCGTGTTGGAACGCGGACGCTGGCGACCAGTGAACTCCAAATCAGTTTTCGACAGCGGCTTTGTAAAATAGGGCTCGTCGTCGTCGTTGGACGCTTCGTCGTCTCGAAGGGATGCCCTTCTCACGGACGGCTTGCTCTCGGTTTTTTTGTCAAAAATAAAAGCCTCTCCTTCTTTCATCGGTGACGAAGGGCCCGTTTCGAGCGAGCTCGATTTGAGTCTCTCTCTGGGCGGATTGCTACCGGCGTTACCCATTATAAATTAAATGTATAGCTATTATTATGGGTCAAATCATTGAAGTTTTTAGACAATCGCACAGAAATACTACGAATATTACCACTTCATGTCAACTGATGTCAACAGGAGCAAAGTGTGCTCGGCACATAAAAAAATAAAATATTATTTGTAGCAAGTATCACTTTGTCTAACATTTCACTTTCAAAAGATTACATGTTACTCCTTTCTTATGATTCTACATTTGAAGGTTTAATTAATTCAATCGTTCACATTTAAAATTATTCTATTTACAGTATACTATTTTTTTTAGTCTCCAAAAACATCAAAAAAATACTGAAATATTTTAATAGCACCACATTTTATAATAATTTATCTCCCCAGTGTCTATCGTTTTCAATTTTGGCCCTGAACATAATGATCGTAAAGCTATAGAAAGCATTTTGTTTTGTTTATCCACCTTTTAGTAGACACGAAAGGATGGAATCAAATTACTTTCTAACAATAAATTTTCTCTTGACAACACTGCTTTTAAACGTCAATGATCAAAAACAATTAAAAATGTCGGAACCGTGTCATGACGGTAATTGTCATGGTGCTACTAATAATTACGTCGGTGAGGAATCGCCCACTAAGTTAATCGTCAATTACATTCCTGAAATAATGAATCAAACTATGATGTATTCTCTATTTTCATCAATGGGTAAATTAGAAAGTTGTAAACTAATCTCTAATCGGGGTTATGGGTTCGTGGAATATAGTTATCCCGAGGATGCCGAAAAAGCCCGCAAAGCCTTCAACGGACTGCCAATGCAAAATAAGACGTTAAAAGTTTCACATGCACTATTAAACCCGGACACGAAGCCGCCGATCAAACCGGAAGCCGACTGGAATCTGTACGTGTGCAACCTGCCAAACGAAATGACCCTCCAGGACCTGCACAACCTCTTCCTGCCTTTCGGCAAGATCGTGAACTCTCGCATCGCCGCCGGTATCGCGTTTATTTTATACGAAAACAATTACGAGGCCGAGAGGGCCATCCACCACATGAACGGACTGGTCCCCGAGGGATTCGTCCATCCGCTAACCGTTAAGTACGCCAATAAGCCTAATCCGAATAAGCAAAGGACCGGGCACGTGCCTCAGATCGCCGCCAGGGGGGTGATCTGCCCGCCCAAGGGTTACAGTTGGTATAGCTCCGTAGGAATGCACGATCACAACATAGCTACGAATTGGTCCATTTATGTTTACAATATCGCTTCCGAAGTGGAAGAATTGACTCTGTGGCAACTGTTCGGCCCGTACGGAGCCATCGTGTCAGTGAAAATAATCAAAGATCACCAGACGCACAGAAGCAAAGGATTCGGTTTCGTGACGATGAGAAATTACGACCAAGCCGCCATGGCCATCCAGGCTTTAAACGGGTATATACTAATGGGACAGCCGCTCTCTGTTAGTTTCAAAACGCAGAAGAGATAATGTACATTTTTACATTTTTTCAAATATGTTAGCGTTCATATTACGAATTCGGCTTTGCTCAGTGTGAATTTGACATCTTCCTTTCGAATCCATTTTTTATTTGCTTTACTTTATGATTTCCTCGTTTACCTTTGTGCGAATTCATAGGCGAGTCTCTCGGCGGGGCGGGCTCCGCCTCCCGCTCGCCGTTCCACGATTTCCATTCGACGCGGAGCCCTTCGGATTTGATAATCACTATTCTTATTAGAATTCAATCTTTAAAGAATGTATATTGGTTACTTTTTAAACATTTTAAGGTGCATATTCAGTTTTTAATTACTTGGGTGCCATTTTACAGAGGCACGGTGTGTTGAGTAAGCGAAAGTATGGATAAAGCCGTCTTGTTAATTTTTATTTATTATGTTAATTTATAGCATTTAACGGATGTTATGAGAGATTTGTGTGTTTTGCTAATTTTTCTTCATTTTGAGAGAATCCAATGTAATTTCAATATAATTTGTTAATACGTTTGCTGAAATAAATTGCTGGGTTGGCCTACATACTCCTATGTTTTATTTATCCATATCTTCTATTTTCAGTTATCGGCAACGACTTTTCGTTTTCCAACCGACCCATCTTTCCCTTATTTACTTTTTTCTTCATAAATTCTTATTATTTGAATCATCGCCATGTATGAATACAGTTTGAAAGATCGTTCGTATGTTACAACCCGCCGATGGAAAGTGAAATCAATCGAAAGAACTTCTGCTGTGCGTGATCGTACAACGGATACGTGACAACAACCCAAAGAAGAGGATGCGAGTTCCGCTCGCTTCTCGCCAGTGCAAAGGAGTTTAAACCGTTTCAGTGTGCGCGTCACATTCGACTGTTCGCCTTTTATAATTATTTATTTGTGCATTATGTAACATTGCAACGAAAGACTGAGTCTGTGAACAATAAACTTGCCAACCTCGATCGCGTGTGAACTATTTCATAAATTATGTTTTTTTCAATTAAAAAAAACCTCATATGTTCATAAATAAGTTTGATACTTTTAATCGTCAATAGAATGACATTGTAATATTACAATAAAATCAGTTAAAAATGTTCAACACTTAATGTTATGTTTTAGGTTTTATCAATCAAATATTTTAAATTTGTACCCGCTTCATTATAATCATTCATGAATCATTATATTGATCCACAGCTAGTTTATCTACCACTAAATAACTTCATTGTTACTTCATTGTTGAATTCATACTAATCCCTCAAAAGGTTAAATATCTTGGAAACAGAAACATCGAACAAAAATGCTGCAAAAAATTGTAACAACAAATTTAACCGTAAGCCCTTATTGATGATTAATTCACATTGCTTATTTGGTGAGTGTGTTCCGTGCCTAATTGGATAATACCAAAACAGGATATGTGTAGTAAGTGTCGTCTCGCGTACTACAACTGGATCAAAATTAATATCAAACAATCGATTAATCTGTTGTGCAACTAATTGTGACACGTGTTTTGCTTGTTCGATAAGCATCCTCAGACTAAATTATTACCGATGCTAATCCCAGAATTACTGAAAACACTAGAAAATTAAAAAGAGGGGATTTGAACGAAGACCAGCCACAGAAAGGGGGTCACAACAAGTGCAATAAAAAAGTTATATTATATTGAACATTTCTACAAAGTGACGGCTACATTCATTGAAAATAATCACGTTATAATTTATTTATATATATATAACGTAAACATATTTGACGAATGTAACAAGACTGGAAAAATATAAATGAGCAAATATCTATAATTTTTACATAAAATATTACAAATGCAGCAATTAACTGCTTCAATAATACAAGAGATATTTGCACATTTCTCATATATTAGACTTTGCTTTTGTTGTACTACTCGGCCAGAGTTTTATACCTTTATACACAGTACAAATAAAGAAATCAATTTCATTATCGTGATATCTACAAGACTTTCATATTAAAATGTAATAACAATTGGAGTATGCGACACAGCAGTAGCTCAATCAACACAGTGTGAATAACCAAAAACCAGCAAGTGTCCAGTTATCTCATGGAACTAAAGGAGGGCCAGAATGTATCGATCATCCTCGTGTCTCATGAACTAATCTTTTACGCAGTTCATATCTATGTATGAACAGACTACAATCTGCTCGTGAACAATCACCATTTTTAATGAACAAATAGATTTCATAGTAATAGTATGATAGTTTTTATATAAAGATTATAACCAATACTTTGCCACTGTTGATTCTGTTTATCATAAGTTTTGATTTTCTTTTTATCAGCAAACTCAATTATAATTATTATATGTCTATTTTTTAGTCAACAGTTTTCATAGTTTCAATGTGCAACAGTTTAAAAGAAACCTCTCTTCATTGATGCATCATGACCTATTTATTTTTTTATATTGTGTTATCTAATCAGCTGTTAACGGTCGGCCATTTTTGTTGACATTTGATTTGCTGCACAAATATAAAATTCAATTGGCATTCAGAGCTCATGGAAATTATAATTACAATGTCGCATTCGAAAAGATTTTGCTGTAAAATTACAGCATTAAATTTGATACTTTTGTGCTGTAAACATTGCGTACATAATGAAATTATTGAGTATATTTTGCACAAATTATGGAAATCTTTCATTCGCATAAATTGATTATATACAGCATCCGTAAATAAATATTAACCCATCGAGTACATGAAATACATTTGTATATTTTGCATTATACGCGTATGCGTATACCACGATTCAATATATTTACACCAATTAAAAATATTACTGAGAACTGTGGCTTTTTATTTTCTTCGATTTTGTATTGCCTATATCAAAGACTTGTGCAAAAAAGGTGTAAGTGTAAAATTCATGATTTTGAGGAAAATAATTTCTTAATTTTTATGGAAAACAATCAATTATGACAAGAATAATATAAAATTCATCACATTGGAATATCACATGTAATTCCACCATGTAGATATGAGTTGTACAACATAAAACATGATTTTAACTCTTGGGTCAAAAATTGTATTCCAAACTTTGTGTGTCTACATATTATTTGCTCAATCAAGTATCATTATGTAATTTTTTCGATTGATAAAGTTAAAATTGATTACTTTGTTTTTCCACTGATTGCGTCACTAACTGTGACACGAGTTCCACCTCTTTGAGAAGCATCAATAACATTTTATATAGGATTGGTGGCTCACCACTATTAAATTTATTTCCCTTGGGATTGTCACCTCCAAACACTAGTAATTAATTTTGTAATCAGTACTATTATTGTTGGTGTTTAACCACCTCCCTGCGTCGAGTAAAAATAAATAATCCCCCACCTTTCATTTTTGTAATTTACAAGATTAGAATTAGAATCATTGTAAATTTCTAATAAATAAATGAATATACAATACAATTAGTCCGAAGATGCTTGTTAAAGAGGCGAGACACATGTCACAGACCACAATCATTAAATTATTTTTATGTATCTGTGTGTTTTGCTAAATTCAAAATCCAAGAGGACTTATTGAATTTTAATATTCTTAGTATCTAAGTAGCTAACCACTTATCCTTCTATCCCTAATCTCTACAAAAAGAGAGTTTGAGCAACTGAGTAATGAGCAGTTAAAAAAAATGAGGATACAGTGAATTTTATAGTGAACATATTAAGGTATCTAATTTTGTTTATTTTACTTATGGTGTTAAAACTATTTGATTCTTTTAAGAGCATAATGTGCAGCTGTAGAGCGTTATGCGAGCCATTTCACGATATTTACACAGTTTTAATGGGCAACGATAAAAACAGTAAACAATGCTATCAACTCCAAAGCATAGTACCTACTATACAGTATGTTTGTATACAAATATAAATTATTTGTAAAATATTATGTATATAAAGTGAAGTTATTTGATTATGATCGTCGATTTTGTTTCATATTTCTTAAAATATCTACAGTACGACTGCTGATAAGACGTGAGATATTATCAAAGACACTCTATTGCCATAATGCCATTGTAAACAGAGCATGAGTAGATGAGATAATAAAATTAGAACTCATATAAGATAGATGTAGAATTCTCGTTATGTACAACACACAGCTGTAAATATTAGAGAACGGAATTTCAAATAGAAATTGGATTACGACAAAATTATATAAATCAACGGCTTAAAATTGTTTGACTTAATACAGAACAGAGGTCTTTAAACTGCGGGGGCGTAAACGATCGGTATTCAATAGTACGCATTGGTCAAATATAAACATTGTCATTGAAGTCAGCTGATTCAATATACTGAATGGATATATTTCACTCATCACTATCAGATAATATTTGTATATTATATTAATCGCTAAATACTCAATGCTGGACACCTTTGCCAAGCTATTCGACTGTGCAGTCAAGGATTCAAATCTCCATGTGGATTAATTAAATTGGTAGAACTCCATAATAATGTGAAAATAGCAAATCCATTAGTTCCACAAAAATTATAAGACTAAGTTGATAGCCATTTGGATATAGTTCTGACGACAGTCTGAAATCGAAATGGCTAGCAACAATATCTTATAATTATTATTGTAGAACTAAATACTTAACTTTTTTATCCTGTAGATGTTGATTTTTCAATTGATTTATTATGTCATATCTTTGAGACAGAACAAATCAGTAGATCTCCTCATCCTCACCCTCTGTAAAGCGAAGAACAAAAATCTGACTTACAACTAGATCTCATTAAATACCTAAGTTTAAGTGCTCCATTTGGACTTCATACTTATGCTCCTTGTTGGGAGTGGGTTCTTGGTAAAAAAAGCTTCATCTAATATTTTTCAATAAATCAAATTTCAAACATAGCTTCCCAGCTGTATGATTCCATCACTGACAAACAGCTAAAGGCATATCCTGTGCTATGAACTCACTCTCTCTAATTGCAGGTTATTCTGGAAGACTCCACCTGGCAGATGGAGTTGTCAACAAAAATCGCTTACTTGGACTCTGAACTGGAAATATGCCACATCTGAGGGATAGGTGGGGACATTTGTTCCCGGTGACCAAAGCCACCATGGTTTGTTGTCCCCATAGAGATCAAGCGTTTTTTTTCAATCTAGATATTCTGTTACACAAATTGATAAATAAATAAAAATGAGGATACAGTTGTATGAACGTATTTTTATTTTAAATAATCTTTCAACCAACAATGACAAGAAGCACGGATTGTCTACATTTTCAAATCCACAACAAATTCAGTAAAGATAAGGCGGGGATTAAGAAATTAAAATGATAAAAGAGATTCCAAAATGGGAATAGATATAATCATAACAACAATAAATTACCATTCTCAATAATAAAATCATTACTTATCAATGGAATGATCATTTATAATATTTAGCAGTTATTGTTACATAATCAAAAAATTTTTTGAATTTTGTGTTATAAGCTACCAATTTACTGCCACCGTCAAGGGATACACAATTTACAATGCTCATAAATTTTACAACTAAAAATCACACTTTTTTAGACCCACTGTAGTTTTTTCAAAATAAGAAACAATCAGCATAATGACTTTTGTTATCTGCTATTAAATTAAGGTATCCCTAAATGTGCATGTATATTAATAGAAGTCTCAATTTACAAAAATGTTTATGAGTTTTTATTTTTTAATATGTTGGTTAACATACATACCCACAGGTGGCAGTGATCTGCAAGCTTATAAAAAACGATATTTGTTTTTTAATGTAGAATATTGTTTCACAGATGAAATATTATGTATATTTCTTTAAATTGGACCAAAAAGCATCAATCAAATATTTAATTTTACAGGAAATCATCGGAATTCTATTTTGTATTATAATTTTGATGTCGAGGTATCGGTAACGAAATGTGTCTCAAAAATTATGTAAAATGAACATCATAATGATATTAAAAATACTGAAAAATACACAATATTGTTAGAAAATTTCATTTAAGAAAAAATAAGTATCATTAGTAGTATGTGAAAATAAATTATTAAAATCTTTAAAGCCTCAAATACACAATCCCTCGGGCATTATAATAACAGGAATAATTGTTCAGATTCTTGATTTTTATTAAATATATATAATATATAGTTTCGCTTAGCAGTAGACGTCTATAATACGAATTTATTATTATGATTACGGAAAAAAACAGTATTGAGAAAACAAAAAGAACTTTTTCATGGACTCAGAACTAAAACTCATTCGTTCATTTTGTAAATATTTAATTATTTTCATATTCGATGGAATCAACTTCAATTGTATAGGAGTTTGCAAGCAATAACATATTCAAACTGATATGCCAAAATGCTGATAATCACTAATAACCTTTTGCTTTTGAGGAGACAATTTTATATAAGTTATTTTGAAATAAAACTGTTTTTTATTTTGTCTTCTGATTTCAAAGCAGTATGAAATAGGTAACAGTAACAGTTTCTAGATTGATGAAAGCGGAGAGCGTTATCCGGTTTTTGATAGAGTATCTGCATATGATGATTGAAAACAATGGTTTTTTTCCACATAACCATCCATTTACTGCTTTGCAGAACTCACCATTCTGAAATTATCAAGTAAATGATGAATAAAATTTTGGCGAAACGGTGACAAATATAGTTTTATTAAACTGGATTCTTTTACGATGAAAACAATTTTACTGAATTAAAAACACTAACCTGCAACTGTTTTTTATACCCATTCCACCATCGTCTAAAAGCTCGATGACAAAATTTTCTACAGTTATATTATAAATATGACAAAACAGATGATTTTTAAACACAGATTCAGACTGAAGATCAAAGGAAGAATATTTTTCATTGCTTATATCTTTGGCAGTATTTTTAATAATATAGGATACAAATAAAGATAATACTGCATTCCGCGGACATTGCAAAGATGTCACAAGTGACATCCGCACTCAGCGCATTGCCTGCTTACAAATCTAGCAATCTCACAATGTGAGATGCGACTTTTCTATGTATTCCCCCGGCCGGATCTCACCTCTCGACATTGCAAATCATTGTAATGATTCGAAAATAGCTCGGCCGAGATAAAATGCGTTCACTGTGTATTTCAAAATAAGATTAGTGATTAATAATATCTCTTGTATAAAAATAACTATCAGTAAATAGTTTGTATTTAATGCAAAATATTATTTTTTGCTACCGTTAGTGAATATAAGATAAACAGACCAAAGTGATGCAAAATAAGTACAAAAAAAATTACATCTGAATAAAGAAAAAAGTAGGTTTTTACAATGTTATAAAAACTATGTAGCACTGGAAGAATTTACTATAAAGTAAATTTTATATAGTTTAATACATATGAATGAACTGCGGGAAAAGTTATCTTTGATAATGACACACAACCAGACAATGTTACTAAAACACTATACTAAAAGCAGTTTATATTTAAAGTAGTAAATTATTAGAATTATTATTCGATAATAAAGATGTTAAAGCTTTGTCCCACTAAGAAATGACTGTTATTTTTGCACTTACAAAATTTAAAACAGAGAAAAGTTTTGCAGCAGTAACAACAGATGGATATTAAAAAAAAATGTCTATAAAAATTCAAATGATATTTTAGGGAATATTAAAATATATGAAAACATTAACCTTGCAAGGACAAGGATAGCAAGGGCTATCGAGACGGATAGAGATTAACAGGCGTCTGTAGCACTCTTTTTGACAGTCATGTATCGCTCAAAACCATCAATAGTTTCTTATTTCTCAATAGCTTATTGATTTGTTTATATTCAACTGTACATAAATTTCCGTGCATTTATAAGAAATATATTTAATAAATGTGCATGGCTCAGTAGCCACACGTATAATAATAAGCGAATTTTATGGGTTGGAACAGCAATCTGCTGAAATTATGTAAAAAATACGCGAGCTCAATATGAATGCAATATCAATTTGTCATTTAACAATCAATATGTCATTTCGATTAAACTAAAATCAGGGTCAAGTCTAGCGTCTGGTTGAAAATCAACACGAGATTCATTCTTTACAATGGCTTAACTAAAGTAATTTGACTCAATTTAAATAGATTAGATTGGCGAAATTGTAGATATATGTCACTTGTATATTTTCTGCTTCCAAAAATACAAATCTTTTATCATTAGTATATTTTCTTCACTAAGTAGAGATGATCATCTTGACAAATGTATTTTGAACTGATCCGTGACATAAATGTGAATAGACTTTCTCCGTGGCATTCCACAAGTATTCAAAAATTTTGTATCCACCTTCGCAATCATGATCAGATCGCTTTTATCCCACTAAGAGTATGTTACATTAGATCTAAAAAGACTGAGATATCCTTAAGGCTTCATTTGAGTGGTGCTAATATCGAAAGCGATTACAACATATATTATCTACCTCTGCCACATCGATTATGAGGGTTAACACCTGAGAACATTTAATCGATTCACATTTCTAAAATACCTTCTCATTTAGCATTAAAAATGCTGTGTTTAGTACATATTAAGTCGAATTCTATTTGAAAATATAATAAAGTTGGTTTGACATTCAATTAAATTCAGTTACAGCGGCAGAAATATAAACTTCAATATTTCTCACCATTAGCACTTTTTTAACTTATAAGTTGAAGTTGTAAGAATAATATAAATAGAGGGCATATTCATCAAAAGCGGTTGAGGCATTTGACAAATGTTTTTTTATGGTGCTAGTTGCCAGAAGATGAGTAATCAAAAAGACGTAAAGCCTGATTCATTTAGGTAAATATGTAAAAAGTATTGTATAAAAAACTGGAAGAAACTTTAACTTACGATATAAAAAATTCGTGCAATTAAGAATATTACCTAAAGTAACTGATATCATTGATTAATTATCAGGCAGATTTGAATTCATTAATGATGTCACTTTTTCAATAAACAGTAAGACGAACATGATTTTGTGAATATTTGTGATTCTCCATTAATTACGCATACCGCTGAATACTGTTATATAAATATAGCACTCACGCAGGACACTCCGCATAATACGGACTCGGTAAACGATCACATGTAATATTACATTGTCGCACGACACAATTTAGCGCGTAATAATAAAAAGCGACAACTAAATTTAATATTAGTCAACACATTTCCGCAAACTGACAACAAACGTCGGCGAAATTGGCCTAACGTTTTCGCTCTCTTTATCAGAGCGTCAAGCGAAAGAGCTACGATTAATACACGCCTAATTTTCAATACACTTAAAACATTTATTAATCGATACGAACATTATTTGACTAGTATTTTCTCCTCCGGTGAATCAGTTTCGATCCGCCGGGGATACGTTATTGCACGGGGAATATCAGGCTGAAACATAACCGAGCGCTAATTTGGTCGACGACGCTACATTTAAAAACAAACCGTACAGTCGGAGCGCGCTAACCAACGGGTATAATTTTACTCGCCGACATTATATATTACATAACCGAATCGGTAAAATTATTCTAACTCACAGAGGTGTATTATTATTTGTCACTTTTTGTGTCTCGTTTCAAAGCGAGAGAATTGATCCCGACAACTATTAAGTAGGAAAGGCATCGAGTCGAATAATAAAGGATATCGATTTATATTACAAAATACTGCAATTACTTTGCAAATATTGATTCTACGAGCAAAACTTTCTTTATCTTTTGGTTCTTTGATACAAAAATTCATTTCAAATCAATAACTGATAAATATATATTACTATCAAAAAGGTCAATTCGTCCGAAGCGGATTTGGGACAAACGACCGCCGAAAAAATTGACAGAAATCTGTCGGTGGGGCGATTCCTGATATGTAAATATTTCCCTGAACACTGTGGGATATGAATAAAAATAAAAACGACGTTTCGACTTTGCATTCCGCCGTCTTGTCGTGCGATTGAAAGATTCAGCACGATACATACTTCGATAAGATTTTTTTAAACACTCGATACGTCCTCGCCGAGGTCTTCTCGCAACACTGTACACGAAATTCAATAAATTAATATCATTTTTTAAAATACACAATATACAAACAGATGTCGATAACATTTACAACTAACTCGAGACTATTGATCTAATTTTTTACAGATATAATATTTATGCACACATTTACAAAGAGCCAACGCAGCACCGGAAAACAAATGAAGCGGCGTCGGAACGGAGACGGCGACTTTCCTGGTTCTGAAGCAAAAGAAATCAGACTTCCGACGGAATCCCGCGAGCGACACTGTCGCACGAAACGGGGACAGCAGAACAGCGACAATTGACAAGCGCGGAGTAAAAAATATTCTCGCGGCAGAGTTTACGGCGAAGGGGAAAATGAACCGCAGGACGCTGTCTTGCTGCACTACGTATGCGTCTACACAAAATTGACTACGGCAATAATTATTACTACGAAACTTTCTCGCGCAAACGAAGATCGACCCGGGCCGCGAGACGCCGGAGACAAAAATAATTCACGCGGAACCCGAGAGACTTTCTGACAATTTTCTCCCGAATGCCGTCCGAGACGACTCCCGAGACCGAAGACGGCCTCGATTCAGGAGACAAAAAATCCTCTCAAAGGATTGATCGCCGGCGGGCGACGATAAAAAGGGGCAATCCGAAGATTGCCGATACAAATTCAGCGGCGGAACTGGCTCAGTGCATTCAACGATCCGTATAGCGGGTGCTCAAGGATGCGGACGCTCCGCTGGCTCCGGCCAACACGCTCACGGGTGGCAATTTGTCGTTTTCGGCGCTCGCCGCTCCAGTTCCTCTCGACTGCGGAACTTCGCTCTTCATAATCTTGGTCCCGTCCGAGGAGTCGGCCAGTCGAACGAGGCGAAATTTCATTCCCTCATCAGTCATAGATCGAAGAAGAGCGGTCGAGTCCGCATTGGATTTTTTTTCCGCGGCGGAGTATTCATTCGAGTTTTTCAGATAGCATGCAGGGTCAACGGTGATCCTCTCTTCGGATCGACTCTGCCGAAGTTTTTCACCATTTTGAGCAACAGCCGAGTTCATCTGGGAGTAGCCAGAGAAATCCGTCAGCAAGCCGGCGAGCAGATTGTTCCGATATCCGGCGGAGGCGGACCCCGTCGACAGGAGAGATATCCCGGAGGAGGTCTTGGACACCGATCCGGCTGACGAAAGCTGCTGATCGGGAACATTGATGTCACTGCCTTTTGTCCATTTAGAAATCTGTAAATATTGTATCACTCGTTCATCAGTGTTCTTAGTCAACCTCTGGAATTGATTTATTAGTATACTTATATGAGTTCAATTACTGTTCACATGTTATTGCAATTGAGATATATGATTTATCTATTTTAACCAGGTTGACCCACAAGAGAAGATTTTTTTTATATTCCTGTGTGTAGTAACAGTAAAAATAATCAATATATACAAAAACAACCTAATTTAAGAACTAATAGCTCACTAATCAAAGTTAACCCTTTACCCACAGTCCAAAATACATTAAAAACTGTGAATGATTTGACACTTCGATAATATAAATTGTACAAGAGTTATGCAAAATTAAAGACAAGTCATGTATTGATTCATTGAATCAATTTAGGATCTGATTTTCATAAACAGAATGTTTTATATGGTTTTTTTCTTTAACTACACAATTGATAATTTCAACAAGTTTTAATGAGAAGGATGAAGATAAGAAAGAAATAGTTTTCTCTAAGTCCTGATTTTAGAATTGGATAGGAGTCATCAAGAATTCCAGCCTTCAACTGTGCAGCTGAGTGAGACAAAAGCCCACACAGCTAACGTATGTATATATGTAAACAAATGTTTATATTTGGATCAAAATTAAAAGGGTAGCGTGACAAATATGACAGACTACTTGTCAGGCGCCACACGTACCTTATAAAGAGCTGGAACAGGTATATGAGACGAATGCGTATCTGCTTCTCTAGCCGCACTCATCTTCATCTCGGACTCATCCATTGTGTTTTTCGAAATTGAATTTTCTTTTGTATCGTTTGCCAGCTGAAAACAGTGATTCTATAAATGATAGAAAATACACTAAATCTTTCAAGCCTCAAAAGCCACACTAAGTTTCGATTAAAATAATCATCAGAAATAGAGTCCAATCATATTATAGTCTTGTTATTTATCGTCATTGCTGGACACGGCATATAATTATTTATTTGTAACCAAAAGGTTACAAATAAATAATTATATGCCTTTAAAAAAAACCTTATGAGTTTATATTATAAGTTTTAAAAAAAACCTTATGAGGTTTTTAGGGTTTCATAGATGGGCAGACCATGTAGCCTGAATGGACAGTGCCCGGTAGCGCACCCTAGAGATAGCAGACGGTCAGAGCAACTACGAAAGCCAGCGATGTTGTTGAAGACTAAAACACAATTCATCTGTACTACTATAAATATGTGGAAATAGTACAAATGAATTGTGTTTTATTTTTTAAAATATGTCTTTCTGCCAAGAATTGACAGTTAACACATTAAAAGTGATTGTTGAAGACTCATTGACAGTATCGTTCAAATACATACTACATTCAATTAGTATGGATATAAATAATATTCAATATACCTGCGAGGAATGCTTGTGGCGAATGTGCTGCAGCAGTTTGGCTTTCGAAGCGTATTGCTTGTGGCAAGGAGAATGAGGGCAATGGTGCGGAGAGGAAGGTACGGCTCCCACGCATGTAGTGAAACCGCCAGTGGGTCCATTTCCTGACAGCGACAAAATCGCACTGACCCCTCTGTTGGAAGGGGGCACCGATTCACCTAAAATCGGAAAATAAATTTCATAATAATGTAATTTAAGACATCGACTGAGGGCGCTTGATGGAACTTCAATATCAAATTTGAGTTATTGAGATTTTGTACACTTCCATGTATTTTGTCACTAACGACCCGGGATTCACCTTTTGGCATCTTTCGGCATCGACTGAGGGTGCTTGGCGATTCTCGAAATTTTAACTCAGGCATCAGTGTGGATCCTAGACTAATATATTATCTCGTAAATAATATTTGTCGTATTTGTATGTTCTATATAAACGTTAGACACTCGTTAGTAACAAAATACATGGAAGTGTACAAAATCTCAATAACTCAAAATTCATAATAATGATTAGCGAGTTTGATTTATCGCATGAAGATAATAATTGTAGTGGACAGATTAGCATTAACTGACCTGGATGATTTTTGAGTATGTGCGCCTTTCTCTTAGAACTACTTTTATAGACTTTATCGCAATGCTGGCAGAAATAGTCTCTCTCTGCCCTCAGAATGGGCAATTGCAGTTCTGGAACGGACGCTCGGCTTATTTCCGGATGTCTCCGTGCCAGATGATTCACCTGACAGACAAATATATAATAGTAACAAAAGTAGTTGAATACGTCCACAACCTGTACAGTTTATCCATATTCAGCAAATAAAACACAAAATGTAATCAAATATTTTTAACGTATTATTTGCTCACCAGCATTCCTCGCCTTTTGAATCCCAGCCTGCACGGATGGCACTTGAAGGTGAAGAGAAGGTAAGCCGACGGATCCGATGGTACGGACGGCGGAGACGGGATATTTTTACGAACCTTTATTGGCTTGTCTCTCTGAAATTTTATTCAAATAGGTATACTTTACAATCGTAAGCATTTAATGATGATTGGGCATAATTGAGGCTCAGAAGAAAAAAAATACGAATGAACACTGTCCTTACCCATTCTTAGCACTCCATAAGGCTAAGGTAAAAACTTAGGTTTAAATGGTTAAATAGCGCTTGTGGGAGTGAACACCAAATAACTTACTGAAAGCATTCATACATTTTTATCCTGAATAAGGCATATATTATATTTTCATTCTTATGCTATCTCCCATCTGATCCTCGATACCTGTCCATTCGTTACCTAACCATCTTAGATTTAAATTGACAGTTAATATGCTGCACATTGAGAACAGACATTGCTAAAAACAATGTAAGATCAAATATTCATTTGTCATACCTCATTCACATTATCCACGGAGTTATGCTGTCTCTTTATGTGGTGGGTCAGCTTGTCCTTGCGTTTGAATTGCTTGCCGCAATCCGGGCAAAGAAACTCTCTGTGGTCCGAGTGCCTGCAATAAAACATGACATGAACAACAAACGAATAAAACATTCTCATAACAAGAGGACACTTCGCGACGCATCAAGAAAATGACTTAACCTCCGTGGGCGAATGTCAGATAATGTAAGAGCGTATCAAAGCAAGCGATTATGATTCCATCGATATGATTACTGACCTCAGCAAGTGAAGGCGAAGTTTATCGCCTGACGTGAATGTGGTATCGCATTGCGAACAGCAAAATGACTGAGCCCCGTGGAAAGCTCGCATGTGCTTTCTTACATCTTTATAGTCCCGAAAGCGCTGAAAATAAATTAAGAAGCTCATTTTCAAAAACAATGAAAGCGATTATTGTCTTCAATCAATACATGAAACAGTGTCAGAAAAAGAAATTGCTGTGCGTTTACAATTATAATAAAGAATAACTCACTTTCTCGCAACAGGGGCAATCGTAGAGTCCGTCAGGTCTGCAATGCATATTGACAGCGTGCTCTTTCAAGTCGGAGTGCCGGCTGAATGTCATCGGACAGATGGGACACTTGCCGGCTTTCCATTGATCTTGTGTGAATTTAACGAGAGCGGGAGGTGTCACAGCGGCAGGCGGAAAAGGTTCAGTGGAAATCTTAGCGGCTTGCGGAAGACGATTACCGTTCACGATGGATTCCATTTCATCGTTGCTTTTTTTTGCAGCCCTAAAATATGACAATGTTAGAATTTGTAAAATACAATGTTTTAGATACATAAAACATATATGAGCATTATTATTGGCTAACGACAACATTCTATTAACATTAAACATTCACTTATATTGCACACCCACAACTCTCTCTTTGAATTAAGTACCATAAATTTTTGTCCAAAAAGATTGGCCCACTACATGGAAAAAGGTGCTGTTATAATACCATGATAATACTAAAGCCATATGAATATCTTTTAGTTAAGCAAAGGTATTGAGTGGCTACTCATATGAATTTATGTGCAACTTAATTCGTTTTATTGTTGAATTCGTAAGTTGTCAACTTGGAATGATAAAACACAATTTAAAAACTTTTCTTGAAACAAATTGGATTAGCCATATTTTCAATTAGTATTACTAATCTGTAAACCAAATGCTGTAAATTTTTTCCCCATCTCAATTATGAACATAATATATGAAAGCATAAATAAAAGTTGCCAAGACTTTAAAATCACTGAATTTATAGTAATTATTTGTATCGTGGGCCAAAGTTACCCGATTTGGATGAAAATTTTTCCCATCTTGTTTTATCTATATTTATGTCAATTATTACAATAAATCTATTTATGTTAGTTAAATTTCATCTTAAGACATTAGTTCATTAGTATGTAGAACAATACCACATATAAATACAATAGTGAACCATAAAAATACAAAAACCCTCAGAACAGGGTCAAAGTTACCCAGATTGACCGTACTACATTTGATAGTCCATCATTCATATTATATGCCATGTAATATCGATAATGAATATTCCAGGTCTGTCTAATTTGCCACAACACAATGCTTTATGAAAAATAACTTTACTAACTAAATATATTTCTAAAAGTGAGTACACAATGTGAAGGGTAAAACCTTCAAAGTTAATTTTCTCTGTGTAACTGTAACTATGGGGGTGTGATATTATGATACAGACTTCTAGGTTAGAATCTTATGAATAAACCTTACTTTTCAAGAGTTTTGATGTCGGTGGAGCTCGCCCGACGAGAGTTGAAATTCGTGAGAACTTTATTAGAGTTTGCTTCAATCAAAATATTTTCCTTTCTTTCTGAATGAACGTCCTCCCCCTCGATAGTTGAATTGATGCTCTCCACGCACACGGGCAACACGGTGTGTGCAATATTTTCTTTCGGCGAAACGTTCTCGGGTGACATGTTCCAGGACGATTGAACTTCTTGTTTCACATCATTTTTGAGGTTGTCCCATCGCAAATCTTCACAACTGACCTCCGCGCATATCTGTCTGTCTTCTTGCAGGACATTTCCAGGTTCAACTTTTACCGTTACTGCATGTTCTTCTATATCAAGAGTTTCAGATATTGGTAAATGATTGAACTGACCATCAGAATCGCATAATCTGAAATATAAAACAATTTTTTATCTACTTTGATTAATTTTTTTTTGTATGCTTCCATAAGTGTCGATCAAACTATTTGGGTTTCACTTTTCAGCATCTTCGGGCATTCAAGTACCATCAAGCACTGTCCGAGGGTCCGAGGGATGTCAGTTGACCAAAACACTGTCGATATAATTTTTGTAAATAAGTATTTTAGTTAATGAAATTCAAACAAAAAAAAAGGAAGAATCCTTTAACAAAAAATGGCAAAAAAAAACACTTACTCGTCAGTAATGTTGGCAGCAGGTGACGTAGTTGTTGACGGATCGACACTTATAGGTGGAAAATGAATACTCATGTGCCGCTTTAAGCTGAAAACAAAATAATATTTTAATGATACTTACAGTTAATCACTGTGAAAGGTATTCAATTTTTAATTAAAATATAATCAATCTATTACCTGTAAATCCTTGGAAAGACTCGATTGCAGATTTTGCAGCGGTTTTCAATTGGATTAGTTGGTTTGGTCCGCTTCTTTGCTTTTCGTAATAAAACTGATTTTTCGTCCTGAAATTCGATACAATGCCACTTGTAAAAACTTGTAATTGATACAATTTAAGATATCGACTGAGGGTGCTTGATGGAATTTCAATATCAAATTTGGATTATTGAGATTTTGTACACTTCCATGTATTTTGTCACCAACGACCAGGGTTTCGCCTTTTGGCATCTTCAGGCATTCGGCAAAATACATGGAAGTGTTCAAAATCTCAATAATCCAAATTTGTAATTGATAATTTCCTGTCAATCGTATTGAATTACCACGATGAATGCGAGCATAGAAGATTAAGAAAGATGGACATGGCACACAATTCATAACAGCTTACACCCAGAAAATAAATATTCGAGTGACACATGACATATCCCTATCGAACACCCTCATAGTTCAGTAGCTATTCTTCAGCAGCGTCGACTTCTTCCACAGTTTATAGACAGTCAAGAAGTGTAACACCCTCATAATTACTGCAGTTATCCCTTTTCTTCAGCATTCTCCCTGCAGTTGGTACATGGAAAATATTATAAGCTATGAATTGAAAACCGAATTCAAGCTCCCAAAGATAGGGAGACCTGAATGTAAACAAGGCTAGTAGAGACGACAAGAAGAACAATTATCGAATTATTAATAACATTGTAATTTTAAAAATTATAGAAGAAAGTGTCACTCCACTTAACATTCATACTCACTTCATCATCGTGCATGTTCAAATGTGCCTGAAGCAGGGGAGAAGTGGCAAACCGCATGGGACATTCGTAGCACGGCCATTCTAAATTTGGATCGTCTTCACCTGGAGAACATAAATTAATTAAATGTTTTCACTTTTATGGTGTAACAGTCAGAGGTATTCCTCGGTAACATGGAAAGGTATTATATTTTTACTTATGGGTATTATATATTTTACAATTTTATTAAATCGTCAAGACCAATTAAAAAGGAATATATTAATGAGACGCCTGTACAAGAAATATTTGATCACATAGCACACTTACTAGGTGCATTCAAAATGGAAGCGGGCAATTCCCATCGGGAGGCGTAGACAGCTCCGTAGCCGAGAAGCAGTTCAGATCTGGGAGCGATCGGTTTGGAACTGGTGAAGTAAAGGCTCTCGTCCACCTGCTGCAGAAAGACGTTTTGCAGAGGACCCGGTTCAAAGCGGACGTATCGCATCCAGTTTGATGTTTCTGCAGGAAATTCATTTAAAGATCATTAGACGAACCTGGCATAACATAGGTAACAGTCCATTGCACAAGTTTGCACAATCAATTGTATTTGCAAATCTCAGTATTTTCTAATTTTCATTTGTGTTTTGACCCGTTAAATGAAACTTGTTTAATGTTATTTTGGTAGAATATGAATTAGCAAAATCTACATCTTCAAAGGATGTATTACTGCCAAAATCTCACAGTTTTCACATTCAATACCCAGTTTATGATTAGAAAATACGATCGATGGGAAAAAAGTACTCACTCTCATCCGATACGTCCACAATGAATTCTTCGTCGCTGCAGTGCAGCAAGAGTAGAGGTTGGCGTGACGAACTGGCGAAGGTAAAATTGGATGGCAGACGACGACGCACGCCCTCCAGAGGTCCAAATCGAGCCCGCGCAGGTATACGACATTTGGCAAACACTCCGCCTTGTTCCCCGAGCCACAGATGAGATGCCGGAAGTGACGCTCGAGCGCGGCAAGGAACTGACTTGTCCGGAATACACGCTGTAACCATCAAAATTCATTCATTTTTGTTCCTCGTCGATTATTTAGTAATATACATTTGAGATTGTGAGCAAAAAGAGATGTACTTATAGACATGTCAGGGTCGGCTATCTGTTTACGGCCACGTTTCATTTCTTGGTGGCTGTCATCGTCCTCTTCTTCGAAATATTCTGTAATATCAAATGTAGCCATTTGATCGTTTTCGATTTCTTCAGCAGATTTAAATAAGCTAACACTCTGGCCGTGACTCATAACCTGAAAAAATAGATAATTTCACTGTATCTAGAAACCTGAACATAAACAAAATTTTGGCCAAAAAAATAGAATCGCAATGACGCCTACATTTTCGCTCACCAGTTGATCTGACTGTCCGATATCCAAATGCAGATTGTTTTCAAGACTCTCAGTTTCCATTACAATGCTCTCCTCTGCCCCGAATTGAGAACCTTCATCCAGGGAATCAAGAACCGACACATCAACGGATAAGGTATCCGCCTCCATAACATCTGTCATAGAAAAATAAGGGATTTTGTAATATCACACATTTACCAACCAATATTGACACAATATAAAGGACAGAGGATGTTGCTACCTGTATTTTTTTCTGAAGTGCAACCAGTAACGGTCGGTCGAGCTACAATAAAACCATTCTCACTAGATAGAGAGTATGAAACTCCCGACTGTCCTCCAGTAATGAGAAGTTCTACGTGTTCAGTTTTCATTCAGCTCCCGTCGATCATGTGATACTCGCCTGAAAGTGTACATTCAATTACTTCCAATTGAAAAAATTGCTACAACCAAGTTTCAATGATAATCAAAATTGATCACTAATATATATGTAATTAGCACAGCATGATTATTGAATATTAGAATGAAATCATTAAACTCTCACTTTTCATTACCATATATTCTCAAAATTTTGGCTAACAATAAGCAGACCTCTTATACAAACTAATTAATGAAAAGGGACACTTTAAATTTTTGATTTCATCATGTTCAAATTAGTATATTTTTTTCTCACTTAGTTGCATAGTAAATTATATATTTTCTAAATAAATACAAACAAGCAAAATGAAAAGCAGTAAAAGAATAATTACCATCGGAAGATAAGACAAGTTGAAGATCTCCAGCTGCATCCAGAAGATGGGATGAAGGCAGGGCGGCAGCAGAGTGAGAATGCGAATGAGAAGGAAGAAAAACGGATGAACCGTTTCCACTCTCACCACCGCTACTCGAGACTCCGAAAGCGTCACCGGCGGAAGTGAACACCTGCTGTTGGTAAAAGTCAGTTCCCGAGCCGTCGTGCTGGACGGCGTCCGAGCTGCAAGTCACGTCCTCGATTGCTTGCAGGAGCGTAGGCAATCTCTGCAAGTACCAGAGGTTATCCATTAATCGGAAGACCCGAGCGACGATATGCATCCAGTAATTTCCGAAAACACACGGCAGATAGTATGTCCGCTAAAATGAATATGATAATAAAGTGTATAAAATTACCTCAGGGTGCAATTCTCCACTGACGTGTGTCGGATAAGCAGCCAAGTATGGTGACGGATCGGCCGCCTGCATCTGCTGAATGTGATGGTTATCTGTATGAGCGTGACCGTTCAGAGAGAAATGTGGCACGGGAGTCTTGGCCAGATGGTGTTGGTGATAATTCTGCAGAGTGATAGACGGCAAGGAAGTGTTGGCGGCCGCGTGCAAAGGAGAGTAACGAGCCGCAGAGCTCATGTTGGGGTCTCTCTCCAGGAAAGGCGGCGACGGCGGATAGGCCTCCTCCAACTGTTGACATGATAATTATGAAAAAATGGATTAATTGAATGCTACAAATATTAAACATAGAATATAAAATTGATTTCTTGAGCTTTATCATACAGTCAACTTTTGGTCACAATGAATATTGCCTGTTGGATTATAGGCTGGACAAGCCATTACAATGAAAATAGCAATAAACCAAACGACACAGTTGCTCAATTCCCTATGACTAACAGTTGGAAGAACCCTTCCAACTTAAACTATTAGACCAAATGTACTGTAAAAATGTATGTATTTCTTATTCTTATACCATAATTATTCTATATCCACCAATCCTATTTTACTAAGACATTTATGATCCAATTAACCCGTTCCCTGCCTATGCTCCAAACGCCCATAGTTTCAGGAATTAATTAAGGGTTAAAACGTTTTGTTATATTTTTTTAAGTTATTTTTCCTAGAACAAGAACTATTACAAATACCACGAAAAAAATTTAATTCAATATTCATTATTTTTTTTCCATTTGTAGTAAAACCATCGCTACAAAAATGATTTCCCCAACTTTAAATATAAAGTAAATTGATTATAAATAATGTTATTTACAATAGCTGGAAATATATAAATGCTCCTATAGTCATTGTGAAAATACAACACACAATATGGACACATTTTCTTTGGGGTATTGTAAGCCAGAGTGAGTCGTGTTGGAGTGACTGAATATTGTTGTAATTCAAATTATTATAGTTTATGCGAATTATATTGCTTGTCAAAGAATGAGTTAAAATTATGGTGTAAGACTAGGTACTCAGGTGAGAAATAAGAAATGAATAGCAAATTTGTTAAATATACTCAAAATTAAAAATCAACATGTTGTAATAAAATTCCAAAATTCTAAATAAATGTTTTTACTTAGATACATACTACAATTAGTTTATGAAAATAAATTGATATTGAACAGTGATCTCATCTACTAGAAACATTAATAATCAACTAAATATATAAATAAAACATCAAATATTGGTACATCATTCCTTCAACTCATTGTTGACAGCGATATGCATTTTTAAAATAAATTTTAAATAAGTATCGTTGCATTTTTAATAAAATAAATGTTTGAATATACTACTGAATGACCATTTCAACATCTGGTTCAGGTTAATATTTACCCTAAAGTATTTAAGATAAGTTACCATTGGAAAAACCAGGAAAGCGGCCTCTAAGGACCATTATAATATGTGCCAAATTGACTTCTTTACTTTTGTGTCGTGTATCGAAATAATTGACGCAGCATAGCAACATTCTTATGTCACTTTATGTATGGCGGCCGATCGTCGTGATAATAAATGAGGTTCCTTCTTTAGTTTGTCTACACATCGATCGTCCAGTTCGTTACTTGTCTACTCTAAAAAAATGAAATTTGATTTGAATATGCAGTTATATGTAAAATTTTGAGCTCTATCTGATTCAGAACTAAGATAACTCAAAAATTCCACCAAAAAAATGCTAAGACAGAAATGGGTCAGTAAAACGATACTTCCACATATGCTTCTGCTGGCTATACTCGGAATCGAACCAGATGACGTTACTTGAGCAGTTATACCCAGCGGTAATCCCAACGGAGCGAACTAAAGGCGCATTAAAACGTCACTCTTATTTTGCATTTGTCTACATACATTTTCAATAAGGTTTGTATGTAAATAAAAGACTTTTTTACACAATTTACGGAACCAATTTTAGTTTTCCATATATTCTCGACACCTTTTTGCGGGTTTTTTTTGTTTTTGAACCAATATATCAAATCATATAAGAGTAAAGTTTACGCGCAATTTCTAGAACCAATGTATCGCGTAAAAATAGGATTGGGTGTATGTCTATTTCGGATGGATGTCACTACAATATTGAACAAAAACATAATTTCTTACTACAAGCTTGCCAATGGCAGCGATCTGGTTAAAGGGTTGGAACCACTGTCTGCGATAAAGATTTACCATACTTTTGCTAAGCAACAAGAGGAATAACAGTTAATTTTTTTGGCAAAATGATTTTTCACATGTAAATCCATCACAGAGATTACTCAGATAGGTTGTAATAGGACATACATTAACATAGAGCATTTCTGAAGAGGAAGGTCCAGAAATTGGCGTTGCAGTAGCCCAGCGGGAAACTCCTCCGCTGGGCACGCTACTGGAAACTCCGCTCTCATCTTCAGGCGGATCACCTGCGAAAAAAATAAATAATGCTATAATTTGTTCTCAATAACAATATCATTAACTTTTACTGTCTGGTACTATCCATAAAATAAACACACCCTATCTTAAGGATGCTAGCATTCCATGTGAAGAAAAGCGAAGGCATTGGCGGGTGACAGGGAATCTTGAGGTGTTACGAGGTGACAATAAAGAGTAAACAGAAATTACACACAGTTGTGAAATCATGAAGAACATACAAAACATGCCTACACCAGCTTTAACTGATTAATGGTTAATAAAAATAATACAAGTGAAAGTATAATCAAGTTATGTGTACCTTCAAGAGTATCACCAGTTTCTGTTCCTTTACTCCGCATTGTGCAGTCTTGATGTTTGTATTAATCTTATGTCATATGTTTTATAGTTTCAACAACCATTCGGATATCTGCAACAATGAAACAGATTTAACTGCACAGTCGAGAAGGATATTTAATCATTTGAATGATCAATTTTTTGTTTCCCTGATAAAAGAAAAGTATTTGTCTAAAATGCAAAACGATGTATTAAAAAATGAACACTATAAGCTAGCTTTAAAGATGGCCAAGTAATTCAACAGACCCGTTCATAAGAATTGCTTTCTATGAAATATTATCATTTGACAGTACGTATCTGTTTTTGATGTAATGAAAAAACATTAAAATAATGGCAGCCATTTTGAACTTTACTAGCATAATTTGACAACTAAAAATGCTTCGCACGGTTGGTTTTCGTTAAAAAAACCATAGCAGATGTCGTAAATAGAAAACTTATTACTACCAAAAGAATTTTGTGACACAAGAATTGACAATAAAATAATAAACTCACGCTCAAGTCGAAGAAATAAAACAAATCACATACATTTTCATGACCACAAACAATGTGCACATATTAAATATATTATGACTTTTATTATATTTATGGTAGATTCATAGAAAAAACATTGCGACTTAGAAAAATGAAAAAGATGAACTTATAAACATCAGTGAGAATTGAATGCAAAATTACAATATTAAATATGCACACATATACACCGTTATTTTTAGGATCAGATGAGAGGAAGGGTTTTTGAACATTTTAGACATCCATGCGTTTAAATATATCTCTATAAATGATTTAAAAATCTAATTATGTAACTGTTCGTGATAGGATTTATTAGTATATTATCTACGTTAGGATTTGAGTCCGTGAACATCGCAGCTTCAGACAAGAATATTGACCACTCAGTTACATTCTCAACTAACGGGTCGTAGTGAGGACGATAAATTAGGTAGTCACAAGTTCTGTCAAAGTCCCATCTTTCTTTCGTCTATCCTACTGTACCAAACAGTTCTCGTAGAATAACTTCTTTTGATAGAAGCTCCATTATGAATCCATGTAATCTACATTGGGAGCGGACATGGCTGAAAAATTAGTAACGAGGCCTGCGTGTATTTTCATAACTGACTGAGTGCCTGAGGCGAATTTGACAAGATTTCATTTGTACTTTTTGCTATGCATAAAATATCAGTTGTCACTTTGACATTTGAAATTCAAATATTATTATTTTGAACGAGATATTTGCTTTACTGTTTTCAAAACGAACCAATCGCTAAAGAATATTAAAACATTTTTATATATAATGAATAATTACACCTTTAATTATAAGGCTGTTTTTTCGGCGATATGTAGGACTTGTCTGAGAATCAAGAAAAATATGAAACCTCTGAATTCATCAGGACTAGCGGACATGTGGATTCAATGCGCGTTTTTGGAGGTAATTTATGATAAAAAAACAATATCTTTATATAAAATGAAAATATTCAAAATTATTCGCAATATTATTTTTAGATTTCCGATGATGAAGGACTACCCAGTTCTATTTGTATTCAATGCTTCAGCCAAGTCAAGCGATCATTCTCTTTCAAACAACTCTGTGAAAAATCTGATTCCACTCTCAAGAAATACAGTCATTTGGGATACTTACCGTCGGAGGTCAGGTGCAATCATTCAATATATATTGTTTAATAAATTTAATAGTTACTTCAAATTGTAGGTAATTATTGAAATAAATTACTAGGTCTTGCAACAAAAACATCTTTAACTTTATTTTATCATTATTTCATATGATGGACGCTTCAATAATTCATTTCCTGAAAAAGTCCCCAAAACACCGAATGATTAAGTACTAAATTAATAATTTTATGTAACTCAATCTCATGATCAGTTTATTAAATTCATCACTTTTGGGCGTAGAATGGCGTTATTGTATAATAATGTAATATATTGTTACAGACAGACTTGTAACATGTTTTTTCTGCTATATAGTAGAGATATGTATGTTAATTTTGTAATATATTACAGGTGACTCTCCAACCTGTAATCTCTAAACTGGATGATGATCCTTCACCACAAGTAAATGAAAAGTATCAGGTAGGTTGGACATGTGTACAATATTATTTACACTTAGGATGTCTTTGCGTATTTGATTCATCATGATATTATTTGTTTACTAGGCCAGCCTCCTATCCGTACAAACAGTTTCGGTAACTCCAGAAGAATTTGAAATCCTCACTGTCAAACATTCTGATAATGATAACAGACTAGGTAAAATCTTTGATCAATCTAGTTGATAATAATTTATGTAATTATTCAAGCATATTAACCCTTTGAGTGGTATGGGGTACATGTATGTCCAAGTGTTGTTTTGTCTTTTATCTTGTTGCAATTTTCGTAATTTTTATTAAATTACCTTTATTTTTTCACATTTGAATATTACACATATTTTTGGCAGTCACATTATTTTTATTACTTGTTCCAAATAAACCAACAATGAAAATTGATGAATAGTTTGAAAAAAGATAAATATTGATACCCAAAATTCTGATTTTTGCATATTTATGTTACTTACGAACACAAAATTTCTTTTAGATTAAACATTGTCTAAATATTATATTGCAAAGACCCACTGTTATGGTTGGTGGCAATCACAGATGTTTCCACCGCTGTGGTCACCATATTTATATTGATTATCGTTTTTAATGCAGCAATTAAAACATCGAGCGATTACTGCTAAAACCAATACGCAGTATTCCCAATATATACTCATACATGTTATAGCCATGAAAGCTTTAGAACAGATCTAATATTACGCATGCATTTATTTTAAGATCTTAATATATGGAGTTCTTATAGGGAATTTTGACCTTATGTGTAACATTTTTCTAGGATTAAATAAATGTCCGCAGTTGGAACTGGAGGCTGACTACAACAAGGTAAAGGATGCCACTAGTGCTCTGCAGATCAATCATGGAAGAAACAATTACACCAGTGAAAGCAATTGGTTAGATTCAGACAAATCCAATGTTGAATTAATAGTAGAAGAAGTGAATGTGAATTTTCCTGATGAGATAGTTGTGAAGGCTAAAAAGAAACAAGGTAAACTTCATTTATCGTGTACAAACATTTAATAGTATTCCCATTTCAAATGTATTAATAAAGTAGAAACAATTTTGTGGAGATTTATAATTTTATTGAATTAAAAAGAAAGGAAAACAAAAATCTTAAATATCGCTTTGAAAATGGTATGATGACAAAATAGCTATCAACTATAATACATCATCATTGTGAGAATATAATACATACCTTGGTTTTTTTACTAAATAAAAAGCTGAGTCTTTAGCTAAGTGTCAACGTCGTTGGCATCAGTTATGGTGCTCACTGGTTCAATTTCCTGTGTGATTCTAAATGTAAATTGATTTTTCAGTCGTTTTATGGACTTTTGATTGAAGGCATGGAGGATGTGATGTCGACATAAGCTCCACGAGGAGTCCATATGCCCCACATTCGGAACGGACATGGTTTTGAAAAATAATGTTAAATCAAAAATGTGAAACTTTTATGGACAATTTATGATACACAATACTAAATACAACCCTTAAAATTGGTACAGGATATCTCTCATCAGGCCTTCCTCACACAAACAAAACATAACTCTTATCTGGCGAAGAAAGAGTTAACTAAACTGACTTCATGAAAAATCCATCTTGATAAGTTTTTTGTTTTTATTTATTTCAGTAAACTGTATGAAGAAACTAAAAGAAGACCTTGGCGAAAGTACATTTTTCTGTCAACCTTGCTCAATTGGTTTTGAGAGTTCGGAAGACCTTTCCATTCACATGTGCACGCATAAAAACGGAAAAACCATTCAGTGCAACGTCTGCAAAAAGACTTTTGAAAGTCAGTTGGCCATAGAACAATGTCAAAAAATTTAGATAAACATATTTAGTGGAAGGTAGTCGGATTTACTACCTTTTTATATTTGACTTCACATTTATATTATTGTTTTTACAGAATTAAAAACACTGAAACGACACGTGAAGATACACATGTCTACAAAGAAACACAAATGCAATCTTTGCCCTAAACAATTCACAGAAGCTGGCTCATTGAAAAAGCATCTCAACAGGTGATTGGCTTTTTATAGTTGTACATAAATAACACATTCTTATTATACCGTACAAAAAAATTTTGAAACACGTACAATAGAAAAATAATCCTTCATATTCTCTGATCGAATTGTAAAATGAAAACGAAAGGTATCTACATCAAATTTCGTATTGCTATTATAATATGCGTTCACAAATTCAACTACGTATCCCGCCTTTTCAGGCAAGGCAGAATGAGTCTTGACCATTTAAAGTCTTTTAAGACGCTCATTGACAAGCGTGTTGCCAGACAGTTTGTTGGTCACATTATATTTTGTAATGTGACATGCTTATGCAGTGTAAATAATTACTTACAATACTGTATTATTCTATTTCATTTTTAGACATGCAGGAGTAAAGGGGACCACTTACAGTTGTTCTGTTTGTAAGAAAGTTTACACGGATGCCAACTATTTAAAAATTCATCTCAGAAAACATACAGGAGAAAAGCCATACCAATGTCAAATCTGTTCGAAAACTTTTTCTGATCCGAGATTACTGGCCTCCCATATCAAAACACATAACCAAGAAAGAATACATCAGTGTAACGTATGTGATAGAAGGTAATTCATTTGTCAATTATTAAAAATTATTTTACTTTTTACACTAATAAATCAGTTAATTTATCATTCTGTATTCTTAACGGTGATGTCTTACCACAATAAATTCAACATAGAAGGTCACTTGAGACATCTAGCGAAAAATGGCTCTAAGATACAATGTCTTCCATACAACAACTTTCACCATTTGTCGGTAGGGAAATGTATTAGATTCTATCTTTTCTCCCAAGATTGTCTTCAGCCATAATATGCAGACGTCAGATCTGTCTCATTGACAGATCTGACGTTTTTATATTATATTGCGCATAGAACCTCGTAAATGAATCAAAACAAATATCTATTACCTCAAACCTCAGTAAGCATCACTATTCATCATTATAGAATATACATTTGCATTATCGTTCATGGAAATCGGGTAAACCGATAATTTACGCGAAGTACGTAAATGTGAAAAAATATGCTCGTCATTTTTTGTCGTAAATTATCGAATTATGATGAATTCATATGTGGATGTAAGAAAATGTTTATTTATAAATAAATCCGGCAATTCAATCAAGTTTATCTAGAAGAATTGCTAAAGAAACTAGAAAACTCTAACTAAACAGATATAACAATATATCTGTCACAATATGTAACACTAACCAGACGGTTGAATAAATAAATGCTTTCCGATGTTGAACGACTTTATTGAAATGCTTCCAGTAAATCATAGACCTAGCCATAACCAAACAATTTTTATTCTTGTATGTGTTTTTATAACTTGTTCTTCGTGTCGGACATATGAGTCATAAATTTATAAAAGTTGTCTCTTTAAGGAAGTGACTAGATTGATACTGCAATATACGCAGAAGCTTACTCATAAATTTAAGACATCGACTGAGGGTGCTTGATGGAATTTCAATATCAAATTTGGATTATTGAGATTTTGTACACTTCCATGTATTTTGTCACTAACGACCCGGGTTTCGCCTTTCGGCATCTTCAGGCATTCGAGCACACGAATGCCTGAAGATGCAGAAAAATATACATAATTAAAGGCATATCAATAATGCGGTAAAAATATCAAAGTATTTAGTTCTACAGGAATAACTAGTTGACGCCAATTCATAGCTATGTTCTGGCCACGGAGTGAAGAAGAAATAGCTATTCAATAATTCTTGTGGAGTTATATAATAATGTACTTTCATATTTTTCTTTTATTACAATGGAGTTCTACCTAGTAAGTGTTAATTCAATCAACGAATAGTAAAATGTCAATTGAAAAATCAATTTATGATACTGTATGTACTTGGATTCGAACCCATGAGCACCGCAATGGAACCACTACACTACAGATTCGGATTTATTTTTGTAAATTATATATTTTCAAGAATAGACAAAAAGAAACCAATGGACTTGAGTGAACTAGAATGGCGGATATAGTGAATTATACCAAGAGACTTAGATGACAACAGGCTTTTTATAATAGGATAAAATATAGAACGTCCGTGGCGCAGTTGGCTACGGTTACGGATGTCTTGGGTTCAATTCCTGGTGCGTACGGTTTTCATAAATTGATCTTTCAATCGATTTATGGATTTCTGTTCGTAGTCTGAGTCCTCCCTCCCACCCATTTGATCATCACGGGGCGTAGCGAGAGCGATTAGCTAACCACAAGTCCTGTCCTAGCCTTATCCTTCTATCCCTACTCTCTTCGAAAAAAGAGAAGTTGAGCAACTGAGTAACAAGCAGTTCTCATAGAATAATTCTGTTAAGATACCTCCATTAGGAGACCATATGCTCCACATTGGAAGCGGACATGGAAAAAAATATAGAACTGTAGTTCTAACAATGGTGTTAGGCCGAAATAACTATCAACTACCTAATAATTTTTTTTTTTTTTTAAGGTGTCAATTCTTTGTGGAAAGACATTATATTTTAATAATATAACAACAATTCATTTGTACTACTTCCACATATTTATAATGATCAGGACCGGTTTCGCTCATCACGAGCATTATCAACTTTTATTTTGGACCTCTTACAAATCAATAAATACTAATCTGAAATCACAAATATAGCTACATTAAAAGTCCATTAGCTGAGCAAAAAATTTTAATGACATTACTAATGCAATAAGCAATAATGAATCAGGTAAATCATAAGAAAAAATTAGTGAACCATTTAAAAACAATCAAATATTAAGTATTAACAATAAACAGCCATCTTAAGTGGAGAAAGCAGAGCAGCTATGAGTATCCATTAAATTTTTTAATATCCAAAAAACAAAAATTACAGAGACAGAATCAATTCCTACAAGTTAAAAATAACCTAATGAATCAGATATAACAAAGGAGAAGATTCCGTCTTTGCATCTTTATAAATATGTGGAAGTAGTACAAATGAATTGTGTTTTATTTTTTAAAATAATAAAATTTTGTAGAATTAAATACTTTGATATTTTATCCTATTATAGCAAAGTTCTATCAAGTAAATGCCAATTCAATCAATAGGCTTTTCATATCTCACGGGTTCACGAATTTTCATACCTCGTTGAATACGACCATCAGTAAGCTCTGGGAGGAATGCGTATTTATAAAAAAATATCAAACAGGGTATGACTGTGATTTCAAAGTCCGGATCTGGATATAATCTAATAATTTCGATTTCACTCTCTGCAAAAATCTTCTTCAAAAAAATCATTGGCCTTGTATTTGAAACCAATAATTATGTGTTTTCTTGAGGTGGAGTTTAGAGCTAGCAATATTGACACAGATATTATCTTCGAGAGCAGCATCATAAATTGATTTTCTACCTATTGAAGGGAGACACTTCACCTCAATCAATCCATTTTCTCCCACTAAGCCGTCCGGACTTGCCCCTAAAAATGGCAAATCTTTCCCGATGAAAAGGCCACAAGGCACAATATTTACACCGTTTCTCTTCTCATAAAGATCAATAGCAGTCTAATCATTTTGTCTACCATATATTATCTCCTTAGTTACAATTTCCCTTATAAGAAATAAATTTTTCACCATATTATGCCGGAGCGTGGAGTCTCGCATTTTATAAATAGCACCAAACATTAACGCAGTTAACCTTTTCTGCCTCGTTTCTACCCACAAAGGATCATCAGCTTGTCCGACTGTTGCCAGTTGTAACTGCGTGCAGTTTTCATCAGAAAGAACATCAGCTTGCAAGCTTTCCAAGATTTTATCCATCAAGCCCTGCAATTCTGAAAGAGAGACATCAGGCTCAGAAGCATTAGTACCATAATCGCAGTCAGGTTCCATGTGCAGTTGGTCTTTTGTAAGGAGTGAAATTCAGATGTCTGGCCTTAAGACGAGTCACATCTTCCAACCTTTTCATCACTATCTTTTTTGTGTTCTGACTAGGTGACTTACTAGCTATATCCCTATGCAGATTTTAAATGTGTCGGGATCCCATTCTACTATGCCAGCAGCATAACACCTACTTTCGTAGCTCTTTCCTTTTGAGAAGTCTACGCGTTTCCCACCATTAAATTTACTCACTAAGACCATGTAACATTCTGCAGAGTTTGTTGTAACATTAGTAGTCGGTCTGTCTGCCTTTCGAATTATGGCATCGAGGTGTAACCGTATATCTCTCAATAGTGGAGTATTTTCCAAATATGGTATGCGGTTGATTTCCGACACTTTGGTTTTACAAAAATCAGCACGACAGTCAGAGTGACTCCCAAAAAACATAATTTGGCCCATTTTTTAAATCTGCACGTAACTGCTGAACGTCTGATGTTTTTATAGCACAGCGTGCAGCACTCTTTAAACGCTTTATCTCTCTGCGTAGTAAGGTACGGCTGTGGGAGTCATACTTGGCAGTGTTACTGGCCATGGCATAGAGCTTACCAGTGTAGCATTTTACGATGTGGTTTACGCATTCTAATTTTCCTACTTTGTACCCAAATGGCGCTTTCTCTCGCACTCTAGCAAAGATACTGGAATCGCCATCTCCAATTAAAAACTTTACCCAAACTATACTTTTCAAAAATGTATTTCAGACCTTCCAATATGACAGTCTGCTCTATTCCTGTCGACAGTCCTGAATAATTTTTGTTACATATGTGAGAATTTACCACACTGCTGCCAGTAGTCGATGCGCAGACCTGGCAATATTTGTTTTTTACATCAAGGTATATTATCTTTCACGTTTTTTTTCCAATGATGCATGCCACTACAGATTTCGCAGAAAAACTATGCCCGTAGATCCTCCATCAACAATTACAGTTATGTATGGTCAACCTTCGTCAATTTCATTATTTGCTTGGGCCAGTTGCTTCTCTATGAATACATTCTTTTCCATTTGTTCAGACAGACGACTCTTCCACGATGCGGTAACCTTTGCCCCATGTCTTCGGAATGTTGATGGACACATGAATGGAATATCCATGGTACAACACAATTTTTCCACCTGTCTATAACCTATTCCTATATTAAGCGCCCCCTTCAAAGTAAGGACGTGTTTATATTGGATACAAGGGGTTCTGAAAAAACAGTTGCAGTTTTATCACAGAACCGGCATCCAAAATGGAAATTAGAAATAACTCCATCTTTCGCTTCTCTTTGTAAAACAAACTTACCACCTGTGCAAGTCGACGGATGTCGGGATATTTCTTCCATCTGCCTCATGAAGTAGGCAATTTCGACTATGCGCCTACCAAAGGGTATGTAGGACGTTGCAATTTCAACACTTCGCTCAATCGTCAATGAAGGTAGTTCTTCTGTCATATTATCACCAACCGACTCCATATCTGTCATCTTTGGCTTGTTTGCCCTAGAATATGTCCTCAATACTTTACCACTGGAGTGGAAACTATCACAGTCTCCAATCTCCATGAAAGCTCCATGTTTATTGACGGCGTTCAAAATGAAGTTATAAAAAAAAATCGTCAAATCTAACGCGATGTTTCTAAAGGTGATGGCTGAAAATACACAAGATTAACAATAAATTCAATATTAGGTACCTATATATAATTATGTGATAAGCACAATAATAAATATTGTGCCAAGACAATTGTGTATATAATGACACATAAGGCAGGAGAAATAATCTATGTATCAAAATATCTTATAAATCTAGCTGTCAGTGCTGTCGCAACGGTAGGAAGGCTAGCCGTAATGAGCGCATACATACTGGTGTGTCTATGGATGTACACATATGTTTCTGCATCGAATACCAAATCGATCCAATCGGTAGGTATAAAAATTTCCAAGTGTGAAAGCATACATAGTATGTACTATACTAGTGTGCGTATGAGGTGTATGAAAACCTGAGGCGAATAGAAATTGCCAAATTCGCATCATACACTGACATCTACCGATAACGTTATTAGTTTTGCCTTTTTTGTTAATAATTAGATTAATAAACTATTAAAAAAATCATTAATATTTTTCTGATTGCTTTAAGATTTATGTCCACGAATCTGAATAATTTTAATAGTGTAATTCGACAACAACTTTTGGGCTTCTCTTACCCTTAACTTACAATTTTGTTTTTATGTATTGAAACAAGTAAAATAAATCATATTAGCCATTATCAATAATGAAATTCGTGCATTTCTTACTTAGTTCAGATTCTTTTTTATTTAAATATTGGAGATTTATTTTTTTCCCTTTATATACAGATACATAATATGATTTCCTTTATTAAGAAGTAGAATTGCATATTAAATTATATATCAGAATCCAAATTTTTTTCAGCTTCACACATGCTTCAACACTAAATTCCCATTCTCGAATTCATACAGGTGAAAAACCCTATAAATGTGCTTACTGCCAAAAGTCATTCATTCAGGTGAGAGGTTTAAATTAATCATTAGAATAGTTTTACTGAATGTATTTTCTTCTTCCCTCATTTATTCTTGGGTGACATAAGATATTACTTTTCCCAGTCAAACTTGGAAATATTGTTTTTGGAACTGGACTTGGAGACCACTGTCAAATGACTGAGGCTGATTCATTTAAGGAAAACCACAAGCGGTGTCATTTGCAATTCCCACAGTCGTATTCCAGTGCTCATGAAAAAGGTTAATGTGACATCTCGAAATTGCATGGTTGTTGGCATAACAACCCAAAATATAATTAAATATCACAAATAATAAAATAACATTGAACCTTATTAAAATGTGCCTCAACTCAAAAGATAGAGTGGAAAATTACTCATTATTTGAATTAAAAAAATACCTAGAACTTTCATAGCCTCAAAAAGATACCACGAAGACACAGTTTTAATATATAATATTCCTATGTAACACAGAATATCCATTACGACTTTAGTAAATAAAATAGCCTCTGTAGTGGTAAAGCTTATGAATGGGAAGGCAGGATCAAAACTTCAAGAAGCATTGATAATAAAATATTATTTAAATGCCCAATATTGGGTGATATACATGAGTTGGGTGTGTGGGGTCCAATTCTTGATCCCGTATATATATATATATATACGGGTTTGGCAGTGAACAGATTAATATCTTTCTCATGTAAAATGTGTCTTTTTTTAATTACAGTCTTCCAATCTGTCCTTACATGTGAGGACACACACTGGTGCCAAGCCTTACGTGTGCAGTGTCTGTAATAAAGGATTCGGATCCTCGTCCAACCTCGCTTATCATGCCAGAATTCACACGGGGGAAAAGCATTTTCTATGCTGCACATGTGGGAAACCTTTTGCTAGGTAAAAACACAGTATTTTTTACATATTAATTTTAAGATATAATTTGCACATCATCGTGGCAGTGATAACTATAAAACTGATTTTCAAAATTAACTATTGTTAATATGTATTACTTGAAATAAGGCCGAATTTATACTAAACTGATTTTAATACAGAAGTCGGATACACTGACGCAAAGAAATGAATGATTGCATCATCGCATTATACAATTACATAATCGCCCACTTGGATTTCAGCAGCTCTGGTCAAGGGCTTCCGTTCCAGTACATTTCGTGATGATCATTTTTATACATCGATACATAATAAATTGGAAATTTACGATTTATATTACATTTAATTTGTTATTTTTTCCTTTAGATCCGAGGATGTTAGAATACATATGCGCACACACACTGGAGAAAAACCCTTTCAATGCAACTTTTGTCCAAAGAGATTTACAACATCAAGTCATAAGTGGGTACATTTTTGTTTTTTCAGTTTCAAGTGATCGTAAACTGCTTCTCAAAGGCGAGAAACATTTGTCACACCTAGTTACAATACCAGCGAAATAAGAATGTTTTCAATTTTAGTTTATATTGTTCTTAGTGTTACAAAGAACTGACTTATTCCTTCTCCTTACAGAAAAGACCACATGCAAACTCACGGAACGCAATCGTCTTATGTGTGTTCATTTTGTGGGATTTGTTCTTCGTCAAGATCGAAATATCGAATTCATATGAAAACTCACAGCCAACCGAAGGACGAAGCAACAGAAGAAGATAACAATATAACTAGTCCTAAAAAAATGATTGTCACTGAACAAATTATAGTCGCAGTGAATGAAATAATAAGCCCCCGAACATATTAAAAGCAGTGAATGTATGTTTACTGCTCGGTAATTTAAACAATCTATTCTACGAGGTCAGCCCTTACATGTGTTTTTGAATAGACGGGTCATCATATTTACGTTGCATATCAAAGTGATGAACCTCGAAACTGACTATCTAAATGAACGCTTCTCAGTAATCATAGGCCCATTACTGAGAATTGCCAACTCTATCTGGACCCTATCTCAAGCCTGAAGATTCCGTTGTGGGCTTAAATCGATCAGTTTAGTGTGTATCCTAAAATTATAACTGGATGTCATCGCCCCTGCGAGTCATATGGCTGACGAATTGCTCCAAGGCAGACTGTTGAGAGTTCGTCTTTATGTCTTCTAGGATGAATCGATTGGTCTGTTCTGCCAAACTCCAGTGGAAAATTACTTTCGGCAGCTACATAAATAAAGTCGAATAAGATTATCAGCATTAATGGATACAATTTGATGTATGGAAAGTGACAAAGCTTGTGCTGTGTACAATAATTCTCTTTAACAAGGCTACTCAATAACACAATAAGGTGGAAGTGTAGCGGCTGTCAGCTGTAGTACTCTTACCTGACTTATATGACTTGCCTTCAAGCATAGGCATTTTCCAAGATTGGTGCTTGAGAACACTTTCGCCAGTGACTGAGTTGAAATAATAAATGCCGAGTTACATAATAAATTTATTATTGTAAAAAAACCATATTACTCAACAGTGATGTCGTAATTAAAACAAGGAATCCTTTTTTAATACGAAAAAAATAATATTACAATACAATCAAAACACATGTAAATTTTAGTAAGTGCCACATTCAAAGGGCTAACATAGTTAATGATTTCTCATCATAAGCAAAACTTAAACTAATAGTTTCTAATTGTCTTAAAAATACTAATTAAATATTAGTATTCAATATTTATCTTTTATTGTATCAACAAAGGGTTATAAAAATGAGGTAAAATTGTCCACCATTACTATTTTCTGTTATTTTGATCCACATCTATAGTTATTTCTGTATTGCTAACTTCACAATGCGGACATTCATAAAACATTCTTTCGGTAGATTATTGCTTTGCGTTTTGAATGCGGCTTAATTGTTGATAAACATTATGTAAAATAAGAAAGTATTAAATTCCAAAATAATCATAAAATATAATTGAATCAGCATGCCGCTGCATGTAATGTGATAAAACAGATTTTCGTTCACCTTATAAACCAATATAGAGGAGATACAAAAAAATATCATCTTACTTACTCTAACGTCTTTAGTTTTATTCAAACACAATTTGTTTTATGTGATAACTTCAGTTCAAGTTGATCTAAGAATAAACAAACTATATTTAATTGATATTAAGAGTAGATCTATTTAAATTATAACAATTAACTGTAATTAGGTAAGCTTCTTTTAATGGTTTAAGTAATTGTGATGCATTGATATTGGTTTGGTTATTAATACTTTCACCACAATGCACATTTAAATATACACAAAATCAATGCAAATCAAATCTTACCGGGTGGAGAGGGATATGACAGTTATTCCTGTGATTATATCTAATTTCTCCAGAGAATTTGAGTGTATCTGATAAAAAAAATGTAGGGGCTCGGGTGCTGAGTTATAATTTATGTTATGTGAATCTGATATAAAACGATTTGCATATCGGTAGTCAGATTTTTTATTGTTATATGATTTAATGTGTTCTTTAAATTTAGTTTAAATACCTGTTTAAGTCGAGTTTTGATGAAGGCGTGATGCCGAAATAGCTATCAACTATGTTTTATGATTCTTTCGGTATCAAAAACTATATTTTTAAGTTAATGAGAAATTTCAAAATTGGAAACTTTGTGACACACTTTTTAGATAAATTCTTGACATCACATTAGGAATGTGATTTGTGTTCCAGAATTTAACATTAAACATCAGTATATGAGGCGTTTCAAAGCAAAAACTGATATTTCCACTCTGCAATATTAGTAATAAACCACATTTTTAGTTTTAGTAATAGAAAAGCATACATACTGAAAGTAGCCAGTCAGCCGCTAATCGCAATAAATATAAGTGAAATAAAATTGGACATATTGACATTCGATTGGATCTATTAAACATGTCGGATTCTGCATGTCATTAAAATTGAAACATTTATTTTCGTATTCGTCCGGTGGACTTATGTTTTTTACCAGTGGACTTATCGGTTTTTGCTTTTCATTGCCCCGTATCGCCTTACATCTTTACAACCGACTGTTGATACGTAATTAGAATCTAAAAATAAAATTGTGCACCTATATATATATACAATAAAAACTGTATATTTTGTGATTCAATATAATACTATAATAAGTGGAACATATAGACCTAACTACAGTAATGTATATTTGACTATGACACCGCTACCATCTATGTTAAAATTTAACTTATATTCAATTTTTACATTGCAGGTCCAGCCGTTTTACAAAATTTCCTAAATATTTAGATTTTTCGTAAAACAAATCATCTAGATTGACTTCGAGAGTAATTCTTATTATTTATTTGGCAACATATACACCTAAAAAAATATCACCAATTCTTAGATCGACCGAATGTTATTTGTCAACATTGGAAATTTAGGAAATCTCATGATTTATATTTTTCTACATCTTTTAATACATCTCTAGTGTTTGTGATTTATATTAATCTTTGAGTATTACAAGACAGAATCGATACAGAATTAAAGATTTAGTCATAAAACATTTCATCGTATTGTAAAAGGGCACATTCGTGCAAACTTTATTTTCGCTGACAGGAAAGTACTATAGACAAAATAATAGATTGACAGCACTACATAATTTAACTAAGTAATAATTATACGTCATATGACATCTTCTTTGTGAAAGATTTGAAATTAGAATAACTTATTTACACCTATGCAAAATGGCATCCAAAAAATATATCAAGAGAAAGTATAAATTTCCTTTAATTAATAAATCGCAATTTGTTTAAATCTTCATAACTATTAACGAAAATAAAACTAAGATAGTTATGTGACCGATATAAAAGTTTACTTTATATTAACAAGTGCGAGAACTATGTGTATTGCTTAAAATTTTATGTCTTCCAATACTTATAGAGTGAAAATAACTGGTAATATATTTCAATTGTTCTTAATAAGAAAGAATACTAGGAGAATACTACCTTAAGAAATTATTAACACAGTTTTAATAACTGATAAAATGAAATCAAATAATACTATGACCTTTTTCTTGCAAATCTATATAAAATAAAATTATTTAAACACAGATATCCCTCTCTTGTTTAAGCGGTATTTTAAAGTAGTGAATTTCTAATCTTCTTGAAAGAAAATTTAGCTGTCACAATGACAAGTAGAAAGAAAATTCTATCTGCCACCTATCACTAGACTTCAAGAAGCGATAATCAGTTCATTTTATTTTCATAAAGATTGTTTGTATTGAATTCACAAATACGTGGTCTTATCATGCTCAGGTTAAAAATTATCAATCTACATTAATTCCGTTTAGATATCCACTTTGAATATCATGAAATTGTTTAACCTATCTAATAAATCGCACGACACGAAGAATATTTGCAGGCCCGCAACAGTAAAAACAAATATATTACAGTGCCGATGACATAATGTTAAGTTTATCATTGCTACGACATTTAAAATCATATTTTCGTTTTATAGATGTATGATGGTCATTTTAGAAAACGCCCAAGCTTTTTCTTCCGCATTTACATAAAAATTTGGCTAAATTTCATGGTCAGGGATTTTTTTGTGATTCGATATTGTTAAATCTACGCCTATTAATTTCTACAAGAATAATCAGGTATAACAAAGTTTTCGCATCGTTTTTAATAATTACAACTATTCAAATATATTGGTTCCAATCAAAAATTGTATACTATGTATAATTACAATTATGTATTCCTGCAAAATAACAAAACAAAATCTTAGTCAAAATTGACAAACCTCTTACATGTTTGTAAAGTAAACTTTTAACTCTCTAGAGTAAGATTGAAAATATTATTCTTACATGGAGGTAAATGATATCAAAAAGCTGTTATCAAACGCCAAGAAATTCTCAATTTAAAATAAAAGGTTTAAAAATTGTACTGACATACATTTATATGGTGAAAATCATAAAAAAAAATGTTTTCTTATAAATCACGATGAATACTACATGATTTCCGTTCATTTAACATTGTGAGATTAACATTTTAGTTTTCTATCTAAATCCCAGGGTTTCAGGATAAATATCTTCGGGACAGCATTACAGTAAAACTTATATACAGCGTACAAATGGGGACAAGGGGGTATCCCCGTTATAGCTGAATGTCTGTTATATAATTATTAAAGAAGGTTTTCCAAATGCGCTTTTTTAGAGCTACAAGATACTGGCGTGACATGGCGGGGGATAGAGAATCTTGGAGACAAATAAGAAGATTCAGTACTAGATTAATTAGATATAATGAATTCATATCGAAATCAACTAGAGATTTTTAGATTTAAAAAATCAGCCATTAATCTGTCGCAGTGCTAAATTAGTAGATCGTAATTCTGTTATTGAGCATTAAGGGAAGTTTCCTGACGACTATCCAGGTGCAGATTATCCGTACTTGAATAACGTGATACATTGAATACATTGAATTTGAATTATTGAGATTTTGTACACTTCTATGTATTTTATCACTAACGACCTGGGTTTCACCTTCCAGCATCTTCAGGCATTCGTGCGCACGAATGGACTCGAACTGAGAGACAGTAAACAGTGTCTAACGCTTATATAGAAGATACAAATGCGACAAATATCATTTACGAGGCAATACATTATAAGTCTGAGAGCCACACCGATACCTGAGTTAAAATTTCGGAAATCGCCCTAATCCTTATTTTGTAAACACCATATTAACAGAGTGGCGAATTGCCGCTTTCCAACTGATATTAGAATTACCAGTGATTTTACAATTATAATAGCATTGTGGGTTTTGACGGGATGCAATTCGACGAAAGGGTAAATATATACAATCATTCCACATTTAGTGGCTTCTGTTAGTTGATTCAACGTATAGGATACAGCAACGGGGAGTTTGGTAATTCGTAACACAAGCTAGTTTTTATATTAATTTTGATAAAATAATATAATAATTGCTGGTTACTAATGAGTTCATTTGCAGAGCAAGTGGTTAAACACGTAAAAGGGACTGTGTTAGAAAATCGCTTGTTTGTTTTGTCCACTATCCTGGCCCATCCTCCCTGTGATTAGACCAGATAATAATGAGTATAGTTAGTGCTCACAATGGTAAAAGACGGTTTTTTATTTGAATATAACTAAGCATTACTATGATTGAAATCAATGCAGCCGACAGTTAAAATAATTTCTGTTATAAAATAAGACTAATTTTAATTAGTTCGTAAGAGTTAGTTAATACAATCTTCAATCACATCACATAAATCAATAAAATCATGTTCGCCCGATATCAAGCAAGTTTGACATTTTGAAGGGAGCATATATCACAATTACATATTTTTTTAAAACAATTAAAATCATATCAGGGTAGGTATATCGTAATTAATTGACATTGTATCTACTTAAAAGGTTGATTTCGTCAACCGTTTGCGTGTAGAATTATTAAACATAGACAATTATACTATCCGAAATAATTGATTTTTGAAAAGTAATACTATCACTGATGTGTCAAAAATCTTAAATTATTTTTACAAAAATGTTGCATAACTACCTGCGTACACCTCAATATATTTAGTTATTATTCTCATCTCGTTTAGTATTAACAGAAACTAAAAAATATCCTTTCATCTTTGAAATGGATAATTTATTTTAATACTATATAATTTCAATGTTTTAAAAATAGTATTGATTGTAGTCGGAATCCAGAGTTGTAGAAAGAATCCAAATCTTTATATTAATGAAATGAATGGTCATTTAAATTCCAAGATATCCTCAAGTCCATTCTAGAATACTCGTAAATTTAAAAATCATATCGTCGGTATAGTGACGGAAGGCGTTAAGTCAAAAAACCTTGTTTTGAGATAATAAACATTTTCGATAAACAAGAAATGTAAACATCTCTATTTGTACACATTTACCATTATTTATCATACTAACCAATTCATGAAATTTGATTTCAGATCTTGAATTATCTAAATATTAAAAAGCATTAAGAAATTTAAGGTTTTTTGCCATAAATAACATTGAATGAACTTGACAACATATAACTTCTTCAAATTACGTAAAAAATACATGGAATATAGCTGAGCTTGTTTTCAGTTCAAAACATCTAAAATCTAAATATTAAAAAGTATTAAGTAATTTAAAGTTTTTTTGCCATAAATAACATTGAATGAAATCGACAACATATTATAGCTTCTTCAAATTTTGTTTTCGGTTCAAAACAGCAAATTTTTTACTTAACGTTTTCTGCCACTATATAACCCTATTTTGAGTCACTTAAAGCTATTGCTCGATTTATTGCAAACCTTGAAAGCACCAAGTCTTTATTGTATTCCTCCGTCAATTGTCACGAATTTTAAACCACAAATTAAATTGACATTTCGACAATTGAATTTAATACAAGTTAATAGCTCCATTGGAAGCCAAGATTAAACAGTAAAACTGAAAAGTTACCGATTGGAGAATATTTATCACTCTCCGTTACTGTTTTGACAGTTTTCGAATACAAAGTTAACCACACTTTAAATGTCACACGGCTTCTGACAAAACTAAATTATTAAGAAAATTAAGAAAAGGTGAAACATATCACACGAAAAAACAACCTGGTACAAGTAGAGCGAAACTTAATTTTACTGAAAAAGATTTAATGCTAAATTTGAATCAAGAAATATTATCGACGAAATGAATAAATAATAACCAAAATATTGACGCTCTGAAGAAGACAAATTCACACAATTCGGCGACCGACTTCAACATTTCCTTTTTCCAAAAAAAAAACATGTGTAACTATTATATAAAAATTTTACAATTGCAGAGATAGTAAAAATATATTATATTACACACGGTAAAATTTAGTTAGATATACTGATAGATTTTATTGCTTTCAAAAACGGTAAACGACAGACCAGACACATGAATAGAGTATTACAAATTTCTACATAATTTCGAAAGGAATGCACTAAAACTAAATGAACACCGACCTCCAATCGTTAATAAGTCGTTTGAGGGTTCATATATACAAATTTTCTCAGCCACGACCGCTTCTATCAGTAAACAAACATCAATAGCCTCTCTTAGTCATATTCATCATCAAGTTTAAACTCACTCCTCGTTTCATCTTGACAGCGCTTCATTTGCTTCCAAAATTTATACCGCACAGCTTCGACGCTTTATTCTATTTTAAATCTCATTCGTCGATCGACGCAAAGCATAATTGAAACTCATAAAACATACCTCCACTCTATAGAACATAAGGTAAAGTGACTAGGAAACACGCACGCAAAACTTTGTGCAGCCAATCGTCGATACATTTATATATATATATTTTTAAGATACCTTTTAGAAGTACTCTATCGAGTTCATCACTGCCAATTGTAAATCTGCACGGAGGTCAAACATACATTCACCCAACACTATACTCCAATTAATTTTTGTGTAAGACTCGTGCAACAGTATCTGCCGATTGAATTTTTTGTTCGAAACATTGAAATGTAATAAACACGTAATGAGCAATATTGTAATAAATTAAACATATTAATATGACATCTTTACGCTGTAATCAAAAGTTATCAATACGTAATGTATCTTGTCTTTTCATGAATATTTTTAACTTGTAAATGTATTTCCAACTACCACGAATGATTTGGAATACTACGACGGGGCCAATTTTCGAGAAGAGCATATGGCAACATTTACAGATATTTTATTAAATTAACTATCATCCTATCTTTTGTTCAGTCATTATAATTTACATATATTCCAGAATTTAATTAGTCACTGTTTTGCAAACATATTAAGTATTATAATTAAAAATGGCATACACATTATTTTGCGTGAATTTCGTTCGATAGTCCATATAGCTGCAAATTTGTCAGCAATGTCCACTTCGATTCAGTCACTGTTACCTGTCGATAGGATAAACATGTTTTTCGAGTGATGTCATCTAGCCGAACACGTTACTATTATTAAACTTATGATTATTGGCGGAGTTGATTTGATTTCCGGCCAGCGCTGTGAAGATTACGTCGTCGTCGTCTCCGTTGTCCAGGCTGAGACTGTCTCGCAGGGCGGCGTCATCGTCGTCAGGTAGCAAAGTCTGCAACGGCGCCATGGACCCGTCACTCGAGCCGTGAACGACGTGAGGCGATTCATTGAATTCATCCAACTCTTCCATCCCTGGGAAAAAAGTCCACATACAATAAACCGCTACAAACAAAATAAGAACTACACAATATTAACAACAGGTGGGCTGTCTTTGACCCTTTAACCGCCTGGCATATATATATACGAAGTGTCTCATATATAATTTAAGACATCGACTGAGGGTGCTTGATGGAATTTCAATATCAAATTTGGATTATTGAGATTTTGTACACTTCCATGTATTTTGTCACTAACGACCAGGGTTTCGCCTTTCGGCATCTTCAGGCATTCGAGTGCACGAATGGACTCGAACTGACAGACAGTAAACAGTGTCTAACGTTTACAAAATAAGGATTAAGGCGATTCTCGAAATGTTAACTCAGGTATCAGTGTGGATCCCAGACGTATAATATTTTATCTCGTAAATAATATTTGTCGTATTTGTATCTTCTATATAAACATTAGACACTGTTGCCGAAAGGCGAAACCCGGGTCGTTAGTGACAAAATACATGGAAGTGTACAAAATCTCAATAATCCAAATTTGTCTCATATATACTTTTAATTAACAGGTAATTGATTGTTTTCTATTTGACCAAATTTAAAGGCTAGGATAATATCATTTTCTTACTTAAACAACTGGGTGTGGCTTAGCTCACGTGAGATCATCAGCATGCACGCGTTAAAACTGCTACACGTTGTTTACAAGTGGTGACTCTTGGATTTAAACAAGTTTAACATCAACAGGATGTTTTATACAAGTCCGTTCTGTCGAGATCCGTTATATAGATATTTTACTGTGTAGTATAAAATATTTGAGTATGCTATTAAAGTACTTGTCCGTTGTGATTTTTACTGTAGTCTTTTTCTTGTAGATAAATGAAATCATTTTAATATAAAATTAAAGTTGATATCTTTGTTATTCCGCTGGCTGAGAATTAGAATCATTGTTCCATAGATATAAATAACCTCGCGATACAGCTGGTCTGAAGATGCTTCTTAATATGCGAAACACATGCTACATTTAGTAACACAGCCATGTAACTTGGATTCCCTCATTCGGAGGACTTACTGATTTATTAATTTCTGGAAAACACGATGAAAGGTTATTTGGACCGGTCAATATTCTTACCGGAATATGTAGTAGCTGACAATAAAAGGTATTGTTCAGATCTCGTCGGCCAAAGCAGATGAGCCATTACGCAGAAGGCCATACAATCGGCAGAATAAGTTATACCTGCAAAAATAAAACAATACTTCTTAATATACTGGAATTAATTTCAATGGAATTGACTTTTGGCAGACATTAAATTACACTTTCGCTTGACATGGATGATCGGTTCTGCCAAATCACTGTGTAAACCGAAACCGTGTTGAGCGAGACTTACTAATTTATGGAAAAGAGGGGGAGAGGTGTTTTTGTCAGCAAAAGCAACTGGTATCAACTAGTAGTAGTAGTTTGAAAATCCTTTTCCTGTAAAATAACAGTTCAGTTTTGACATATAGCACATCTTTTACCACGGAATTGGTTTATGATATCGAAATACATTTACAGATTATTGGGCAAATTAGAATGAAATGAAAGTAGTTTATCAAACATTAAAAATGTAGGCCTAAAAAAATTACTTGAATAGTAAATAGCATACGGACAAAAACCACATTATTTTTGCCCCTGCCATGGTGGAAACTTTGATTTGTGGTGTTAATCATGTCGCTGACTTCCAAGTAATACATAAAGGTTTGCATTGAAAGATTGGGGCTTTGAGGCTTTTAGAACAAGACCATGCGCACTGAAAAATCAGAGCTTTAGTGCTGAGATAATTGAACTAGTAAGAAAATTAAGAATTCCATCAGGAAACTTGAAAACAATTGATGTAATGAAATAAATACTTTTTTATAACCATATCTGCTCCCAATGCGGAGCATATGGGCTACTAATGGAGGTATCTCAACAGAAGTTTTTCTGCAAGAACTGCTTGTTACTCAGTTGCTCGACCTTTTTTTTCGAAGAGAGTAGGGAAAGAAGGATAGGGGTAGGCCAAGACTAGTAGTTAGCTAAACGCTCTCGCTATGCCCCGTCTTTAGGATCGCGAGGGTTAGAGGGAATTTTAGACATCCATGCCATCGAACTGAAATCCATAATATGTATTGACTGAAAAATCAATTTATTTAAACTGTCTGTACTGGGTTTTGAACCCGTGAGCACCGCAACCAAAGCCAACGACGTTGACCACTTGATCAAGAGCCCGAGAATAAAATGAAATAATTATTCTTAAATATAATATCATTAGATAAAACATCAAGCCTCACCGAGAAGAAATTTGAATCGCCAAAGTGGACTTATTTGTAGAGCTACAAGGGCAATGACGGGTAAATATATAAACCACACCAAGCTAGATGCTCCAAAGTGCAGCAAAAAGTTCAGCTTCACCATGTTATGCTCGTACAGCATTGTGTTTCTGCAATAAAAGAATAATCATTAACATAAATTGTAAAACAGACCATTAACGAAGATTGGGGATTGTTTAACTTGTAATACAAGTAACTTGAACAAACAACTGAATATTCCAAACTCCCCTCTATTGTACCCTTTACGTGAGATGAGTCCGTAAAAAATAAACATAAATTAACAATGAAAATTAAACATAAATTAACAATCAAAATAACGAATTTCCCATATTAATACATTGGTCCATGGTCACCCTGACAGAGCCCATTAGTTGAAATTGAGTAGTTAGTTCTTCGAATTGCATTTAAAAACCCCCTCTTTTCACCCCAATACATGTGTTGGGACTATTCCAGATGCTAACCTCTTAGACTCGGGGATAAGATTTGTCGTATTTATCTTGCATATAATTGTTATAAAGTGTTACTTTTCTCAGTTCGAGTTCATTCCTGTGCTCGAATGCCTGAAGATGCCGAAGGGCGAAACCCGGGTCGTTAGTGACAAAATACGTGGAGATGTACAAAATCTCAACAATTCAAATTTTATACAAGTAACTGTTGATTGCAAATAAAATCATAAAAATACACGGTATTTTTTGTGGATTGTGCGTTATTAGCGGGTCACAGAATGTTCTACGTTTCAAAATTGAAATCGAGCTGGTGACATCTGCTGAAGAATGTTTATGCTAAGCAAATGTTTAAACTTAAAAACTTTGTCACAGTTTTTTTTTATTGACGACTTGCTGGGAGATTTTAAATAAACAATTGAAACAGTGAAGAAATCAATACAGCTGTAATTTGTGATAAGGAAGCCTGCTGTATGCCATTGTTTATTCCAGTGCTTTCCAAATTTTTTCATTTCATGGCCCACAAAATTTAAAAAAAATAAGCCAGGACCCAACACAAAAATTAAATTGAGCTATCAAAAGCTTTGTTAGGGATTATATGTAATATACTAATACATAAGCCTGCATTCCACAACCGTCCGGTGACATGCTGTGTCATCTATTATCTAGTACCATTATCATATTATTTCGTGAATCATTATTATTTCTTCAGATATGGATATTAGACATCGATCAGTGATTTTTTACAGTCACATTATTTTTATTATTTTTTCAAATATACAAAAGAATTTTGCAAAATGTTTGGAAACAAATCTGTAGCCATATAATATTGAGTGTAAAAATTGATTTTGGTTCGACTTCTATTCTGGATAAACATCAATAGAGAACATGCTGAGATATGAACGCAATATAAATCTAAGGCCAAATTGGAAGTAAAAACTTCTAGATATTTATTTGAAAGTAATAATGAATTATTTCATTTACATTTTTAAATGTGTTTTGAATTTCTAAAATAATATTCACTATGTGAAATAATATTCTTCTCAAATTTACCCATAACAAAAAAAAAATGTTTTTAAATATATGTATAGTAAAATATATGTCTAAATTTACAAAAAAAACCTAATTTAATAAAAAAAATAGCTCTAATCAAAGGGTTAAAGTCGACATTTTAATAAATTCACAAATAATGTGTTCTTATATAAAGAATATTATATGCATATAAAATTTGAATTATTGAGATATTTTGTCAATTCGAGTCCATTTGTGTGCTCGAGTGCCTGAAGATGCCGAAAGGCGAAACCCGGGTCGTCAGTGAAAAAATACATGGAAATATACAAAATCTCAATAATTCAAATTTTATATTGAAATTCCATCAAGCACCCTCAGTCGGTGTCTTAAATTATATACACATGTAAAAGGGAAAAAAGATCATAATTAAATACTTGTAACTCTACTGCAAAATTATGCGGCCCCCCAGGTAGCCATGGTCCATAGTTTGGGAAGCACTGGTTTATTCCACAACATCGGCAGTAAAATACTACACACATTTAATCAAAGAAATTAATAAATTAAGCTTCATTGTTCCCACCTTAACTCGTAAATAAACCAGAGCATTATCAACACTCTAAGTGCTAGGATAAGCCATCCCGGCCAAGTCTGGTACTCGTCAATCTCCTCGATTATGTCCACCTCGGTCATATTCCACGTGTAGAGTAATATGTGGACGACTCCGTAGCACAGCCAGATGCCAAACACTATGGGCTTCCATGTCAGTTCGATTCGTGTCACCGCCCAGCCTTTTGCCAAGAGTAACAACAGCAGCATAAATATTGCCTGAAAAACAAATGAAAAATATTTTTGGTTTCATTTGATATCCCAAATTTCCACTATTGTGACAATGAAAACATTTATAAGATTATATTGATAATTTTTTACAGTTTCTGTTCTTCTTATTTCAAAAACTTGCGAGAGAAATAATTCTATAAAAATAATGGAGCATCAGTTTCATATTATTTGAAAATTTCAATGTGAGGTCGGGTTTTCAGGATCTACATTCGCAGCATATCAATAATAATAGGTAAAACAGAAATATACTAATGTGTTGTTGCAGAGGGCATCTGACAACCATTTATCAAAATATGCCATCACAATCCTTTCTGTGAAGCATGTGAGGTCCTACTCAATTCTACATTCACAATTATATTTTTGTGCACAAGGTAAAATATGGATAATCGTTGAAAACTGTGCTTATCAAATCAAATTCAACCATTACAACACATGCAAGAGTAATAATTGTTCCTAATTTACAAATTATCATTAACAAAAATTATAATGTCGAAAAACTCTATTGGGTAAATAGTAGATCAGAATTCTTAGGAACCAATAAAACCCTGAATAGAAATCAATTACTATACTATTAAATAGCATTTTAAATAAGATGGGTGGCTCCCCACTATTCCATTTATTTCCCATGGTATTTACCCCTCCAAACACAAGTAATTTATATTGTAATTAATTCTGTCATTGTTAGTATCTAGCCCTCCTAAAGAAAAAATCCCACTCCGGGCGTATTCTTTATAAGTAATGAATTACAATCAACATATATGTTACAAATAAAAGTCTTACGAAAGAGTTAGTCTGAAGATGCTTCTTAAAGAGACGAAACCCGTATCACATTTAGTAACACAGCCAGTGGGAATAACAGAGTTAACAACTTTAATTTTATATTAAAAATGAATTTCCACAAAGTTACCGCCGAATTCATCGAACAAAGCCCACTCACCCTACTGACTATATCCAGTATGTCTCCCGCTATTTCTAAATTGGCATAGCCGACACCGTCAAACGCAAACTTCACAGTATGCACGACGATGAAGCAAAGTGCAATAAACTCGAGGAGAAGGCTGCACGTGAACAATTTTGTAACCGGATGTCGCTGACTTCTGCAATCATAAAAAAACAATACGTTTCTTAAGCTTTAATATATAATTATAAACGCAACGTAGTATGTTCATGACTAATCAGTTTTGTAATAACTGTATTCGCATATCATTTCCGGATCATGTTGACCTCAGCATATTACTATTTTTTGTAGATATTAATCTTCATAAATGTGGTAAAAAAAGACTGCATTGTCATATTGACCTAAATAATTTCTTTATACAGATAATGAAGCATGCTCAATATAATATATTCATGCGCAAAGAAACAATATTGAGACATTTGTTTTAAAGCTTCTCTCTCTCTAGCAACATATCCACTAACTGTGAATATTTGACCATATGCGGCGCATTCAATATTCCCTGACAATCCCACCGGACGGAAGATGAGTAATGCAGAGTTAAGGCTTTTCCGGTGGTGTGTGCAGCATGTGACCCAGTTTCAACATCTCCTTGACACACCGCAAACATTACAGAACGCTGTATTGAACAGTTCAAGTGTCCTAAATGCCATTTTGTAGCCGTGGAAATCAATTTCAAACCATGCATATTCAATATGCAAGCAAATAGCGTACAGTGACATCTATGAATAATAAAAGATTTATGTAATCTCTGCCCTCCGACCCCTAGACTCTTCACCCCCGAAATCGGCATAGCTATTATAACTCATACGCACCGTTTACATAAAGCAATACTAAATAAACAGGAGACTAATAAAAAATAAAGCTTACCTAACCGCATACAACTGCAGCGGCACTAATATTATGTAGCACGCCCAAAACAACAGATAGAGCTCTACTGTATTTTGCCTGTCGAAAGAAAACTGATAGAGAAGCGTGTTGTAGAGTGAGATGTTCGGATTCCCATTGACAACCCAGAAGTCGTAGTAGATCTCTTTGTTGCTCTGGGTCAGAGGGTATCTGGTCTTATTCGAAGTGACATTTCGAAGAGCCTTATCTCGTCGAGCGAACACCGTCTCGTTGTAGTGATGCCATTCACACGTTGTCTGATTTCTATAGCACGCCACCATAGAAATATACCAGAATCTGAAATAAAAATAATCTAGTATACTTGCTGCTCACAATACTCTTAACTCCTGCGCGAGACAAATCTTGAATTGTAAACAATAGCAATTTTATAATTTAAGACATCGACTGAGGGTGCTTGATGGAATTTCAATATTAAATTTGGATTATTGAGATTTTGTACACTTCCATGTATTTTGTCACTAACGACCCGGGTTTCGCCCTTCGGCATCTTCAGGCACTCGAGCACACGAATGGACTCGAACTGAGAGACAGCAAACAGTGTCTAACGCCTATATAGAAGATACAAATGCGACAAACATCATTTACGAGGCAATACATTACACGTCCGAGAGCCACACCGACACCTGAGTCAAAATTTCGGAAATCGTCCCAATCCTTATTTTGCAAACACCATATTACCAAAGTGGCGAATTGCCGCCCTTCAACTTCCCTTAGAAACACCAGCGATTTCACAATTACAACAGTATTGTGGGCCTTGACGGGATGCAATTCGACGAATGGGCAAATTACATACAATCATTCCACATTCAGTGAAATCTGTTAGGTGCTTCAGCGCATCCCGGATACAATAGCGGAGAATTAGGAAGGTTCAGCTGCTCATTCAAGATTGGTAAGGAGTATAACTGGCCTCTATTAATTTCTAAAATTTCCTGATAAAATAATTTATGATCCCCCATGTTTTATGCAACAGTTTAACCCCATCATCCGCATTAAATGTATGGTTCTCCATTAGCAAGTGATTTGCGAATGTCGAAGTTTCTTTTTTAATCTAAAGGCAGCTAAATGTTCTGATACCCTTATATCTAATGTACGTGTGGTTTTACCCACATAGAAATGTTGGCAATCATTGCATTGTAATTTATAAATACCAGATTTGTTCTTAAAGTTTACTCTATCTTTATTGTTAATAGAAGTAATTTGCCTAGAGTTTTTGCAATAGAACGCCGGTCTAACACTATCAGCGAGTTGTTTTTTAATTTTAAAGCTTGTGCAACCTAAATAACTTATTCTATGCCAGATTCTAGGGCGGTCTATGTCTTTAGACAAGTTCCCGAAATATAGCATCTTTTCTGCTAATTTACGTTGTTTTTTGATACAAGACTATCTATAAGAGGCGCCTCATAGCCATTATTAATGGCAATTTGTTTAATAATGTTTATTTCGTTTTCAAAATTAAATTTGTTTAGAGGTATAGTGACTAATCTGTGAACCTGAGAATGGAAAGCAGCCAATTTATATGAGAAAGGATGGTCTGACTTAAAATGAATCGCGGCTTCTGAAAGCGTCTGTTTTCGGTAAATTTTAAATTCATGAATGGAGTTTTTAATATCAATATTAAGGTCAAGGAAATTTATATTCTTGCCCCCTACTTCTAAAGTGAATTGAATTTTATCATCTAGTGAGTTAAGAAAATTATGAAGGTTAGAAACTTGTCTCTCAGTTCCATTGAATAGACAAAGGATGTCATCTACGTAGCGGAACCAATAAACTACGTTTCTAACTTCTGTTTTATTGCTAAAAATAAGGTTTTCTAAATGGTTCATGTAAAATTCTGCTAATAGTGGTGACAAACAACTTCCCATTGCAAGGCCTTCGGTTTGTTCATAGAATCTATTATCAAATTGAAAATAGTTCTGGTCAGCGCAAGCGTCTAATATATTAAGTAATTCCGTAGTAATGACAGGATTAACTCTACGCGTATTAAGGGTATCTTTGATGATTTGTTTACATTTGTTTACAAATGTAAACAAATGTACACAAATGTAAACAAATGTAAACAAATGTAAACAAATCATCAAAGATACCCTTAATACGCGTAGAGTTAATCCTGTCATTACTACGGAATTACTTAATATATTAGACGTTTGCGTTGACCAGAACTATTTTCAATTTGATAATAGATTCTATGAACAAACCGAAGGCCTTGCAATGGGAAGTTGTTTGTCACCACTATTAGCAGAATTTTACATGAACCATTTAGAAAACCTTATTTTTAGCAATAAAACAGAAGTTAGAAACGTAGTTTATTGGTTCCGCTACGTAGATGACATCCTTTGTCTATTCAATGGAACTGAGAGACAAGTTTCTAACCTTCATAATTTTCTTAACTCACTAGATGATAAAATTCAATTCACTTTAGAAGTAGGGGGCAAGAATATAAATTTCCTTGACCTTAATATTGATATTAAAAACTCCATTCATGAATTTAAAATTTACCGAAAACAGACGTTTTCAGAAGCCGCGTTTCATTTTAAGTCAGACCATCCTTTCTCATATAAATTGGCTGCTTTCCATTCTCAGGTTCACAGATTAGTCACTATACCTCTAAATAAATTTAATTTTGAAAACGAACTAAACATTATTAAACAAATTGCCATTAATAATGGCTATGAGGCGCCTCTTATAGATAGTCTTGTATCAAAAAACAACGTAAATTAGCAGAAAAGATGCTATATTTCGGGAACTTGTCTAAAGACATAGACCGCCCTAGAATCTGGCATAGAATAAGTTATTTAGGTTGCACAAGCTTTAAAATTAAAAAACAACTCGCTGATAGTGTTAGACCGGCGTTCTATTGCAAAAACTCTCTAGGCAAATTACTTATTAACAATAAAGATAGAGTAAACTTTAAGAACAAATCTGGTATTTATAAATTACAATGCAATGATTGCCAACATTTCTATGTGGGTAAAACCACACGTACATTAGATATAAGGGTATCAGAACATTTAGCTGCCTTTAGATTAAAAAAAGAAACTTCGACATTCGCAAATCACTTGCTAATGGAGAACCATACGTTTAATGCGGATGATGGGGTTAAACTGTTGCATAAAAACATGGGGGATCATAAATTATTTTATCAGGAAATTTTAGAAATTAATAGAGGCCAGTTATACTCCTTACCAATCTTGAATGAGCAGCTGAACCTTCCTAATTCTCCGCTATTGTATCCGATGCGTTGAAGCACCTAACAGATTTCACTGAATGTGGAATGATTGTATGTAATTTGCCCATTCGTCGAATTGCATCCCGTCAAGGCCCACAATACTGTTGTAATTGTGAAATCGCTGGTGTTTCTAAGGGAAGTTGAAGGGCGGCAATTCGCCACTTTGGTAATATGGTGTTTGCAAAATAAGGATTGGGACGATTTCCGAAATTTTGACTCAGGTGTCGGTGTGGCTCTCGGACGTGTAATGTATTGCCTCGTAAATGATGTTTGTCGCATTTGTATCTTCTATATAGGCGTTAGACACTGTTTGCTGTCTCTCAGTTCGAGTCCATTCGTGTGCTCGAGTGCCTGAAGATGCCGAAGGGCGAAACCCGGGTCGTTAGTGACAAAATACATGGAAGTGTACAAAATCTCAATAATCCAAATTTAATAGCAATTTTACTGAAATATCATCAGGTTTGTTGACACACACCCATCATTTTAAAAGTTAGTTTATTATTGTACCTAAATTTCATCTATGGACATGACTTACCAATATTACAATTCAACGAGTGAAAGCATTCACATAGATGTAAAACTATGTGATATATTTCTTGAAGCTAGACGTTATGTTTGGAATAAAAGTTGATAAATTAAAAATATGTCCATTAGGTCCATCCCTGAGAGGTTAAAGTCAAATACAAACATACTACTACATATTAGAATAAAGACCACTTACAAACTGTACAACCCCTAGAGAAAAAATATTCACTTGGACATACAGGAAAAAGAGTAGCATAGAATCTATATTTTGTTTGAGATCTAAGACATAGATCTTAAAACACAACAATTTATCCATGCGCTATGCAAGTCATCAAGGTTTGAAGGGTTAGGAACAATGTAAATGCATTTAACCCTTTAACACCTGAGTAAAAAAGATAAAACCCAAAGTTTTTCTAATGCAATTTAAACAATTAAATGTTTCCGATTCTGAATGAAAGCATTCCCATATAGAATTACATTAACAAATGTCTTCCAGTACATTTTTAGGCATCCTCAATTGCGTAAATAATGTTTTGGAAGTTACTCACTGGTAACAAACAATAAACATCCAATGAAAATTTCCAATTTTATGATAATGCCAGAGTTGTCAAATGTCCCAAAATTGGCTTCTAGATGAGCTTTGAGATGCAAAATTACTTACATTTAATAGTAACAATATCAATGGTTTTGACAACCCTGATGTCATCTGTATGTTTTATTGAATTTGTCTTATCACAAACTATCAATCTTGATATATTGATTTCTCAATTGATTTGCAATCTTTATAAAATGAGAGATGGTAAAAATTAATACTTCTTCATGATGAAAACATCTTCGCAAAATTATTATTTTTATGATAATAAATGTGTCAAGGAAAATTTAAAAAAGGCATCCTAACTGGAAACATTGTTCAGAAATCTTAGAGTAAATTATTGGCTTTACTAATGAAATGGACTGTTCGCCGTACATAATGTTAATGCGGGCAATTATATTGCATATATCATTTTATAAACAAGGACAAAGATATTGATAAACAGTACAACTTTGAGATAAGGTATTATGAGTAATTTGGCACAGATTATTCCAATAGAGTTTATTGAATTACAAATAATGTAACACAACGTTTCCCAAATTGGGTTTTGCGGAAGGTAAAATTAAGAGTTTCTTGAAGTTGGGAATTTAAAAAAACGTTCATATGGTTTAAAATTCATTTGTATATTACATAACTGTCAGGTTTTCTGGAAAAGACTATAAAAATGTAATCAATATTACTTGGAGTGCCACTGTATATGAAAATGTGAATTTTTTGTACGAAATAAGATGCTACTCTTTTTCTGTCCGAAAATTTTTTCAATGATGCTAATAACAATGCAGTTGTGTAGGAAATTTGATTAAGAATAGGAAAATGTCAAATTATCATATCAGAAATCATATCACGTAGAAATCTGGGAAACCGATAATTTGCACAAAATACTAATATACTATCAGTATGAAAAAGTCTATGAAAACAGATGCTTGCGGCGAATACTAGGGGTACAGTGGATTGATTTTGTCAGGAACTCGGAGGTAAGAGAGCGGACAGATCAGCTTCTTATTACGTCCAAAATAAAAAAGCGACGATGGACCTGGCTCGGACAAGTGCTACGGATACCCCAGGGGAGCCTCAATCCTGCCTGTCTCTTCTACCAACTAGATGGATTCCGTCGCCCTGGAAAGCGGCTGATGACCATCCATAGGATGTATTCGGTGGAGCTACGGGACGCTGGGATGACCTGGGAGGAAACGAAGAGACTGGCGGGGGACAGAGAAGCTTGGAGGAACCTCGTGATGGCCATACGCTCTGAATAGGGAGCAGATATGGTTCAAAAATGAAAAAGTCACCATAAGATGTCAAATGGAACTTCTTAGAACATACCATAGAGTAAATTTGACATTTGGTGCCGAATATTTTGTATTTCACATAATTTATTGGTTTCCTTGATTACAATGTTTGATATTTTGCCAATTTCCTATCTGCAATTAAATTTCCTAGAGAATGGCATTGTTTTTAGCAGAATAATTTTTCAGGCAGAAAATCCATCCAATCTTAAAAACAGGGCATAGCAAGAGTGATTAGCTTACCACTAGTCCTATCTTATCCCTATCCTTCTATCCCTACTCTCTTTTAAAAAAGGAGAGGTTGAGCAACTGAGTAACAAGTAGTTCTCGTAGAAAAATCTCTGTTGAGATACCTCCATTAGGAGGCTATATGCTCCACATTGGGAGCAGACTCTAATTTCAGAAGGAAGGATTAGTAATAAGCTATTTGCCCTCCCAACACCTCGTTTTTTTTAATTGAACACAGGCTGGATAGGAAAGTATGATAAAAGTGCATTCACTACCTGGCTACAAGACTGACAAAAACAAAATTTACTTTACCCAAATTTTACTTGGTCCAAACCCTAATGATAAGAATTTGATTTGCATGCCATAATGACGGCTTTTCCACTATCTGAAATGGGGAGGTAGGCCAAATAAATTTGGAAACCTCTGGTCTATCTAGTAATGGTTTTTCCATTATACACAAATAGAGATGAACCTCTTTATTTTCTAATGCAGGAATACACTAAATATTTTGATAGATTTTGCTATCGCTAATAAAGTCCACATATTGCTTATTTTGAAGTGAAATTCAGCCCATAGCCTGTTGCTAAACTCTATCCAGGAATCAAATCTATCCTTTGACTTCAATCAATTCTCAATGATCTTTATTTTGACACATTGTAAAATATAATGTGCGAGCGAAATGTACATACCTGGGCTGTCCAAGATTTTGGATGACATATGTAAATTGATTTCCTTTGACCACGTTCCATGGTGTATCTTCATCTGCACAGAGACCACCGCGTTTGCACGGAATAGCTCTCAAGTAATCCTGCCCCTTGTCATTGCACTTAGGGTGGTAAGCTGTCACATTCAATTTGTGAAACATATGTTTGCATGCTTTCTCTTTGTCAACCACATTTCGGTTGTCATAATACTCTAAAAAGAGCGGCCTGTCGAGCACTGCGAGCGTTAAGGGCACGGGATAATCGTAATCGGACGTGATATTTCCGAATATGTATCCGTAAGAATCCCTCTTCGAATGGATATCAGTCTGTTGAAATCCGAACTTCGTCAGGAATTTAAAGAAATCATCTGTCTTGAAATCCCCTTGGATGTGAATGGCATTTATATTGCAGGCGCACGATAATAACAAAAACAAACGCGCACCAAATTGCACGTTAATATTTGACATAATTAACACATTTTTGAAAACAAACACGCTGCTCAACCTAACTAAACTAGTGTTTCTCAAATTTCACGAGGTTCCAACATAACATAACAAAATATGCATGGCTCCAATTCTGGCAGCTCAAGTCAATGTTATCAGTGTTGTAAGCTACATTTCCACAGCATTGTGTTGACCATAAGAATTCTGCACAAAAAGATATCTATTAATTTTAGAGCCATTTCCCAAAACGTCGAAATAATTACTTGGCTGTACGTAATACGCCATAAGTTAATTATTAATTATACTTTTATACAAATACTTCATTGCATATTTAAATTTTATTATTTTTACTGTTTACCAACGAAAACTATGGTATAAAAAATATAGTGAGTATTCTTTATTCACAATCTCAAAATCCAGGGAATTTCCATAATTTTCAAATTGCGTTATAAGTAAGTACACAGTGAAGAAAGATATCACCACAAAAATATTATGTCTTCTTTTTAATCAATCCAAATCATTTCGATAATAATGATAATGAATGGAAATACTGCCAGTGTGTGGCAAAGCTAATATTTTTATGATGAAACACGACTCAACTTGATGAGGATGAATATCAGTTTTTTATTAGATTACTAGTGTAGGTATGTAAATATTATTCCCTTTATCTGGAATATATAAATAAAAGATTTTTGCTATTAATTAATGACAATCTTTTGGTAGTCAAATTTATGATTTATTTTTTAGGTTTATAAGCAGTTCGTGATATGAAAACCAGAGACCCGAACTGGAGCTGAACCGAAAACTGGAAAAAACCGTTACTTTTGCCGGACGAAAACCGAAACCGAACTAACATTAATTTCAGTTTTCTTTAGATTTACGAGAAAATTTTTCGATGATAAAAGCCAGTTTAATTAATAAATCGTATTTTTAACAGTCGATAATGCTCTCGATGAGCGAAACCGGTCCTGATCATTATAAACATGTTAAAGTATCACAAACAAATTGTGTTTTATTTTTAAAATGTAATGCCTTTCCACCAAGAATCGACAGTTAACACCTTAAAGTGATTTAAATACGAGCTGAACCGAAACCAGGAACTGAACAGATATATATTTCTTTTTTACCAAACCGGAATGAGAAGAAAAACGGTTTGGGTTGCTGATGTCTAGTGTAGATTTTTGGCAAAACTAAAATAATAATGAGACAGTATTCCAAGTACCTACGAGTAATGGCAATTTACTTGGAGATTTATGGGCCAATTTTTTAAAAAGGTACCTACGAATCTTCGAAATAAATAATATTGACATTAACTTTTGCTCTCTAACTGCGATGCATTTTAATCATAATTTTTTGAAAGTCATAGCTTCCAATGATTCACTATTACTAAGATAATTTTATAAATAGTTATTATAATGTAAAAGTGCATTCTTCAGATTTTGTGGTAAGATAAATTGAAACCCAAAAATATGTATTACTTCAATTGAATAGTAATGTCTTACTTCAAACCTCATCAAAAGTGTCAAAGTCAAATTTATATTTAGTAATAATGAAGCAGGTAGCCGATGCAGAAGGGATTCGTATATTTACTTGTTTTATGGCTTCTTGGAATGAAATGATCACCATTTTATTGTTTAAGTTATCCCTAATAGCTTCAAAATATTCAAGATTTTATTGACTTTTGGTGCTGAAACTGTAGGTAATTTGTTTCTGCGGATACTGTTTATTTGACAATGTTACAAAACTCTTCTCAAACGTACAAGCTTAAAAAGGTCTCTGCCTCAAGAGTGTTGTTGGTTCCCAAACCATGAGTTGCGACCCAAAACCTTCCGAATGGTTCTATGTGTACAGTAAAATTGATTTTTTAAACTATATAATGTAATTTTTACTTATAACCAGTATCTTAATCAGGGGTGAAACTTATAATAGAAAATATGAAATAAGCTTTAATGTACATAGATGTGAGATTATGTAGTAGACGTAGCGATTTGTTAAATTCGTAAAAAGCACTGAAAAAATATCACGTGTGGCGCACTTCAATTTTTATTTTGCCATGCGTTTTAGTTCAAAAAACTTAATTAAAAATTACAGCCTGTGGCGTATCTATAAGCTATATAATAAGACGATTTTTCTCATTCAAGAGATTTTCTCATTTTCTCAATTTTCTATTTTGGTTAAGGTCTTCTTTATTGTGTTTTGAATATTTAGAAAAAAACTTCGTAGGCAATAAGTTTATTTCTTATTATAAGGAGGACCGAGAAAAATTTGAAATTCCGTCGCTGATTTTGATGTTTTAATCACATACTTTTAATTGTCAAATACAAACTGCCGGTTAAGTAATTAAATTATAAAAAAACCAAAAGCGGATTTACTTTCCTTATCACAAAAATTAGACCCTGAATTAAAAAAAAATCTCATGTGGGCTGGACCCCCCCTAAAAAAATCCTGTTTGCGCCATGACTGGTAGCCGTTTTAGAAAAAAATAGCCTGATTATTATCTCGTCTACTTCAAATTTAGTAGGTATTAATTTAAATTTAATGCCACTTTAATTGGTAAAATGTTTTTTTCAGTCGGACGTGAAAAAGCAGTATTTCAAAAAATATGTAATTTTTTTTTTTGTTCATATAATAATAAATTTAGAATTTAGTTTCGTACCACTTACTTAGTCTATGGTCATAGTGAAACTGTAATACCGACGCAGTTCTGTTGTTTCGAGGGTATTGGGCTATCTATGACTTCGCTTGTCAGTTTTGTCACATCAAATATTTCGATTCGAAGGCATTCGTAGTGTTACTAAGTTTATTTATACGATTATGATCGATCGATCGCTTTAGAGAGGCACTCAACTGTTTCTCAGGGGTGAGAACCGTGTTTTGCGCAAATTTGCTCCGTCGTCTCGCGGCTGACGTCCATGAGAGCGTTCCCGCCAGAGTAGCGCCCCGGGTCGCCCTCTCGCCATGTCGGACTGTGCCGTCGCTAAGTCGGCGGCCGACCGCGACGTCGGCGTGGAGACGGCCGCTGATAAGGCCCTCTTCGAACCGACGGCGGAGATGATGGTGAATGACTTCGACGACGAGAGAACCCTCGACGAAGAGGAGGCCCTCGCCGCGGGGGAGAGGCAGGACCCGACCGCCGAGCTGTCGAGTTTGCAGAGAGAGGGGGATATGCCCCTCGAAGAGTTGCTGGCCCTCTATGGGTTGAATCAGAGGGAAGCTGCGAGGACCGAACGTGTCGCAGAAGCTGGGCCGCAGGTGGCGGAAGTCGCTGGTCCTGAAGTCTCCGAAGAGGAAAAGCCCGAGCCTTCGCCGCTGCGGCGGCTGTACGGAGGTGACGGTGAGCCCCCTCGCTTTTTGCGCTCCGTTTCGCGGCCTCCTTCCGAAGAGGAAGAGGACTGTGACTACAGCCCTGAGGAAGACGATTGGAAAAAGACCATCATGGTCGGCAGTGACTACCAGGCGTGGATCCCGGAGGGCCTCTGCGGCTACGACGACGCTCCTCCATACGAGAACGAAGACCGCCTTCTCTGGAATCCTGCGGCCATCGACGAAGCGGCCGCCGAGGATTACATGGCGCGGGTCGGGGCGATGGCTCCCGCCGGGGCTGGCGTCGGCGCCGTGCCCGCGGGTCCACGGCTGCGTGACGACGAGCAGGCCCTCTATCTGCTTCAGCAGTGCGGCCACAGCGTGGAAGAGGCGCTGCGGCGCCGTCGGATGTCGGCGGCCGACGCCCCCGCCGCTTCTCCGGCGTCCCTCGGCCTCTGGTCTGAAGAGGAGTGCCGCAACTTCGAACAGGGTCTGAAGGCCCACGGCAAGGATTTTCGACTCATTCGGCAGCACAAAGTGCGGACGCGTTCCGTGGGCGAGCTGGTTCAATTCTATTACATCTGGAAGAAGACCGAGCGTCACGACATGTTTGCCAACAAAGCCCGCTTGGAGAAGAAGAAATACAACATGCACCCCGGCCACACCGACTACATGGATCGGTTTCTCGAGGAGCAGGACGGTGGCGGCGCTCGAGAGAGGAGCGCGTCACCGGGCGGAGCGCAGGCCGGAAAGGGTCCGGGCGACAGGGACGGTGACGCTCCGCCCGACCCTCTGGCGGTGGGCGGGCGAGAAGTTTTCTCAGAACTCCGACGTTCCTCCCCCGCTCGATCGCCCGGTGCGGATGATACAGACCGCGAGACAGACACAATTTTATAGGGAGGCGGTTCACAATGTGCGCATCGCCTTCGCTTCTGCCTTTATCGAGTGCCATCCGGGCGGAGCGTTGAAAATTAAAAATTTGAAACAGTTGGCGTCAGTTATGTGCGCGTGCAGTCTGAAGAACGATTAGTTAAAGATGTAACAATTGAAATGGGTGATATCTGTGCCGCATGGTACTTTGTGGTCGCGTTGTATCTTTAGTGATGATGTGAATGGATCCACTCGCTGTTCCGATTCCGGGCGGACGGCGAGATATACATTTTTAATTATTCTTTACTCGCGTAACCTGATATGCTGAAATATTATTTTCTATGTGATTCCTCTTTTTTCTTTATATAGTATTTTTACACTCTTGCCCTTTATACCTACCCATATTAAATTTGAAAGAAGCCACTTATTCCGCCATCAAATTTCCCCAACACCAAACAAAAGTAATACATGTTTTCAACTTTGGCTTGGAATATACTCTCAAGTTATATTGTCTACATCTTCAAACTGTCACTTCATAATATGCAATATGCAATATCAATGGTCATTGATTTTTATCAATCGATGCTTTCAACTGACCGTTATTGATTAACATCGGCATATTGAGCATTATCAGCTTCTTCAGTCGAAATTTGATGGTTTTAAATTTATGAACTAATAAGGACACTGATATTGTAATAAGTAGATCATTGACGGAACATCACTTTGCCACTGCATCGATTATAAGACGAGCTAGTTATTTTAAATGGAAAATATAAATCAAAGAAAAATTATTACGAAGACATTCGTGCCAATAAAGTGCAGTATGGTATTTGATTCATTAATCGCTGATGTGAACATACACAAAATCTATACAAATTAAGTTTTGCCGTGGAGGACCGTTTAATGTCAAATTGAGACCCCGCTGCTCCGTTCCGTGCTCTTCTGCATACAGAATAAATATCAAATAAATTGAGTAAGCTTTGTAAAAATGTAGAGAAAAGGAAAAACAATGATATTATATTGAATTTGATAAGCACAACGTATGCCTTATAGGCATGTAGGAAGAATGTATTTTTTAAATACTCCGCTTTGCCACTTTAATATTATGTTAACTGTTCAATCTATCCATGTCTGACTGCTACTGATTTTAAGTGGCACTTATTCTTTACATAATTTGTAAAATTATAAATCATTAAAAATAACAATTGATGTTCTTCTAATGCAACAATGTGAATTTTTGGAATCATTTGGTGAAATTTCACTGTAAAATAATTACACAAGTCATGCTCTACTATAAAAGTACTAGCTTTACTCTCTAGGCCAATGATATCAGTTACTTTGAAATCTCTGTGTTACATTTCATGCGTCGAGCATTATACGGCTTGGCAATTTGAAATATTACAAATACGGCTTTGATTTGTTTTGCATTGCCATACTTGTCGTTCGCAGATTGCTATTTTCTCTGTTGTATTGCCACGGATTGATGGCTAATGTGACCAATGAACTGGAAACACTGCGGCTGGATTTGTTGCTAGATACTGACATGTTCGTACGCTGCACTGTCGAATAGTGATTTTTAATGATTTCAATCTAAAAAAACGACACATTTTTGAGAACTTCTCACAGAAGAGCGATTTGTTTCGTACGTTGCAAACTTAGGTAGCATATTTTAACGTCTCGGCTAGTATCGTAATGAGTCAAGCTAGCATTTAAAAGTTTCCTACAAAGTTATATGATTGTTTCAATTTCAGTGTCTTAGAATTAAAATTTTTAAACATTACATTTTTCAACGTTATTGAATCAATAACTGTGTTTCTTGGTATTCGGTTCCATTCACCGTTTTTACATAATTATGCCCCTAAAATTATTATTTAGTCTTGTAAAGTATGAATTAAATAATTAAGTAAATGAAAATATAAATAATATAGGTACACAGATTAAAATATTCTATAAATTTTTGAAAGAAAACTACAGTTTTGTTTTTTCCATTGTTTTTCTTTTAATTGATTATACCCTTTTTAAGCCTTAGTAGTCTATAAAAACACTATCTGCAATATACCTCCATTGCCTGACAGAATAGAATTTTATTGTAAATAAATTATTGAATCGTGTACATAATCCTTACCTATCAATAAATTATATTGTAATGATGAATTACTACATTTGGAAAAAACAAAGCTGGTAGTGTTAAATCTATTTTACTTTGATTTAATTTAATTTTTAAAATGATAGTAATTTGTTTTTTTTACAATTTGTAATAAATAAATAGGAATAATTTGTTTTTTTGAATTGCCCTCCACGAGAATTTTTTTGAAACGTTTTCATATTGTATTATAATATGGGTTTGGTCAACAATTGTAGTTTGGATATGCCTGTTTTCACAGATGGTTGTTGAATTGCGCTCTTCAAATGTGACCTCGTTATATATTATTGTGTTGATTTTTTTTATGATTGGTAAATATTTTTAGGACTGGACCATTCATTATATTGGGTTATAGAAAAGCATTAAATGATTTCAGACATTGTTATTTCAGTTAATGTAAATATTGTACTTTCAAATATCCTCAGAAACATACAAAATTCATCCGAATTTATGATCGGTAAAGGCAAAGTAAGAAAGAGTTAATCTATTACTTGTTTCAGCCAAAAAAACAGGAGTTTGTTTTTGAACAAAATTTTCTGGAGAAAAACACAGTACAACTCGGGCATGCCCTTCATCATTTAACAAATATTAAATTTCTGTGGATTCTTACCATAAAGTAGGTAATAATATCAACTGAAAAGAGAAATGGGGTGTAACCCGCATCACGGGATGGTGTGCACCGGAATTATGGAAACGGACACTACGTTACCACTCCCCACATAAATGAGACACAAATAAATATATGGAAAGCCACATTAATTTCTTTTTATTAAGTTTATAAAAAGGTGTTTGAACCAGTGGGATTCAGTCGAAATACTGTTGAACTTCAGCACCCCTAGATTGGATAATAAGCACATACAAAGATTGATAAGTATTTTTAAATATCTAGAATGTTTTATCTTAGAGTGCGGAATGAAAAGCAATAGCTTTAAGAAATGATAAAACTACAACTTCCCCTGCGCTCTGATTCATATCTAACTTGTAGAATAGCGCTGCTAAATCATATTTAGAGCATATGTGAAGGTGAGGAAACTAATCGACAAAAAGTAATTGTGTAATATAAAAATTGATACATAATCAATTGTAATTTTCAAGTTACCGCTGAATCCATCGAAGTTATTAAATATTCATGCAACAGAATTCGAAGTTTTAATTCCCTTTATATAGCCTGATGGAACATAACTTTTCTGGAGATTGCATAATTAACCTAATGCCAGCAGCATCAGCGGTCCTATACTCAAACTTATTATTGTCCGGACAGTAATAAAGCTCTGTCAGTAATGCCGAACATAAGAATTTTGTATTTGCTCTACTCTACATATGTTTATTAGGTTCGTAGTCCTTTATTCAACATTAGTTGAAATGTTACTCATTTAGCTCTTGTGATGAAAAGTTATGTCACCACTGACCTTCCTGTATTACGTTGTAGGCTTAGTACTATGTTTAGTACTATGTTTAGTACTTTTTTTAAAAAATAAAACACAATTCATTTGTACTACTTCCACATATTTATAATGAGCAGGACAGGAATTGTGTTTTATATTTTAAAACATAATGTCTTTCCACCAAGAATTGGCAGTTAACATCTTAAAAGTGGTATGTTTAGCACTATGAAGAATGATATGAAGGATTGGCAGAATCTATATTTTGTGGAAGTCGGGAATTCTGGATGACATCATTTTATATCTTTTGCCAATGACCCGCTAGATTTTTGGAAAATTATTCTACTTGGTCAATATTATAACAGTCCACGTGACCTAAACAGCGCAAGTATGATTCGTTACTGGCTTTACAATATAGCGTATTGATCTGAAATGAATTTAAATTTACTGAATTGTTCGCTTCATTGATATTAATTTTAAGTCGAGCCTTGGCCCCCTCCAACCTGCCCAATCCTGAGCACTTCTTTTCCTGTAGAGTCCAGAGAAACCTGCCGGCATCCATAATAACACTGTCCTCACATCCTCTGATCTTTTAGATGGTCAACTACTGACACAAAAAAGATTGTACACAATTTTTGTACAACAGACCCTTTTCTAATTTTTCTCTTATCATATTAATTTAGACATTTGATCCATTATGAATACACTTGCTTTGTCATTGTTCGGTCTAATGCTAAACGTTCATCGTTACTTTTTTTGAATTTTTCTCTTAAACGGTCGACTACTGGTATGTTTACCAATACTTCTTCTTCTTCTTCTTCCATATGCACTCCCTATATGGAGCATATGGCTACCATGCGGCGTGTCCATGAATCTCTGTCACCCGCCAATCGCTTTACTTCCTCCCATGACAGGCCAGAGTCCCTCAGCTCCGCCGAGTACATCCAATGGATAGTACCCGATGGTCTTCCAGGACGCCGGAATCCCACAGGTCGGAAGAAGAGACAAGCAGGATTAAGGCTATCTGGGGGCATCCGCAGCACGTGACCCAACCAGCTCCAACGTCTCTCCATGACCGCTGATGTGACAGGGCGTTGCCCGGTCTGTTCCCTAATCTCCGAATTCCTCACGAAGTCAAACCACTTCATCCCCAATATCCGACGCAAGCATCTATTCTCGAAGCTCAGTATACCGTTTTTTTGAGACTTCGTCACGTGCCATACCATGTTTACCAATACACTTTGGATAATGATTTGTTCTTCTCTGCCTAGTAGTACCTAGTAGCCTCATAGTACCTACACTAAACTTATTGTATGACCATGATGACTGAGAATTTGCTGGATGGAATTGTTTGCCCCGTTATTAATTTTACCATGATGTGTTGCCCAATGTATTTTGTGCAACGTGCAGTGTATTTTATGTATTCGGAAAGAATGAATATATTTTAAACGTTTTAACACCTTTACAGTTTATATTAAAATTATATTTTACATACCCGAATATCAATGTTTGTATTGTATTTTTATTAATTTTCAAAGAAAATTTTAAGAAATCCACAAACCACCCAGGATTTCAGAAATATTTTAGGGCTGCCACACATAAATAAAAAAAACGTCCATGAAATTTCATATACAAATTTATTCGCACTGACTGACTTGACCACTCTGACTCACTATTATACAAGTCCAGCAAAATTTACGATAATGTGACATCTGCTCACTTGATTGTTTGTAAAAGAAAAATGGTTTAACATTTCGAAATTATTAAAAATGTACACCCAGTCCTCTTTTTACGCGATTTTTTGGATGGCACTGTTACGTACGCGATTATTCTTTTCACCAAACAAGTCAGAGCAAAATTCAAATTCGAGCGAAATTCAACAAGTTCGTTCAAAAGATCGTAAACGAATGCATTTCATCAACGACAGTGAAAGCAGTGACTTTAGTATGAAAGTTAATATAATTTTATTTGTATTGACACGATCACTGCCAAAACCCTCTATACTTACTTTGTAGTGGCTGCTATGTCATTACATATGAAATATTTCATGTATAATCAGTTGTGTGGAGTCGTCCAAAAACAGCGCGACTCCGACTCCAGCTCTAACATTGACCAACAGTCCGTCTCCGACTGTGACTTCGACTCGGATTACGACTACAAAAGTCTAATCTTGTCAGGCTTTTTTCCTGCCTTTCCTATTTATGTGTAATTGGTTTTCAAATTAAACACCAGCTAACCAGTCAGTTGATTATACTGAACCTGTTAAACATCTAGAATTTCTTCATTCCATTATATGTTAGCAATTATTGGAATGCATAAAACATTTAAATAAATCGAATTATAAAAACTTTAAGCTAGGCGGAGTTGTACCGCAGAGTGAAAAAAGTGCTTTGGGGTTATTCCTCTTGGGTAGGGTCATCAAAACACTTTTAAAAAGTATTATTTTTAATATAAATTTTCTCAATTATTTATTTTAGCTAGAAACAAAAGATTGTAAGGCAGGAGCATCAATGAAATTTGTTTTAAATTTATATTATAAATGTAGTGTAACTATTAAATCAGAGACAATAGAATGTGAAATATGCCACAAATTGTTTTACTGGCGTTGTATGGTGTTTTAATTATTTGGTAAATTTTTTAAAATTGCAAGTTGCTTAGATACTTTTTTTTATGTTTCTCGACAAAATAACAGAAAATAAAGCATAAAAAACAATGGTTTCATTAAGTTTTTTCTTCCTTAATTAATTTGCACATTAACTTATCAAAACATCTGAACATAGTTTATTTTCAAAAAATAATTAATTATGTCGTTTGCACAACCCTAAGTTAAACTTTTTAAATGTATAGAAACGTCAGTTAATCAAGGGTTATTCCACCTAGCAAATTTTGACGATGCAAAAACACCCCAAAAACGATTAATGCAGATACCTAATTGGTTTATGGTATTTAATATGTTTGCGACACATGTTATAAGTATTATTTTAACTCATTGTTGCTATACGTAATAGTGATGAGGAATTACTCGAATTTACAAAAAATAGGTGGAATAACCCCGAATCACTGCTATTTCGCCTACATGTTGATATCAATGAAATCAATATGTAAGAATGTAAATCGACAATATTTACTATATTGAATATTTGCTAGTAGGTAAGTATATTATATAATAATAAAAACCACATACAGATAAATGCGTGTACAAAAAAATACAGTAAATACAAACGAGACACCGTAGAAAAACCAGATGGAAAATCTCCGTTTGACAGTAGGTATTATATTACCTTATTACTGTTGGTACCTAATAGTGACAAGGAATTACGCTTTTTTTTTTAAATATGCGTAATGTCCCCGAGACAGTGTTATTTTACCTACATGTTTATGTCAGTAAAATCAATATAGAATGTAAATTGATAATATTTACCATTTTGAATAACTGCAGTGAAGTGATATATCAATAAAAATAAATGCGTACTAGAAAAAAATACACTAATTACATATCTAAAACACACAATAAAAAAACTAGGAGGAATAACGCCGTTTGACGGTAGATAATTGAAAAATACAGGTTATTTTATAACAAACTGGACTATTTCGATCTTGCAAGTGTCAGCGAGTGCTGGCAGCACTGGACTATATTCACTATTTACATTACATACAGCAACACTAAGCAGGATGTATACAGGGGATTACAATCCTTTAATTTTGAATTAGTCACCATAGGGCCTAGACTATTATTATACATTATTAGCCTATTGTCAGTCAGTTTTCGTCGTTCTTTCCCAGAAGATTCCCTTCTTCCCGATTGTTTAAGCAATTTTGAATAATTCTGTACAGTTCACATGGTTAGTAATAACAATATTTTATTTTATAACCATATCCGCCCCGAATGTAGAGCATGTGGCCCCAACATAAGTTTTAGATACCAATGGTAAAGAGTTTTAGACAATCATTTGGTCGCCGTGTTATGGCTTGAAACCACCTCCGCTAAGAACTACTCGGCTTGGTTAGATAAGCAACAATTATTTGGCAACGGGTAACTTGTCTCTTAAGTCTTTTATTCAACGGGTAAGTTTGTTCTTTATTACACTAGCTGTGTGAAACAGAATGCTTCCGATGACACTCTTGTCATGATAAGGTATTTATCTGCTGTTGTATTTTTACAGATTCTTTCGATAAGTAATTGAGGTATTTGAAAATGTTTGAAGCAATAGATACGAATCGTCTCCGCAAGAGTGTCCTCACCGCAAAAAAGGTAAGATTTTTGCCTTTTTTTTTTACTAAAATACATTTAAACGCTCGAGCTTCGCTGGCAATCATTGTATTGTAACATCAGCCTTTCTTGTGAAAATAAATATGAAACAGCATTTACGATGTTCACTAGTCAGGTGTGTCAAAAAACCAACTTTTTATCCCAGATCTAGGGTTACCAGATGTTATCCAAAACGAGGACATGTCCTCCAATTAGAGTTACCAACACCACCATTCTGATCTGGAGACAGTTCACGGTTTACCACAAAAATCTTCAGGGTGTGGATTAATTCAGTCATTCACGGTGCTGTGGTAAAGTCAATCTCTCAACAGCCACGAGCTTCTGACGGCACTGCTCTTTCCCAGTATTTCCCCTCTAAAATGAGCTGTAAGATCTCACAAAAGAGTTGGTAAATATTTGTTTTATAGGACTTGGCCTGAAAATGCCATTTTTTCACGAAAAAGCTCGCGGAATGAAATGTTGGTAAATACTCGTATTGGTGGACATTATCTAAAATTGCATTTTTTTCATCAAAAAGCATGCGAAATGAATTGTTTTAGGGTAGAACAGTCTTTTATCAAGCCATGGAAAATATTCAAAAATGATGGAAGGAAACGCTGGTATAGTGGTTTATCGATGACATGTCACATAGTAGCTTTGTTTGTCACTAACTTTAATGTCGGTCCGCAATCTCTGAAGTACCAACCTAGAAGACAAACATATTCATGTTGGAATGAAATGAAGGTAAAGGTCTATTAGTAGGGACAAGGCCTAAAAACTTGCCATTTTTCTCCAAAAACTACACAAAATGATATATTTTAGGGTAGAATAATCTTTTATGTACCTAAATATATTGAAAATATTCGTGAATCTTGAAAGGAAACGTTGGAATATAGGTTTGACGATGACATGTCGCATACTCGTCCACAGACGTCAGAATCGTCGGCCATTTCCATATTGAATAAAATAAACCTGAAATCAACCTGACAAACAAAAATATTTTGTTTTTCAGGCTGTCAGCTCACCGAGAAAGTCTAATGGCGGCCTGACATATCAGTTTGCAACATCCTTAAACCATTATTCCAATGATTCCTTTGGCCAGTCGTGAGTGTTTTCCGTGTAAAGCTTCATAAAAGAATGTTTTTCCATAAAACTTGCATACTTTTCGGTGTCAAAAGAGCAATTTTAACCCACGCCCCACATCCAAACGAATATTTACACCTTCCGACGGGTCATCACGCTAAACTATTATTCCAATGTTTTGTCATTTTTGAATAATTTCCATATATTTTGCTTCATTAAAGATTTTTCTACCCTAAACCATTTCATTTTGCCTACTCTTAAGTTGAAAAATAGCAATTTTTGGTATCATCCAGTTAGGCAAATATTTACCCCCCTTTTTTTTTTATTTTATTGAGATAGCGGTTACAACGAATAAGCTCCACCTGAACACATAAATTAAAAGTTAAACTGACAGGAAAAGCATTGAACATATTTGTTGTTCACCATTTTAAATAATACCTCCATTACCAAAATTATTTATGGGATCAGGAACCACTGCATTCAACGTCTTTTTAATTAAAAGACATACGAGAATAACTAATCATAACTAAAACTTTGGCTTGATCTTCATAGAACTCGCATTATTTTAATGAAATTGGTGAACTTTTGCTTTAGCATACGGAGCATTGTTTTTCCCTGGGAGTGATTTTGACCCGCATGCTGTGCACGTCATACGGGCTTGAAGGGTTAAACTAAACATCCTATCCATAATGTGTTTCTTTTGTTCAGATATGAGTTCCGAGGAGAAGTTGTTAAAAGATCTGGAGTCCTTGGGAAAAAATTACAAAGCTTACTCTGTCGGCTCTCGTCGTTTAGGATTAGCCAATTCGGAGAGTGAATGTAATGTTTTTCTTGACACAGGTGAGACAAAATAACCATATTGATTGATCATATATTAGGTAGGCTTCCATTGGAATTAGATCGAATATGAAAAAAAAATTCTATACTCATGTAACTCAGGAAATAAGTTTACTTGTTTTAAGACAAGATCAAGATAACACTATCAGCGAGTTGTTTTTTTAATGTTTTAGTTGTTTTTGTTTTTGCACAAGCTTTAAAATTAAAAAACAACTCGCTGATAGTGTTAGACCGGCGTTCTATTGCAAAAACTCTCTAGGCAAATTACTTATTAACAATAAAGATAGAATAAACTTTAAGAACAAATCTGGTATTTATAAATTACAATGCAATGATTGCCAACATTTCTATGTGGGTAAAACCACACGTACATTAGAAATAAGGGTATCAGAACATTTAGCTGCCTTTAGATTAAAAAAAGAAACTTCGACATTCGCAAATCACTTGCTAATGGAGAACCATACGTTTAATGCGGATGATGGGGTTAAACTGTTGCATAAAAACATGGGGGATCATAAATTATTTTATCAAGAAATTTTGGAAATTAATAGAGCCCAGTTAAACTCCTTGCCAATCTTGAATGAGCAGCTGAACCTTCCTAATTCTCCGCTATTATATCCGATACGTTGAAACACCTAACAGATGTCACTAAATGTGGAATGATTGTATATATTTACCCATTCGTCGAATTACATCCCGTCAAAGCCCACAATACTATTATAATTGTAAAATCACTGGTATTTCTAAAAGAAGTTGAAAAGCGGCAATTCGCCACTCTGTTAATATGGTGTTTACAAAATAAGGATTAGGGAAATTTCCGAAATTTTAACTCAGGTATCAGTGTGGCTCTCAGACGTATAATATCTTACCTCGTAAATAATATTTGTCGCATTTGTATCTTCTATATAAACGTTAGACACTGTTTACTGTCTCTCAGTTCGAGTCCATCCGTGTGCTCGAATGCCTGAAGATGCCGAAAGGCGAAACCCGGGTCGTTAGTGACAAAATACATGGAAGTGTACAAAGTCTCAATAATCCAAATTTGATATTGAAATTCCATCAAGCACCCTCAGTCGATGTCTTAAATTATCTTAAATTATATTTTAATATTGTTTACTTTGTTGTAATGAATTTCTACCAAAAAAAATGTTCAATCCATCAATTATTAAAAAGTATGATCAGCCTATAGGAGCTGTCAACTCCATGTATTCGTATATTGGAAGTTTTTAAATACTTATATTTATTATTTTAAACATGGTAAACATAAAATTTACACTATACAGTTATAAAATGTTAACGTTATTTAATTTTATTACAGTTATAATCTCATCAAAATACTGTATCATATGTTATGTCGCTAATGCATGGTGGCGTCTATAAAGTACAACGTGTTTTTGGGTGAAAATGTATCAAAAAAATTATTTATCACACCTATTGGGTTCGAATCTCTGTGTGAGGAGTTTCATTAATTGATCTTTCAATCGATTTATGGATTTGTTAGTCATGTCTAAAACTCCCTCCCACCCATCCGATCCTCAAAAACGGGGTGTAACGAGAGCGATTAGCTACTCCCCAGTTCTGTCCTAGCCCTATCCTATCCCTACTCTCTTCGAAAAAAGAGGTTGAGCAACCGAGTAACAAGCAGTTCTCATAGAAACCTGTTGAGATATCTCCATTAGGAGACCATATGCCACCACGTTGGAAGCAGACATGGTAAAAGAAAAAGTTTACTTCTAATTCGACCCTAGATCTTATTGCCTTTGCATCTGTAAACATGTGCTTCTCTATTGACGCTGATTCGTGAAAAGGAGTCATACCGAAATGAATTTTTACGCTCAGTTTATGTAGTTTCAGATTTGTTTCCACTTAATGACCTTTTTACAATATTCTTGAGTTCATTTGAAACAAATAATTGAAGTAATGTGACTGTCAAAAATCACTGATGGATGTCTAATATCTATATCTGAAGAAATAATATGATATACCCCCGTTTTGAAATATGCCCAAAACTGTACATTAAGCCTTCTTTAAATGTGGCGATCCATAGTTTTACCGTTTGGAAAATAAATATTATTTCAAATTTGAATTATTGAAATTATGTACTTCCATTTATTTTGTCACTAACGACCCTCTTCTTCAGGCATTCTAGCGCAATACATGGAAGTGTACAAAATCTCAATAATTCAAATTTGATATTGAAATTCTATCAAGCACCCTCAGTCGATGTCTTAAATATTAGTTCATTTAACTTCATTTGTGTAAATCGGCGGAGTAACTGTAAAATCATTGTGAAGGACATTCGGTTCGAAATATACCCCTCAGGGCAGAAACGGCGTATATCCATCAAAAAGGTAACAGATGGCAATTTTCAAACTGTCACAAATTGTTGCTTTCGTCAGTATCCAGTTGGTCGTCGCTAGATAAAATCACTTATTTTTTTGCACTATCGGATAGGGCAATCAATGTCTTACATTTATTTGCCAACGCGACATTAATTTTAATTTGAGTTTTTGTATGTGTCCTAATTTTTTAACCGTAAATATAATCTCGACGTTTTAATTGTATTAGTCACTGCATCAAAATAAATAAGGATTAACCGGACCGGAGGGGCGAATTGAGACCCTCCATTTCATCTTGGACGCCGGTAACCAACCATTCGCCCTTTTGGACCGGGCATTCTCAAATAATAATTCACTAAATAATATGATAATGGCACTAGATAATAGATTACACAATTATGTCGTCGTATATGGATGGCCATACTCTTTAAAGTTTTAAGAAACGACACCTCGATAAGTGACATTTTGCTTAATAATATGTTTTTTCTGGATTATGAATACATTACCGGTATCGGTATCCATCGACATACTGAAAACTCTTTAAAACTTTATAATCAACATTTAATAAAATATTATATAATATGATTACACAGTATTTCACAATCATTTTATCACTTCCTCGGTATCGTTTGTTACTCACCGATATATCATTTTCAGAGTTCTCTTTTGAATTAAGCAACACACATTGTATCTTTCTGCGTACCATTGTTCTATGACTGTTAAGAAATAAACGGTTGCAAACATTGCAAGTGTGAAAAGTCGAGAAGTCGAAAAGGTTGTACCTAGAGGAATACATATCTGTAATTTATATTATAATGGTTTTTAGATGTGCCATCACACCATTGCCAGAACAACTATGTGCAAACAGAGTTTTGTTTACTTGTTTAATAATAGCATTTGAGATACATGTTTAGTGTGGTTACAATGTGATTTATTTAATGTTTCTCAGCGTGAAATTCTTGAAAAATACTATAGCATTTGATATTTTTAGGTAACAGACAATTTAAACAATCCAATGGATGCCAATCAAAACTGGCTCAAGAGATGGAAAGTCAAGTGACCAAATCGTCGAAATTTCAATTTTGCTACTCGTGTTGTGATATTCGGGATCCGAACATTAAAGTCCGCCACTGCCACACTGGACTCTATTGTACTATTTCGTTCAGGGACGGTCTCGCCGTAGAAAACACTCGGTTCATATCGCACATGCTGGAAATTGCTCCGCTCGCCAGACCTATGATAATTTTTCTGAAATGTATCAACTTGATCACATCACTACCTAGTACTACTTGGTATATGATGGTTATTTTCTACATGCAGCAAAAGAAATATCTTCCCTCTCTTGTCCAACTTCGGCCGGAGGATCTTCCTGAGAAAAAAATCAGAGGTAAATTAATATAAGGTGATTATTATTATTTTATCTAACTAACAAAAAGGGAAGGGGGTAGTGAAAAATGTGTTTGGAGTCAGGCTACTCCCAGTACCCTGGACCTGCAATGATCATGTACAATCAAGTTAATGTCAGTCATAATATATGTCATATAAATATAACCTTTTAACATGCCATTTATGTATATATCTGCGCTAAAAAAAGTTTCATATTATAAATCAGTGCTCCGCATCCGGTGCGCCGAGATGCAGTGCATCCGAAATGAGAAAAAAATAACAGCATTTCCATATTAGAAAATAGCCATTCGGTTGCTAAGATCCGTTTTAATATTGTTCTCGTAAAAAGCAAATGTTGTATTATTTTGATATTTAATGAAATAATTGTACACCCAGTCCTCTATTTATGCCATTTTTATTTGCGAGATTTCACTTTTTCGCGATTTTTTTTGGGATGGCACCTTTTCTTTTTTTACGCGATACATTCACTTTTACGCGATAATTTCTTTTAGAATTTAGATTTCTGTTCGAAAAATTCCAATCAGATGCATTTCGACATCGACAGTGACTCCAATATGGGAGTTAATGTAATTTTATCTTATTTAATTTGTATGTTTACACGATTACTGTGCATGAAATATTTTAAGTAATACTGGCTAGCTGATAATTTGCGATATTTTGCGAATTTATTATCTCTATAACTTTGTTAAAAATTGAAAAGTATTAACGATTTAATCACCCTAGACTAGTTTATTTTATCACTTCCCCGAAACACGTGTTTCGTTTCATTTTAAAGAAATGAAAGCTTCATACATTAAATAAAAGACTTACACGAACTTTCATTTTCCATACATTCTTGATACTTTGAGTGATTTTTTGTTTTGAACCAATATATTCAATAATATAGAGTATTTTTTTTACGCGAGATTATTTTACGCGTCAAGTTCTGGAACCAATGTATCGCGTAAATTAAAGGTATGGGTGTATTAGTGTTTGCATTACTGTGCAGTACTGTTTAACCCCTTCTCAATTATGTCCTACAGAAATAGGTCAGCCTATTTCTTAGTGTATGCTCTTTCAAAAATGTGCAAATCGCAGTACAAGAAGAGATTCCAAATAGGTAAGTAATTAATAATGTGGATTATTCCAGGTTGGAATTGCAATTTTTCAACATTACCGGAGTTGACATCTGATCTTGTCCCTGTGAAGAATCTTCTTGACCTTATTGAAGGTTTCTCGGAATTTTATTTGAACTTTGATTTCGTTAATAAGGTATTTTGAAAAGTTTTATAGATGTAACTTTTATATATTTTAAAAGACACTTTGAATTAAGAGTTCAGTATATTCAACTTTATTCACACCGAGGCTTGTCTTCCACACGCTAAAGTGTGCATGCACTTTGAATTTGATTGAGTGGGAACGCGTTAGAATGCCAGATTGATATGCTCATTTTGAATTCTAGATTATATCACAACGGCTGGCTATATGATAATGAGCTCTTCCGATTAGTATATTGAATGTCCTCCTCGCATTCGGGCGGCAGTTGATAAATCTTCTCGAATGGAATAAAATACTCGGAAGAGGATAGATCAGTAATATTGCTACATCGTAGAGTAGTAGAGGACTCACTTGTTTAACATTCACAGTATTTCATTTGATGCTCATACATGGTAATTTATGCTGGTACACTGAGCGGGAGAAACCGGACCAATCATCGTTGCTGGGGAAATGCAAGATATTTATTTTTAGTTGCAAAGTATGAAAGGGGGTTGGTAACCCTGATACTTTTTAGGGAGGCAAATAATATGATTAATATGATTAATTATGATTAATATGATTTTAGTTTTCTATTTTTTATTATTTTCCTGCATATTGTCCGAAATTTAATATATCACAAAAGTTTCAAAGTAGGTATCTTTGATAAAAAAATAATAGGATACTGTCGGTTTTTGTAATTTTTTTTTATTACACTAGCAGATTTAAAATATGTTTTTTTTTCCATAGGTAGTGTGTCCATCGACTGGATTGGAATTGTGGAGGAGTGATTTCAAAGGATTCGGACAAAACCTGCCGCGGGATATGATCTCTCCCGCAGGTCAGATCTGTGGATAGGCAAAATCAACGTGGTTGCGAAAATTTCCGTTGTGAGTCCGATTTTTGCGTGCAAGATATCTTCGATTTGTCACACAATCTGACTGGAGACTGGGACCATTCACAACGCTACAATTTCATGAGACTATTAGAATGTAGCAAAAAGTACTGCGAAGCCACCCGTGAGTCTGAAGATTTTACCGAAAGTAATTGGAGTGATGCAGAATGGTGTTTCGATGAATCTGATACATCAACAATGGAAGACTAAACAATATCATTGGTATTTTTGAACTTGTTTTTTTAAGAACAATATTTACAGTGTTATGCATCCACTATTTTTTTTGTTTTATTAGCTACAGGTTTATGTATAAGCTTTGGAATCATTGTCCTGAATCTCGACAAAGAAATTCAAAATATTTAAATGATGTAATCGCCGAATTATTGTACACAGCAATATAGTATACTAAAACAATGTAAATTTTTTCATAATTCCTTTTACAATCTCATCATTTTTGAAATACAAATTTTAAACTCTTACTGTAGTGGTAATTTATGCAGTCACCAGCTTTGAACAATGTTTTACACGCAGTGCTACGGTGGACGCTGTACACCATAACCAATGCTATTTTTGAAGAAATAGAGTATACTCTGTGGTTAAATCGAAATAGTCTACCATCAGACAAAATTGACGGTTCCATGACTTAACAGAACATGACGAAACAGAACAGAACAGAATATGATAAAACAGAACAATTTAAAAATAATACATTTATAAATATTGTACAGTTGTTTTGAATTGTCGTTGTCTCTGGTTTTGTACAACAATGGCTACCCTATAAGCAATGGCAATTGGCAATGCGTATATATTTATTATAATTTATTCAAAACAACCATGCAATATTTATTAAAGTTATGTAATTTATAAAAACAAAATAGTATAACAAACTCTAATATACAATTAGAATGTGTTTATTGTAGATATTAAATACAAAGATTTGCAAATGACCATACTGTTTATTTTAAATAATACAAGGCACTTTTTTATAAATATTTTAAAATTTGTTTGGAAAAAAATATCTTATTCGCCAAAAATTTTGAAAATCGGAAAATCATACGAAATAAACTCGATGAGAAGTCACTCTTGTCTATAATATAAATTTAAATTGAAAAAATCTCGATTGCTCTCGTATGATTTTTCGATTTCCAAAATTTTTGGCGAATCAGATATTTTTTTCCAAACAAACTTTAAAATATTTAAAAAAAGTGCCTTGTATTATATGAAACAGTTTGGTCATTTGCAAATATTTGTGTTTAATATCTACAATAAACACATTTTAATTGAATATTAGAGTTTATTATACTTTTTTTGTTTTTATAACTTACAAAAAATTATTAAATACTGTACCTTTTTTTTGAATTGTCGTCTCTGATTGTCAACCAGTGCAGAGACTTTCCGCCGTGCCGCGAACAGTATGCAAAATTTTAAGAAATTCGCCATGCCAAAATATTAAATATAGGATTTTTTTCACCTGCATGTGTAATTGTATTTTTAGTTATTGTTAAATAATAATAATTGGTAGGATGATGCGACACGTTGGTCGCTGGTTTTCTCAGAATCTACAGCCATAAATCTTCTCGGGTATACTCAGGGAGAATGGAAATATTTGATCTCGGATAGTGAACCCAGATGCAAATCCCTACCTAAATATATTTCCAAGAATTTCATATATTAGTTCTAGTTATGTCCATCTGTCACAATATAAGATTAAAAAATATCACATAAAAAACCATTTTTAATTCAGTATTAGTGGTCTGCGAAAATTTTTTCCCTTTTTTACCGATCCGCAGGTGTATAAAGGTTGGGGAACACCGGTCTAGTTAACTAATAGGTAAACCTAGGGTCTCGGTGTAAGGTTTTCTTCAATTATAGCAGAAGGTATTCAGTGTATACCTCTATACATACGTAACATCCCTTCAACATGCACACTGTTACTGCTAAATGAGTATAATATGGTACATGTATGAACCAAGTATGCTATATGGCAGGAATCAAACTCTGTATAGGTCCTTCAATTCCTCTACCTTCATGTGCCTTATATTTCTGTCAAATTTGTATTTTTGGTCTTTACGATATTTTTTAAATTAAGTTTTTATGTAATCGACTTTGATTTGATGATATTGATTTATGCTACAGACCGATTTGTAGCCACTTCAATGATCAATTCATTCATAACTATTTAAAATATAAGTTGTTTTTGGATTTTTCGTGTTGCTACTGTAACTTTGCAAATAAAATTTCCTAATACTTTTGGTTTTTCATACAGATGTATCAAAATTACGTGTGGCACTTGTTAAATATCTATTATACTATTTCATGCCTAGAATTTTTTGCGCTCATTGTTTTAAAAACACTACAAAATAATAATGTACCCAGTCAACTGTCATAAATCTTTTGTCAATTGGATTGCTTCAACATCAACAAGACTCCCTAAGATTTAAAGAGGCCATTTTGAAATTCAGAAAAATATAAATTAAGACATCGACTGAGGGTAATGTAAAATTTGAATTGTTGAGATTTTGTACATTTCCATGTATTTCGTCAGTTCGAGTTCATTCGTGTGCTCGAATGCCCGAATATGCCGAAAGGCAAAACCCGGGTCGTTAGTGATGAAATACATGGAAATGTAGAAAATCTCATCAATTCAAATTTCAGAAAAATATCTTGGAATGTTTCCAATTAGAATTTGTCACGCTTCTTTGTTTTAATTTACTTTGGTAAACTTAAGTTTTGTTCATGGGGAAATATACTTATTAGCTTTGCTTCTGAAGCCACCCGGCGCAGACATTTACATCAGATATTTTTCATTCAAAGTAAATAAATATTAAGAAATTTATAATGATTGATCCTAAGTCCACCATTTTTGTAATTATCAGCTTATTGCAATCTGTGTATGATGTGATCACACAGCCGTGGTAGAAACACCCTCAAAATAATTATATCGCCGGATTTGAATTGAATGCAAATGCTGGATTGTTTTCTTGTGCTCAGTAAACGTCAATGTGTCTCAATCCAAGTTTGGGCTGACGAGCTCTATAACTTTTCAATTTGATAGTGAATAATTTTCTTTGTTAATAAATGTTTTTTTTTGTTTTTACAATTGCACATTTATAGTCTTATTTTTCTAATAAATCTTTTGAATATTTCATCAATTGTTTATCATTAATTCCTAGTCATGATCCTGTTCTACCGAAACCCAAATCGGCCTAAAACAGCCCCGATTCCTCACAAACAGTCGAAATATTTAGTGATTAACTAATTATGATCGATCTGCTTCGTCAATTCATGTTTCTCGTCTTCCTTTTGACTCCCGCCATAACTCATAATGTTCATTTTGGATAGAATTGCCGATATCAACATCTTGACCTGAAAACTTTAGGCTTAGCAATCATTCTTCGAATCAATAGATTGATTCGGTCACACGTGGTGGCAGAACACAATACCATGCTGTGCTATAGCCAGGGCTCCGGAGTCGGAGCCGTGGAGTCGCGCTACTTTGGCTGGAGTCGGACTACTGTTTCTATGAAGTGTATTAATGCAGTGTTACCCAACCGGTGGTCCACGGCCTAGTGCCGGGCCGCAAACAATATGCCAAATTTCAAGAATTAGTGGTCCGCAAACTTTTTTTACCGGTTCGCAGGTGTAAAAAGGTTGGGGAATACTGTGTTAATATACTTGTTTCATCTTTATTTATGAATATAACATATTGTCCTGCAATATACATAATATATATGTATGCATATGAAAATTTTTCTTATTTTCCGGTTTGGTTGGTTGGTGTTTAATTTGTTACACATAAATATTAAAGGTAGGAAAACCTGACAAAATTAGATTTTTTTAGTCGTAGTCGGGGTCGGGTTATTGGTCAATGTCGGAGCCGAATTTTTTTGGACGACTCCACACCTGATTATAGCATAGGCGCTAAACAATACAGATTATGCCATGTGATCATCTTGGAACCCAGGTCCAGTTGGCATGTGAAATTTTTTGAGTTAATTTCGTATTTGATTTAATAATTAATTAACAATATCTGAGTCAGCTCCCAATGTGGAGCATATGGCCTAATGGAGGTATCCAAGCAGAAGTTTTTACAAGAACTGCTTGTTACTCAGTTGTTCAACTTCTCTTTTTTGAAGAGAGTAGTGATAGAAGGATAGGGCTAGGACAAGCTAGTGATTGGCTGATCGCTCTCGCTACGTACCTTGATTTTTCGGATCGGGTGGGTCGGATATTTGTTCTAGTAGTTGGCAAAGCTGACCATAACACTGTATTTATTGAATGGAAAGCATTAAGAGGGTTCTGTGTGATTTTAGAGATGTATTCATATTCCATAATAGGATTATAGGGAGCGGTGGCATTACCGTTGGGGGTAGGCCGGCTATTAAACCTTACAGTTCGAGTCGTCTTCGCACGAATTTCTTTTCCGTCAATTGATCTGTTAAATCGTTCACTATGGCTAAAAATGGGTCAATTTCAACAGTATTGTTAGTCTTGTAGCTGAGTGGAAAACACCATAATCTTCGGTTGTTGTATCTACGGACTCGAATCCCAGTATCAACACTTTCTCGAATTGATTTTTCAATATAATTTTGTTCAAAGACATTGCCGTGTGCGATGTCTAAATTCTATAGCCACCAGTCCGTTCCTAAAAAATTGGGCATAGCGAGTAAGATTAACGAATAACTAATCCTGTGCTAGCTCTATCCAAAAGAGAAGTTAAGTGACTAAATAAAAGTCTCATAGATCAAATTCTGTTGAGATGCTCCATTCGAAGTCCATTTGCTCAACATTGGGAGCGGACATAGTTAAAAAAAAATAAGTTTGATAAGAAGTTGTTAATCTTTTAATACCTACCGCCGATAAATCTAATTAATGATCGCCTGCGAAAATAAACCAATCATTCAAAAAGAAAAACATTTTAATCGGCCAAATCCTTGCAGAGAAAAAGAACAGAAAACATGCCTGACGTTAAATATACTAAGAAATACCGCTTCTAATTTAAATACATGAGATTTATAAATTCTTAATGTGATATTAATCAAAATAATTTCTTCTGCAGAACAAAGCCGCATCGGAGAATTTTGGTAATTTATAGTTGTTTAATAGTATTAAGAGAATGTTAAGGTAAAAGATTTATGTACCCTTTAAGATTTCGATATGGGAGATTTATTATATGAAAAACATTACTTATCAAAGACAGTGGGTTAAACATAATTTATTTTTATAATATAAATTGTGTTACATTTTAAATTAAAAAAAAACTTACACAAAATACGCGTGTTTTTTTAATTATCTCTTCCCAACGTGATAATTAACTTAACAGAAAAACAATTTTATGTAATTTCACTAGCTTAATAAGTGTTGTAAATTTATTATTATTTTATATCTCACGGGAGTTAATTGAACAGATTTGTGGCAACAGACGAAAACTTTCTCCGATCACTGAAAAGTTGAATCGCTGACTAGAAAGCAGTAAAGGGATTAGGTTCACTGCCACTGTAGCAGATCCTCCATGTATTGTTGCTCAAACCATTCGTGTGAAGAAAATAAGGCATGTGCTTAAAACCATCATAGAATTTTTATTATTGATATGCTGCAGACCCATAGTTTTACTAATAAATCATTTATTTTGTGTAGCTCTCAAGGTAAATACAAAATTAATTTTTCTTTCCTCCACTTGATAAAGACGTAAAATCTGTCTTAGGTTATTTCAGTTGGCTTCATCGATTCGAGTCTCTGTGTGTTTTTATTGTTACAAATATATTTCTTTCAATACATATTAACACCAGCACCATTAAAAAAATACAAACATAGCTAGGAATAGATTTTTGGGCTAGATTTATATTGCTAATTTGGATTATTGAGATTTTGTACACTTCCATCTATTTTGTCACTAATGACCCGGGTTTCACCTTTCGGCATCTTCAGGCATTCGAGCGCGCGAATGCCTGAAGATGCCGAAAGGCGAAACCCGGGTCGTTAGTTACAAAATACATGGAAGTGTACAAAATCTCAATAATCCAAATTTGATATTGAAATTCCATCAAGCACCCTCAGTCGATGTCTTAAATTATACTTAAATTATATTGCTAATAACAAAGTACATAGTTGAATGAGTTGAATCTCAAGGTATCACATTCCACGGTGTATAACTTCCTTCTTTTGGAACATCGAGCTGAAAAAATAAAAGAAAAGACTAGATAAATAATTTCATCACCTAACTCTATGATTAGTGAGTTATTTTTTTATTAAATTAGGTTTTTTTTTTAATATTTTGATTATTTATGCTATTACTGTGTACACACCAAAATATAAAAAGATTTGTTTTTGTTATTGGTCAACCTGGGAAGAATGTTACTTATTATTCGAAGTAGTGCTTTTTTTTTAAATTTTAAAATGCACATTTACAAGTGAACCCTCGAAAGGTGAAGTGATAGAATGGTGAAAAAAAATTATTGAAAGTTTTCGTTTAATGAACTTCTTACATTAATTTACACATTACTGAATTTAACTTCTGGTAGAATAAAATACTTTTCTTGTCTGAATTTACTTAACTCAATATAAATTAAAATTGATAACTGTGTTATTTCACTGGTTTAACATGTGGTGTAATAACAAAGTAATTAATATTGATTTATATTAAAAATGAATTTCCACACAGTTACCGCCGTATCCATAGAAAATATTACGCCTCACTTAACTTTTATGATACTTTATGACATGTACAATGCCAAAACGCAACTTACTCGTATTTTTCGAAACATCAGTTGGCTCACTTTACTTCTCATTGGCTCAAATGTAAATGAAATAATTATTACTTTCAAATAAATTATTTAGGAGCTGAGAATGTGGTATTAAATTTGTAACAACCATGACAATACAAAAAGGGATTTAATTTAAAACGTAGTTCATATTAGTGGTAATATTATTATCAAGCATATTTTACCACTCCACTATTACAGGGGTTCCCAAATTATTGAGTCGTAAATCCTGCCCAGCACGCTGACTTATTTTTTAAGTATTTCAATTGTTCTGTTTTTGTCTTCTTGTTTTGTCATGTTGGTATAAACTGTTGTTTTGAACAAGCTTAATGTAGTTCTTGAAAATTGCATTCTTTGTGATTCAATAATATCAGTTTACCATGGCTGTTATGTTATCCTGACAGGCCATCCTAATTCTGGCGGCCGTGGCTGGAGAATCTAATTTAAAATCTTGACTGGCTTTGGTGTCCGTCCTAGCTGAGGCGATCGCTTCTCGGATTGCGAAGAATGCAGACGCCGCCAAGAAGAGAGGAGGTTCTCCGATAGCCTGAAAATATGATATCATGATATTCATTGTCATTCAATAATTGTATTTTTTTGCTTTATAAGATGCTAGCAGGCTTAAAATCTGTCAATTAAAACGTGAATCGACAAAAGAATGTTTCAAATGTCTTGAATTAATAAGTAGTATGCAGAAGATTGCTCAATAATATTTATTGAGAGTCATAAAATTGCAAGGCTTGACATGAACCAACTTCAATGACACCAGACAAGGCATTTAAAGAAAAAGAAAAAGCACGCAAGACTTTTACCTTTGAGGAGTAAATTGCTTTTGGATTTGTCGCGTTCTTTAGAAGAGAAACATTAAACTCTGCAGGGATGTCTGTAAATCCTGGTATTTTGTACGCTCCGGGACCTCTGCTGTACAGCGTTCCCGTAGGTGAGAATATCAGTTCTTCTATTGTATATAATCCGTAGCCTTGCACGAACGCTCCTTCGATTTGTCCGATGTCTACGGCAGGGTTTAAACTGTCCCCCACATCCATCACGATGTCGGTCCTGCGCACTTTATGATCCCCGGTCAAGCAATCTATTTCGACTTCACAGCAAGCGACCCCGTACGTGTAATAATTGAAAGGGGTTCCGGAGCCTTCTTTCATATTGAAATTGATACCGGGAGTCGTGTAATATCCAACCGCGGAAAGGCTGATACACTCGAAGTACGCTTTCGCTATCCACTCTTCCCAAGTGCCATCCGGATTGCTCTTCTTTATCGGGGCCAGCCTCTCCAGTATGGTGTTGCAAGCGGTCAACACGGCCATGCCGTTCAAATCAGAACTGGCGCTGGCCGCCGTCGGTGAAGTGTTGGGAACTTTATCGGTCGACGTTTCCGATATGTAAATCTTAGAAGAGTCGATCCCGAAAGCGCGAGACGCGACTTGTATCATTTTGGTGTGGAGTCCTTGCCCCATTTCCGTTCCGCCGTGGGTCAACAGCACGGAGCCGTCAGTATATATTAAAACCAACGCTCCTGCTTGATTTAAAAATCTCACTGTGAATGCGATTCCGAATTTCGTAGGGACCATAGCTATTCCGCGTTTTTTCCAACGATTGTTCCTAGAAAAAACATTCACACAAGGTATTGGATAAAGTCATGTCATATTTTACTATGTGAGAAGATAGCAAAGCGATAGGCTATAATCATATTGCTTCAACCAGAAGTTTGGAAGTTGGTTTGGGAAGTCAGTAATATAATTATTGTCTAATTTAAGACATCGACTGAGGGTGCTTGATGGAAATTCTATATCAAATTTGGATTATTGAGATTTTGTACACTTCCATGTATTTTGTCACTAACGACCCGGGTTTCGCCTTTCGGCATCTTCAGGCATTCGAGCACACGAATGGACTCGAACTGAGTCAGTTCGAGTCCATTCGTGTGCTCAAATGCCTGAAGATGCCGAAAGGCGAAACCCGGGTCGTTAGTGACAAAATACATGGAAGTGTACAAAATCTCAATAATCCAAATTTAATTATTGTCTAATGTTTGAAACATAACTCTAAACTTGCCGCTAATTCTCACTAATTCTAGGCGTGAGCTATTAGCAAACGTCAGATCTGAAAGAAGTGATTACAATATAAAATTAAATATAAAATTAAAATTGATAACTTAGATAATCCACTTGGTTTATCACTAACGTGACTCGTTTCGCCTCTTTAAAAAGCATCCTCAGATTAACCATATCTCGAGGTTATTTATTCCTAAGGTAAATAATGATTCTAATTCTTAAAAGGGTGGGGGTGGGTTTTATTCCATTCTACTGGACGTGCGGAGGAGGGTAAGGCTTAAACACTTTTACACTATTTACAAAACAATTACTGGTACTTGGAGGTGAAAAACCCAAGGGAAATAAATTTAATAATGGTGAGCCGATTATTTTGTTTAAAATGTTATTTACAATGTATGGAAGTGATTCCAGTTTAAAATGTATGGACAATAAGTTTAGTTTGTTTAAAGTAGCAGCAAAATAATATATCCAGTGGATATTATATGTACCACTCTTCGGTAAACTTTTCAAACTCGCTGAAAGCAATCTTTATTGTTGTCACTTGTCACATTTTTGTTAAGAAGAACATGTAATTATGCAACCTTATTGTATATTAACAAAACTCACTTACAAATGACTGGTCCGATTCCAAGTAATTTAACATACTCCTAACTATTCTAGTTTAACATTGCATACATACATGAATGACAGATGGTATATATTAAAACAAGGCTGAAATAGCATGCAATAGTAAATTTATATGATGACAATGGTCTTACCTATTGTATTCATTGACTTCTCTTTTCCTCTCTGAGTAGTCAGAGTTTTCCAAGCACTCCTCCCAACACCGTCGAATTGTACAGTTGGTGAGGATCTGCTTGAAGTGTGTGCTGTCGCCTTCTTTGTAAAGATTAAGGTAAGCGACATCGGCGGGATTCTTGTCGAGTTTGACTGAAACGTCTCGAATAATATTCTCCATCGCCAACATCGCCTGCGGTGCACCGAATCCTCGGAACGCCGTGTTCGATGGCATGTTAGTTTTGCACACATAACCGTAAACTTCCATATTGGGAATTTTATACGCGTTTTCGCAATGGAGCATTGCTCTTTCCAAAACCTAGATGATAGAGATAAAGAAGAAAAAATACTAAAATGAGTTAATGATTGGATCTCATTTTAAAGACAACAGAGCAGGTTTCTGCCAAATTAGAAAAATAAATTGACCACTTTTTGAAAGAGAAACATCATTTGAAAAGACTCGAATCGAAGAGAGGCGAAAGGTTGGTTATCAGCGTCCTAGAAGGTTTGGGATCTCAAGCAAACACCATTTCAAATCCGGTTGATCTCTTATTTATTCTAACGAAGATGCAGTGGTTTATTACACAAAAATATTAGTAACACATACAATTGAGTCTACATTTACATTACTTAACACATGCATTTACCTTTAAGCTATAATGCAATTGACACAACAACGATTTTAAATTAAGTCCAATTTCAAAACAAACAAAAACAATTTATAATTACTTCGACGCAGCGGCTACGCCTCTTAGTCGACTACCTCAAAACTCACGATTAAAACCCCGACCACTGTAGGTTGCACCCCTTTTTGTCTATAATAGACCCGTCCGACTGGACACTTTCTAATTTCCGTTATAGGCCCTCGTCGGCTAGCAACCGATGGTTTTTTAATGGCCATAAACCGGTTCGGCTAGCTAACGTTACTTAGACATTATCGGACCATTGCAATATTTAAAAGTGTTTGAATGCCATTCTCGGATCACTCCAACCTTCCAAGAAGATGTTAGCAAAAATAACAGGGCGTGTCACATTTTATATTGGTTTTAAGTTTAAAAATTCTGTACCAGGCCACTTGATGTAAGCCACTATTATATCGACACTCCATACGTATAAGCCCGTATCTGTAAACTTTAGAATTTACAGGCGTACATTTCAAAGATTCATAACGCAACTCACCATATAACGTTTTCGATAAAAACAGTTTTTACAATCATCAATTGGTTAAAATACCTTCGTAGTATACATTGTTTTTATTGCTTTTGAAACAATGACAACACATTTTATGAATACTTCCTTAAAAATATGAGACAATTTATGTCACTCGCTTTCGTATGAAACCGAACAGTACCACTGAACAGTATCAAAATTAGAATTAAAAAAGAAAGAAGTAGGTATGTCGATTATTATTTAACATTGTATTGAGAATACATAAAAATAATCAAATTTTTGAAATATTTCGAAACTGTTTATGTAGAAAAAACCTAATCAATGATTTTTTTGCTAGAAACCACTCGCTTTAAGCATATTTTTTTTCCATGTCCACTCCCAATGTGGAGCATATGGTCTCCTAATGGAGGCATCTTAAGAGAAATTTTCTATGAGAACTGCTTGTTACTCAGTTGCTCAACCTCTCTTTTTTTCGAAGAGAGTAGGGATAGAAGGATAGGGCCGAGACAGGACTAGTGGTTAACTAATCGCTCTCGCTTCGTCCCGTGAGGATCGGATGGGTGGGAGGGAGTTTTAGACATCAAAAACACTCAGACTACGAACAGAAATCTATAAATCGATTGAAAGATCGATTTATGAAAACCGTCCGCACCGGGAATCGAAACCGAGACATCCGTAACCGTAGTCAACCATTGACGGCGTCGTGGCGCAGTTGATAGCGACGCATATGCATGCAAAAATTTTGGATTAATATAAATTCATTCCAAGTGATTACATTTCCTTTTATAATTATAGAAACTCGATTGCTTATCCATTACATTATTATAATAAATCTCATTAATACTTACAGCTGGTGAAAGATCTTCCGAGTAACCGGCATTGTTATATATGTGTATAATTAGGCCAGTGATCTTTCCATCTTTGTTAAACCCAACCTTATACTTGAAGTAAAATGGATGCCGCGCTCCCGTCAACAGCATGTCTTCGTCTCTATCGAGCATGCACCGCACGGGCTTTTGGAGTCTGAAGGCTGCCAGGGCAACAGGCAGAGCGATCAGTACTCCGCGAGATTCCTTTCCCCCGAATCCGCCGCCGATCCTTTTCACTTTTGTGACAACTCGATTAATTGGAATTCCAAGGATATGGGCGGTCAATTTCTGTAATGTTAAGATTCCTGTCGGTAAATACATTGTTTCAGAAAGTGCAGGAATACGTTTAAGCAGAGATTTGAAACATGAAGCATACGGACTTTTGATAATTGAACACTTCGACAGTTGATAGTTGTTACAGAGAACAGAGGTATAAAGATGAATTTAGATGAAAATGTGTTGTTAACTAATGACGACCTCTATGTCATCTTTGTAGGATTGGATACAGTTGGAAGGGACGAAAACATCAATATTTTTTATACAAATTAACAAACAGTGTGACAAAATAGTTTCCACAAATTGTTTTACTTCTGTTACGATTACTGCTTCTTCAATTGCTTCCTTTAATCCAAAACGTGTTACAATTAGAAAGGTCCATTCTCTCATCTTATAAATACACAAAATTGATTGAGGGATATTTGACATTCTAAAAAGCTAGTGTCTATTAAATTAAAAAATTAATAATGGAAAAGACTATCATATGCTATCTGATTATGTTCTTCCGTAATTACGGTTGAAAGAAAAAATATAATATTTTGACTTCAGAATTTTATAAATTATAGAAATGTGTAAGTTAATTTACACGTGAAAAATGAATTGTTTATAGTTATCTGTATTAGCATTCTACAGTTCGTTAAATGACAGTTAATAGAGAATACTTACACTTATCTCTGTAGGATGCTGGCTCGAGCTAAATATTTCTAATTCATTATCTTCTTTTGGAACGGCCCTGCTGACTTGTGTTTCTAAATAAAAGTGTTCTTGTCCTCCGACGTGGAAATCATTTTCGACAACATAATCTGCATTTTTGAATGCCTCGGCGACATCTCCGATGCAAATTTTGGGAGAACCCGAATAGAAAGATTTTTCTCTGATCGCATCGTGAATTGTTATTATGACCGGTTGCAGTTCTTCGTAAACGACTTTAACGAGTTTGGCCGCTCTCTGTGCGGTGGTTTGATCCACAGCGATCACCGCTCCTAAGCTTTGCCCTTGGCTGGTGACGGTTTTCGATCGAAACACTTCTTCATCGTGAACGACTGCACCGACGTGATTCCTATCCTTTTCTATATCTGAAGCTGATATAAACGCACGGACGCCTTCGACGGCTAGCGCTTCCGTCGCATCGATAGAAACGATCTTGGCATGCGCTTTTGTACTAAGAACAAAAGCGAGGAAAAGTTCTCCCTCAATGAGTGGCATGTCATCGCAGTATACGGCTTCTCCCGTAGCCTGTTTATACCCGGAAGCGTGGACGATCGGCCTTCCCACGGGGTCTATCGGCGATTGTTTATCCGAAGGTAAGCTAAAATATTGAGAGCTTTTTAGAGCGTCATGTTTAAAGCCACCTATTCCACTCCTATTATAATCATTTACACTTTCCACATTCGGCAATACGTTGCAGAGTTCTTGGGATATTTCTAAATAGGATTTAAAGAACAGACTCAATGTTAGAGATCGTCGGTACTGAATCATGCCACCTGGAGCGGACGGATCCAGCGAAAGGTCTTTCAACAAGTTTGTGTAAGCTTTCTGTAGCATTGTTTCATTCCAACTCTCTCCAATCAATGCTCTGGTCGTATTTTTAGTCAAGACAGTAATAGGGGCCATGCCGCCGAAAGCCATATCAATATTTGATATTTTTCCTGTTGTTAATTCAAAATGAACATTCATAGCCATGTTGACGATTGCAATATCATCTTCTCGGCGTTTGGCTTGTTTGTACGCTTTGAAGTATTGGTTTTCTTTTGTGAAGGGCACTTCGATCGATACCAAAATTTCATCAGGAAGAACGATATTCTTTCGATATCCGGTGAAAAATGATTCGTCCATTGTAACTTTTCTCTCCTTAGTGGTGTTTTTTAGATTGAGGGTGATCCCCGCTGCTAAAAATATGGGATTCAGGTCTGAAATGGGGCTTCCGGTCATTATGTTTCCCCCTACGGCTGCAACGTTTCTGATTTGCTTTCCCGCAAACCAATACAGCATTTCGACGATCGCTTTGAATATTTTTGTTTTGTACGGAGGGAGAGTTTTCATTAATTGTTTCATTCGCGTCTCCATATCTGTCAACGTTACCGCAGCTCCAATTGTCAATCCATCGTCGGTGACTTGAATTTCATTGAGGTCACTTATGAGGTTTGGCATTATGATGACTGGATAGAGACAATTTTTAAATTTGACTTCGACACCAATTTCAGTGTTGCCAATTACTATTTTTGCATCATTGTGAACACTCTTCAAGTTAATAATTTCTTGAAGAGACGTCGGACGGTGCCACTGTACGCTCTTCCCTTTAAACACCAACTTCTGTTCATCGTAAACGGATGACATTTTTAATTCTGGAGGGAAAATCGGTTCTTGTGACGGGTCATGAGGTGTGAACTGACTGCTACTGAACGTATCCTGCGAGTCTCTGTCCGCACTGTAACCGTTGCCGCCATTCTTGCAACAATTTTCTCCGAGTCCGCACACCTTATTACCGTTAGTAGTGATCGCTCGGCTTCTCTCCCATTCCTCAGTGAATGATTTGTACCCTTCAATGATCGGTCTGTATCCTGTGCATCGGCAGAGATTTCCTTGAAAAGCTACTTCCAAATCTTCATATGAAGGCTTCGGTAACGATCTAAGTAATGTATACATGGACATTACTATTCCGGGAGTGCAGAATCCGCACTGGGATCCGTGGGCTTTGGCGATGCGCTCTTGCACGGGATGGAGACGGGTTTTGGTGGAACCTATTCCTTCGACAGTTGTGACAGCCAGTCCGTGCATTGAACACACGGGGGCCAAGCATGCGTTCACTGCTAAATGTCTGTTGTAGAAATTAAGGAAGTACATATTCTATCTACACTCTACACCATTTGTAACAATAAATTTGACAGACATGCAGAGTATTTATTATATAATACAATAATTAGGTTTTTTTTTATGCGATGAGCTTGTTTGTATCACACCGGAGATCATGTCTCCCCAATGATACATTAAGTCCACAATAAATATTTATAATATAATTAACAATAAGAAATAATAATGTAACATTTAAAGGAATATGATGAGTACACAATAATTATATTAAAGTCGTCAACTAACAATTAATTTAAATACACAGAACTTTCTATGGTGAGGCAACAATTAAGGATTAAATGGTGAGGGGCAGAGAAGGTAAACTTTTTCTCCAAAGGAGGCCGAAAATTTTTTGAACTGATTAAAGTTCTCCGGGGAAGAAACCAGATCCGGATGTCCTATAGGACCATCGCGACTATTTCTGCAGGACAAATACAGAATATCTCTTTCAATGGACATAATTGGGCAATCCCAAAGAATATGTTCAGAATCTTGATTTTTATCATCACTAGGACAATATGGCTTTGGTTTAATTTTAAACTTATATAATTTGGCATTAAACGTACCATGACCAGTGATAAATTGGGAAGTCCAGTGATCTGGAGAAAACCATGTTGCGTTCTGACGAAAGAGAATAGATGGGTAGTTCTACCCCGAGAAGATATTAACCACCGTTTTTGCCAAGTCATTAGAACAGTTAGTGAGCAGAGTTTTTTCACTTTAGCTTTGAGAAACTGTTGAGAATCCAATGGCTGAAGAATTGTGCTGCTAATTTGAGCTGGTTTCCCGAGCAATAAAAGATGAGTTGCAGCAATAATTAGGTTATTAAAAAATATTGCGCAGATGGGAAATTGACCGTAAGATAGATAATGTATATCATTATCAACAAACTACTAATCTGTGGGTGGGCCATGGCCATTTCAACATTTTACTCTCTGCTCTGTTATATATATTTTATGACGTGAAAAAGCCACAGACTAATTTTATTGGGATTTAGTTTGTATTCAACAGCTATAACATGTGCAACCATTTTTGAAATATTAATTTAGATGTTGATGTAAATTGGTATAACATATCACAAGACTGGTCTGATGGAAAGACTCACCCACTGAAGGAGTTAGATTTGTTGAGCTGAATTCTACTAATTCATTCCGTGCCTACAGCGAAATATTTGTACAAGTCTATTCATTGTAGCCAAGCATAAGCACACCTGTTGTACATTTATTTTATAAATATTCTTACCGAATTAGTTTAGTATGGTTAAAGATGCGTAAGGTATTTGTCAGAATGAATTATTCTGCACCGCATGAATTGTAAGCCATATTAATTCGCAGTGAAACTGGTAATTATAATAAAAACTCTATTTCGATGGTTTTGAAGAGGTATGTATAAACATTACTCTCTTGTGAAAACTGTCAAACTGCTTATGTTTGGCAGACAATCTAAGATAAATTTATTAATATTCATCTAGAAATATTCAATCTAGTAAATAATAAAGGATCCTAAGTCTAGAATTCTTAGAAACTAACAAAAGCATTTAAATAACAAAGTAAATAAAATTCTAAATGAGACAGGTTGCTCCATGCTGTTAAATTTATTGCCTATGCTATTTTCCTCTCCAAATAAAAGTAACATAATGAAGAGTGGGGTGAGATTATGTCCTTTTACTGGACGGGGGGGGAGTTAAGACACAAATAATTATAGTACTAATATAATTTAAGACATCGACTGAGGGTGCTAGATGGAATTTCAATATCAAATTTGAGTTATTGAGATTTTGTACACTTCCACGCACTTCGAGCGCACGAATGCCTGAAGTGTACAAAATCTCAATAACTCAAATCAAATAACAGTACTAATTACGATAATGCTACTAATTCCAAAATTAATTACTAGTTTTTAGACGTTAAAATCCCAAGAGAAATAAATTTACTATTGGCGAGCCACCTGTCCTATTCAAAATGTTATTTAATAATAGTCAATTACTGCTAATGGTTTTTTAATAAAACTATTCCCATCTAAAAGTTTAGAATTAGAACCATTGTTTACGTTAGAAATAAATAATATTTCGATGTTAGTCTGAATATACTTCTTAAAGAACGGAAACACATGTCAGATTTAATAACACAGCCAGTGGAAAAACAAAGTTATCAACTTTAAATTCATATTAAAAAATCCACAAAGTTACCGCCGTATCTGTCGAAAATATATAAATATTTAATTTCTGAAAAAAGGTTACTGATCCCTAGTAATCAAAAACAGTTATTTAATATGGCAATGTGCGTGTAAAGAAAAACATTTCAATCAAAAAATATCAATGACCTTTAGCTTTGATTATTTTATTATCTCTAGTGTAATGATAAACACGTAAATTCTAATATACACCATTTCAAGTCAATATGAAAATAGTTTGACAGAGCTATTATTGCTATCTAATATACGTTTTTGAAGGAAAAGATTAGATTTCTTTTATATTGATTTTATCAAAAAACAGTAATGATGCATATCTTAAATCATGTTGAAATTCATTACAGTTTTAAATAAAAAACAAGAAATTACTTAAAATTGGATGATGGTTTTGCAAATTGGCATACATGAGGAACTTACTCACATCAATACTTGAGAAATATTTACTATTGTAATTCAAATTCAAAGGTAATTTTTAATTATATATTTTATATCGCCTGTGTTTTGGCCAATTGATGTAATCCTCAACAAATACGAAAACGAGTCGATTATTGGATCTCATTTTAAAAACGACAGAGCAGGTCTCGGACAAATGATGTAAATTAGAAAAATAAATTGACCACTTTTTGGAAGGGAAGCATCATTTTACATTGGTTTTAAGTTTAAAAATTCTGCCCCGGCCACTTGATGTAAGCCACTATTATATCGACATTCCCTATGTATAATCCCGTATTTGCAAACATGAGAATTTACAGGAGCGCACTTCAAAGATTCATAACGCAACTCACCATGTAACGGTTTTGATAACAAACAGTTTTTACTCTCTCTTGAACAATTTCAATTTTGAGGGCTACATCGATTGGCCAAAACACCGTCGGTATATGTTACAGCGAAAGCATATTTGAAGTTAAAACGTATTTTTCATAGAAAAAATATATTGATAAATACATTGTTTTACATCGTTGACCTCGGACCGTACCGTATATTAGTAATAACCTACACCTGAACACAGACATGACACGATACGAAGAAGAATCGACCAAATAATTGGGATTGAATATTTCGGCAGTTTATATGATTCGGTAAATATGCTTTACAACATGCTAGGTATTCTTTTTCTGTCTGATAAATTACTTAATGCTACTAAAAACAATCCCATTCTCTAGGGAATTTAGTTACGGATAGGAAATAGGCAAAAAAACAATAATTGAAATCAAGAAAACCAATAAATTGTGTGAAATACAAAATATTATTCGTCAACAAATGTCAAATTTGATCTATTATTTGTTCACTTTAAGGTGTTAACTGTCAATTCTTGATGGAAAGACATTATATTTTAAAAAATAAAACACAATCAGTTGATAATGCTCGTGATGAGCGAAACCGGTCCTGATCATTATAAATATGTGGAAGTAGTGCAAATGAATTGTGTTTTATTAAAAAAAAAAAAAAAAACTATTATTTGTTATTAAAAGCTACATTTGACATCTTGTGGTGACTTTTTCATATTGATGTTATGTTTTTATTTCGCGTAAATTGCCCGTTTAACGATTCCCATTCCCGATTCCCGTATGGTAAGGTGACATTTTCCTATTTATAATTAAATTTCCTACATAACTGCATTGTTATTACAGTGGCATTTAGTAAATTTTCAGGGAGAAGTAGCGTGTTGTAAAACATATTATTCTATATCTATGATTCGATTGGTCGTTTCACAACTGTCATCTCAATTTTGTTTCAATAACAGTTCGTAAACGAATACAGTTGAGTCGCCGTTGAGTATTTGTTAAAATATATTTTCTCTAGTAAAAATGTACATAATATATATTGGTGATAATATTGATTATGATTTTACCGGAATGCAAGTGAAAATATATTGTAATATATATACTGTAACATATACATCGAATCCATGTGATTGAATTGATTGAACTTCACCATAATAGAGTAAAACATAGTTAGTTATTTAGTTTTATTACATTTTCTTCTTTGACCACCGTGTAAATAAACCTTCAGTCACTCTTTTCGTGAAATAATAGAATCCTTTATTTCTGCCTAGTGTTTAGTACATCATATGGATAGTATCCAATGGCCGTCAAGGACACTGGAATTCCATCACCTAGAAAAGAGGCGAGCAGGGTTGAGGCATGCGCAAGACAAATCGCAGCCGTTTACAGTGTCTCTCCATTTAGTTCTACAATGATTGTCAAATATTTTTGATAGATTTCCGCTACCATCAGACCCATGGACACAATTTTATGTTATGTACATGATTGATTGTGGTGGAAACACACCATGGTTTTTTTTGTTAAGTTAAATTTTATTAGGATCCATAACTGAAAACACACAGCGTTAATGACGACGATTCCTAGAAATCGACCTGACTCTTGTCGCGAAGGGCGGTCGTTCAATAGCCGGCGGGCACGTTCCATGCCTTCGAACAGAAATACATACTGAGATTCGAGCACTCAAGTACCGCGACCGAAGCCAACAACTTTTACCACTCGACCACGGAGTTGGCAAACTTGTACCTGCTAATTTTATTCAGCTTCCTACAAATGAGTCTTCAAAAACACTACATGCTTCTTTTGTTTGTTATTATAAAATAGATCTCATTGTAAAGGATACACAATTTTCTTTTCTCTGCGGTTGTATTTGGACACCATAACTGTGCAGGCTCCACATCCCCCTTCCGCGCAGCCCAGTTTGGTGCCACATAAATTTAACTTTCTTCTCAGGTAAAACAATAAAGTCCATTCTGGATCTGGTTCAGGTTCAATTACCTGAAATTATACAAAAAAAATCAGATATAAATGATAAGCGAACAAAATTTGTGGAACGGTGTTGATTAGAGCTTCCATTCCCGGGATCAGGGAACCCGACCAATTATTCAATACTGTATTTATTGATTCAAAATCAATAAAGAAAACTATTGCTATTATTACTAACAATGTCTAAAAAAATACTTCACTACAACATACACATTCCAACTGACGCAAAAATGGACACACATTAAATTTTAAATGTACAATTTAAGATATGAAATTACAGTTAATGATCAATCCCGGAATCCCTGGTTCGAGAAATTGTGAATTCTGATATCCCGGGATCATAAAATGGACTAAAATTTGAAGTTTTAATGTAGATTTTGGTAATCTTTCTAATTAACTGATTGAATTGGCATTTACTTAGTAGAACTCCATTATAATATAGTTTAAGACATCGACTGAGGGTGCTTGATGGAATCCTCAGTTCGAGTCCATTCGTGTGCTCGAATGCCTGAAGATGCCGAAAGGCGAAACCCGGGTCGTTAGTGACAAAATACATGGAAGTGTACAAAATCTCAATAATCCAAATTTATAATAGGTTAAAAATAACAAAGTATTTAGATCATTATCTTTTTAATGCCTCAGCGAAATAAAGTTAGTCATGACTCTGCATTTCGGCTTTGTTTATTTGTAGCTGACATTTTGTTTTAAGTTAGGTATTATGCATTGCTTTTTCTCCACCACTTTAAATATTATATTTAATAAAGCATAGCGAATGTAGCATTACAGCTAACTGTGTAGATTTGTCAGATATTTAAAAATATTTTAACCATATGAGATAAACTAAAATAAGATTTTTTTGTCACTTGAGATCAATCAACTCAATATTCTACAAAATTTGAATGATTCAAATTTTATATTGAAATTCCATCAAGCACCCTCCGACGATATCTTGAATTATTAATATCTATGATCTTATTTGAGATTCATGTATGAATTGATAGATTGGCATACCTGGGAATCGGATTGTACCGTTTCCAATAATTTTTGATCTGAAACCGGTATTTGGATAATGCTTGTAAATTTGAGAAAAGAGTTGAGTCTATTTTCAGAATAAGTGTGAAAATTATGTTAATTTTGTGTTAGAAGAATTAATATTCTAAATAGATTATGTTTTAACTGTAAAATGATATTCTCAATGACATAATGCCCGATAAAAATACACCGCATTAATATTTTGTACACTGTCACAAAATTGGTAGTTTGTTCTAAAGCAACTAACTGACTCGATTTTTTGTTCTTTACTTATTGAAGCTGACAGCGTAAAGACCGGGGGGTGAGAAAATATAAAAATTCACTCTTATTTTTTTTTGATTAATCTAAATTAAAGATCAGCTTTTTAAAAAAGATATTAAAGAAGAGAAATGTAGAAATATTTCATTGAAAAAATAATAAAGGTTTGAGAATGAATAGCATAGAATTATGAAAAATTATAAAATACCATGATAATCAATTCTTTAGAAAAATTCTCTTAATTAAATTAATTTTAAACAACACTTAGGTAATTCTTTTAAATTGCGCCCAGTAAAAGAAAAAACTCCAGTCTCCCACTAAATTTATTTCAATTAATATTTCATGTGTAAAATTATTTAATATTTCAAATCAATTTCTACGTTATAGTTTAAACGGTATGATAAAATTGGTCTGACAATGCTACTAAAAGAAGCAAAACACTTATCATGCCCAGTTAGTCTAGGTACACAATCAGACGAATAATAAAGTTACCAATTTTAATAAAATATTCAATTTAATATTGAAAACCTTGTCACGAATCAAACCAGCAATCTTCTTATCGCGAAACGAAGCTCTTACCGCCAGGCTACAGGGGCAGAGAGAATTTCAATCTCAAATGCTTTGTGACTTATTTGAAATGATTTTGAAGTGAAAAATGTTACCATTTGCAATTCCTCTCTTTCTGTCTACAGTTAGAATATTTAAAACTGTCTGGATCTTCATGTCGCCAGAAGATATTGAATTACCATAATATACGTTTTACATATTGTAGTTGTATCTATGTACATACATACTTTCAATAGTACTAATACGATATAAGGCAGGGATGACAAATAGGTTGATCGGTGTGCCATTCCTATTTAAATATTTACCCATAATATTATAATGTTAATCATATTTCATGAATATAAAAACACAATTAATATAATATTAATATGTATGTACTATGTAGGCAATGGCGGACTGGCTCTAAAAAATATTGATTGCCAGGAGTCAATGGCGACCCACCCAAAAATGAGAAGGGGCCCATACCCTATATACTAATTCATATACTAATAATTAATTGATAATTACAAAAATTCACATGTGACAAACAGCTCAAACAGACATGGAGAATAAGTTTATAATCTTGATGAGGCATTAGTTCATTATATATATATATTAAGAAAATATATTTATTTGTATTGATGAAATACTCAAAGAGTATATTTTTAAACACGTAAAAAGAAATAGTTAAAAAGTTATTTGATTTTACTGAGGGCCCCTGACATACAGCGGGACCCACTTGTCATCGGGTAACCTGACTTATATGGCAAATTCGCCCCTGTGTGTAGGTACATTGCTAACTATATTATTTATTGAATATAATAAAAATGAAAATTGGGGTAGATAAAAATATTTAGTATACAATTTTTGTTTCAGATTATTTATGAGACCTTTTAAATCAGGCTGACAATTATGTTGTTGATTGCAAATTAGCTGCTGAATCTTCTTTGTCAACCTATTTCTAGTTTTTGAGTGTACATGTCATCATCAACTGTTCAGTGATGTCACAATACATACATCGACATGATTTCGCATTGATTCCATATTTTTACCGCTATAAATATTACACAGAATCAAAGAAATTATTTTTTTTTGTCGTCCCGCTTACAATTTGTCGCGTGCCACGTATTTTCCATCGCTGATTTAGGATTTACAATATAAAGACATGAGTATTCAATTACCGCTTGGTATAAGTAAGCACATTCCTCTCCCACCAGGGATTAAGTTTAATGAGGGACTTATTTTATTATGTTCTCTATATCGGTTACGACTTGTCTTCGCTGCATATTTCGCCCCTTTTTCGACAGGCAATACTTTTTATTTCGCATTTTTTACTCGAATATATCAAGCATGGCAGTGGCGGAGTGTTGTTTCATTGGGGCCCAGTTTTCGTGATAATTATGAGATGGTGTTAATAGATAATGCAATCTATTAACTATTTTTAGGATTAAATATACAAATAAAGACGTTATGAGTATTATATTTATTGCACCAAGACGTAATACCCTTTTGTTACTTCTTTGTGTTGAGATACTATATAACCAATTGCCGTTTCCACAGTGTTAATTACGTAAAAGGGCCTAAGAAGATTTCCTGCAGTCTTATGTGAATTTTGGCACTATGATATTTAGTTCAGGACCGTCCATATTGAATATCACGCCTTAAGAATGTGGGGGTCTAAAATAATTTGATCATTTGTTAAGAAATGGTTAGAGAGGGTAGACAAACATTGGTAGAAAGTGTGATTTTTTACGTAGGTTATTTAGACAAGGAGTAAAATATTTTGTAATGAAATGTGATAGTAAAAGGGGGGACTGTCAAGGAGATCTAAAATCATGTGACGTCATTTATTGCCTTCTCTTATTGTGGAAATATCGTCGAATAGTCGTAATAATATTTTTTTTTGTGTCATACCAAAGATTAACTCTCTCCAATGGAACACTTATGTATAATAAAAACAACAATATTAGACAAAAGAATATTAGAATAATAATAAGTAAATAAAATAATGTATTATAAACATGAAAAATTCGTTTAATAATTGTTTTGGACGTGAAACGTCAAAAAAAGGCTTAATGTCAAGTTTAAGTTTTTCAAGAAGGCGCATAATGTGACGTATGTAAAATAATATGTTTGTTTGTTCTATTTATGTCGTTTTATTAAACAGTTATAACTTCATCATGGGAAACAGATTCTTATCACGATGATGCACGAAGATCGACTGGACAACATAAAAGTAAAATGCAGACAAAGAAGGTATGATATTAGTAGTTTCTTTCTCAAAATATAATAAAGTTGTTTCATGAATCTAATTTGTGTTTATCAATAGACCGCTGAATCTGTAATAATAATAATATATTTTGTAACTCATGACATACAAACAAAACACATGAGAGAAATAAACAGACGTTATTACGTGAAAGGAAAACGATTTAAAAAAAAAAACAAGTATAATGCTCCATTTGGCAGCGTATTAAATTAATATGCAGGGCTGTGCCTTAAAAAACGCGACTCCGATTTTAAAATAATGTCAAAATGATTTTTTCCTTACTCGAAATTGTCTTCAATTTGAAGACAATTTCAATGTACACACCACATCATTCCTGTTCATACAGGAAGCCCTTGTTCATCACGACCCCGGTAAGTGCAGATTCGTTACATCGCGATTGAAGAAAAAACCTGGCATTTGCTTGTATTTGACACTTGATATACGCCAGGAATGTTCCGACTCGTATTTTGTGCGTCTTGCTATAAATACTAAATAGATGCTAAAATCGTAAAATATGCGAATAGATACTAAAATAACAAACAAATGTAAAATTAATTATTTTTAAGATAAATTTTTTGTCTAGGGTTTATTGCTTTTGTCTATGGTCAATCTCTTTAGGGCTATGTCCGTATTATTGCGTTCGAAACCCATTGTGTGCACGCTTGTTAATTTGTTTTTGAAGTTCCGAATAGTTTTGATCTCACGCTGTCTTTTCCATTAGTGTTAAAAAGTGAATCTACGCCGGATATATTGCTGTTGTTGATGGTAACAAAAATTAAATGTGAAGAGTTTGGTTGAGCAACTGTAAAATCAATTTGGTGTCCAGTCAACACTGTGGATGCTGAAAGGTATAGTAAATATTATATAATTTTTATCGATGGTCGCACGAATGTCAAAAAAGTATCGGTAGAAATATGCTCCATTCTGGGTTTTAAGAAAGTTGAAATTGATATGGTCATGTTTTTTGTCTTTGTATCTTATATTTTAATTACAAAACATTTTTGAATTTTTTAATTGTCTTCAAATTGTATAAAATTTTTGCTTAAATTTATCGAAATTATTTATTATTTGAAATTAAACTTTTAATAAAAATAGATGCTCGATTGACGCTAAAATTAATTTTTTTTAATGTCCTAAAACGTTAAAACTGACAAAAATAGATGCACAAAATAGTGTCTCTAACGATAAGTAATGTATCTAGTAAAATTACGTGAGCGAATGAGACAAAAGTAAACCGGTGCATTGCTTGCATAGCATACAAGTATTACATACTATTATAAACAACACTTCACAGTCAATCGGTGGAGTTGTTAGAAAAATAATCGCAGGCAAGTCAAGCAATGTATTTCGGATTACGTTTTAAACTGTTGTATTTTAAATCCCTCGCTGATCCGCGAAGTTTGGCTTATCGAGAGCATGCAAGAAACGTATCCCTCGCTAATATGCACTAACGGATTAAAACTTCCTAGGCAAACGGGGGGCGTAAATCCCTAAAATCAGTATTTTCGCCGGAGTCGGAAAAAATTTTGCCACTCCTTTTTTAATGATGTATGTTGTAACTTGTATTGTATAAAAAAAGTGTGAAGGGTGGAGGTGTCTGGTGCAAGAATGAATTATCGTATCATAATGTGATGCAACTCCGAAACCATGTTTAGGTTTTTATTCGTGCGAGTTTCGTGGTTGATGAAATTACTGTATGTACTGTCTGCCGTATGATTGTATGTTAGGTACGTGATGCAGAGGTCAACGGCTTCGGTAACGGATGTCTCGGGTCCAAATCCCGGTACGGACATTTTAATAAATTGATTTTTCAACCGATTTATGGATTTCTGTTGGTAAGCATGGATGTCTAAATTTCCCTCCCACTCATCTGATCCCAAAAACGGGCCGTAGCGAGAGCGATTAGCTGACCAATAGTCATGTTTCAAACCTATTATTCTACCCACACTCTCTTTGAAAAAGAGAGGTTGAGCAACTGAGTAACAAGCAGTCTCGTAGAAAAACTTGCGTTGAGATACCTCCATAAGGAGTCCATATGGTCCACATTAGAAGCGGATGTGTCACACAAAATGTACTGGAATGGTATGTAAATATGAAACGAATAAATGATCTGTACTTATTAAAGACCGTTTTTAAGAAGGAATTTTTTGTGCTTTTTTTTTAAATCGGAGTCACGTTTTTTAAACGACTCTAGCCCTGTTTTTATCACAATAACTCGATAAAGAGTCGAGAACATAATAGGTAAAGTATACATACAAAATAAAAAAAGAATTCGTAGTGGCAAGATTTTTTTCCGACTACACAGCCCTGATCTTTTGACAGAAGTACATAATATGTACATTCTTCATGTTTATCTTGTCAAGGCTGACGACTGATGTAAGAATAATATATGTCGTCGATGTTTTATGTAAAAAGGCGAATCAAACGTTTTAGTATAGCCAGTTTCGTATGAAAAAAACACGTTCACGTATTTTTAAAACCGCAAATTTGTAGATTCATTTATGTCATAAACATAAGCTTTCAACAAAAAAATCTTACATACCTTGTTTCGTTTCATTTAAAAAAAATTAAAGGTTTACATTTAAGTAAAAGACTCTTTTACACTAATTTTAGTTGTCCTTACATTCTTGATTACGCTTTTTTTTTAAACCAATATATCAAATTATATAGAAGTAAGATATTTCTTATGCGATTATTTTTAACTCGTCAATTTCTGGAACCAGTGATTGGGTGTGCATATTTATTTCGTGTTATTATAATATTGGAATTATAGTTGGAAATTGGTCAGTTATTTATCATTAGTTAAAAAGTTTATCTAATAAGCAGAGATAAATATTATTTTGCATCAATTATTGAAAATGACTTTAATAATAAATCACTTATTTTCAAGTACCCAATATTATAGATATCGAATGAGCGTGGACCAGTGTGGTAGCACAATAAGAACCGGTCTATAAATTGTATTAAAACTAGCAAATTAAGTGTTGCGGTACTGTTGCTCGGACGGACACCAACTTCATATAATTTGAATATTTTTTGGATAATGAAGTGAATAATGAAATGTTAAAATAAATTGAGATAATTTTCGTATTACCGGACGTGGCCTATAAATTACTATTTTTACAAGGAAACTACCCTAAATAATGTCTTAGGTCAATTGTTCCCAAACTTAAGTCTATCTCGAGAAAATTAAGAATTTAAAATTTTTTATCGAGCTATACAGAATGATGAAAAAATCCGCAACAATAAGTAAAAGGAAACACAATATTATTACACTAGTAATGTTTATTACTACTTTATATAGATGCTACAAGCGAGCCATATTAAAACAGTACGGCTTGCGCACCGCTGTCTTACATTGTGTTAAGTTTAGTTAGGTTAGGTTTGTTTTACACTAAAGTATTTCATTTCGCTTACTTTTCAGGATAAAGTCCACGTCCTGTAAATCAAATATTACCTAAATTGATTATTCGACGATTGAATGCATAAAAATCATCATCTCGAAAATAAAATTTGAAGTATCTCGTTCCGATAATTTTTGGAAAATATAAGATTGTGTTGGTATCGTGCAGTATTTCTAAAAATATAAATACAAAAAAGCGATTTGCTCCTATGGTGTCAATCCGCCGGATCCGGATCCGGATCCGCCGCCGGTGCCGGATCCAACGCGGCGGGGGGTAATCCCCCTACGAGCTAATTTTCAATTTAAGATTTGTAAAAAATATTTTTCATTTAACGCAACGCCACTGACTACTTCGTAAATAATAATAGATTATTATGTATAAAATTGGTGACTGCGGTTACATGCGCCTGTATAATTATATTATATCGATAAAGCTTTTATTTTGTTATCAGTTTATCTTACGTTTTATCATTAATTTATAATTAAACGTTAAGCGCAAATATTATAGTTTAGATTATATAATAATATAATTGTTTCGATGATATTATGATTCTTTCACTAGGTTATCAATAGATTAAAACGACATTTTATTTTAACAGTATTTACGTTAAACACAGTAATATATTATCACGGTAAACTTTAAGCTAGTAGGTTTTAGAAACTAGGGACAAATACAATTGCCCATCCCATCTGTTATTTTTCATTTCGGTCTATGGACTTCAGGGGTCGTCCATTAATAATGTCAACAAAAAGGGAGAGAGGGTTGCATGACAATTAATTGTTGACGTGGTCGAGTTCAAGGTAAATTATTAAATTATTGACGTCAACAATGTTGTTGTGTACAATAAATTTAATAAATCAAAAAATAGGCAATTAATCAGTGCATTGGTATATTAAAATTTATTTGTACATACACCTTTTAATTTCCATAATTATCCTATTTTTAGCATAAAAGGAAGCGGTATACGATCTTGTTAGTTTGTAGGAGAGGGTAATTTTTTTGACATAATTTTATTAGGAGTGTTACTGAAAGTTTGATAGTTGTTGATAAAGGGGAAGTGGGGTTAAACATTGCCTAAAATGGTTGACATAATAAAAGGACGTCACTTAAATTATATGAATTATTAAATACTACACAGATATTCCCAAAATATAGTCAAAGCAATGAACGTATTGTAGTGTATATTTACGCAAATCATTTTTTGTGAGTAAGTTGTACGTTAAATAAGAAATTTATTTGGTTTTCGATTTCAACTACAGTACCTATTGAGGACAGAATACATTGAGTCAGTTTTTGATAATTTTCTGTTTTAAATGTCAAGATGTATGCAATTAAACACTACGTATTGGTAGAACGCATGAAGTCATATTGTTATTGTTTTTTTCCGGCAAGAAACATGATAATATAACTATAGTTCATCGATACCAAATCTTATGATGTTTATACCAAAAAATTATTCTTTATAATGTACAAAAAATCTTTTAAAAAAACAAACAATAGTTGTACTTGGGAAAGAGTGTATGTAATTTGAAAAAAAATATCGCGTTAAATGCGATTATTTCAGAACTTGTTTATATGACTTATGGCTTCTGTCAGTATAACTTCGATATACAGAATTATGTCAAAACTGTGCAAAAAGAAAGTTATTATACTTTCGATCTTCAGTGGTTTACTACCATTTGGGGGACCCCTGTAAGTTTTTCAGTGAACGCAATTTGTCACTTTCGTAGTTTTGATTCATTAATTACAGTGAAAGGAAAGAATATATTATATCAACAGCTTTAAAATTTAGTTTAAGTTAGAACTGTACTAAAGAATAACAAAATAATCCACCGAGTAGTTTTACTTTAGCACTCACTATGATAATTGAATGAATCATTTGGAGCCCTCGCAGTTGCTAGTTACGCCACTGTTATATACAATTCAATGTTATATTATATTGTTAGGCAATGAAAAATAAACTCACCCTTGATAACTTTGATCATGAAATCATTATTCCAACAAAGACTAACTGAAAACATTAATACATTTTAGATTGTGATCACAAATCGCCAAACTGAGAAAATCAAAAAGGAAATCATCTCGAAATATCAAAATCACAGAGTAAAGGGAGAGAATTATGATATATATTTCCATTTAATTAAGATAGCGAGAAAATATATCATTATTTGATATCATCATACCGATTAAATAATAGTAGCATTCCTTTCATTTTACGAGTATATTGTTTGTAAATGATGAATTAAAATTACGTCTCATTCGGTTTCAAAAACAGTTTCTGCGATGATTAAAATTACCAACATATTTATGACACCCACTGACCTTCTTTCCGTTGACAAAAAACGTGAGGATCGAGCTGTTCTCTGAAATGTCGCACATTGTCTTTATTTTGTAGATAACGCAAATGATAATTCGTAACACGAGATAACTATTAGACGTTCAATTACCGATTTGACTGACGACCAAGCGTAAACTAAAACTAAACTAAGTGACAGACATGATCCAACGTTTACTTTCCATTGAAAACAGCGTTGTATTTGCTACTCTATGTGTTTTGCTTGGTGGGGATTTTTGGCCATGAGTGACACGGACAATCAGGGCTGTGGAGTCGGAGTCGTGGATTTACGTATTTTGGGCGGAGACGAAGTCGTCGAAAATCGACCAACTCTTTTATTTCCTTTTTAAATAAATCGATAAATGCTCGAAAAATATGATATAAGGAACAATCAGAACAGTAACAAAACAACGCAGAGGAAAAATAAAACACGATAATTTTGACGTACGTATCTATTTATCAATTAAATACAATATATACCAAACAATTTCAAAGAAATATTTAATAAAATAACTGCATGTTGTAAAAGTATAAATAAAAAATTTAATTAATTAACGCGTTAAGGTCTTAGTTTACCAAATATATATTTATTTAGTACTTATAATCGACATACTAAATTTATTTTGAATAAGATTGAGGAACGTATTGCAAAATTAAAAATAAAATCTTTTTAGAACAAGATATTATATTATACTATATATATAGTATATATATATATATATATATATATATATATATATATATATGTATATATATATGTGTGTACTTCTTTCTTTGAAATTGTATGATATATACATTTTATTCATAAATAGATGGGACAAATTTGGATTATTGAGATTTTGTACACTTCCATGCAAATGGACTCGAACTGACTCGAGTCCATTCGTGTGCTCGAATGCCTGAAGATGCCGAAAGGCGAAACCCGGGTCGTTAGTGACAAAATACATGGAAGTGTACAAAATCTCAATAATCCAAATTTGATATTGAAATTCCATCAAGCACCCTCAGTCGATGTCAGAGTCAAAAGCAAAGTATAATGGTAAAATAATTGGTATTTACTAGATTTATAAACGACTACGTAGCTTTGAAGGAAACGCTATTTGATGAATGATTTTTTGAAAAATGAATTTTACTGGAAGCCGTTGAACATTAATATTAGTGGCGTAACTATAGGTGGAATAGAGGCGAATCAAGAACAAGCCCCCTTTTAAATTTGATTTAGATTAGATCTGATCAGGAGTCGTTTTCTGCAAATCAATTATCCGCAATTTCACTTTTACTCCTCCCCCCCTAAAAACCATTTATTACTTATGTATAAGCAATAAAATATAAATTTTAGGTTATTGTTTCGGATACATGAAATACAATTATTTAAAAAATGTATGTAGAAGAAAAATTTGTTTCATGTTTCTTCAATTTTGTTCAAAACTGTTTCATTTAATATTTTCTTATTGAATTGCGAGTGGCAGCCCTATACACATAACAGGGATTGTAAACATTTGTGTAAAGTTTTTAATTTAAAAATTCATATAAATAGTTATATATTGAAAAATCAATATAAGTACATATTCATCTGGTAATATCAACTCCAGATTGTAAAGGATAGTGTCAGTGTAGTGGGTGTATCAAAGTGCGGTGCGCCAAAAAAGTTTTTTATTGACAGGAAAGAAAATGAAATATTTATAATAGAATTGACCGTATTAAATTTCTTAACAATGGCGTTAGAGACATCATTTTGTAATTTATTTACTTTCGCTAGTGAAGAATTTCTAGCTATTATGAAAAAATATAATATTTAAGTTAAAAAAAAAATCACGCCAAATATTTTGAAATTTTAAGTCACATGTGATAAATATGCCACATGTGATCAACTCGAGGAGAAAAGACATTACAAATACCCATGTCCAAGATCTCAAATTTAAATTTGATATTGATCTTGCCGGGAATTGAACCAAACTGATTGCTAGGGTAAAGCTCTTACAACTAGACCACAAAGTCCAACAATGACACCTTCCAATCATTTCTAAGCACCGATTTTTTACAATACGAATTATCTTTTTATAATTATTAGTTATTGGGAGTTAAATCGGACTCTCTGAATTCTTATCTTAATGAACATAAATTTGTAGCTGAAACGGATTTAAAAAAAAAGATATCGGGCATTTTGAAAAGTATAAAGTTATTATGTAATAGTAATAAAAAAGACTTATTTTTTAGTTGGAGAATATTATTATAAGTCAAACCAGTTCAACTGAGATGTTGTCAACATTCTAGGAGAGGAATTTAAATACTAAATTAAAAATATTCTTTAACTCGGTTGATGTCACTATCACAATTTAAATATTACTCTTCCCCTGAACCTTTTTATTATAATGCATAGATTAAGAGCCACTGAACTATTTAGTCATATCAGTGTCAAAACAGGTTTTTGAAATGCTTCAATTGTCATTTTTAATTATTCATTGAAATAACATTTCTCAATATGGAAATGTTGAATATATTTTTAATTAATTTTAGTTAAAACAGAATTTTATAGAAAAAACGTTGTAGTTAATAATTAAATGCAATTAATTATCTATAGAAAACTTCATAATGCTAACAACTTAGTTTGAAAACATCTGACAAATACTATGATTCTGTCACTGAATCAATCAAAATTTCAAGACAGTCAAATAATTTATGTCAGCTGGCATTTTGCAATTTGAATCATTCAAATTTTGTACATTTCCATGTCTTATCTTAAATTATGTTATTTCAATATTGTTATTTATTAATATTAATGTTTCTTATCTTCTACTCATTGCTAGAGCTCTGGATATAAAACATGTGTATCTCACCAAGTAATATTTTAAAGTTACAGTAAACAAACCAAACTCCACGGTAGACAGGTTTCATTCTTTATGGAAGTGCTCCGTAAACTTTTCTCCCCCACGTCACACCAACATTTCCCCCAAATTTTTGCGTCACACCACAAGATAAATATTAGCCAATGAGAAGTGAAGTGAGCCCATTGATATTTTTGACAAAAATGAGTTAGGTGAGTTTTGGCATTCTACATGAATGTCATAACGTATCATAAAAGATAAGTATGCTAAGTAAATACAGGCAGAAAAAGCATTTTATTCTGTAAGAAGTTAAATTAAATAAAATGTAAATTAATGTAAGAAGACCATTTAACTAAAGCAGCTTTCACCATTTTATTACATGGCTTACTTCATTTCTGGAGGGCTCATATAATATATTTAAAATCTATAAAGGGTATGTGTACATAGATATTAAATGTGACTATGCTTTTCTTTTCACAAGTACATGATAAGAGAATAATTATGAGTGGGCAGACTATTGGATATAAGAAACAAATCATTTGTTTTTTTGCAATGAAGCGATGCCCCGCGGCACATCTAGCATCACCACATGACATCTTAGTGCACTGAGGCACAGCTGTTTCGTAGCACTGTTCTACACAGTAGAAACTCTATTCATCGTTAGGCCCTCACAAATGCGGAGATGTCTAAAAACCATAAATATATTTTTTTAAGCTTACCTAAATAAGTTTTTAATTGTAATTATGCACAGAAACTATGATGTAGTTGTCTAGAAGGATAAGAGATTTTGCTGAACAATAATTCAATTCAATTGACAGTAAAATGATTCTAGAAAAGAATTGTTTAACCCTTCTACCCAAGAGCGCCAATAAATAAAATATAGGTTTCTAATATCTACTAAATTGATTCTGTAAAGCATTTTAGCAGTCTTGATACACAAATAGATCAGTATTCTACAGTTAAAAGGGTAAGTATTCAATGAGAATCACATGAAAATCATAAAAACCTTCGACAGAAAGTCTTTTCAATTCATAAGCTCTGTATTTTCCCCTTTTCATAATTTCAGTGTTCTCAGGGAGTAAGCCTATTTATACATTAACTTCATGTTATTGTTTTTAACTACCTCAACTTATTAAGTTATATTACTTTCCTACTGTGTATTACCTAGGGTCCCTAGGGAGCCTATGCTACTAGCTATTGGAGGAGAGATGTTTAACTTTATATTTTACTGTTTAAAATGATGCTTGTAGGAGAAATTGCACTTCACGTCAAAGAGAGGAGTAATATTGGTGGACTAAATCAGTAGCTGAATATTCGGTTGATGAAGTATAAATTAACATCGTTTGCCAAAGTATTTGGCAAATTAACTAAGTGGTAAGTGTTAGGTGAGTGATAAATAAGAGGTCATAAAAATTTACTGTTTGTATCTTATTTATTTAAACTGAAATGCTTCAGATAATTTCTACAATATTTACATAACAATAATAAAAATTTAAAAGAACACATTAGTCTATAATAAACACAGCGATAAAAACATTTTAGTGTTTTAGATAAAATAGAACACAATTACATAGCTTGATGTAATTATTGATAATTAGAATACTTTTGATATGGTCACGAAAAATGAATAGTATTGTGCTAAAATATAATGCTTTGTATTGAAGGATATAGATTCAATTCTAAAACCATACCTGAAAAATCGTGTACAATAAAATGAACACAAGACACTATGTGATGGCACATCACAATTTTAAAAATAATCTTTTTAATGAAAGGTAAACATTGCTAAATATACTGATTAACAAGGAAAACGAAGATGTGACTGTACACAACTGTCAGGTCAACACTGTCATATGAAATTGAGTTATATAATCTGCACAAATTTGTTGAAATGAAGAATGACGGAGCGTGTTTAATCATAAACTGTTTAGTGACTGTGATTAGCTGGATTTTGAGTAGTTTATTTGGACACAAAGAATCCGCTCGTGGGACACAATTTACATAATTTACAAGACCACCCCATGTTACTCTCAGCACTAGTCTGTCAAATAAGTATATAATAGTTTAGTTCAATAATAAAAGTGTCCTTTGTTTATGTATTGATCTTATTAGCAATTTATATCTGCAGCAATAATCACTAATGTATAATTAACAAAATGTTTGAAAGAGTTAAGCAATCACATTTATCATATCAACAAAGAATAAATTATGGAGACGTAATCCAATGTACCATAGATCGAGTTTGCACTGTATTTCAACCAAGTATTTGGTATGTTATTTCGAGATGAAATTATAAGGTTTGCTGTCTGTGTCACAAGAATTCTGAAAAACTAGTTTAGCTATTGTGACAAGATATAAATATACTGCAATAATTCACTGTCATAAAAGACTAGCATCCAAGTCAATAAATTTACGCAGATTTCAAGTCAAGTCCGGGGTTAAGCTTACCGTCGATGCCAGGTTCATGCATAGTTCCTTCATGTAAGGCTCTGTCTTGCATCGCTCGTTGGAGCTGAGACATTTCGAATTTTATTAAGGAATAATTATATCTGCAAACTGTCCAGTAGGCCATGGTGGTCATCAAGAACGCTCCAAAGCCGACGTGCGTGGACATTCTAGGTTTTGAAGAGTAAAGAAAATATGATAATCCTACACCTACGCCGGTACCGACTCCGTATAGAAAGCTGCTTCTGAAGCACGGCATTTCTGCAAGGTCTCTGCCGAAGATGACAAGCTTCTGTAAATATTGATGAAGTATAATTAATTTTCAAACACAATGCAATCGATTGAAAATATTTTAGTCTATTTTTGACGAATTTTAAATATAATAAAAAATATTAATAAATCAAAGTGTTAAGAAAATTCAAAATCATCTACTAACAAAAATATCGATTGTTTAACTTTTGTAGAATGCGATGACCACTTCCTCATATAGACAGGTTAAGGATATTAAGGATAGTCACTGTCTTTTGTTAACTTACTAATTGACTGAGCTAGCCTGACTAATCCAGTGAGTGAAATGCATTGCAGTTTATTGCTAAAAAGACTTGTCTTGTAAACAAAATTTGAAATATCAATCATACTGACGGTGTAAAAAGGTGTTCATTGATTGAATTGGCATTAACTTGGTAGAACTCCATTATAATAGGTTAAAATAACAAAGTATTTAGGTCTACAAATTTAGAACTAAATACTTTGTTATTTTATCTTAATAAAGAAGTGTTGTCGTTTACTGTTAATCTTTGATGGGAATCCATAATAATAAAATATTAACCTCAATCTTTATAGTCTATAATATCTATAGTTTTTGCTTCAACATCATCAGTTTAACTTTTCCTAACGGTCTGTTGATAAATAAATTGGATGTGTCAATATTATTTTCATAAATATCTTACTACTTAGACAGGTATGCATTTTGGTTTGTTTATTTGAATTAATAAAAACAATTCCTGGTAAGACTTCAACACTTTTTAAACTCAAAACCCACAAGTAATATTCATAAGGAGTTTTTCTTCATTACCTTTTTCATCTCTCATTCAAAAACGTCAGCTGACAGAATTTTGAATTAGTCAGAATTATATAGAATACATGTGAGAAATTGATTAAAAGACCTATTCACCCTAGAAAAAAATATGTCAGAAAGCTGAGAGCCTGCTTCAAAGGCCCCATATACTTTCATTAACTAACTAGCCTCATGTAAGTATTACTATCATATAACTGTCCACTCGCTAATTAATAAATGAGTTCAGTAACTATTTTCTATGATTTTTTTCATTATATTCTTATCTAATCTTACCTAGTAACCTGAGTAAAAATTGATAAAATAGTGCCTTCTTTCGGATGGTTTTATGACGTAAAATGACACTAATGCGAGAATACAATATTACAAACATTTTGAAATAATTTGCAATGTTTTTAATAGATTTAGTCAGCGCGAATTAATTCTAACCGCTGTTTTATTTACTGAATTATGATATCAGCATCTCAAGGCATAATCACAACCAATTTTAATGTCCAAATTAACAGCATATACGGTGCTACGGAATAGTAAAGCGTTGCAAAGTCGTTATTGTATATGTATACAATTAATTATGAGAAAATAATGTTGTATATTGAGTAAGTATGGATAAATTGTTATTAATTCAATTTATATATTTACTAATATTCATGTAAGTTTTAAAAAAGAACTTTTGTGGTTTATTTAAAACGTATTATAACTTTACCCTATGATCTGAATCATCGTTACTCATTGTGCCGGATAATTAATATAAATGTTGTGATGAAATTATCCGGTAAAAGTTAGAGTAAAATATCAGTTTTGACGTTTGAGTAACCTCAAATTCTTTGCGAAAAAATAATGAGCACAGTGCTGCCAAGTAAAACAGCATAGACACTTAAAAATCATTTTAAATGGAAGGAATACATGATTTATTACAATAATGATTTTCGTTTGGGTACAATTGGTGTGTAAACAATAATTATTGAAATTATCGATCTAATTTAATTTACCATTTTTATTATTCTATAAAGCTGTTGCCAAATCATTCAAATGAAATATAAATTGGTACTTATTGGTATTGATTATATTTTTGTTAATATTTTTATCGGTTGTAACGAGGTCAACAATTAATATGTGTTAACAAGTACATTGATACATATTTTGATTGAAAACATGGATTTATTCAACATTTTGTTTCCAGCACTCATTAGATATTCATAAGTAATTGTTATTATAGCATAGAATATTGAATAGTATAGGAATAGTAAAATAACAAATTCCTCAATCAATTGAGACATTTTTACAATTCTAGTAAGCTACAAAAAGATTGCATCAATTACACGAATATTTGTAAATGATTCAATTAAAAATTGAATGTTCTCATTGTTAGATGTCACTGTATCAACATTTGAACTCTTCCTCAACCACAATCGATTGAAAAAATGTGGAGTTAAGGACTTTTTAGGTCCTTAAATGGTGTCATATGATTTTGAATATTTTTGGCCCATCCCACATTTCGTCACAAGTCTTTTACTTCTTTTAATGTAATTGACAACATCTTTTTAAAAACCTCTTCTATAACAATGTCCGTTTTTGGTTTAGATCCTGAATTGTTGAAGTAATATTTACAAATGAAGGTTATAGTGATATTTTCAATACTTCAAGTGAAACAATTTCCGAATAAAATTACATATTTATGAATTGTTAGTTTTATGAATATTTTCTACTTAACATCCCCATTTTAGACCCTTCCTCTCGCCCACTCTTCGAAGGGCGGGCCGTCATATATGCACGGCCACATAGATTTATTATTTTTATGGCTTTTATTTTAAAGTCATCATAAAGTTTAACTAAAAATAAATTTTGTTTTTACCTAGTCACGATGAATTTAATCGTTGAAGAGTTAAAGACAAATGTGATTGTAATATTAGTATGACACGTGTTAAAAATGCTTTAGTTTACTTACCTTTGGTACTAAGGTTATATAACTAAATACGTTTATTACAGAAATCAATTTTTAGGCTCAAGTTACATAAAAACCTTCATTATATGAATTTCGGTAATAGCCAATGTTTCGAAACTATTACAGGATTAATCATCAAGGGCTATAAAAACAATATTGAGTTTATAAATATTATCTCCTTATTGTTTTATTACAAAACCTACAATAGTTTCAATATGTCGGCTACCAAAATAATAACTCGACTATGATTACGTTATGCATACTATATTGGATATTTGTTGCCTAAAGCAGTCCCTTGAGCTCAGTCGGTCGCGTTTTTAAAACACTTACTATTTATGCTAGTCCAGTCCTTATCTAACTTATCTTTAATAATAAAACTAAATAATAAAATGTATTAAAAACAGTGGCATATGCATTTATAATATCGACTGTGGAAAGGAAAAAGGACGTAACCCACATACAAAAAATATTGTGTGTAGTCCAAACAAAACGTTATTAAGTTGTATACATTGAGATTATCGAAGAAAAAATATTTTTAAAAGACGTCCTTTTGCCTTTCTGCAGTCGATATATAATATATATGTGTGTATAAATATAGTGTATTAGCATATTTGTGCGAGTTATACACAATATTTTTTAGAGTGGGTTACGTCCTTTTTCCTTTCCACAGTTGATATATAAACGAAGGTATACGAAACGTTATTATGTTGGGATCTGACATCAAATTATATATAAGCTAGTATTTTGCATCCGGCTTCGCCCAAACTTCTTAAACACTTTTCATTTAAACCTTTTTTCCTTTTGGACATAATTCTTGTAAAACCCAGGAATTGCGGATTTTACTGTTTTAAGTTTCATAATTTTAAATGATGGATAATTTTCCGCTCAATGTTTTGATTTTTTACAAAGTTTGCGATTCAAGCATGAAAAGTTATAATTTGTGATATTTATATTATAACAAAGAATTTATAGTCGCTAAGCAAATTCAACACAGATTGAGCTGTTATGAAGACATGACGGATTATTTTAGTATGGACCTAATTTAAGATATCGACTGAGGGAGCTTGATGGAATTTCAATATCAAATATGAATTGTTGAAATGTACATTTTCAAGTATTTAGTCAGTTCAAATTCATTCGTGTGCTTGAATGCCTGAATTGCCGAAAGGCAAAACCCGGGTCGTTAGTGACGAAATAGTGGACATGTACAAACTTTTAAAGATTAAAATTTAGTATAGAGCGGTTGCTAAGCAACTATTTGCTATTATTTTTTCTGTTGCTTTTCACTGAGAAGTAAAAATATGGCGTTTTCAGTTTAAGGCTAAAAATTTTTCGAGTTAAAAGTTGAAAATAACACAGTTGACCTAGAAATTGCAGCCAGATTGACTTGTGAAAATTTCATGTCGCCACTGTAAATAGTTTGGGAGGAGTTCTTGTGACCGACAGACGTACAGATTTCTACATGTATTTTGTTCTATATAGTAGAGACATAATAAATATAAATATTTTGTGTCACTTCTTCAGGGAGTAAGAATGAATGTTGACTTTATTTATCGTTTTCACATATCATAATTACTATAATACTAATATTGTATTCACGTAAAAACCAAGAAATGTTTCTCTGTTTATTTTTACATTAAACAGCAAAATTATTTTTTCAAAAGGGGCGAATTTTCTTTTTATTATGCGTCATTAAAAGTGGTTACTCATTGTTAATCTGCCAATAAATTGAAATGGTCGTTTTAATCGAAAATAAAATTAATATTTAACTGCTTCTAATAGCGATTCAAAAGAATTACCATAAATAATAATCACTAATGAAAGGGTAGCCTAATAGAGGTAACAAACTACTCTTTGGAAATTGTGGAAACGTAGATTTTTATCTACGTTAAATAGCAATAAACGGTGGACGTGAAATAACGTAGTTACAATCGTATTTTACGAACGTATCCAGAAGCTACGCACGTATATTATAATATTATACAGAGGGAGGGGTTGATAAAATTTTGGTTAATTTACGAAGGAGGTATATTGGAAAAATTTACTACTTAATGATTTCTATTCAACATCTAATGAGGGGTTTTCTTTTATTGATTTTATTTGGAATAAGCAAAGTGATTGACCCGCTACGTCCTGTCATGTAATTAATCCCGCTATATCATGAAGAGCTACCTTCGATTCAATGGCTAATTTATGTAGCGCAATACCTGTCCAAATGTAGTGCTGCAGCGTGTTTTCACTTGCATAGTTGGAAATAAATTTATTATGGAAGATCCATACGTGCCTTGAATGTAAATAATATTTTTTCCGAGTGAATTTTGAACTTTTTGATACAGACATAGTTAATTAAACTTCACACTTTGAATGGATCTGTCAGTATAGCAATCGATGATAGATTTTATTTGAAAATAAACAAACAGTGGCTCCAACGAATAAAAACCAAAACTACTTCATAAACATACTCTTTCTACAGCAGAGAACTGCAAGATTTGTAAGAATATTTCATTTGAATGAATAAATGTAATGAATAATACAGTTTGTGGCTGAAAAGCAATACCATGCGTTTAAGGGTTAAACTAAGTTCGGCTTGGAAGACATCAATCAGATTCTCAAAGGCCAAGACTATGGTAGACGTTTACATTGTTATCAATCGCGAGATAAAATAATAAATAATTTTGATTTACAAAGAAACCAACAGTCTAGATTCAATTCATTTCCTTTTTTAGCACAGGTTCTTTAATTATAATATTAAAAGGTCTTCCAGTTTGTCCAATATATCTAAATAGTTTCGATATATTGAAGCTAGATAATATATTGATGATCTGTAAATTCTTGTATTAGTTCATGAACCAACTGTTTTATAATTACCTTAACTTACCTTGTAATTATTTACATTCAGTTTTATATAAATAGGCCTGCTATGATTGTATTTCTATCTGTTGATAGTGTTCATGATGAGCGAATCCGGTCCTGATCATTATAAACATGTGGAAGTAGTACAAACAAATTGTGCTTTATTTTAAAAATAGTCTACATTCTGTTTTAAGATTTGACTAATTTTGTACACATCAAAAGTAAGCAATAGAGTATTGTATTTTTATCTATGGCTCATATTTATTAACCGGCTTCGCTCAGGATAAATTCAAGCTCATTATTTATTCATAATGAGTAGATACGATCACTTACTACCAAATCACAAACATGACTATAGATTATACGTTTTATAACTTTGCACTTTTTACTACACTGATACGCTTTGTGTACAATATACAAATCTCAGCCTCTCAGTGTATTAGTATGTATTAGAGGTCTGCACGGGCAGAAACTTGATGAAATTATCCGGCCCGAGCCCGTTTACTTCAAGCCCAAGTCGGCCCGAGCACGAGTCTTAATACCACACTTGTTATCTGAGCACGAACCGAAGCCTAAATTTCGGCCCGAAAAAAACCCGATTTAAAAAAAATTACAGTAGCATACAATTTATTGAAATTTAACACACTTAACGCACCTACCAAATATGTACCTACCACATAATGATTTCCACACATCACCAAAGTCACCACTTTTTCTTTATATCGTTGAGACTCATTTTTAACGAATCTGTTGTATCTTTTTATAATGATTTTTTTGGCACACGAAACTTTCAACTCTAAAACCAATAGAATTTAGAATTTAAATACTGAATTCACCCTTTATTTATTTACGAAGAATTTAAACTTGCTATAGGTGATTCTTAAATAACAAAGCATTGTTTTAGACTTGGCATCAATAACAATTTTATGAGCTCAGTTTCAGGTTACCAAAATATAAAATGATGTCTCCATACTTATCAAATAAAAGACTATTGTGTCCAATTATATTCAAAACTTAATATATTATTTTAGTTATTGCCTTTTTGCTATCAACAGTATTTAGTTATCAAGAGTACTCATAATCCGAACATAGTCCGACATATTTTTTTGTAGAACAAATCCCCTACCCGGGCCCGGCCCGAACCCGAACATGAATTGTCTCTACCCATCCGAACCCGGCCCATGGGCCAGGCCGGGTAGAGGCATAAGAGCCAAGCCCGGGCCCGTGCAGACATCTAGTATGTATGGATCCTAGAGGCGTGTGAGAATCCCGTGATGCTAGATCGTAGAGACGGACCCTAGAGCCTGAGTGCAAGTTATAAAGTGGCTACTCTAACTCTTTACTGGAATACGGCAGCTTATATACCACGATTCTATAAAAATAACGTTTGTTTTCTATACATTGAATAAATAGGTGTAATGCCCGGCTTCACTCTGGTTGTATTCAAACGTAGACACCGGGAATACAAAATATTTGCGTCTGCATTATTGCAGTAACATCAGATCAATTAGTGGTTGGCGTTATTATACCATTATTTTAGTGTTAGCTAAGGTTGAAAGAAAATATCATCGTGGACCGTACGTTACGTAACACCCACAAAATAAAGTCTATTAATTAATAATGGTAAAATATGAAAATACCACAGTTGGTAATCAGAATGACATATGTAGATTTGACGTTGCTACAGTTCACCGTTTCAGAAGAGTTCTTGTGATAGACATACAGACAGATTTATACAAGTATTTTCTGCTATATAGATGAAAATACGTGAGTCAAAAAAATATTCAAATATTAGCCACAAAAAAGCCAGATAATACATACCAGGAGCCTTGGTTTCACGTTCGAAGATCAATACAGGATTGGGATGTGCCTACTTATTTGGTATTATTTAATGTTTCATTGGTCCCTTTCTTACTTGCTGCTACCGTTTCTGGTCTCTACCTGACATTTGATTATTCTGGATAGATAAGAATGGAGACGGAATGAAACGGAATAGAATGGCGGTCGGTCGTAGGTTGTAGGTGTAGGATCACCTCGGAATGTTTTCCTTTCACACGGGCTGAAGGATCTCTTACTAAATTCCCACGGTGGACATTGTAAACTAAAACCAGATCTGTACTTCTTGTCGGTGTTTGCCCATAGAGATAACAGTGGGCACGGATTAGGGTAAGGTGTAATATTATTGACTGGAAAAAGAGTTGTTTTATGAATCGTTTCAGATTCAACGTTATCAACTTATGAAACTAAAGAGATCTTAAATAAGATAATAAGTAGTAAATTTTTATTTAACTTACTTTTAAAAATGAAATATTTCTTACAGACTTTTTGTATGAAATTTTATTTGTTATGGAATTTAGATAGAAATTAACAAAGTCAGTATTCTATGAACGACCAAGCGTGATCCGGGTTACGGTTAGGTATCTCACAGTCCGATATATTGATTTATGTTCGAAGGCATGGATGTTTGTGGTATCTGTGGGTTTGTGGGAAAATTCCCTTCCATCTATCCCATCGAGAGCGATAAGCTAACCACTTCTTTTATAGTCCTGTCCTAGCCTTATCCTTCTATTCCTACTCTCTTCGAAAAAGAGAGATTGAGCAACTGAGTAACAAGCAATGTTTGTAGAAAAACATGTCCATTAGAAGACCATGTTTTCCATATTGGGAGCGGGAATAGTTTAAAAAGGGTGATTTGCTACAGTCACAACGTTCATACTTTTAGATGAATGTGAATAAATGTTTTGAATGTTAGGCAGGTTGCATGCATAGTTGCCGTTCTCCACCCACCACTGCTTTACCATCTGTTAAAATTGTATGGCAGTGTCCAGGCACTTAGCAGACGTTAGGCGCATCAAACAGTTTTTTCATTTGCCGGCAACTCCCCATAAAATGGTATTATGCACTTAATCAAATCCTCAGAATCACTAGGTCTAATCTAGGAATGCGCTGAGGTGTACTCGCTCTCCGTATGCGGACGCAATATTTTAACGGGCTGATAGTTTCGCTTATTAGCCACCAAGTAAAATGGACTGTTAGATTGATGAGTGCACCACGAAAAAAGCATTAATTGTCATTAATTACTGTGGAAAACTTCTACGTTTTCATTCTCTCCAATTCGTTCAGCATGTAATTTTCAAGGATATAAATAAAATAGATAGTCAGGAATAACGTCCACACTTATTGATAAAAATTACTTAATTTTAAAAAAGGACAGACAGTTATCTAATACCTCCCATAATGTAAAAATTAACATGATTACTAATAAAGATTTTACTGTTGAGAGAGGGATGAAAAGAAGTAAAAAAAAAAATACAATAAAGCTACGTTATATTCTATTCCTTGTATTTTTGAGTTGTAATTATTTTAGAACTGGGTTTTTATTTACCTCAGTGCGTCCCTGTGTTTTTTTTTTAACTTGAATGGAGAAACGTCCGGAATTGATCTTTTTTAAAAAATATTCCCGTCCGGCCCCCCCACGTAAAAAGTAGTAAATATATTATAACAATATATAAAAAATCTGTCTTCTTTACAACTCTTTCAAGAGTTTAAGAAGGAGTCCTATAGAACTCTTACCCTTCTAATTTTAAAGTGTTAAAGTTGTAAGATAAAAATATATGCATATATTTAAAAAAAGTAAAATAATGTCTTGAATATTTTCAACAGGAAACTATATGGAGTTAATTTGGGTTTAATATATTCTCTTATTGACCATCGTGGTTTAAGGGTGTCAAAAATAAACACGGACAAAAACAGTTTATTATTTTAAGATAATTGAAATAAATAATTCTAATGTTTATTTCAAACAACGAAATAACCCATAAAACTTTTCGCATTTACGATCGATTTCAAAGCGACCCAAAAAACTGCAATTTCATGTGAATCAGTCAAATAATATAAAACCTTTCTTTTAAATTGTGGTTCCCAAGCTTATTCTCTCCGTGGACCGCTTGCCGTTCTTTTTAATTTCCTCCTCCCAGGCTCTTTAATAATGAATTATTTTTTGTTTAATATTGAAACTTATTAACTTCAAATGTGGACACAATGCCGCTCAATTGATGACAATAATTGTAAAAAAAGAAAAAAAAATGTAATTTTAAGCACACCTTTTGAGAAGACCCCGGATCAAAGAGAGGCGAGCGGCTGGTTATCCGGAGTCCTGGAAGGGCTGATCTCAGACAAACACCATTTCAAATCCGGTTCAAAACTTATTTATTTTCCATTCAAGATGCAGTGGATTAACATTACACAAATATATAAATCTTAACACATAAAATTGATTCTACATTTACATTTACTTAGCAACTGAATTTACATTAAGTTATAATACAAATGACACAACGAATTTAAATAAAGTCCAATGCAAATCAAAAAAAAAAAACAAAACAAACAAACAAAGAATTCACATCGTCACGTCACCTCCGCCGCGACGAGACCTCGTCGTCCGGCTCGGCAGATCGTAATCGACTGTCTACAAATACTTAAAAAAAAAACTTCCTGCACCGTCGGAGCTACCTTTTTTCCGTAAAAATGGACTCGTCCAGCGGACGTACCCGACGGCAATTAAACGCCTGGCAACAAGAAAGAGCCTATTCTGCGAAATATTGCTGTTACCGCTGGGTGATTTCAGTTCTGGACATTAATGACACTTATACTTAACACACCTCACTTTATTGGCGTGTCACTTTATTGAAAAGATGATGTAGTTTATTGAAAACAAAATGTATGTAAATATTGCGATTTAGAACGAAACAAATCAAAACTTATTAAAATTCTTACATAACTAAAACCGCTAAAACCCCATTCCGAGAGGTATGAAGATGGAAAAGCAATCAAAAAATTTCTTCCTGAAGTCAGAGCTGCTGGTAACCCTTTCTACGCTGCACCTAAAGTTGTTTGTTTGGGCTTAATGGAATCAATTATTTTTGTAATATGACATTCATTTACTGGCATGGACCCTCCGCATGTCTATATGGACCACTTTTGGAACCAATGCAGTTGATAATCAGTATTTTGATCGAATTATCATTTTATATTTTCTATGGATTCGGCGGTAACTTTGTGGAAATTCATTTTTAATATATAGATCATTCATTTGAAAAAGATCCATTGTATTAAATTTATTTATGACAATGGATTTACAGCAGTATCCCACCCCAAACCAATTCTATTATTTTATCTCTGAAAGAGAGTTTAGTTATTGGCTTTATTAATCATAATGTTTATGGAGATTTGCGTTTAAATTTGATCGTGTCACATTACGCCATTTTAATTTGTCAAAGTCCCCGTGAAAACAGTGAGATAGATATGTACAATATACCATGTGATATTGGAGAGAATTCTGACTGCTGGTTTCAGAATTGGGGGAGACTTCTTTTGAAAATGAATTACGGATTGAAATCAACGAAGCTTACATTGCTTTTAAAGAGGTAAGTCCTTCTTTGCTTTCAAAAGGAAAAGCTAGAAAAAAGCTACATACCCCATTTTGAAGACATACCCAATCAATTCAATACCATTATGCAGAGTCAAAGATATTTTATCTTTCAAACGTTCGTCTCCAGTCTACCTTACGAGCAGCGTTACGCCTAGAAGGGTATTAGGAGCGCCCAGATTTCATGTGGGGCTCATTGCCTCGATATTGCGTTATGCACTGGTTCCTGTAAAATTAGCTGCGACATTTACATGACGCGTGGTGGTGGGTAGCCCAAATTCTTCGGTGACTTCTTGAAAAAAATAAAAAAGCTATTGATAGAGACATAACTCCTTAGTCCAATCCCCCGAAATATACATGTATATATAAATATTTTAAAAATACAACACAAATTCTCAACAATTTAAATCAAACAATTTGTTTTGTACTACTTCCATATTTTTATAATGATCAGGGCCAATAATGCTCACGAAGATCGAAAACGGTTCTGATCATTATAAAAATATGGATATTGAACAAAACAAATTGTGTTTTATTTTAAAATTACAAAGCCTTTCCACCAAGAATTGACAGTTAACACGTTAAAAGTTTTTTTCCATGTCTGCTTCCAATGTGGAGCATATGGTCTCCTAATGGAGGTATCTTAACAGAATTTGTCTATGAAAACTGCTTGTTACTCAGTTGCTCAACCCCTCTTTTTTCGAAAAGAGTAGGGATAGAAGGATAAGGCTAGGACAAGACTAGTGGTAAGCTAATCGCTCCCGTTTCGCCCCGTGAGGATTGGATAGGCGGGAGAGAGTTTTAGAAATCAAAAACACTCAGACTACGAACAGAAATCCATAAATCGACTGAAAGATCAATCTATGAAAATTGTCCGCAACGGAAATTGAACCTGAGACATCCGTAACCGTAGCCAACGACGCTACCAACTACGCTACGGATGCCGACACAATAAAAGTGATAGATAAATATTATTATACATATTAATACTAACCCTGTTTGCTCCCAAGTTGAAACATACGCGGATCTAATGGAACATCTTCAAAGTTGCTTAACGGTAACTGGTTGTAAATAAGTCGCTCACTTTTTTCTGATCGGAGAGCGTAAGAAAATACGGATTGGGTTAAGGAAGTATTGGTATTTAAATAATCGCTCTTTCTGTGGCCCGTTTTTTTATGATCAGGGTGTGAGGGATGAAAACATCACAAACACAATAACATCGATTGATAAAGTTTTCTATCAATTTTCCGTTGCCAACAATTTTACTATTTTCGGCGAAATGTATACTTAATAGAGGTCTGCACGGCCCGAAATTTTATAAAATTACTTGTTACTAATCTTCAGACTCGGCGGGGCCCGAACCCAAGTTTCAATATCACACTTCTGACCGAACTCGACCCGAAGCTCAGATTCATTTTTCTCAGCCGGAAAAAAGCCCGATTTTTTCCAATAAAGAAATTAATTTATACTTTTATATTATTGTTGAACATATGGTAACAATAACATAATATGATACCGTTTTTTTCCGAAAATAAGCCATAGCGTGATTTTCAGGATTTTTGGAATATAAGCCCCCCCTCCGAAAATAAGCCCTAGTTAAAATATTTTGAGAAATATAATTCGTTTAAAAATGCTGTTGAGTTTAGCACCTCTATCTGGCCTAATATTTCCAAGAATTGCACGTTTGGAACAAAAAAATTCGAGGCATACCTTATTTACGTCTACAGTTCATTCCACACTCGCAGGTGTATAAATACATAAACATATACCCAAATTTACTTAAAATATTACCTAAATTAAAAGTAATAGATGTAAAATTCCTACATACAAATAAATATTAAACAAAAATATATATAAATCTACATATTATACTTGAAAAGTAAGCCCTCCTCCGATAATAAGCCCTAGCACGTATTTTGGACCATAAAAGAAAGTAACAGTGTCTTATTTTCGGAAAAAGACGGTATATATTATGTTATTGTTACCATATTGTCAACAATATTCATAACACATTTGAAGTAAATTATTCAAATTATGAAATATTGCCTTACTGCTGAGTCATAGTCAGAAATATTTTTTTGAAAATTAAATTCCTTACCCGGGCCAAGCCCGAGCCCGAATTTGAATTTACCCGTACGAACTCGGCCCACCGTTCGGGCCGGGTATAGAGTGCAGACCTATAATACTTAGCAACGTTTTTGGAAGGAAAAATGAAATATGGTAAAAAAAAGATGAATTACATTGAGATACCTCGTTTTTAAAAACAATCATGTCCGTCTTGTCAAAGTGACGTCACTGGCTCCGGCAAGCTGTTATCACTACACAGCGGCGTTACTACAGGTGATACTAATACTATGATACTAATGAAGTAGAATATTTTTTCCTAGATATGTTTCTATTAAGGTCATTTCATTAAAGTTTTAATGAAAATATTATTGATATTCATGTAAAAAGAAAACTGACGTAAATATTTGAATATTTTCATGGTCATAGATTCCCGAAAAGTTTGAATATAGTAGTATCAAACAGTGTAGTTACGCTGTTTTTTTTTTCAGAGAATTGAAATCTGACGAATAATAACTTTGCTTTCACGTGATTATGCTGCAAAGATGTCCTCTCAATGGAAAAATTTGTGTATTTCGTTGAAAAGTTTTTTGGGATAAAAAGTAAAACAACCCTAAAATCGAGGGAGAGCGACGCTAGCGCCGAACGGCGGGATTAGCAGCATAAATCAATGAGTGACGTCTGTCGAATACTCGCCGGTTGGAGAGCCAGTCCGCTTTAGATAACTTCACATCGTTTGAATTCAGTACCGCGTAGACTGTTGAGGAGGGAGGACATACGCCGTGTTAAGACTGAAAACGCTTGTCAACCGCCATAGATTCCTTAGTCCGAACCGTGTGAACTTCTAGTGATATTTTATACCCCGAATAATCCTCGAATGACGGTCCGATGAATGAAAACTTGTGTGTTGTTCAGTGCTAATCGTGAAACAAACCTCGGCCCTTCCAGCAACTTACGGAATACAAGCCCTCTGGAGTTAAAACACACACAGTAAAGGTAAGATTGCCTACCTGTCCGCTCGATGTATTGTTTTGCTTTGTATGAAAGTGGTATATTCTGAATGCTTTTCACGCAACATAACTTCTCATTGTTATATACCAGACGTTATTTATGTATACCTATTCAACATTACAAGTGCTAAATTAAATTTAAACAAATTCCGCAAAATATAACATTGTCGTTCACGCTTTTTTCTCGCTGGAATCTCACAGCAATTATCTAAGACAAATTTACTATAGCTTAATTTGACCGTAAACAAATGCTATAATATACTTTGATTTGAGTGCTTCGAGTAGCTATCGATTTTACGCATTTCTTTGCCTTTCTGTATGTTGCGTTGAATTTGAAATCTTACGCCAATTTACTTCGAGTGGGCTACTATAAACCCAGCGAAAGTCCGGGCTTTTTTTTTTAACTACAATACAATCTTATCCGCTCGTCGAATGTTCACTTCAAATAAATTGTTTCGTGACAAAGAGACATTCTGGCATTTTTCTTTCAAGCAGGCTCTTTATGAAGAGCCAGGCTTTCATTGTTTCTATCGAAATGCTTTTGTATTCGTTCATATTGTATTCTTAATGTAGACTTAGAATGCCTTACACCTGCTAATAAATACATGATGCATACATACTCAGGATATATTGTCACAGAAAACTCTTTCTTATTCTGAAAAAACTTTTATACATAAGTCTATAGATATTTGAAAGCTTTTTAGAACCATTCAGGACTGTACAAAGTTCCGGCAAAAGCCTCCGTTTGCGTAATAGCGCATGCCTGAGGGGGCGGGAAATGTAAACATTAATATTGTAATTGTCGGAGTATACACATTTTCGTTATAGGAATATTTATTTCTGCCCCTCCCCTAATTTAACTATTGTCTGTCATATTCAAATATAAAGTAAATTGAAATTATTTTGGTATATTATAAACAGAAAATGAGCTCGCATTAATACATGTATATTATATTGTATTGGTACTGCAGTGATAATTTTCACATTTAAATTTTGAGATGTTATTAAAAATATCATTAATTATTAATAACATTTAAATTTGACAATGATCCAACTACTGATAATACCGATGTTTGGAGAACATATTACTGTATGAATTGAGTAAGAATTTAATTTTGATTCGATAAAGTTAAGGCTATATTCCTTTTATTATGCAAAAATGCGCCACCTTAAAAGTCCGATATTATCATATTTTAGAGATTCCATAACTCGAGATAACTCGCGACAGTATAATTTTTCACAAATAAGGAAATATTACTTTGTAAAATAAAGTTACAGTTGGTTAGGCACAATGGATGCGCATATTTCAAAAATATTTAAATCATTAATTACTTTTGTATTTTTATATTCACGTTGAAAATGAAACATGCAGTTGCTTAGATACGATGTCATTCCTGTGTCCGCTCCCAATGTGGAGCATCTCAACTAAAGTTTTTTTAACTGATTGTAACTTAACCTCTATATTCAAAGAAGATCTAGACAATGAATTGGGTTTAGGAAAGGATCAGTAGTTAGGTAACTCTCTCTATATCCCACTTAAAGTGTCAGGTAGAGTTGAGTGGGTAAAATATAACAACATTACAGATATCTATCTATGCCTTTGGAAATGGATTGAAAATCAATAAACCTGCAACCGGGAAAGACAAAAGCTCAAAAGCATTGACCACTCGGCCATAAGACTGGATCTCTATACTATAATTCAATATTGAGATTTCAACGCACTTCACGATTCGCGGTTCTCAGGTCTCTTCAGTGCAGCAAAAATTGATTCTGGTCATCTAATTTTATAGATATCTATAAATACTATATTGTTATACGTTTATTGAAATTCCCAAACAGTTCAGAACGCCGCTGGGCTTCAATACAAATAGTAATGATGATCATTGATGAATAGCCAACATATCAAGAATATGAAAGGCAATATCGTATGTTGCATATTGCACTTGCTGCGTGTAGCCTATCTTATAAAGTCTTATTTGGATGACAGATTTTTGTTTGTCATAGAAGATAAAAATGACTAGTGGCGTAGTTTTTCCGAATACCTAACAACAAAATAACTGTTCATTAATTAACAATCATAGTAACATTTTCTTATACTATGTATATTGCAACACAATTATTTATAGAAAGATATAGTTTTTACTATTTCCTTGCATAAGCTGTGACCGCTTTGTAGACGCTTTATTATTATCACATATCACATGTAGGTATGCAATTTTGTCATGACGTAAGCGTTCGCGGTCTAAACAATGCACACACAGTTCCGACGTATTAGCTACTTAAGACATTTAGTATTTCAATTTCAATACCGTCATTTATGACAGGTACGATTACTAGTTTATATATATTCTTTAGGAAAACTTCTTGAAATTCATACGCAATTCTAATGGTATTTACGATTATAATTTAAAAATCGTTATAAAACATTCTTGTCAGATTTAAAGATATTGATTTCGTGAATAAACAAATATTGTCATAATTAAATTTGGATTATTGAGATTTTGTACACTTCCATGTATTTTGTCACTAACGACCCGGGTTTCGCCTTTCGGCATCTTCAGGCATTCGAGCACACGAATGGACTCGAACTGAGAGACAGTAAACAGTTTCTAACGCTTATATAGAAGATACAAATGCGACAAATATCATTTACGAGGCAATACATTATACGTCTGAGAGCCACACCGATACCTGAGTTAAAATTTCGGAAATCGTCGTAATCCTTATTTTGTAAACACCATATTACCAGAGTGGCGATTGCCGAAGGCGGTTGCCGCTTTTCAACTTCTTTTAGAAATACCAGTGATTTTACAATTATAATAGTATTGTGGGTTTTGACGGGATGTAATTCGACGAATGGGTAAATATATACAATCATTCCACATTTAGTGAAATCTGTTAGGTGTTTCAACGTATCGGATATAATAGCGGAGAATTAGGAAGGTTCAGTTGCTCATTCAAGATTGGTAAGGAGTATAACTGGCCTCTATTAATTTCTAAAATTTCCTGATAAAATAATTTATGATCCCCCATGTTTTTATGCAACAGTTTAACCCCATCATCCGCATTAAACGTATGGTTCTCCATTAGCAAGTGATTTGCGAATGTCGAAGTTTCTTTTTTTAATCTAAAGGCAGCTAAATGTTCTGATACCCTTATATCTAATGTACGTGTGGTAAGTAAGATAGTAAGTAAGATAGAGTAAACTTTAAGAACAAATCTGGTATTTATAAATTACAATGCAATGATTGCCAACATTTCTATGTGGGTAAAACCACACGTACATTAGATATAAGGGTATCAGAACATTTAGCTGCCTTTAGATTAAAAAAAGAAACTTCGACATTCGCAAATCACTTGCTAATGGAGAACCATACGTTTAATGCGGATGATGGGGTTAAACTGTTGCATAAAAACATGGGGGATCATAAATTATTTTATCAGGAAATTTTAGAAATTAATAGAGGCCAGTTATACTCCTTACCAATCTTGAATGAGCAACTGAACCTTCCTAATTCTCCGCTATTATATCCGATACGTTGAAACACCTAACAGATTTCACTAAATGTGGAATGATTGTATATATTTACCCATTCGTCGAATTACATCCCGTCAAAACCCACAATACTATTATAATTGTAAAATCACTGGTATTTCTAAAAGAAGTTGAAAAGCGGCAACCGCCTTCGGCAATCGCCACTCTGGTAATATGGTGTTTACAAAATAAGGATTACGACGATTTCCGAAATTTTAACTCAGGTATCGGTGTGGCTCTCAGACGTATAATGTATTGCCTCGTAAATGATATTTGTCGCATTTGTATCTTCTATATAAGCGTTAGAAACTGTTTACTGTCTCTCAGTTCGAGTCCATTCGTGTGCTCGAATGCCTGAAGATGCCGAAAGGCGAAACCCGGGTCGTTAGTGACAAAATACATGGAAGTGTACAAAATCTCAATAATCCAAATTTAATATTGAAATTCCATCAAGCACCCTCAGTCGATGTCTTAAATTATTGTCATAATTGTCAATGATTTCAGTTGATGATGTTTAGTCGTTTAAGAAAACCGGTCCCCAGTCTCTATGAATTTTAACACTTATACTACGATATTCAATGTTGTTTACGAAAATTCATGGCGTCATGTTTATCGTGTTTTTTATAACCACTGGTGTTAACTGTCAATTCTTGGTTGAAATGCATTATGTTTTAAAAATAATATACAATTTGTTTTGTATTAATTCTAAATGCGATGAGCGAAACCAGTCCTGATCATTACTAGTAGTAAAAAACAAATTGTGTTTTATTTTTAAATTTAAAAAGTGTTTTTTTATCCTTAACCTTTTCAGACATGGCGTCCTAATCTTCTATCTCTTCGGAACATTGTCGCAACGCTACTGGCATCACCTATATCATTATAAAATCGTATTATTCAACGTGACATAACGTTATTAAAGAATTATTAGGTATGGTAACATTGTCTTGATTCTCTTTTTCTTAACGTGACCAAGTATACTTAATTTTTTTGTAAGATCATCTATTCTACAAATTCTTTCGATATATATTGTTATTATGTAGTTTTTAGCATCTGGAAAAATAAATGTATACTATTAACTGTGTTTGACTTTGTTATTACGAGTTCTAGTTTCTTTTAATACACTGCCAAACATCTTCTTGAAAACATGTAGAAGTTTCGATGGATTTACGATTACTTGATAGTAATACGTTGTTAATTATATATATATATATTATCTCGTCGGTATAGTGGAGCGTTAAGTAAAAAAAAACCCTTGTTTTGAGATAACCCTTGTTTTGAGACTTTTAAAAAAATCACGAAATTTAAGTCTGTATTTACATATCTTAACCATTATTTATTAAGCTAACCACTTTATGAGATGCGTCAATCATTTAATAACTCGATTTAATTATTACTAATTCTTTTTTATAGTAATATTAATTACTGTTTTTGCTACTAATAACTCTAAACGAAATTGATTTAATTCATATTGATTTCTTCAAATTACGTAAAAATACATGAAATATGGCTGAGTTTGTTTTTTAAGACTACAGGTCGTCCTAAAATCTATCGTACTGCATTCATAACTCCACTACGCCGATGATATGAAGGTTTAAAAAAAACAATGTAGAAAAAAGATTAACATAGCATGTAATGATTAAAATTAAGCATAAGTCAGATTTTGGCAATAATTTTTGTATTACCACGTCTTATTCTCCTAGATCAGGCCTGGGCAAACTTTGTGTGGCCCATTTGTCCCATTAAATGTTGGTTATAAGAAAATCACTTATTTTTTTCAGCAGTCTTCATTTTGAATTCCCTAATGTGACCCTTCAGCCAAAAAGCCTACCTAGGCTTAACCTAGATAAGCGCACAACTAACGTATTTATAAATGTGCAAATATTTTTTTCAACTTCTCTGTGGAATCCCACTTGGGAAACGCTGATAGTTTGGCGGAAGTTTTATCGGTTTGACAAAATGATCATCTCCATTGTGAAACTACTTGTCTATTTATACAATGTTATCATTAATCATTGAGGCCATTTCATTTTGTTTATAGATCAAGCGATGATCATGAACATAATGAAATTCAAGGACATGCTGCGCATTGTAATTTATATCATGTTTATGTATGCAAGTTCGATTCGGCCGAGCGACGCTCTGCAAGTCACCTGAGACCAACTGCTGCACTGGTCGCCAGTAGAGTGGACAGGGATGCGCTCTTGCATGAAGAAACGCGGATAGGGGTTAACTTGCAATTCCCACATAAATTAACACAACTTATACGTTTACAATAATATCGATACCTCAGTACCAAAGCGTAACAACTCAAAAAATATTGTTCTGAGATAATAAAGAAAAAAGATTTTGGACATGTTTAATCTTCTACTGTATATCTAATTTTTGTAGATTTTATTGAAATTATAGAATTATTAAAACAATATATTTGTATTAATAATATTATAAACATAATTTAATTTTTTTCTAATATTAATAACATAAATTGTCAATAATTTTCGTAATTATTACAGTTTGGATCTAAAGTGATAATAATCACTGTTATTCTAAAATAAGTACAGAATACCCCTTGTTCCAATTTGTAACCAGTAGAGATCGTCATTCTGCACTAAGTTTTCTACGAGAACTGCTTGTTGATCAGTTGCTCAGTTGCTAAACCACTAGGCTAGGGGCTAGTATATGACTCGTGGTTAGCTAATCGTTCTCGATACGTCCCGTTTTTAGGATCGGATGGGTGGGAGTCAATTTTTAGACATCACAAACATTCATATCTACGAACGGAAATCCATAAATCGATTGAAAAATCAAATCATGTAACTTTTCCTACCGGGATTTCAACGCAAGACATCTGTAACCGTAGCCAACGATGTTGACCATACTTAACTCAAAACTGCAATTTTTTGACTTGTTACACTTTGTAATATAACGCTTGTAAAATTTGAAATAAATTAGTGGATTAACAGTAATCAACGGAACCAAAGCAATATTATTTCAATAATTATTGTTGATGAGAGAATACTTAAAATTGATTTCGATAAAAAACACTTCGACTGAGTAATCGTAGAATGATTTTAAATACCAATTCAGTATAATTATGTCGGGTCCACGGTGCAGTGGCCAACGTCGTAGGCTCCGGTTACGTATGTCTCGGGTTCAAATCTCGGTACGGAGAGTATATTAATTGATTTTTGGATTTCGGTTCGAAGGCGTGGATGTAAGTAATGTTTAAAATTGCCTCCCCCCCCATCCAATCATAAAACCGGGAACAGCGAGAGCGATAAGCTAACCACCTGTCATGTCCTACTCCTATATTTACTCTCTTCTAAAACTGAGCAACAAGCAATTCTCGAAGAAAACTTCATTTGAAATACCTCAATTATCAGGTTATATGCTCTACATTGAGAAAAGACATGGTTAAAAAAAATGCTTTACAGAAAAAGATTGATCCATTACCTACAGACATCCATTTATTTCAAAAAAAAATATCAGAAATCGATGCGTACCATAAAGGGATTCGAACCTTTGTTCGCCGAACGACATTCGGAAAGAAGCTTTAAGCGTTATGACTACCTTACCTTATGATATCTCTTCGATAGTCCAACACTAATACTCTGGTTGCACACGTTCTTTCGTAAATGGGGTAGATCGGCGGTCGTTAAGCCCTGTGACTTTCGGGGTGCGTTATATTGAATTCAAAAATAATTATCATATTTTCTGAGGACAAATATCAGAATAATCATTTAAAAGTTTAAATGGTAACAAGAGTTTATCGAGAAGCCAAAGTACTGATCATAGCTTGTCTAAAATTAAAAACTACTCGCACACCAACGATCCAAAGAAATGTAAAATAATAATTTATCAAATTTGGATTATTGAGATTTTGTACACTTCCATGTATTTTGTCACTAACGACCCGGGTTTCGCCTTTCGGCATCTTCAGGCATTCGAGCACACGGATGGACTCGAACTGAGAGACAGTAAACAGTGTCTAACGTTTATATAGAAGATACAAATGCGACAAATATTATTTACGAGGTAAGATATTATTCGTCTGAGAGCCACACTGATACCTGAGTTAAAATTTCGGGAATCTCAATTTTGAAAACGAACTAAACATTATTAAACAAATTGCCATTAATAATGGCTATGAGGCGTCTCTTATAGATAGTCTTGTATCAAAAAAACAACGTAAATTAGCAGAAAAGATGCTATATTTCGGGAACTTGTCTAAAGACATAGACCACCCTAGAATCTGGCATAGAATTAGTTATTTAGGTTGCACAAGCTTTAAAATTAATAAACAACTCGCTGATAGTGTTAGACCGGCGTTCTATTGCAAAAACTCTCTAGGCAAAATACTTATTAACAATAAAGATAGAGTAAACTTTAAGAACAAATCTGGTATTTATAAATTACAATGCAATGATTGCCAACATTTCTATGTGGGTAAAACCACACGTACATTAGATATAAGGGTATCAGAACATTTAGCTGCCTTTAGATTAAAAAAAGAAACTTCGACATTCGCAAATCACTTGCTAATGGAGAACCATACGTTTAATGCGGATGATGGGGTTAAACTGTTGCATAAAAACATGGGGGATCATAAATTATTTTATCAAGAAATTTTGGAAATTAATAGAGCCCAGTTAAACTCCTTGCCAATCTTGAATGAGCAGCTGAACCTTCCTAATTCTCCGCTATTATATCCGATACGTTGAAACACCTAACAGATGTCACTAAATGTGGAATGATTGTATATATTTACCCATTCGTCGAATTACATCCCGTCAAAACCCAAAAAGCTATTATAATTGTAAAATCACTGGTATTTCTAAAAGAAGTTGAAAAGCGGCAATTCGCCACTCTGTTAATATGGTGTTTACAAAATAAGGATTAGGGAGATTCCCGAAATTTTAACTCAGGTATCAGTGTGGCTCTCAGACGTATAATATCTTACCTCGTAAATAATATTTGTCGCATTTGTATCTTCTATATAAACGTTAGACACTGTTTACTGTCTCTCAGTTCGATTCCATCCGTGTGCTCGAATGCCTGAAGATGCCGAAAGGCGAAACCCGGGTCGTAAGTGACAAAATACATGGAAGTGTACAAAATCCCAATAATCCAAATTTGATATTGAAATTCCATCAAGCACCCTCAGTCGATGTCTTAAATAATTTATCATTTTTTTCAAGAACGCTTGTATATTGTATTTAATTTATTTAAAAAGATGTACATCTACAAAATGATAAGAAACATATATTTTTTAACTATTAAATATTTCAAAAATTTGTATTATTGATAAAATCTTGCCATCTAGAATCTTTGAAAACATCTCGGTGGATTATAGTATTCATTATAATAATATTCCACTTATCGTCTACCGCGAAACCGTCTGTTTTTTTTAATAAATCAATAGAAATATCGATAAAATTTAAGATATCGACTGAAGGTGCTTGATGGAATTTCAATATCAAATTTGAATTGTTGAGATTTTGTACATTTCCATGTATTTCGTCACTGACGACAATTTCGCCTTTTGGCATCTTCATGCATTCGAGCACAAGAATGAACTCAAACAGACAGTTCACCATACAAATTATACATATATGAAATTAAATTATCTAGAATTAAAATCACTTTTAAGGTGTTAATTGTTACTGTCAATTCTTGGTGGAAAGATATTATATTTTAAAAATAAAAGATTTTCTTTGTATTTTTATAATGATCACGACCAGTTTGGCTCATCGTGAGCATTTTCTTAATTTCATTTAAATTTAGCCTTGTTAAGATTTATATTTCATCAGTTGATAATGCCCGCGACTAGCTAAGCCGGTCTTGATCATTATATATATGTAGAAGTAGTACAAAATAAATCTGTGTGCGAAAGAAAAAGGGCGTTAAATATAAAATTGGTAATTTTCAAGAGAGTTAAAACAAGATTTGCATTTGTATGAAATTTGATGAAACATGTGAATTTTATTAATTCAGTGACATTGATTAAGCTCGTCCTTTTTCTCTCATATGCATATGTGTATTGTACTTATTTTAGATTACTTAACTCGTTTTTCAAATAACTCGACTTAACTCCCTTTTATTTTCGCATACAGAAATTGTGTTTTATTTTTTTTTAAATATATTCACCAAGAATTGACAGTTGACACCTTAAAAGTATTTATAACGTGCTATCAATTCACGTAGTTCAAAAAATATACTTTCTGCTCTCGAAAAAATCGTTTGGCAATTCATATTAATTTGTCTCTTTTGTAATCAGAGTTTGACTTTCCCTGGGCTAGATTAATAAATTAAAACAATGGCTGTTCAAGTATGGCGATTACATTATTACGACCGCCGGTTCGAACAGCCGCGTTCGTTTTTCAAACGGTTCGAAAAATAACGTCCGTTTGTGACGGTAGATGGATGGCGTTGCGTGTCTTGAGGTTGTTTTGAGCCAAGACGCGACGTAATCAAAATAATACCGCGCCGAAAATGAAAGTCGTTACGATCCCGTTAATCCGGAGCGGCGGAGGATCGCGGTCGGCGGTCGATCGCAGCAGCGCATCGCAACGCAGAGACGCTGGACCAGAGCTCGATCTGCTGCGGCAGCCAACTGCCAATCACGTCGAGAGACTTCTACTACAATATGCAAGAGTTTCTACAATTTTTTAACACCAAGAACCTCCTTACTATGTCAGACTATTTATTGGGCACGATCAGTTGCGGATTAAATACTTGGGAGTACCCTGGCACAATATAATCTGGAGGCCTTGTTTTTTGGTAAGCAAAAATGTGTCTTGGGCAGCTGCTCCCGAGCCAATTCCAGAACAAAAACTGAACGTTGTTTAGGCCACGTCTGCTGATACTAGATCGTTCAACCGTGGTGGCTGGTGGTAGGGATTGCAAAGTTAAACCAAAGCTATGAAGTAAAGTAAGTGAAAACTATTTCGGCGTTATGCGATTGCCAGAAGAGTTTTGAAGTTGTTATGTTGTCGAAATAGCTATTAAATAAATTAGGTATTTCTTGTGGAATAAAAAACGTACATGTAATGCAGTCCCACTACTGAAATGCCAATTCAATATTCAACAATCAATGTTTTCCTTTATCTTTTAAATTTGTCATACTTTCGTATGTGTAAAGCACCGAAGTAAAATTATGCGGCAAGTGGCAGTTTACTTCTGGAAAATCCTCGAGCAATCGCTAGAAATACGGACTAACTTCTAGACATTAAAGCGTTGAAAAATCAGAATCACTATCAACTCAATGTTTATTTTTATACTTCACAACATTCGCGGACGACATTTGCAGAAACTCTGCCGGGGCTGAGCTCAATTTTCTTCTATTCAATAATTGTAACTGACATTTTCGAAAAAAAATAACCAGGTTAGGCAGTTGTATTGATTCACACTTCTCATTTCTGACTGCTTCTAATTCAAACAGGCGATTTCCGTTGGAAGAATTATCTTTTCCAACCGTTTCTCGAATTGCGGACCTATTGAATTCGGCGGTCGACAAAAAAAGTAATTTTGCCATTTGATTAACAATCGATGTACATTTTGTGGTAATCTGCTATATTTATTATTGCGCGGTTTTAATAAAGGATCTTTCGATACATTCAGATGTTTAGATGGATGCATTATATAATGTAAACATTTGTATCAAAATTTTAAATATTAATTATTGGAGGAAAGAAATTATAATTACAAAACAAAATATCAGGTTTGTGTTTCACGCGTGAGAACCGTCATCATCAATCCCATTTAAAGGCTACACTAATTTATCGCTTGAATTAAAAATACCAAATCAATAAATTGTGACAATTTGAATTGACTAATGAAAATTACTTTTGAACAATTATTCTGAATATACGAAAACATATGGAACATATCACGGGTATACTGACAGAAAGAATTAAGTCATAAAGACAAGTTCTAAGATAATCACATTTAAAACGTTATTTTTTTTCAAATTCCACACACTCTTTACCAAGTACAATTATTGTTTGTATTTACATTATAAAGAATAATATTTTTGGCATGCAAATCATAAGGTTCGGTATTGATGATTTACAGTTATAGCATGTTTTTGCCAGAATAAAAAATAGCAATTTGACAATACTGTTTTCTACAAATCCATTATAAATATCTTATGACTTGATGCGTTTTACCAGTATGTAGAGCATTAAATTGCATACATTTTGACATTTAAAACAAAAAATCATTGAAAACTGACTTAATGCGTTGTCAGTACGCTCTCGATATTATCATACATTAATATTGAAAATACAAAAATATAATAATATAAACTAATTTCATTTAATTGAAGTAATCCACTGAGGGTGTTTAATGGGAATTCCATATCAACTCTGAATCGTTCAAATTTTGTATACTTCCAAAAGCCTGTTAACTGAGTGTCAGTTCCATCTGTGCAATTGAATGTCGGAAGATGCCGTAAGGCGAATCCCTGATCGTTTGTGACAAAACTCATAAAAGTGTACAAAATAGTAAAAATGCAAATAAAGCTTCGTTTAGATATATAATTTTTGTTGCGCCTTATACAAACGAAAATTGAGTCGTATATTATCAAAAGTAGAACTATCCGTTATTTGAAGTTTCGAGGTAAATATGAAAAATGTTTTCTTGACGTTTTGAAGTTTTTTGAGTTTTAGAGTCTTTTAAAGTTTTAAATTTGTATGAACGGCCATATTGTGATATAAATAAGGGTAACTCTGTGATTTGTCGAAAGTATGATTTACAAAACCGTTCACTTTTGTTTCCAAAGCCGTTAATCGTTCTGATTTTGGTGGCAAACATCATTTTCTTTTACGATTTTATACCACATGTAAATGATTTTATTTCTAGCCATACACCATGACCAAAGAATAGTGTGGCAGCATTAGTTCAATTTCGACAGCTATGGGATGGTTCAACTTTTGATACTATACGACTCAATTATTGATTGTTGATGTTGCATACAAAAGTTATGGTGATATAAAATCAGTATTTTCTAAAGAAGCCCTATTTTATTTAATCGATCGAGCTAAGTTATATTACTCGAATATGTATGCTGGTATACAAATATTTTATACGGGTAACCAGAGACTCATACATAACTGTGAAGATTTGAACGGACTGAATCGCCATAGTTTTGTTTTTGGTTGTTCTGTTCTGTCACAGTTCTGTATTATGTTGTATTCTCCATGAAACCCCTTAAATGATAGGTTAATTATTATTTTGATAATAATTTTAATATTTGTCATGACCATTAAAATTTCTTGGCTTCAATAACTATACTTGCCACTTTATCATAGCTTCCTGTAAAACATTTTTTGTTTCTTTTCTGTCTCGGTATATCGCGAAGATAACTCCTCATTGCACGTTTCGCTAATTTTAATTTTTTGAGTTCTCTCGAGTTCACGGTCCAGGTTTTGCATGCATACGTGAGAAAATACAACTTGATTTAACACTTAATCGTTCGAGATGATTCTCTCATCTACCAATGCGTTCGAGTTAAGAATATTCTCCGATCAACTTAAACCGTTGGATATAATAATATGTTATTCAAGATGGATGAAAATTTGACTCGCTCTATAGCTACGATGACAATATTTCTTTTGTATAAAATAAAGGATAAATGAGGCGCCTGAAAGCTAAAACCGATATACCAACATTTATCGAAATCTATCAATCATTTTTCTTGCAAACACCGACAAAACAACAAAAAAAAATGATGAAAATCTCACACAGATACCGATAAATTCCATGGCAATATGCGTAATTTTATTTTGCTTATATTTATTACAACGAGTGGTTAACTAGCTATAAATTATTATTCTTGATTAGAAATACATTAATAATTTTATTTTATCGTGAAACATAATAATGACGGTTACTACTAACATTGCAAAGCGGACTGAAATTTTATGAAGTTATCAGGACCGGTTTCGCTCATCAAGTTCAGGACATCGTCATCGCGCGTATTTTCAACTAAAGTCGGTCCTGATCATTTCATAACATTCTTAAATAAGGATCTAAATTTGAAAATAAAATTAAAATTCCCTTTTAATGTGTTAACTGTCAATTCTTGGTGGAAAGACATTATATTTTAAAAAATAAAACACAATTCATTTGTACTACTTCCACTTATTATAATGATCAGGACCGAAATTAAAATTGATAACATGGTTTGTGTTACTAAGAAGCATCTTCAGACTAACTTTATCGCAAGGTTATTTATTTCTAAGGAAAACAATGATTCTTATTGGGTGGGTTTGTTTCCTTCTACTGTACGTGGGGAGGGGGTAAGACACATATGATAATACTACTAAACACCGTGACACTACAAATTACAAAATTAATTACTGGAGTTAAGAGGTGAAAATCCGAATAGCTAAGATATCACTTTTAATTTTATATTAAAAATCCATCGAAAATATCTAAATTTGACTTGACTCTTAAATAATTATAGACTATGTGTGAGTGGCAAAGGACCAAACCAGCCTAAACAACAAAGCTAAATAAAATGAGTTGATGGAACAATTTAAGTCGTATTATGTTCCTTAATAAACCACAAGTGCCTATACCTCAAAATCAAAACAGTATTTTGTGCTTAAGCCAAAAAAATTTGACATAATTTTAAGTTCCCTTAAAGCCAAACATGGCTTTGATTTTCTTCGTCTATTCATCTATTATCTTGACATGTACAATTAAAACAAAAAAAAAATCGTTAATATAAAAATTAATCTGTTAAATGAATACAAGAATTAGAAAAAAAACATTGACAACACAATCTTTGATTCATAATTATCCGTAAATTTCGAGTATATTTATCTCATTTGTACATATTCGTTGTATAGGTTGGTTTGACTCTTAGCCACTCATATGATTTAAAGTACACTTGGGCCTCGTATAACACGGTTTTGTTATAATACGATTGATGAATTGTGAAATATTTTTGTACAACACGCTTCATATAATACGGTTTCAGCATTTTTTTTTATGAAAAATGATCCTGTAATGGGAAGAAATTTGAAGTTCAAGAGAGAATTACAATCTTGGCCCCTTATCACGAAATACGTAAAGCTTTATATGCTAAAAGTAAAAAATCGTTTATTCGTTTATACGTCCTCCGATAATGAAAACTTACAGCCGATCTTGAACCGAACCGAAAAAATGTCGAAAATATAGAATTGTAAGTGATAGCAATGATGAATGAATGATCTATTATTAAAGTCTTTTTCAATACATACGTAGATGTATATTTTTTCGATTGTTAATTATAAAAAATAAAGGATATTAATAAACTTGATTACACGGATTTGTATAACACGACGCTTTTGTGGAACCATATGATCGTTTTATACGAGACCCAAGTGCACGTCATATTTAGATGTACAATATTAATAATTTGTAGTTCTTTTAGATAATAGTTGCCAGTATAATAATCGATAGCTTTCGTTAAAGTATTGTTTTAAACGCATAAGCGTTTGTTATAAATGTTATACCACATAATATACTGAGTTACTTCATCCGCGAGATGACGACTAAAGTGGTAACATCAAAAACCTGTTCCATATTTCCGTTGGCGAGGAGAAGATACAATTTGTACGCAAGAAGTCGCTAACCGTGACAGCAGACACTCGAGATAAAAACAAACCAAAAATTTGAATTAAGAAGATCTGTTGGACAATAATGATTATAACACCAATATAAAAGGTACACAAATTTTTTGCTTGGCATGAGGCAGTGACCGAAGGCGGAAAATTTGGCAGGGTGGCAAATTGGTGACAAAATATAAAATATTATCTCGTGATTATATTACTCTAAAACGTTGTTAGTTGCATAGTTTCAAACCAGACATTGATTCATATAGTTTTTCGACTAGTCACTACTATTTTGTATTTTGATTGTTACCCTCTCCACCCACCACTGCTTTCCCATCCGCCAATTTGATAATCAAATAACTAATCTAACGATAAGTGGTTACAGTTAACAAGGCATCTAAGTTTTTTATCTTCACTGGGAGCGTCTTAGGAGCAACTGTCAAAGATTTGGTGTCGTGCATTTAAGTGTCAATAAAATCAAAACTCTTGAAAAGTGTCCGAGTTGAGTTCTACTTATTTTCTAGTTTCTCAGTTCTACTTTTAGGAAGATGAAAATTTGCCTTAGTGGAGGGTCGCATCGACTTACGCAACTCTTTAATTGTCTGCCTTGCCCTCCTCAACCCACCACTGCTTTCCCATTCGCTGATATTATACGGCAGTATCCAGTGGCGTAACAAACGTTAAGCGTATCTACGGTTTTTCTCCCCTTAGTTGGGTGTGTCTTTTTAGTAACTGCTCAAGGCTTGGTGGCGTGCAATTAAGTGTGCAGAAAATCAATCCCTCCAGGTAAATGAAAAGATTTTATGAGTTGAGGTCTACTCGCTCTTCGTATGACGCCTCAAAATTTGCCTCATTTGCCACCAAGTCAGCGTGGCCGATCAGCTTAATGGAAGGCTGGACCGACTTGTGCTGCTCTTCTCTTTCTTCGTGCATTAAATGACACTCCCATATGATGTGTTCAGCATCCTGCTTTATAGCACCACATTTTCATGTTGGCCTATCCACTGACAGGCCAAGCTCGAAGAGCTTGGCAGCGAAACCACCGTGGTCAGCAATGAAATGGCTCGTCCAGTGATTTGGAGGCAGTACTTTAGTTATCTCCATTCGCCACTTTAGATTCGGAAAAAATAAGTATGTTTGACGGCCCCTGGTGGAGAATCACTGTCAGACCCACAAAGCAGCTTCCATCGCTAGGCCCTTGACGATGGCTCTGTGATGGATACATCCCATAGAATCAAAGCCAGGGGGTGGGGACTGTTGCGCTAATAACCTGCTCTTTAATAGTCTATTTACTTTTTGAAAATTCTTAATTGTCAAAAGAAATTCTTCGTAATGCTTAAATAAAATATTAAATATGTATTATGATCATTCGCCGTAACCGAGTACTGAACTGGGTTTTCTTCCGAATCTACAACTCGTTTAACACATCCTGTTTTGAAATGCTTCACATTAGAAATCCACATGCTCCGCATTGTGAGTGGACATGAATTATAAGAGTATTTTTCACTTGTTTTTTTGAAAAACTAACAATAACACTTTAATGTCATTACTGGAGTGATAGAAAAACTTTCTTTTCATTAAAACAGCGAACCAAAAAAGTTATAAATGATTGTGTTTTCAAGCAACATAAATTTCCATCCATTATTATTAAATATGTATTTTTTGAATAGGCGGAAACTGTTTTGTATTCATATATCGTGGGATTGTCCATTTTTTTCTTTTAAATGCATATTTAATTAGTTTTTTTTAACCTATTTGTATTTTTACGTTTGGGAGCGATGCATAATGTTGGTAGCTCGCACCGAACAACCAAACTCGTGCTCGATGTACCAAATAAAAGTACAAATTTTTAATCCCGATCTAATGTAATTTAATAATCCCGGGAAGGCGTATTTAATTGATGCAATCAAAGTAACTAATGCCGGGAATAAAGATAACGGCGTGACCGGCCTTTATCAAAGGATGTTCAGGTCGAAAAGGGTTTGTCAAAGTTTTTCAACCGTTACACATATATAAATCAGTCCCTCTTTCGACAGATTCCGCGTTTACTTTAAGAGATTTTTAAATATATAATCGACGGTGTTTTCGCCAATTGATGTAACCCTCAAAACTGAAATTGTTCACGAGAGAGTAAAAACTGTTTTTATCGGAAACATTATATGGTGAGTTGCGTTATGAATCTTTGAAATGAACTCCTGTAATTTCTATAAGATACGGGATTATACACAGGGAGTGTCAATATAATAGTGGATTACATCTAGTGGCCGGGTCAGAATTTTTAAACATAAAACTAATATAAAATGATATTTCCCTTCCAAAAGTAGTCGATTTATTTTTCTAATTCACATAATTTGGCCGAGACCTTCTCTGTCGTCTTTAAAATGAGATCCAATCAACTCATTTTCGTATTTTTTAAGGTTACATCAATTAGCCAAAACAACGAAGATATTAAACAATACTTAAATAATATCATCGGCTTACAAGTAAAATCAGTTCATTTCCTAGTTTGTTTTTCTTTATTATATTTCTATTCTTTATTAAATATTACTGTTTTATGCCTACCTAAATAAATTGTTTTATTAAAAAATAATTAAATGATTAATAAAAGTTAAAAAATTGAGAATTATAATCATTGTTTACCTAAGAAATAAATAAAATTATCAATGTAGTTAGTCTAAAGATACTTCTTGAAGAAGCGAAACACGTGTCAGATTTAGTAACAAAACCAGTGGAATGAATGTGGAATATCGTATCAACTTTAATTTTATATTAAAAATCGAAAATATATAAATACTTAATTTCTAAAAAACCATTTTAATGATCCCTGGTAATCGAAAACAGTTATTTAATATGGCAATGTGCGTGTGAAGAAAAACATTTCAATCAAAACATATTCACGACCTTTAGCTTTGGTTATTTTATTATCTATAGTGTAATGATAAACGTGTACATTCTAACATAAATCATTTCAAGCCAATATGAAAAAGTAAACTCAGCTATTAATTATTAATATCTTTTATATTTTTACATAGAAAAAATTAACATTGCGATATAGTTTGTCTAAAGATGATTCTTAAAGAAGCGAAACATGTCACATGTAGTAACACAGCCAGTAGAATAACTAAGTTATCAATTTCTATATTATGTTAAAAATGACTTTCCACATAGTTCCGCCGAATCCATCGAAAATAATTTTTTACACTCATTGTCTTTTTTTTTGCTCTTTTTGTTACTGAACGTTTACCTGACGTTTACCAACATATATTAAGTTTATGGGTAAAATCATTTATTCACGAATTGCAACACGTGCCCGAAAGCGCCCGAGTTGGGTGAAGGCAAAAAGAACTATTAGCATTATTTTTCTTGAAATCTGGAGATTTTGTGATGAGATCTTTCATCAATTTTGTAAAATATTTTATTAAAAATTATTATGAATACTATTCTAATAGTAAAAAATTTGAAATATTTGAATATCGAACAGTTAAAACAGGGCCGAATATTAACTATTCGAGTTGGAGTCCATACTCCTTAATGTATAACGGAAAAAATACGAATATCCATGTGTAACGTAAAAATCAATCACTCGTATTGATTCGACTGCACACTATTCAACCGTTATTTTTACGGCAACAAATTAAATGGTCAGAATTCAAATCAATTTTTGATCTGAATTCGAATCAATTTTTGGTCAGAATAAAAATATGAACGCTCTGAATAAAATTATTGATGGTTTGAATAAAATTATTATGCGGTCAGAATAAAAGGTTATGTTAGATTAGGTTAGAAATACTGACCATAAGTTATTTATTCTACCCTCTGTAATTCTGACCGATACATTATAACCATTTAATATAAATTCTGACAAATGTACTATAAATTCTGACCAAAGAATTAAAAATTATGATCGAAACTGAATTAAAATTTTGACCATAAAAATGCGAGCCTAATTTTACCACGGTTTATAATACACTAAAACTTTGAGAATCGCCGTCTTTAGTGTATACGTTTTTTGTGTTGATGTGTGTTTAGGAAGTGTATTAGTAAAGTTACTTTCCGTCATTATTATACCGAAGTTGAAATAGTAATTTCTAACCACCCTAAATAGGGGTGGAGCAAAAAATAGATTTTCGTGATTGCAGTTAGACGGCTTTCTACACCCTTATCTCAAAATGATAAGCTCTACCGCTTTATTGTTATTTCACTACGCACGCATGTTGCATTCTAGATTCATAAAAATAGTATATATTTTATGTCGTTTCATTCTTTAATTTTTAAAGGCGTTAAAAATCTGTTCTGTGTATCTTGAATTAGACCAGTTACACTGAGAAATCATTTAGGTCAACCATGTCCACCCTCTCGGCTCCGTAGTGCAGTGGTTGACGTCGTCGGCTATGGTGAAGTCCCGGTGCGGACAGTTTCATAAATTGATTTTTCATTCGATTTATGGATCTCTGTTCGTAGGCATGAATGTTCGTCTAAAAATTCCCTCAAACCCATTCGTTCCCTAAATCAGGGTGTAGCGAGAGCGATTAGCTAACCGCTAGTCCTATCCTAACCCTATCTTTCTATCCCTACTCTCGTCGAAAAAAGAGGTTGAAGAACTGAGTGACAAGCAGTTGTCGTAGAAAGCTTCTGTCAATACACCTCCATTAGGAGGCCATATGCTCCATATCGGGAGTGAACATAGTAAAAAAGGAATTAAATTTATCGGATTCTGAATGTCATTAAGAGTTTAATTTTTTTATATGCTTTTTTCGGTTATGTAAGCCATTATTTATCATTATCTATTTTGTAAAATTACTTTTAGTATACCTATGCATGTATATTTTGTTCGATTTTGACAATATGTGGACTTGTCGGTTTTTAATTCTAGGCACCTCATGTAGTTTCAAAAGAATTATGAAATATTGCTAATTTCTATTCGGATAGCAAGCTATCGTTTGTTATATTGTCTAACTTAAAAGAGAAAGATACTTACTCTTTTATTTATGTATAACTCCATTATTATGGAATAAAAAAGCAATTATATTGCATTAATATAGTATGACTAAATACTTTGCTACATAAACTTTATTAATTTTGTAATATAATTTATTTCATTTCATGCCTAATTCAACTCCATTTTAAGTTATTTTAGAAAGCAAAGATATTGTATGTGTAGTATTTGTCTAAATTTAGTTAACATACGAAAAATGGTCGTCTGCATCATATGTTTATGCTGTAAAAATATTGTATGTCTAAATAGGACAGTTGAGGAGATATGGTATCATTCAAATGCATAATATGTCCATTTCGCTTATATTTTTCATGGTTCTCAAACCATACAATTTGATTTTGTCAAAACAAGTTTAACTGGCCATACAATATCTTTGCACTAAAATATTGATAAATGGAATTGATATTAAACACAAATTTATTTAATGTGTAATCAACCAAAATTATGGCAATGGTTTCAGGATGTGATGCTTTAATCCCTCTCGCTTTTTTTAGAACCCATTAATAGTTTCAGCAGCAAGTGGCCCTGCCCCTACCCTTGAGTCTAAAAGTGTTGTTATACACACATATATTGAAACGCCGTCTCTGTATAAAAGATTAGTGAAAAAAAAAACCACATCAAAGTGAAAGAAATTATTTGCTGCTATTAAATTTAATTTGCGTGCTGGCAAGGCAACTTTCTGTAGAAACAAAATACGAATTAGGTTCTATAATTCTTCTCGTATGCGACCTACTACGAAAAAAAATTGGTAACGACGCAAACCTTCATTGTGAAAGTGCGTTGTCAATTATTTTATTGTTTTTTTTTTCACAATGGTAGGAAACTTAGTACGGCTAATTTTGATAACAAAATTATGCTAGCTTACCTATAGACTGTACGTTGACCATATTTATTTTCAAAAAATTAAAGACGTCAATACATATACAGTGGAACCTCGATTATCAGGAGCTCATTATCTGGATTTTTAAAAACAATAACAAATTTTACGTAATTATGTAGACAAACACATGTTTAAGAAAAATATTGGAGACAACACGAAAGCAGTGGCACAAATTTCAATGTGTACAGAATTCGATGAAGAAGATGCTACCGAATAGTTAAATTGTCTTTCTGATCTTGTTGGAAGAACTTTGCCCTAGCGATCACCTGTGGCTGAGTTCAAGCCTCGACAAGGTAAATATATGTATTTTTTCAATTTAATTTTGTGATATTAGACAAGAGTGTTTGAGATGTCTCTTCACCTCGAGTTTCTTTGGTGCCTTTCTTAAAAAAAATACTTAATCTATCAATGCAGAATCATAGTTTCTTCTGTTTGCTTCTGACTCCTCAAATGTTGGTTTGTTATTTTGGGGAATTCAAAATATTTTCTATATGAAACCAACATCTGACAAAAAATCGTAACAAAATGCGGTATTTTATTTTAAACTAGTGAGTACCCGGCATGTGTTGCAGTGCCACTCAAAGAAAGAAAGGGTTTGTGTATTAATTCTGTTTATTGAAGTGCTTTTGGATTAGAGAAATGCATCGGCTGAGACTTCATAAAATTACCCGGTCCGAGCCCGTCATCTTCAGGCCCGGCCTTTCCCGTCCCGAGCTCGAGTCTCAACATCGGACTTGTTACCCGAACTCGACCCGACGCCAAGATTTATTTTTCTGAGCCCGAAAACAGCTCGATTTTTTTAAATATAGTAATTCATTTATACATTTCAAACAATATATGTGTTATTGTTTCCATATTTTCATATTTTTTTGTTTTCCTTCTGGTTCAGAGAAGTCGCTGTACTATTTGATTCTTTTTTTAGATTTAAGAGTTTAAATTTTTTTCATCAGAAACCTTCACGGGTGTGCGCACAACAACTCACCAAAGAACGAAATCGATGAATGGTAAACGAATGCATAGAGGTCAAACAAACAAACAAATCTTTTTTTTATATATATAGATTAATTTAAGATTTAAGACATCGACTGAGGGTGTTTGATGGAATTTCAATATCAAATTTGGATTATTGAGATTTTGTACACTTTTTGTACATGGAAGTGTACAAAATCTCAATAATCCAAATTTGATACATAGATTAATTTTTGAAAAAACTCTTAAACTTCAAACGCGATTTTCTTCTAAGTGTAAAATTTCAAATGCGCTTGTTTTGTATTGGATGATCGATATTTGATAATTTTTGGTCACCGTACGTACCTATAGGCTGTCCGTTTGACGTGTGATTGTATAGACCGAGCTCAGTTTTTTTAAACTGTAGAGTCGTATAGAAAATTTGAGGAAAAAAACGTAACACTACATAAAACAGTAGACGCAATAAAAAGGGTTTAAGTGCGATTACTACAGTATCGCAAGCTTTAGGATTGTTTATCAAGCGGGAGGTGCTAATATGCCAAATCTTCCATAAAGGCAAATTACTTGCGTTTAATTCTACAAACGCACAACCAAACCTCTAAATTGTGTCCAAGGTTTCCGTCGAGATTTCCATTAAACATCATGTGTAAAACACCTGAACGGCATAAGGGTACTTGGGCAAAAAGTTGAGTTTAGAGAGAAACGCATTTTAAGTGTATTTAGAATGAAAAAAAGGTGTGGAGGTTATTTTTTAGTATTTTGAAATTAAAATTGTAGATAATTCATCACTCAAAGATTAAAATAAATCTGTTTTTATGATCATTCAGTTTTTGATTTTTAAGAGGTTTTAAGTTAAATTTAAGTCAACATTTCACATATCTAAGGTTCATTATTTAAAAAAAATGTACTTCTATTTTTATATTGGTTTCAATTCGTCATTTATCGTCGCTGTTCTGAAAGACACTAACTGAAAATAACCAGTTTTGAGTAATTGGAACTAAAGTTTTTCAAATGCTTGAAATGCTACATATTTTTGGTTCAGTTTGTTTGTTTAAGTAAAAGTGTGATTTAAAAAAATAAGTGTGTTCTTCCATATGGTATGGTTGGAAATAAGGACATTTTTGGACTAGCTCCGTGTATCATTTTTTCGATTTTGTGTCTTCTTTCAGAACATCGAAGATATTTAAGTAAAAAAAAAATATTTTTCCATCCATGAATTGCAGATAATATACAAGGACCTTTTATTCATTTCTTATTTTATAGGTTTTGTTTCGCAATTGCACATTATTTATGTAAAAAATACAAAAAAACTGCATTCATAACTAGCAACTTGACAAAATTTCACATGTGCTCTTTTGCTTTTGGGGCGCCTTATGTTCCTCAATTAGAGCAGACATTGGAAAAAAACCGGTGACTATGGTCATAATTTTTGTTGACCATCGCTAAGAAGGCTCTCGATTTCCTACGTACTATATCTGCTCACCGTCCTATCTTTCGTGCGTTGTTTAAAAATGGAAATTTCCTACAATTTAGCGAATATTTAATCCGAGCTGAGGGCGCTTAATACTTGCCCCTACTTGATACGGGCTAAGTAAGAGAACGAGGGGCAGACGACGGCGCTGAAGACGTTATCCGATGACTTGAAGTGGCCACTTGTCCGACGATTGTCGAGGAGTGCGGAGCAGGTACTCCTTGCCAGTGTTACTTAACACGAGGCATCGAACAGGAGCTGCGCTCGTTAACCGCTTTGCGTTGACTGATGGTATTATGAATATGTCAACAAAAAAAAAATACCTTGCATGTTTTTTACATTTTCAAAGAAAAAAAGCCATAAACTTTTGATTCCCAACATTTTTACTACATAATCTTGTACATTTATATGTATTTCGTCACTAACGACCCGTGTTTCGCCTTTCGGCATCTTCAGGCGTTAGAGTACACGGATGAACTCGAACTGACAGTTGGTAAATAGTTTATATCGAGGGTATACTGACAGAAGGAATTAAGAAATAAACGTTCTGAGATAATCGCATGGCAAACATTATTTTATTTTTAAGTACTCTTTAAAAAGGTTCTTTGTTCACTATAAATAATAATCTTTTTGGTATTCAAACCATTAGATTTAGTAACGATGAGTAAATAAATAAATTTTAAAATAAATATTATTTTAAAATGAATAAATACTGTTTTTCTCAAAGCCTACGACTTAATGCGTTCTTCCAGTACATTGAGTACAACTGAATACATTTGAACGTTACAAACAGAAAACAATCAAAAACTGACTCAATGTAATTTGTCAGTATACTCTATATCAAACAAACTGTAAGACAAATTAAGAAATAGTATTATCACTAAGCCTAGGAACTACTAATTTTAATACTGATTTGATAATAATGACTTTCAAATCAAAAGACAAGTTCAAATCTAATTGTCAGTCATCTAGCTATTTAAAAAAAATTACGTCACTAGAGAAAACTCAAAGAGATTTTTTTCAACGTTACTCGAGATCAACACGAGGAGAAAAACAAATTCAAGATCCCAAATTTTAAATTAAAATTTTATATTAATCTTGCGAGGACTCTTAGATGAAACCTACTTATTTATAATCAAAGTATTTACTCCTATAATACAGTCACCGTTTGAAAACAATGTTTGATCTTTAATATATTATATAAGTACGTAGTTATAAAAATAATTAAAGCCTTAAAATAAAATGGACTTAATTTGATTTTTCGATCGTAAAAGGTTAAAATTGCAAGACACGGTCTTTCAAAAGACAGAATATTTCAAAGCGACTTGACTTCTTAGAAAGTGGATCGATAATTCCTTCTGAAATTAGAATAAAATACTTTAAGCTTCTAAAGAATTCTATTAATAATATATTGGAAAAATGTTACCTGTTAGTTGAGTACTAAATTCGTTTATATTGCTATTTGAAAAATAAAAAGAAAAGCCTTTGATAATTAATTCCATGAAATATGTCTTTTACCGGTACAGCTCTTAAAATAATATTTAATTTACTATTGGAATTTAAATCAATTCATGACGGAATGCAATTATAAGAATGCAATGAAAGCTCGAATTAATTTAATTAATGGAATCAAGACCGGTGTCAATTAATGAGTCACAATTTTCAAGTACTAAGCATTACATTTTTATACAGTTGAGATCGCTTTTTTATACAGCAGAAAACAAATGAAGAAATTCATATTAATTTTCTTCGGTTATCCGAGACACCATTAAGAATAAGAATTTAGTATATTATGAAGAAAACGAAGACTGTTTAGATGCAATTTTTGAAGTAGCGACGTTGGTGATTATTATCCCCTACTTCATGTGGCTAAGCAGGAGGCAAAATATATATAACAGTGCTTTTTCACGGAAGAAGGCAATGACAGAACCTCAATATCCTCCTGATTTTTGGGTATAATTATTATTTATTTTATCGAGACTTACTAATTAATTGTTTTCTGTACATAAACGTACATAAAGACTTAACTTTGCTCATTAGAGATAGCCGCCAATTTGGAAAAAATGTTTGTTCTCGAGGTGTCCCGATTAAGCGGAATCGACTGTATTTTGTTTTATTTCGATAAGAAAAGAATATTCAATTTTTATTTCACTAAGCGGTGGACTGTTTGCAAGCTGCATAATTATTATTTTATTCAATGTCTTAAGAGTTTAGATATTTCAATTTGAAAAGTCTCTGATATATAAAAATAATAAATTCTTGTTAACCTGAACAGAAACACAAGTATGTATTATTTGGAATAAATAGAACATCGTTGGGGTTTTCATGAACACAAATATGCTTTATTACTTTTCAATTTCTGACTATAATCACTTCGTTAGGGTCTGAAGATCTTTACTAACAGCGCACGCGTATTCTTTGGCATTTGTTAATTTTTCATCGGTAACGAAAAATATATTTTTGCTCGAATTTGACATGAGTTTTATTATGATTGTACTCAGGGGAAACACTACATATACATTTTAAATTTACAACATTCTTATTCTACTGGTTGTGAAACTAGATTTGATATTTTTCCACGCTGTTGAGAAGTATGTAACTCATTTTGTTGTAAAATATTTTTTAAACGTAAATTATTATTGATTTTCATGATGCTTCTCAAAAAAGCGAAAAACCTGTTATAACTAGTAACATATGCAGCAGAGAAACATAATTATCAGTAGAAACTAATTGTAAATGACTTATTCCTTCCTTTTTTTTTTAAATTAGCTGAATTGACTACGGTCCATTAATTGAACCCTCATGCTAACTCACTCCACGCACGGTTAAACATGAAATGATTATCACAAGACAATATCCTTAATATCCTTCTCAAGAAACTTGATGTATGTAAATATGTGTATTATTTTTCCCTGTTCTGAATTGTCATTATCCTGTTTTATTACTATATGTTTTGTCATGTTCTGTTTTGTCACCGAACCATGTACCTGGTACCCAGAGCATGAAGAATTATTAGGGTGAGACGCCCTTATTATTTGACTGAAAAATCTAGCCTCACTTGCCCTTTATGTGATATTTACTAGAGTGTGTTCATTTTTGCAGCTTTATTGTTATGTATGAACTGGTTCAAATGTCAAGTTTTATAAAGAGACAAAGATAGGCAGAACCCGTTTACAAAAAAAACTAGACCAGTGGTGACCAATTGTTTTTTATAACAGTTCGTTGATTTGATTTGTAATCACAAGAAAGCAATATAGCATTTACATTTAATTATTTCAATATGTCATTTTTTTATATTTAGGGAATAAGATTTCAATATAATAACAAACCACGCACGAAAATATTTTGTTTTATATAAGTGGCTGTCAAGCCGTGGCTCGCGTTGACAATTTTGTGTAGCTCGTGATCAATTTAAGCATAACGAAACATGTCTCCTGCTTTTACAAAATATGAATGTCATAATAGGGATAAGTAGGTTTTTTCCTACGGTAGCTGGCTGGGACATTCCTGGTATCCGGCTAGCCATAGTTTTTTCACACAGAAAATTTATGCAACTGATCAACATTTTTTTTGTCGAAAGGATTTAATATGAATTTATAAATCAAGCAGAAGCTGCTTTTCTTTATGTCGGCTATCGGCTATCGGCTATCTCTGCCGCAATGAAATGTCTTTGACACTTGCCCCTAAGTACCAACCGTTATTTGTGTGGAATTCAAGACCACAGTGTGTTAGTATGATGAGATAGTTAGGTTTTGGCTGTTGGGACTTAGTGGAGGAGCCAGTCTGGCCCTTAGGCTAAAATGTTTGGAGACCCCTGCTCTAGTGTATTTTTAGAGTATTTTTTTAAACTATTGTACTTTTATTTACATAGAAATAGCTATGTTTTTTTATATCATGTACTCTCCCAATGTGAAGCATATGGCCTTGTAATGGAGGTATCACAACAGAAGGTTTTTACGAGAAATGATTGTTACCCAGTTGCTCAACCTCTCTTTTTCGAAGAGAATGCATAGAAGGATAAGGTAAGATCAGAACTAGAGGTTAGCTAATCGCTCTCGCTGAGTCTCGTTTTTAGGATCGGATTAATGAGAGGGAATTTTATCAAACCTTTCTAGTAAATATTTAAATATTCAATAGGCGCTATTATATAATCAATAAATAATTTTATGAAATATTATTTTTTGACATGTGATATAGTGAATAAGGAATACCTATCAACTAACTAATTAAATTTTGTAGAAATGAATATTTATATTTATAATTTAAGTAATTTAGGACATCGACTGAGGGTACTTGATGGAATTTCAATATCAAATTTGGATTATTGAGATTTTGTACACTCCCATGTATTTTGTCACTAACAACCCGGGTTTCGCCTTTCGGCATCTTCAGTTCCAGTCCATTCGTGCGCTCGAATGTCTGAAGATGCAGAAAGGCAAAACTCGGGTCGTTAGTGACAAAATACATGGAAGTGTACAAAATCTCAATAATCCAAACTTATATTTATCTTATTGTGATGTAAGCTAGTGACTATATTGAATAATTCTTGTGGAACTAAATACATTGACATTTTTACCATATTATGAATAACATCAGTATCTTGTAAAATGTGTTAAAAAGATTCAAATATTTCACTGTAAAAATGATCACATTACGAATTTGGACCACGGGCCGCAATACGGTTATTATTGAAATTTATACTCCGGTTACTATATAAACTCATACGTCTGTGTATATTTGATTATGAATGTTTTTTTTTTATATGGAACTAACATTTAATGAGTATTTTTGAATGCTTTGATACAATTTTTATCTCATGCGAGTGATTCATACCCTTGACATTTTTCTTTAGTTATTACAGTTGAAAAAATCTCATATAGAAATAATGAATCACTCTTGCGTTAAGATTAATTCGTTTTTCAATTGATTTATGGATTTGTGTTTGAAGGCATGGTTTCTGTAATGTCTAAAATTCCCTCTGATCCTACAATACGTAGTAGGATTTAGCCAACTACTCTTCCTGCCTTAGTCCTTTCCTACTATCTTTACTCTCGTTAAAAAAAGTAAGGTTGAGCAACCGAGTTGCAAGCAATTTTCGCCAAAAAACTTCTGTTGGGATACGCTCCATTAGAAATCTCTATGGTCCACATTGGGAGTACACATTTGAATGGTTTTGTTTTGTTCTTGGGAATCTATTTCATACACACAACCACCGACGTAGCAAGGGGGCTGCACATTTTAGGGGTTGGCATTTTCGAAGATGAATTAAAAATTTCGACGTTGAGAAATAAATATTTTTTTTATATTTACATAATCAATGCAAGGTATATTCCATTCATAATGTTTTCTTCTCTCTAATTTGTGACTCGCTGACAAAATGTATTCTTTTCTAGGGGCGGCATTTTTTGTAAATGAGTAGAGAATTATGGAGGTAATCAACAAATAAGAATTGTTATGCCTAGCGATTCGCTGACAAAATTTATTTCTTTTCTGAAATATCTAAGAATGATCATGAAACCTCAATGTCGCAAATATTAAAATGCTTTTAATTTATTTTTTCGCAATTGTGCTACTAGCTGTGGAAGAAGTTTTCTGATAACGAAATAAATGAGAAAACAATTTAATGTGAACAGTGAGGAAGTTGCGATTAAAAAAATACTTTCAATAGCTCACCAATCGACAGATAAAATACGTTTTACATAAGTAATATTATATTTTCATATTAATAATAAATATAACATTTACTTAGTTAAATGACTTATAGATTTTTTGACATATTTGAAAACAAATCTGCAGTGCGGGACTCTACAAATTTAATATTAAATATAACATTTGTAAATGACAGGATTGTAAAAATACAGAACATATTTTAGGGAAAAGGTGAGGGGGGGGGCGGTAAATTCAAGGACCGCCCCGGGCGGCACAAAACCTAGCTACGCCACTGCACACAACACAAATGTAATTCAAAATATTTGTTCTTATGGACGCTGAGTAATTTAAAGGGGACGAACCCGCCAATAAGGCTTTAGAAACACTGCTTTAGTGTCAACAAAGCATGCGGTTCTTGACACCCACAGTTTAATCGAATGACCGGCACTTTAAAATGCGTAGCCGGTACTGTGCCATAAAAACCGAATGATAATTATCGCGTGCATAATTAACACAGCCGTGTAAATTAACATACAATTATTGTGATCATGATGAGAGTGGGTTTAGTTTAGTGTTTAGTAAGAGTTGTAGCTCGAACTGGGTCAGACTGCCTACCAGACGAGACGATGCTCGAGGAGTCGTGGTATCCGACCACACCCACGCAGTGGTCCATGCTGTATTGTGTAATAACGTGTCCATACGTTGCAATATCAACATTCATTCGCAATAATATATTATGTAAACCATACATAAATTATATTCATAGAGAAGAAAAAAAATTGGAACAAAGAAATTTATGTAGATATAAAATATGTATTATATTTTTAGAGTCAATTTTTATCAAGCAGTCTTCGTTTTCTGCGGTATTAAATTAAAAATAACCAAAAGCCTTGATACACAAGAATAACCACTTTTAAGGTGTTAACTGTCAATTCTTGGTGGAAAGACATTATATTTAGAAAAATAAAACACAATTCATTTGTACTACTTCCACATATTTATAATGATCACGACCGGTTTCGCTCATCACGAGCATTATCAACTGATAATGCAGTTCAGTTGATAATGCTCGTGATGAGCGAAACCGGTCCTGATCATTATAAATATGTGGAAGTAGTACAAATGAATTCTGTTTTATTTTTTAAAACACAAGAATAAACTGTTTCTAATATAAAATGAAAATTGACAATTTTTTTATTCCACTGGTTGTGATACTTCAAGTGTTACATCTAGTAACACAATCAATGGAATAACAAAGATATCAATTTACATATTATACTATAATATATATAACCAGTATGTTTTTAAAATGTGACATGACTAAATCGCGTTTGGTACGACTCAGCAGTGAACTGTGCTCAGACCCCTCCTCGAATCACCTCTCACCAAGGCAATTAACAAGAAAGATAGGCAGTGAAATGGCAACATCGATTCATTTTTGTAGAGTCGTTAATTTAAATTCAATAATAATAACAACCTCATTTAGAATAGTGATTTGAAATCGATGGGCGATTTCCAAATTATTCGTCAGTTCATTTTCGGTCGTTGAGCGGTGCCTAAGGGCTAGGAGTCATCGTACCACCCCCACACTGACCGTAAGTTAACCGTTTGCCTACCACGCGCCTCTTGCTGTTTTATTCTCTTTAATTTTTTGTTTTGTAATTGTAAAATCTTAATCTGTGTATTGAAATAACTAACTGTAATAAAGATAACTTGGCCCGAACTGGCGTGTTTTGACTGTCTGACTCACCGGGTAAGCTAAAAATCTGTGGAATAATCATCAGCACGCTCCTATTCTCATTCAAACTCCAGGGGTGGAACTAGTTGAATGCTTAGCTATTATATGTGTCTGGGTTCAAGTCCCACTAAGGTCAACATCAAAGTAATATTTTTTCAGTTTAACTCTTGACATCTTGGGCATGAGTACTTGTGATGTCTTTTCTCGAGCTGATCTCGAGTGATTTAAAATTTGTTTATTTTATTTATATTTGGCGGCTTGGCTATCGTTAGCTGTAACGCCAACAATTTTATTTCTTATATAACATATTAGACATTGGTGTATTTTCTCCTTGTGTTGATCTCGAGTGATTTAAAAAAATTTCATTTGAGATTATCTCATGTGATTTTAAAATTTCAAAATATTTGGCGACTTAGCTTGTTGCTGTAATGCCAGGTATTTTAATTTATATTTTTTAAATTGAAGTCATTAGTGAATGACAAATGTAACTGAACGATATTTTTAGTTGAGGCTAAGACTTCATGTCAAAACAGCAATGACGACGATGACGTAATAGCTACCATTATAATAAAATTCTACCAAGAAAATATCATATCAATATGGACATATTAAAACTGTACGGAATTCCAACCAAGATTATCGCCATCATCAAATGCATGCACGAGGGCAGTGAATGCTGTATTAGAATCGACGATGTAACGACAAAATGGTTTGGGGTCTCAACCGGGGTCAGGCAGGGCTGTGTTTTGGCTCCGTTCCTCTTCATAATAATCTTCAACTTCATCCTGAGAAAGTAAATTCCACCCGACCTAGGTGTAACCGTTACCCCCAATCTGAGACTATGCGACGACGACCTCGAGTATTCTGACGACGCTGTCGAATTTGACAAATCTGTCGAAGGTATTCAGGAAAAAATGCTTCAGGTACTTGGGGGAACACATCACGGGAGATGGCAATCCGCTTAAAGAACTCACAATCCGATTAGGGATAGCTGGAGCAACCTTTAACTCAATGCGGAAAGTCTGGGACTCACGGTTGTACTCGGCCAGAACCAACTGCCACTTATTCAACGCATGCATCCTGACGGTGTTGATTTACGGTTGCGAGTCATGGCACCTCACCAAGGCACAGGGTAACCGTAAACTGTGCTTTGAAAACAAATGTTTGCGGCGAATACTAACGTACGGTGGTTTGATGTTGTCAGGAACTCGGAAGTAAGAGAGCGGACGGATCAGCCTCTTATTACGTCCAAAATAAAAAAGCGACGATGGGCCTTGCTTGGAGAAGTGTTGCAAATGCTCCAGGGGAGCCTGAATCCCTGCCTGTCTCTTCTATCAACCAGATTGATTCCGTCGTCCTGGAAGGCCGCTAATGACCATCCATAGGATTTCGGCGGAGCTACGGGATGCTGGGATGACCTGGGAGGAAGCGAGGAGACTGGTGGGGGATAGAGAAGCTTGGAGGAACTGCGTGATGGCCATATGCTCCGAATAGGGAGCGGATATGGTTTAACAAAAAAAAAATATTAATGTAATCAAAAAGTAAACTAAGATTGTGTGTAAAATCGGGTTAATCGTAGCAATAACCTTTTAACGAGGAATTTAAATTTTGTACGTTAAGTAAAATTATTCTGGAATTGACTTTAGATATTAATTTCATGCAATATGTCCTGAAAGTATTGCACCATCTGACTTAACAGTAACGTAAAAAAAAAAACAATGATCAATTACCCAAAGCCATGCCGGTCCCTCCTAAATAATACAGGTATAACCAATCGTGGTTCGGTATATAATAACATGCCGAGAACAAATAAATCACACTGTTTGATTTACACCTGACTTAATTATGACCATTTATGAACTCACCGATTAGGAGAGTTATGACATGAATAGTAATTAAAAAAGTGTTTCTTGAGAAAGTTTTAGACATGAGACTTTTCATTCATCCATTTCTTATAAATTATTTTTATTTTGTCTTAACGTATTTTTTTGGTCGATTATCAAATGTTGAATAAGAACTTTTTTTTAATACATTTGTATCTAGAAGTACGGGTGTCAAAGCTGTTGCTCAGAAGACCGCTGAATAGATTTCAGTTATTTTATTTATTTTAAACACTATTGGTATAACGAAATAGAAATGTACGTGGCTGTTCATTCTCCATGGTGTCTAAATTCGTCTTGTTTCTAATCGTTTTCCTCACTGGTGAGGATCACGACCTCCGCCTATCGCAAATACTCCGTTTCTCTCGACAGTATTTCGTCACTCGCTACTCCACTCCGCTGCTCTGAGGGCCATCGGTAATTAGATACCCATGGAGTCCTTAACCTGGTCACTTCAATGAGTCGGAATCGTTCCGTGTCCCCTTTTGCATTCAGCTTTTCCTGTGGCGACGAGCTTTTTAAGATTGTCGGTGGGCTTGATGGCGATGTGGCCAAAAAATCGAGTAGGCGACTTGTATATACGGCCAAGTGACTATCCTGGATTTGTAACTCTTTTAAGATAGATGCGTTTGACTATACATACATGGTATTTGGAGCATCCTTCTCCAGCAACAAATTTCAAATGCGTCGAAGGTCTAGATTATGTATTAAAATCAGAGTTGTACAGTCCTTGAAAAAAACACCTATACAACTCGATTGATGCGAAACAATGACTACATAAACAAAAGAATGCAAAATATATAGAGTCAATAAAAGATATGCATATCGATGACCTAATGTTATAAAACCGTATCTGATATTTTGATGAAAATGACTTTATAAACCATTCTCGTTTATTTAAAATAACACAAAGTATTTAAACTTTTTTAACTGATTTAAAAGTGCCCTAACATATTATCCATCTAATACATATAAGGAAAAAGTCTAATATACATATTAACATAAATATTCAGTTTCTTTCAGCCACGTGTAAAATTTGTAAAAAGTCAGTTACAGGGTTATAACATTAGGTCATCGATATGTAAAAGATATAATATATTTTTGACAGACTAAGCATTGCAAAAACAACGAATGCGGGTTTTTTTGCAAACATCTGCAATTGCATCTCGTAGTGTGGCAATGGACGCTGCTTTCCAAAAATGAAGTGGCGAATGAAGAACACCAAAGTTTTGACTCCTGATTCCTGCACCACCAATTCATAATTGACGATTGTCACTTTACTGCCAAGCTATTCCAGCTTGGCCGGTTGGTAGATAGTCTACTATGTAAATGTGGCAATATGACTCAGGATGCTGGCAAAATCCTTTGGGAATCCTTTGTTCTTTCAATGAATGGGAAACATTGCTCAAAACAATACGACAGTCGGGTCTGTTGGCCACTTCGGTCATGCCGACTTGGTTGCATCTCTGACAAATTACAAGGCATTTAAAGAGTTCACGGCATCTTTTAACATTATTATTTAAAACTTAACTTCGTGCACACTAGAGTGCATGCAACCAAGTCTTGAGGAATTTCTCCTCGGATATTCCTGGCAAACAGTTGAAACACACATAACGTTTAAAGTGTTAACTGTCAGTTCTTGGTGGAAAGACATTATATTTAAAAAAAATAAAACACAATTCAGTTGATAATGCTCGTGATGAGCGAAACCAATCCTGATCATTATAAATATGTGGAAGTAGTACAAATGAATTGTGTTTTATTTTTTTTAAATACACATAACGTTGTTATGCTGCGGAATATACCCTGTAAGAGTGTGAAGCTGTAGCGAGTGGTTGTAGGTACAACGATGTTGAGTACCCTAGGGCATTTAAAAAAATCAACATGCCATATTTCGATATTTGTTAGAAATAGTTATTGTAATAAAAATGTCCTGAGAGCTTCGACTATATCATAGTATCATTTAAGAAATCCTACCATATTAAACTGTATTCAACTGTTTTATTACACAGAGGATAATCATAATTTTAAAAGTTTACAACACCTGGCTTGTGCAATACCCTTTCGGGAAGAATTTTTTATTGAAAATGTTTCTCGTGAGTACCACACATAATTTTATTGTAAAATATATTCCAAACGCCCACCTTATATTGAAATGCAATAAAACGCAGCATCTCAGACACAAGTCCGCGTGCTATCTCTTTATTACTGGTAACATAAAACGAGATATAAAATAAATTTTATGTCGCATCTGGTGTAGTAAGAAATGAAATTTAATTCGTCCGCTTAGGGCAGGATTGGCGCCACATTTTTGTTTTCATTTTTTTGAAGTCACGTTAAGGGTTTTAAATATTTTTGAATACTTTTCTTTTCTAAATAGATACTTATCTATGAATCTATGTACGGACCGGTTATTTAGGTATTTTGGGATAATGTTTTGTGGCTATTGGTAATCAAGTTAAGTGGGTGTTTATTTATATTAAGAATATCAGCGATAAAAATGTTTTCTTTACGTATTTAAATATCCTATAATAACTTTAAATTATTAAAAAATAAATAAAAATAAACATTTTCTAAACGTGCCCGCCCTCGGTGTGATGTTATAAAGCGAACCCTACACCAGCATTAGGAATGACAGTCCTGAGCATAGCATAGAGCAGTGCTTCCCAAAGTTTTTCATAAATTTGCAAAAAATAAATCACGGCCCCCAACCCCAAAAAATAAATAAACGTACATTAGATATAAGGGTATCAGAACATTTAGCTGCCTTTAGATTAAAAAAAGAAACTTCGACATTCGCAAATCACTTGCTAATGGAGAACCATACGTTTAATGCGGATTATGGGGTTAAACTGTTGCATAAAAACATGGGGGATCATAAATTATTTTATCAAGAAATTTTGGAAATTAATAGAGCCCAGTTAAACTCCTTGCCAATCTTGAATGAGCAGCTGAACCTTCCTGATTCTCCGCTATTATATCCGATACGTTGAAACACCTAACAGATGTCACTAAATGTGGAATGATTGTATATATTTACCCATTCGTCGAATTACATCCCGTCAAAACCCACAATACTATTATAATTGTAAAATCACTGGTATTTCTAAAAGAAGTTGAAAAGCGGCAATTCGCCACTCTGTTAATATGGTGTTTACAAAATAAGGATTAGGGAGATTCCCGAAATTTTAACTCAGGTATCAGTGTGGCTCTCAGACGTATAATATCTTACCTCGTAAATAATATTTGTCGCATCTGTATCTTCTATATAAACGTTAGACACTGTTTACTGTCTCTCAGTTCGAGTCCATCCGTGTGCTCGAATGCCTGAAGATGCCGAAAGGCGAAACCCGGGTTGTTAGTGACAAAATACATGGAAGTGTACAAAATCTCAATAATCCAAATTTGATATTGAAATTCCATCATGCACCCTCAGTCGATGTCTTAAATTAGAACATAACCAAGATTACTAAATTAATGTTTTATTTCATTTTAAAGTTCTAAACCTCTAAAAAAACACCCTTAATATTACAAGAGCATGTTACTTTACTCGAAATGTACTATTTTTATACTCCTACTCAATCAACATGTTTATTAGATGCAATTAATAGTACGTAGGTGGCTCTCATGTCAAATGGTCATTAAATATTTATTTTATAAATTTCCTATGATGAATCACAGGAAATGAAAATAGCCGGAAACTCAGAGCAGCCATATATGGCATGATGAACAAAAATTGGATATTTAATCATGCCTTAAGGCCGTTAATTTGTCATGGCTTAATAATCAGATTTCACAAGAAAAATATTGATTTTTAATGACTAAAAAAATGATTCTTAGAATTTAATACGGATACCACCTATCTACTGGTCAAGCTAAGTAATATAATAATATAAAATACCAAAGTATTTAGTTCTACAAAATTTTATTATGCAGTTGATAGTTATTTCGGCTCAACGCCGTTGTCAAAAATATACTTAAACTTATTTTAGCTTAGCTCTAATATATACTATTTAGAAGAGATAGACAATATTATGTTATTTCAAGTATTCAAATATCATAATATTTATTTATAAAATCTCAATGTATTTATTTTAATGATTAATTAATAACACCATTTAAACTCCTTTTCTAAAAACACGTTTAGTACCTCGAATAAGTGAGGCGACAAAATATTGAGTATTTCTTCACAATATAGATAGCTAAGTTAAAATAAGTTTAAGTATAGTTCTGACGATGGCGTTAAGTCATAATAGCTATCAACTATCTAATAAAATGAATCTTTGTAGAACTAAATACTTTGATATTTTATCCTACTATAATAGAGTTCTACCAAATAAATGCCAAATTCAATCAATAAGTAATATATATTTGCATTTGGCAACTAATTATTTGGTCAGTTTCAAATTCAATTAATGGTCAGTAAATATTAAAGAAACAGTCAGTAATAAATGCTAAAAAAGGTCAGTAGAAAAATGAAAATGGTAAGTAAATATTAAAGATACGGTCAGTAAATAGCTGACCAAAAAGAATTACTATCAACCAATTGTAATATTTTTTGTTCGTACATAAAAATAAAATATGAGCATTATTCCTTATCTTCCTCCAATTGGTTTTAAACGGTTGACAGTTCGTTGTGCCACAAAATTCATTATTAAAAAATAAAATTGATTCATTAAAAATGAGTTTTAAATTTGTCAGGATTATAGAAAGTCATTTTTTATTGTAAATTTAAAACAAATCGAGGTTTTTCCGTCTGCAAAAATAAACCTGGGCTTTATTTTTGCTTCATAGCGAATGTAACTTTGAGAAAGTATTTGTATTTAGTTTGTGGTTTTAATTAATATTATAAATGATTATTTCTGTTTTTTTAATGTAAGCCAGTGGCGAATAAGTTCGGTGAGAAATCCCAGTTGGGCAACTCTCTAAAGCAGGGGTCTCCAAATTTTTTAGCCTAAGGGCCACATTGACTCCTCCACTGACAAGTCCTAAGGGATAAGTCCTAACTCATCATACCAACATGCTGTACTGACAAGTGGGATATTTTATTGCGGCGGAGATAGCCAATAGCCGACAAGGAGACAACCAACTTCTTTCTGATTTATACACTTATATTAAGTCCTTTCGACAAAGAATTTGGTTGATCCAAAGTAACCTTAAGTTACAAGCAGTGCTATAAGAAAATTTGCAATTTACAGGTAGTCCTAGGAGTCGCAGTCTCTACCAACAAATTTTATAACGGTTGTACGAAGATCGTCGCTCAACTCCGTTTTTCGTCGAATATAACATATATTTGAAAATATTTCTTGTGAATTTATACAGTGTTTCTTTACTATAATCATTACATAATTTACGATCCATCGAAAACCAACATATATGCATGTAATTTAAGACATCGACTGAGGGTGCTTGATGGAATTTCAATATCAAATTTGGATTATTGAGATTTTGTACACTTCCATGCATTTTGTCACTAACAACCCGGGTTTCGCCTTTCGGCATCTTCAGGCATTCGAGCACACGAATGGACTCGAACTGAGAGACAGTAAACTCTTGTGAGAAACAGTAAACTAAAAAAAAAGTGTTTACTGTCTGATCAGTGATCAGTATTGAAGCAAATTAAGTATTTGTGTAGTGTAGTGCTATTTTCAGTTACACACTGTAGGAGTGTCATTTAACTGGTTTTCATGCTTGAAGTGTGTCACGATGAAAAAGATGAAGGAGGACTGTTCTAAAGTATCGAATTATTACGATTCTTACGCGAGTTTATTCATCACCTCCTCCCGCCTCCTCCGGCGGCTGCGGTTTTCAACCCTTCTCATCAAAGACATTAAAGATAATCTAAGCAAATTGGCGAATATGCAAGTTACAACATAAAATATATAAAAAATAGTTAACAGATGTAATACATAATTTAAGGCATCGACTGAGGGTGCTTGATGGAATGACAGGTCAGTTCGAGTCCATTCGTGTGCTCGAATGCCTGAAGATGCCGAAAGGCGAAACCCGGGTCGTTAGTGACAAAATACATGGAAGTGTACAAAATCTCAATAATCCAAATTTGATATATGCATGTTAAGTAATAATTTAATCGTCACAATAAATTGTATCGTAGAGTCGTCATAATATATGTAGTGAATGGTACGAATTGTGATGTGTGGCAGGGTAGATTTATTAGAATCGTAATTTATTGAATAATCGCTTAATAACAATCATTGATTATGACTAGGCTTTATAATTGTATTCTTTCAAAGTAAGTAAACAACTTTATTCCCAATATGAAATTAAAACTAAAAAAGAAGCGAAACGCGTTATATTTAGTAACAGAGCTAGTGGAATAACTAAGTTATATACATTAATTTAATATTAAAACACCAAAGTTAGTGCCGAATCCATCGAAATTGTTTTTATTCCTATTAACACCAAAGATACAACATTTAATTACCCACTATTTCACATCAATAAAATATGCTAGCATCGTAATTAGTCCAAAATATCGATTTCACGACTCCGCAGTAATGTAACGGACCACTCGTCCGCAAAAATACTTGCTGACGGGCTCTATAGCATGGCTTGTAATAATGGGGGTTTTGGTTGATCAGTTGCATAAATTTGCTTGTGGCTTTTTTCCGCACTCGACCATACTTAGAATTTTTTTAGAATTACTTTGCCTAATAATTTATAATTTGATATTATATTTTTATTTAAACACTGCATTAATGCGTTGTAAAACGATATATATATAAAATAATTTGCCACTGCTCTAGATTGAGTTTGATAAATAGATAAAGAGAAATAGATTTTTCATAATGTCTACATATTAAATACATAGTAAATTCTATAGGATCCAATTTCTCTGACATACAAATCAATCTATTGGAATAAGGCTCGCTTATTTTATGAATGAAGGTGACGTAATCTAAAAATAATAGCTACTATTTAACGTTATGTAACATCTAGAGCAGAGCTCCGCAACCTTTTATCACCCACGGAATAGATAAGCACTCATTGGTATTTCCCGGCAAAACATGTAAATTTTATAAACAAATCATACAATTTATTAAATTGTTTTTATTTGATGAATTTAAAATAGGAGCTTATATATGTTTTAATAAAAGTCAATTCAACCATTTTACCTTTGGGACACTTGGCAGATGTTTTTTTTAGAAATAACAAATTGTAAAAAAGCATTTGTAAAAGTTGTAACTAAAAAAATTTACCTAGCTAAACCACTAATTAAATAAGTACTGTGTATGAAAGTATCGCCCAGATTCAGATAATCAGGATTGATATTTTTTCACAAAAAATGGCGTATTTATGGTTCTTGATTTGATAATGTGTTTTATTTTGGTACATTTGTTCATTGTTTGTACGAAATTTTATCGCATAACTATTTTTTAAATATAAAAATATTTGATTTTTTCTCATTTGAACGCACTGCGCTGCGGCACACCTGGGATCGTTTCGCGGCCCACTAGTGCGCCGCGGCACGCTGGTTGCGGAGCACTAATCTAGAAGATTCATTTCTCGGAATTTTACGCACGGTGGAAGAATTTTATGAATCAAAACAGAAGGTATCTAATAGTATAATGAACGTACATATTTTTAGTTTTCTGGAAATTAGTTTGGGATATATTTGACCGTGAAATTATTTCTCGGTTACGGCAATCAGATTCAATTATGACGTGGTATTTTTTCCTGTACTATCGAGATTAACAACTTTGCCTTTTAAATTTTTAACAAAAGTGACGAGAGAGTTTATAATAATTAAAACCGCGTATTCATTAAATTTCTCTACAATATTTACAAACAAAATTCCGATATAGCGGGTAGTAATTATACGAAAAAGAGGTAATTGGAAATGTACATTTTAAGTTGTTTGTTATATGCACAACAATAACATGACTATAATAAATTTTTGGTTCGGTGACGAATGTGAACGTGGAAAACAAGAACAGTGACAAATCAGAACCGTGATAATTCAACAGAGTGACAAATAAACGCACCCAACACAAACAAAATGCAGTTATTATATTATATAAAATATTTCTATGAAACTGTGTTGTATATGTATTTAATTCATAAATAGATACGACAAAAATATTATTTGTATTATTTTTCCCTGAGTTGATTTGTCACTGTGTTGATTTATCACTGTTCTGATTTGTTATGTCGTGATTTATCCGGTTACCTAATTTTTGATATAACGGGTAAGTACGACAATGAAGAACATTTAAAATTGGTTTCTTTGTACATTTTATTTCTTATTTTTATGAATGATAAAGTGGAAAGCATGAGTGGAATAAAGTTTTTTTGCAGATTTAATGCTTGTTTAACTATCAAAAGGAGTCTGATTGTACTATTCTGCAACATAATATAGACTCGATTTTAAATTGGTCTATAAAAACAAACTTGACTTAACTTTTCGAAATGCTTTTGCATTTCTTTCTAGCTCAAGATTGCCTATTAAATATAATTATGTGATATCGAATAATACTTTACAGCGTTTATCTGAAATTGTTGATCTCGGTATAACGTTTGACTCTTCTTTCACATTTCATTCACATATTAATTCCGTTGCTTTGCGTGCTAGCAAACTTCTCGGGTTTATAGTTAGGCAAAGTAAACCATTTGAAAACCCAACTGTGTTTCGCACTCTATACATTTCCTTGGTTCTCAGTACGCTTGAATATGGATCTATTATCTGGAGTCCATATGAAAATTCCTACAAGTTGAAATTGGAGCGAGTTCATAAGAAATTTCTACGATATTTCTATTTCAAAAAATTTAAATATTTTCCTTTTAATAGTTCCCTAAAAGAGTATTACCCAACTAAATTTCTTTTAGGAATGTTATCTTTTCACTCTCTTGAAGCACGAAGATCGTTTTCGATTCTAAAGCATTTCTCTCTTCTTCTTCAGGGACGAGTTTATAATCCTGAAATTCTCATGTCTATTAATTTACATGCTCCTAATTGTTATCTACGTGGCCGAAACCATATCCAGACAATTTTTATTCTTAAAACTTGTTCTTCGCGTCGGTCATTCGAGTCGCCAGTTGCCAGAGCCGTTCGGATGATTAATGCACTGCCTAGAGAGCTGGATATTTTCAACACTAAACTATGGGTATTGTTCACTAAATATTTTTTCCTTTTAAATTAATAATGTCTTTTTTTTTTATTATTTAGTAATTTAAAAAAAAATGTTTTTATTTTCATTATTGTTTTTATTAGTAGTACTGTTTTTAATAATTATTATTATTGTTGTTACTGTTATTATGTTTGTGGAATGCATGGCGCATTGGCGTCAGCTGTAATGCCATGCATTTCAATTTTTTTAAATTTACAATAAATAAATATCGATGGCATGACTATAAAGTGCAAAGATTCTTATGCTTGTAATTTTTTTGCTTGTTTAATGCTTGTTTAATATTAAAAATGAATTTACAAATCCACAAAGTTACCACTGAATCCATCAAAAATAGTAATGTAGCTTATCTATACATACATACTTTTTTAGAAGACATAGGCAATATTAAATATCTCACTTACTTCTGCTTACGACAATATTTTACTGAGGGTGCGATATGATAAGACAACTCTGATCCTTTTTTTTAAAACTTGTATATTTATTTTCAATCTTGATGATATAACAGTCGTCCATTTTCCTTCAGCCACGGAGCCTTGTTCTATTAAAATACGTATCTTTCATGTAACACAAAGACTGTTTATCTTGTTTAATCTTATTTTGTTATTATTATTATTTAATAAAGCTGTATAGACTGAGATTGTGATGAAAATGAGCTTTGATGAATTGAAGAACGGTTAGTTAGTGATATTACAAAGGCGTACGGATTTTCCTCATTAGGAGGGTTGCTAATTTCATTACTCACAAATTTTGAGGTGACCGTGATTGCCGTGGAAATGCGAACCGTTTCAGTAAAATTTTTCCTAAGCGAACATAACAAAATGATAAAAAATTACAAAGCTTTAATTACGCCAGACGAACCATATTCTTAATATAAAATTAAATTAAAAGTTGATAACTTAGTTATTCCTCTTGGTTTATCACTAACGTGACGCGTTTCGCCTCTTTAAGAAGCATCTTCAGACTAACCGTATCGTATGGTTATTTACTTCTAAGGTAAACTATGATTTTATTCTTAAAAGGGTGAGAGTGGGTTTTATTACATTCTACGGGACGTGTGGAAGGGGGTAAGCAATAAACATTGTTACACTATGAACAAATCAATTACTGGCACCTGGATGTGAAAAACAATTTTTATAATGGCAAGCCGCCTGTTCTGTTTAAAATGTTATTTACTAATCCTCCATTACTGTTAATGGTTTTATTGATTTCTAAAAATTCTAAGCTATTCATTTTAATACCTTTTTTATTTACACGATGGAGTATTTCTACGTTATTATTTTTATCAAAACTATGATCATTTTCAATTAAATGATTCGCAAACTCTGAAAAGTTATTACCTTTGAGTCATCTGATATGTTCTCTAACTCTAATATTAAAGTTTCTACCTGTCTGCCCTGTATAGGAAGCTTGGCAATCTTCACAAGAGAGGCGGTATATTTCGCACTGTGACAATGATTCTATTCTATCTTTATTGTCCAATAAGATTTTACATAAATTGTTAACTGTATAAAAAGCTGCTTCTAAGTTCTTCGGTAATAGCTTTGACATTTTTAATGATGTCTCTCCAAAATAAATGATTCATCCATAGAAAATATTGAACCATATTCTATTTTTATAAGTTATTTCATCATCACGCCATTATAAAATTAACTTTTTGATGACTGCTTGATTGATACTCTCTCACTCTCCCATTTAAGTGGTGACAAGAAAGATAATGTTAGTATGGATGATTATTATTAATCCATCTAGCGATTTTAAATAGCGGATACTGCAAAAAGAAATCGGAGATAGAAAAATGTCCTTCTATATAAATTCATATATGTTGCATATCTGGTTATTCAAACCACAGCACTGAAGCGCTGTGTAAAACCAACTGTCTCATAACGGCAGTACAAAGAAAGTATGGAAGATATAGAAGATAGACGACCTGTATAAATGAAAAATTTACAAATAGCTGGATCACTTGCCTAAAATAACAAGTAAAGAGTTGCCTATTTAATGTTTTCTTCCGAGAATAACTGTCAGCAGACCTCACTTCTTATAAACGGCACGTGTTTAAAGTGAATTAAAAAGGCTACTCCTTTAGAGCCATCGTTTTATTTAACATATTTTTGGTGCAACACATTCTAGCGTGCTGTACTTTAAATTGTCAATTAACACGTGGTCTTCATACCTTAAAATAAATAATCCTGTTCCCGCCATTTTGTTTTCATCTGTCATAATTTGAGCGCGGGTATCCTCCAAAATGGCGGCCGTAACAAGCGCAGTTTTCATGCGAAATTAACTTTTTCGTCCATGCAGTCAGATTAATCTTGTTTGCGCCGAGGCCATAATAAACGTTAATATTTCGCTGAAATTAAATTGCCGTTCCGTTCTCATAAACTTCAATTTTAAGTGAGAGCAACGCGGTGTTTTGTAAGCGGGATGTTTCGTTCACACTGGCTGGATAGGGAGCGTTTTTGGCCATATCAACTTTCATATTTTCACAGCCATGGAACCCATGCTAATACCATCTTCCATCATATTTAAGCAATGTGATAAGAAATATGTACTTAATATAGAATAATTAATTTTTAGTACAATGTTTCATACTGAAGCGTAGAGCAAAGAACCTGTTCTTTCATACCATTTTTAAAAATATCTTTGATCCGGTTTTCTAACAGCTGGTTATACAATGAGGACGAATTTTGTTTATTTTCTCTAGATATATAATATTAACAAAAATGACTTAGTGTATGATCGATTGCAACAAGTTCTGTGACTAGTGTAACAAAAAACACGGGAATTTTAAAATTACGAGAAAAAATTGGGAATTACCTTTTATAATATATGATATTTTTCATTGTTTTTTTCCTTACATGCTGAGTCCAGGTAGACATATAAATATGTGCATCTCACCGAGTTTAACTTCATACATAACAACAGGAACGTTTTCGTAAATATTTTTGTTGGCTTTAAGTACATATATATATATATATATATATATATATATATATATATATATATATATATGTCACTGGTTATCCGATATTGAATAAAGTTTCTTATTTTCATCTATATCATCAAACCTCATGGTAACCTCAAATTTATGCATACAATATTGGTATAAGTAAAAAATGCTACGCTTTTAAAATAAGTTTTACTGAGTGCTAAAAATGATATGCAGTTATTATTAATCTTAATTTTCCCATGCGGCGTTATTCCTTCACAATTTCTTGGGTTTTCCTGGTAAAACCCAGGGATTTTCCAGACCTCCCATCGCTAGTTTTGACACAAATTAAGTAGTTTATTTAAGTACATGTGTATGTAATACATTTTCATTTGACAACTCAGATCAGCAGCAGCAAAGCCGGCAGTTACAATATATCGATTGTGTTTTGGCCATTTGATATAACCCTCAAAAATACGAAAATGAGTTAATGAGTTAATGATTGGATTTCATTTAAAAAAACGACAGAGCAGGTCTCGGCCAAATGATATAAATTAGAAAAATAAATTGACCACTTTTTGGAAAGGAAGCATCATTTTACATTAGTTGTAGGTTTAAAAATTCTGACGTGGTCACTTGATGTAAGCCAGTATTATGTCGACACTCCCTGCGTATAATCCCGTATCTGCAAAAATGAGAATTTACAGGAGTGCAATTCAAAGATTCATAACGCAACTCATCATATAGTGTTTTCGATAAAAACAGTTTCTACTCTCTCCTGGACAATTTCAATTTAGAGGGCAACATCAATAGACCAAAAAACTGTCGATATAATATATTTGCCTTCATTTATTCTTATATCTGTAAACAGCACAAATACACACTCTCTCTCTATCTGAGCATCGTTATCAGCAAGCGTATTGGGAGAATGTTGGCAGGTGATACTACCAACTAATAATAATTTGTAGTGACAAAATAATTTACTTTACAGCTTATACCGTCGGAAACAAGTATTATGTGCCATAAAATTATAATTTAGTCGAAGGGGTGTGTCAAAATTGGAACAGGTTCTTTGAAATATTACTCTCACCTACCTAAAATGTAGATACAAAAAATGCTTAACATTGTTTTGTATTGTAATTTTCTCTCAATATTCGTTAATGATTTTTTTTTTAAAATAAAAACCATTCAAATTGAGAAACATTGATTAAATAGAAACATTCCAATTTGAGTTTGAAAAAAAAATGAAATACCATGGAAAAATTCCTTTGCATTGTTTTAGTGTGTTCGGGCAGTGGGTGTACCTTTAATTGTATCGGTTAAGAGCGGTTTGAATGAAATAGGGGAGACTGGGGCTATGTTTTATTAAACCCATTCTGTTGGAAATATTAATTAAAGTTTCATAACGTACGTAGCGAGTGTGTGCATATTATATGGTCGTTTTCGCTTTCTCGTGTGAATACGGGACGCTAATTGGACTATCCGAACGTGCAATAGGTAAAAATTGTATACATTCCACATAGCAATGATTTGTGATTGCCGAAGTGCCAATAACGAGAGTAATAATTATAAATAATTGCTAAAGTGTGGTATATTTATTGCGTCGCTATCCCACAACGGATGACGTAAAAGCACGTCAGAATCAGAGCTGAAATACAGTAGCCATTTTATATTTGTTTTAATTAGGATTAATAAATCGCCAAATCGGTTTTGACCGCACAGTTGAATAAATTAGACATTTTGCTTTATTTGTTAATTAGGTCAGATTTTTAATTAATAACTCATTACTATATTTTCGTAGATAATGATATACCATTTTAATTACTACGCTAATTTGATATTGAAATAATTGATGGCAATATTTTTGTTTAATCATAAAAGCGGGATACACGATTTAAAAAGACATATATCGAAAGTACAATGATAAAAGCATTTAAAGCACTATTATTTTTCAAACTTCTCTCTCTCTCAAGTACAATAACTATTGTTTTCGATTTTAAAAGATTTTTTTCTGTATAATTTGTGTACGCACCAGACGAGAAATAAAAATTATTGCGTATCCAAAAACTCCAAAAGCACTTCAATAAACAGAATTAGTGGCATTGCAACGCATGCCGGGTACTCACTAGTTACGTATAAAAATATTAACATAGATATAAAACATTAAACTGGGTACTGATTGAATTGGAATTCAATAGACTTTTTTATAATAAATGTCAAAGTAGTGTATTATACTAGTTCCTAAAGAATATTTATGTAATGTAGATATTTCGTCATTACGCTATCGATAGAACGTATTTATTTAGTTCTGATGATGATGTGACGCGGAAATGATTATCAAACTTAATCATAATTACAGCTATTTTGAACCTTAATAAAATTGGGAACACTCAGATCGATTTCTTTTATTTGTCAGTATTCGTTTTTTTACTTCTTTTTAAATTCAGATTTGAGAATTTAAATAAAGCAGTCAGTTAAATGGACACAAGTATAGTTTATTATTTTTAATTCACAAGTTGTATAAAATTTTTTAAATTATTTCAAACGAAAGTAATTAAATAAAGTAAAAATAATATGTATTACAAAATGTCACACGTGTTTCGCTTTTTTGAGAATCATATTCAGACTTAAGTATTAACATTTGATCGATGAATATATAGATACGTCTGTTGTTGTTGGTCAATTGTATAATATATTTAAAGCTATTTGTAACCTTAATCAAACTGGGGAAAATATCAGACCGATTCCTCTCTATTAGTTAAATGGAGACATTTGTTATTTTAAATTCATAAGTTTCACTACATTATCTTGACGGAATTATTAAATTTATGTATGAATTTGTGAACGATGAATATATTGATGAGTCTGCTCTCATCGGTCAGTGTCAATGCTTGTTATGTGCAATTTATGATCCTAAAATTTATAACCTAAATTTATAAAGATTTATTACTTTAAAATGGCTATAAAAGATTGAACTTTACCCTACAATATAGAAATTCATTAAAATCAAACGTTTCTTGATTAGATTAGTTTTAGAAAAAGCGTTTTAAAAATGTTTTGCAATGTTAAAAACATCCTGGAATGTAATCAATAAATTCTTTTTTGTTCGAATCAATTATGGAGAATCATTAGAGTCACGTACGTCAACCCTTTATCTGCGGGTCGCATCAGTTGTTACTTTTTACCCTCGCTTCCCTTACCGCTGTCAGTATGACCGCAGGGGGCTGCATGTTGCATTTCATCCCACGATCAATTTGATCGCATAGAGAAATATAGTGTGCACCAGAATTAGTGCGTATTATACAAGTAACGTACACGAACAATTAATGAAAAACTAATGTTGCAAATTTTGTTTTAGGTTCTTATTTGATGCTTTACCTGTAGTTTTCTTGGTATCTTATTTCATAAAAAAATTCTTAAAAATGGAATTAAATATTCTTGAATCTAGGCAGATAGATTTAAAATGTTTTAATTGAAAAATAATTTCGTGTTTCTTCCGTATTTTTTTTTGTCGTCTGGATCGATTGCGCTCTGCAAGTGAGCGTACGTATTTTAAACTCTTTACAATCGAATGCTTCCATAGAGGTGGCATCTATTTTTCTCTTATAACTCCGAAGCTTCCGCTATGGTTCTAAGTAAATGCAATGTAATTTATAATGTATTTATTGTTCATTTTCATAATCGGATTTTTTACTCTTTGCATTCGAGCGTGCCTCTCCTTAGGAATCCATATACTTCGCATTGAGGGCAGATATGGTTACAAAAATAAGCCAAATCATAATGAAACCACGTTATACTAAAACTTTGTTAGCCAGGCGTAGATGAATCTAAACAAATATCGAGTCGTTATTTGAAAGACCCGATTATCCAGGAGGTCGCTGTTGTCATTAGTGTGTTGACCGATTTGTTTTATAATAGCAAAGAGTTTGGGCCTTGTCTAACTTTTCTAAAAACAGAATAGATTTATTTATCCCCTATATAGTTGAGAAATAAATTCTCATATGCCTATTCGAAAAGCATGTTCCCGATAATTAATATAAATTGCCATTATTGGGATAAAATACATGTTGAGTTTTCTTTTTGTTTCAATGTTACATATTTTCCAATTAATCTACCAAATTAACTGACTGATAAAGATATATCGATTGCCCATTTTGTTCGCTCTAAAAATTACCTTGGTGTTATTTCGCATATAAATTTCCATTAAAAGTTTATTACAAAACCGCTCTCCTCTGTTGGCTATAAATTTAACTTTTCTGCGTGGATCCTGTGTTTTAAAACAAAAATATCCGCGAATTCTTTTTGAAGCGCTCTGTTGATAGAATGATAAAATATTGACGTGTTCGTTGTACGTCGCAGCCATCTGGTGGGGGCGGCCGACCTAACGTAATTCCTGTGTACACGGAAGACCGCGAAAATTAAAAATAGAACACGTTCTAAAGTGAAAATGGCGGGAAATGAAAAATGTTTATTGTTTATGGAAAATTAAAAGTCTGGACCGGACACGTTACACGTACGCTTTCCTACCGAATACTAGCCCTCGTTCAAAAACCTGGATGATATAATATATCGTTAATTGCTACAGAGTTTACTAAGACTATAACATTAATGCTTTTCCACATTTCCAATAATGAATTTCACACAAAGTTAACGCTAAATCCATTCGAAAATATTAAGATTTTAACATGTTTCAGAAACTGGTCTCTGGTCTGGTCTGGGACTTATATAACGTCACTCATTTACAAATAAAGCAGTAACTCACTTTTGATCACTATGTGTTTGATTCTATAAGAATTAAAAGATGACCATCGTCATAAATATGTTGAAATGGATATTGTCCAGGCCTGTAGCTGTGTAATCAACATCATTGAGTTCGGTTCCAGGGCACACGGGTTCAAATACCAGTTTGCACACATTCATAAATTGATTTTTCAATCGATTTTTGACTTCTTTTCGAATGTATATAAATACCCTTCCACTTTCCACTCATCCGATATTATAAACGGAACGGAGCGATAGTGATTAGTTTACTACTAGATTTATCGTTCTTTACATACTATCCGAAAAAGAGAGGATGGATGACTGAGCTACAAGCAGTTTTCGTAGAATAACATCTGTTGAGATAAGTACATTGGAGGCGGACTTGGTTACATAATATATTCTAACTTGCAATAGATACTATTTACTTCCTCTAACATCAAATCAAAGTCTTGTGTAAAAAATTGTTGTTTACATATGTTGTTGTATGCAGAAAGCTTAATTTAATTTACGATCACAATCACCTGAAGTAAATTGGTAAAAAAATAATATTGTTGGTTATTCAAACTTTTATGTGAAGTCAAATATTGGGGTTTTATTTTTGAATTATTAATTTCGTACCATAGCGAGAAGCAAAATAAATGCGTTGCTTCGTTATAACAAGACAAAGGAAATTATGAAGCCTTAAAACTTTATATTCTGACGACTACACCTGATGGTGATTCGCCAATATCCTGTTATCAAAAAATGTGCAATTTGACAGGAAGCAGCGAAGGTTTGAAACAAAAGACTGCACTTCCTTTTTGTGGGTTACCACAAGAAAGCACTTTTTAAATGATGTGATATAAAATAACACAATGTATGATCATAGACAACATCGATTTTTTCAGATTGACTCTAGATCAACTGCAGACTGCAAAACATATTATATTCATAAAAGTAAATAAAAAGTCAGTTAACTGTAAAACATAGATTCTGAGAAATTTTTATGTTGAAATCATAGGAAATGTTTCATTGTTCAGAATATTGCCTTTTCCGTTAGCTGTCTTTGCACTCACGACAGCAGTATATTCAGGATGATGACTTTGGTCGAGTAACAAAGATCTAGACGTATTTCTTATTAACTAATTTTAATATTATTAGCATTTTAATATTTTAAGCACATGGAAGGCGCTGCTGTGATTGTCATTGTCAATCATTACGAGACGTGCGCGTTTATTGATTTGCGTTATTGCATCCGAATTCCTCTGTATTAAAATCAATTTAATATAAATAAGTCCTTATCAAGAAATACATATAAACTAAATTGTAAAAGAAAGAGGACACGAATTTCTGCTGAGACGGGTAAAGAATATCTGAGTACACTTGTAGTCAACAATATTTTGTTATTGTGTTATGGAAGGCAGCCGTGAATCGGTGGCTGATTCTGTGTTTGGAGTTGAAATTTTTCCACATATTTAATTCAATTTGAAACTGCACTATAATGTGGATACACAGAGTATGTTTTTTTGACGAATTCCTATCATCATTGCATATATGTTAATTAATTTATTTTTTTCTCTGTCTGTAACGCTCTGTACATAATTTATCTCTGTCTGCGTATTGCGCGCACCAAGCGCGAATTGAATGAATGCTTACAGGCGAAGCGCCGCCTGGTAATTTAATAATATAAGTAGCCACTTATTTTTTTTGTACGTTTTTTCGTAAAATAGCCTTTGTATATCATAATTAGTAACTCTAGATATATTGTAACAAACATACCTGAATGAAATTCTGTACTTAACACCTGTCCCTGATATAAGCATTATGTGCTACATGTGCATATTATTTATGCACGCGCACATTATGCATTAACCCTTTGTATATTTTTTGCATTTCATCTGGTGTGGTCGCTTAAATAATTATGTAATCATGTACTGCATTAATATGTACCCTATTCAATATTCCACTTTCCCCTTCCGAATATATCATTATTGTGATTATAGGGTAAAAGCTTTATGTTATTTTTTATTCTGGGACCAAATGGACCAAAATCGAGGACAATTTACACTGCGCTTTCATTTCAAATGGCTACTTGTCAGTACGCATAAATATAATACATCAACATTGGTACAATGATTTTTCACATTTTTAATTGTATTTATAGTATTGGCATTTTTAGAATCTACGGCAAAAATAGCTCTGTCGATAGTGATACCAAAATATTTGTCAACTTCAACACAATTCTTGTGGAAATAAATACTTTGTTCCATATTTAATTTTGCTGTAATTTATTGATTGAATTGGCATCTACAGTATAAGTATTATAACTTTGCTCTCCAGCTGTAGGATCTACGACCTCTGGATCCATACACGGCTCTAGGATCCACACGGATACATGCACAGCTCAAGGATCACGGAATCCTTACATACTAATACACTGTCACGCTTTGTATTATACAAGAAGCGAATCAGTTTAGTTAAAAGTACTAGGTTATATAAAAACTTCTTTTTTATTAGTTAGTTGATAGCTATTTCGGCCTCACGGCATCGTCAGAACTAAACTTAATTTGCCTATTCTTGCTGTAATTTGTTATTTAAACTGAATCTGGTAATATTATCAGGTGATATCCTTTGTTGTGATTTTATTTAAGGTTCAACCGATTTGTAAAAGTCATATATTTGTAATGTAACGCTCTGAATTGGATATGATGTGTAAGATAGAAGATTCATGAATGCATACAGACTAAAATAAGAGTTTAATATTACTTTTGAGGTGTTAACTTTTTTTTAATGCGATGAACTTGTTTGTATCACACCGGAGATCACTCCTCAATGAAACATTAAGTCCATTATAAATATTTATAATATAAGTGACAATAAGAAATAATAATAATGTAACATTTAAAGGAATATGATGAGTACACAATAATTATTTTAAAGTCATAAACTAACAATTAATTTGAATACACAATACTTTCTATGGTGAGGCAACAATTGAGGATTAAATGGTGAGGGGCAGGGAAGGTAAACTTTTCCGGATATCCAATAGGACCATCCCGACTATTTCTGCAGGAACAATACAGAATATCTCTTTCAATGGACATAATTGGGCAATCCCAAAGAATATGTTCAGAATCTTGATTTTTATCACCACAAAGACAATATGGGTTTGGTTTAATTTTAAACTCATATAATATATGAGGTGTCAACTGTCAATTCTTGGTGGAGAGGCATTACGTTTTAAAAATAAAACACAATTGGCTTTGTACTAATTATACATTTTTATAATGATCAAGGCTGTTAATGAATATTCATGAATTATTTTTAAACTCATTTTAATTTTCTCACTTAATTGACTTTTAATGTGGTTTAATTTTTTTTTCATTTCAGATTTGTAAGATTTGTTTAATTTCGTTCATGTAAATTCTTGTCTTAGTTTACGAACTAACTGTTTGATCTACGTTGTAATTGTTAACAATCAATTTCATATAATCACTTTTAAGGTGTTAACTGTCAATTCTTGATGGAAAGACATTATATTTTAAAAAATAAAACACAATTCATTTGTACTACTTCCACATATTTATAATGACCAGGACCGGTTTCGCTCATCACGAGCATTATCAACTGATGATATTGATAATGCTCGTGATGAGCGAAACCGGTCCTGATCATTATAAATATGTGGAAGTAGTACAAATGAATTGTGTTTTATTTTTTAAAATATAATTTCATATAAATAACCTTGTTAAGATTTATATTTTATCAGTTGATAATGCTCGCGATGAACGAAACTGGTCATGGTCATCATAAAAATATGTAAGTAGTGAAAAACAAATTGTGCTTTATTAAAAAAAATAGTATAAATAATTCTTTCTGGGTCTTAACTGGAAAGAAGCCATACATTTGTGGAATGAACTGTGAACATATTTTGATTAAATTATTAAAATGATTAACAACTTTCTTTATTTTTTTTTTTGCAGGTAAGGCATCGCAAAACAAGCAGTTTTTGTATGTGAGTCGTCAATGAATTATGCGAAGGAAAATTATTCAGTATGCTGAAACCTCAAACCGGCGTCGAAATTCCCTTTCGGGCAGTGGTTTGTATGTGCGTCACATGTCATCGTTTGTGTGCATGCCAGTTTTGAGCGTTCGTGAATTATAAACATCCCCATTTGGCGACGCCTCTAAATATTCATCGGGTTTCGTATGGCAAGGCGACACGGGAAGCCCATAAACAGTGAGTTACCTACAACTACCCTTTACAAATCTGATTCTAGAAGTAATATGTTGCGGTTTAGGGATTGTCAAGGCAGAAGATTCCACACACGAGTAATTCACGACCTTATCGAATGTAATACAAAATAGAAATATCTAGCATTAGATATTCAAACACCGAATTTCAATCAAATTGATTCTGTCTGAGATAAATTAAGTCTCATTAGTAGTTTGGATTAAGCTTGGTTATGACAAATGACGCTAAATACAGTTTTTAATAGTAACTTCTCTTTTCTTAGCAATTGGCGTCAACTCTGTGATATATTATATATTTATGTATCAATCATGCAGCTCATAAGTGAGATAACTAAAAAAAATTAAATATGCAGTTATATGTATGTATTTTGCGCTCTGTCTGATTCAGTATTCAGATAACTCAAAAATGCAACCAATTGCAGATAATTGTCTAAAAAATTAAGCAAAGTTGTAAAAATTGTCTAATTGGTAAACACCTGTTAATGGAATGTATAAAACTCGGGTACAAATCTATAATATTTTATTTATGGTGACCATTCGAATATTGCTTTTTCAATTATCTCAATATGGGTTATTTGGAGATGTCTGGATGATGAACTTGATATGTCTCTCACCGATCCCTTCACTTTCTCCAAACCCTAGGTCACGTAGCTTTAACGACTTCATATGAATAGTCATCAGCGTCCTTGCAGGGAGACAGGATTCAGTCGGAAGAATTATTTTTTCAATTTAAACGAATATCCTGAACTTCCGTGTTCGAATGCTTTAGAATTATAAAAATTCATGCATTGAATAAGTGACACTTGGTTCTAAAGTCTTAACAAACATATGTCGAGTATATTTTTTCTGTTGATAGTCGGAAGATAGCTCTTAAAACAATAAACTCGTTGAATGTATAACCTAAACATAATACTACATTAGATAAGCGTACTATTTTTAATTTGATATTGAACATAAATTTCTTCAAAATAGTCTCAAAACTCATTGAAGAAAAAGCAATGGAATATGTGTATTGCAATCGTTCGTCGCTAATTAATTTTTCTGTCTTGTCAATTTTATGTTTATCTTCATGTGTAAATAATGCCTAGGAGACTGATAGTCCTGAGAAATGAGCAATTTAAAAGTGGCAGAGGATTACGGCAATGGGATCTCTGGAAAGCAACTGGTATCTGTTATGAAGCTGCCAGTAGAATCGACATAGACTTTTGTCCATCACGAGTTATCACAATATTCAATAGTGATAAATCTCAGAAAGTTATGAAAAAACTCAATAAATCAAGCACTTTAGCTTTTGTATATAACGTTGGTAACACTGCGTATAATATTGTAGGCACTTTTAAAATTGTATCGAGCTTCTGTAGTAATAATTTCCTGAAATGAAATTTATGGATTTACCCAAGATCTTAGAGCCCTTTCCGGATAATTGCTTTGAAGTTTGAAACATAATGCATGAATGAACGGTCGGTATTGCAGATAACTGTTTTATGTCAAACCCTCCACTCGAGTGAGCCGTTTTTGACACTTTCAATTAATATTAAACTCGATGGGGTGCTTCTAACTGAGATACTCGCCTACTAGAATAGATAACGCCCGACCTTAATGCTGATCTAACCCTAAAATCACATCAATATTGTACTAATTATTTGACGTAACAGCTGTTTTGAATTTCTCTTATTACGCCTACTTAATTACTACCAAGAATCCTTTACAAAACTCTTACTTAGTGACAACCAATTAAGAAAGATGAATTTTAATCGAAATAGTTTAGGCATCGAAATAAGAAATTGGGCAAAAATGTATATCTGTTTATTTCTAATATCTCTTGTTTACCTAATTTTAAAGATTTGTTATTTAAGTGCAGGATTTTGAAATTTTCTGTTATCCACCTGATAGTCCACCAAGAATAGACAGTTAAAACCTTAAAAGTAATCAGAGAAATAAAAAAATCCACAGTTTTTATTTCATAAAATTGTAATACTTAACAATATAACTTACAAACAGTAATGTCAAATCTGTATAATATTAAAAAAAATCAATTCACTATTAACACAATGTAAGGAACTAAATCGAGGTGTCATTTCACAAACATCAGTCGTAAACCTCAAACGTATTTATTTATTTAAAAAAATAATTGTTGTTAAGTTTAATCAAATGAAGATCAACCTGAAATTTCTGATTGTTGAGCAGGGTTTTTACCACTTACCACCGGAATAGCTCTATAAGAAAGATCCTTTATCATTAAATCCGCACATATATATCTGTGTATGTGTTGAATATTGTCTATTTGATAGTTCAAATATTGTGTACAAAACATCAACTTATTATTTTAATACGATTTCTATAAACATCAATCTTTAGTGAAGTACCTTTGTACGAGTTCATTTTATCCATATTCAATCACACTTCAAACATGTGACGATAATCATACAATTTATAACGAAACTAATGTCATGTACAAAAATAAAATAAATTCCAATTTCCACCGCTAGAGGCGGTGGTGTTTAAATTTTATCTTTATGATTTGGTGACACACTAATACCAACCTGATGAGACGCTTCACATGCCCTTAGTGTCAATCCCCAAGGATTTTAATACATACTAAATTCGGTCGGTGGGCTTACGCCTTTAGCTAAAAATAGATTTTTTCCTTTAAAAGGAATATTCCCGGGCTTATTTTATTACCAGATTTGTGCATTAACCCTTCGAGTCAGCCAGTATTAGGGTAAAATTACTCTTTTAATGGCGTCGGAGTTGATTTACGCTAAGTGCCAACAAATGCGTGCAAGCGATATGAAAATAAATGAAACAGTACACAGAAATAAAATAAACATTACATTTTTTATGATTTCAGGTTTTTCATTCTTAAATTATTATATTAATTTATCCCTAGTAAACCAATTGTAGTTTCTGAGCCATTACAGACATCACTGTTTTCGTAAATAAATCTTGCACTTATTTTCAATTTAATGATTCGAAAATTGGTATACTGTGAGTTTTTTCTTCTCGAGTTGATCTCGAGTGTCAAAATACCTTCTCCCTCAACTGACTTAGAAATTTATAAATCAGCTGTTATTTCTTATTATATGTGTTAGTAGATTGTAAAATAAATCTGATTATATTACCACAATTTAAAATCGATATATTTTGTAAACGCATTCTAGACACACAATATGACAATATTGTAATATAATAGAGCTTTCAGGAGCAACTGGTAATGATCTTTGATAGACTATCATGAAAAATATTTTCGTAAATACTTGTTTTTAATTATCTTATATTAGTTATATTTTTTCCACTGTAGTTAATTCATAACAGTTCATAGAAAATATTAAGTTTAAATTTATCGTCTGAGGGCGCTTCATGTATCTTCTGTTAAATTTAGTCACTTACAACCAATTCTCCTTCTAAGCTGTGCGCATGCGAGGCCACGCAGCAGTTCTTAAACTCGCGCGCACACTATCACTACTAATTTTTGAAGAACTATATGGATCTATTCTAAATTATTTCAGTTTAAATTAAAAATAATTTAAATAAAAATAAATACCTAATAGTGTATATGAATGCGAAGAAGTGAACAAAACATTAATTAGTAAAACGAATATTCAAATATGATGTAAATTTATGTTTGCAAAATTGAGCCGCGCTTTTGTTGGTTTGGTATGCTCAGTCTTTGGATTTTCCGCGCAGAGAACCTCTCGTCTACAATATCAATTTTATAAAAAATGAGCCTTTTAATAATTCATATTATTTATTACAACATCTCAAATGTCGCAGTCCACAAAAGATTTTATTGTATATAATATAATATGAGAAGTACGGTATACCTCCTTAACCCTTTCGCATCGCTGGTCCAACGGTTAAGTTTGTAAAGTTTATTAGTTCTGGTACGAACAGTGAGAGATTTATATTGCTTATTGGTAGGATTTATTGAGGCGCTGCAATACAACACAAGTTGCTACCCGTTTCGAATGAGAACGGTACTACTGGAATAGCTCGCCCGTTATTTATATAAAAATATAATTTTCATATTCATATAAATACCTTTATAAATGAAAATGTTCTTAATTCAAATTGTAAAAAACAAAGCAGGTCGAACAAAGATGAAGTAATATTTTCATGTGTTGTTATTACCTACTCTACTGTAGTTGTCAAAATTACTTTTGTTATTAATTTAATGTAAAATTTAAATCCCCTAAAACAACTTATTGATGAAATAAGAGGAAATAAGTCGAGGATGAAAATTCCAGGCAATGTCAATTTTATCAAATTTACATTTTTTCAAATTAAATTTGAGATCTTGGACGTCAGTGTTTGAGATGTCTCTTTTCCTCGAGTTGATCTCGAGAGACTTTAGATAAAAAATTATCGTTTTGAGTTTATCTCATGTCATTTTAAAATTTCTTGCGCTTGGCTGTTACCTGTAATGCAAGATAATTAAAACAAAACAACTGATCAAATTCCCTCATTTAATGTTTTAGCTCGTTCATATGTATGTTGCCATCAATATTACATTTCTATAATAAGTTCTAATAAGTTCTACGCAAAACTACATCAGAAGTTTGATAGAATAGCGAATATTTTTATTCAGTTATTGAATAGGAATTAACTTTGTAGAACATCATTATAAAGAGTAAAATTAACTAATTTTTCAGTTGTACAAGAATTTAATCAGTTTCTTGATAACTATTTCGGCTTCACACCGTCGTCAGAACTAAATATGTTTCAACTTAATTTAACTTAGCTAAATAAATACTGTTTTATAATAGGTGGACAATATTAAATTATCATCTCACTTTTCCGAACACCATAACATTAATTTAAAATATATTATATGCTAATTGTGCTATTGAGTTGTTCTAGAAAAAGAGTCAAACATGTTATTATTAATTAATCGTTGAAGTAAATGCATTGAAATTTAATTGATTATGCATACTTATGTGAGAGTCTTGTAATGTCGAAATAGCTGTCAACAAACTGATAAAATCTTTGTAGAACTGAATATTTTTTTGCCTTCATATTCTACATTATTTATTTAAAGTAGTGCTCACAATAATCTTGTTAAAAATATGCAAAAAAGCTTGTGAAGAGTCTTCAGTATTTAAGTCAAATGCAATTTTTGAACAATGTTCTTTATTTTGTCTATATATGCCTTGGAGGTTGCGCCAAAGCTTGAAAATCTTTGGTGCAGCTCGAAGAGAAATGATATTATTGAACAATTTGACAGCCGACATGTTAAGCTTTGAGCTGTCAAAAGTTTCACCAGGTTTTCTTGTCGAGCGTAAGCATCCGTGGTGAGCTTTTGCCGACATTATTTTTTCTTTTCAATAAACCCGTTCGACATTCTATTGTGTTTTCATACACTTGTACGATAATTCAAAGGTAACTTCATTGTGTTTCTACTTAGTAACTAAGCACAGTTATAAAAAAGATTTAATACCTATTAAGGCGAGTGCTTGCTCTATATAATTCGTAGGGAATGCAAACGCAACTTAGTATTAAGTGCCACCATTAAGGGAAACACTTTATTGATTATTATTGTGTAATAATCAACTAAGTGCCATTTGATTCTCTTGTCTTTCAACTGCATTTTTCTAAACTAGACTAAAAGTCAATTTGTATCAGTGCTTGTTTACTTAGGCTGCTGAAATCCGAGTGGGCGATTGCATATTGCATCAGCCATCTCTGCTAATTCTTGATCCAATTCCAATTGGACTCGTTCATTTCTTTGCGTTAGTGTATTGCAAATCTTCAGTATTTGGCTTAGCATAATATTTATCGGCCATTACTTCATACATATTAACAGAAGTGTAACAATGCATTTAAGTCTAATATTTTTCTATGTCCACTCCCAGTGTGAAAAAATGTATTCAGATTGGAGGTATCTCAGCAGAGGTTTTTCTAATAGAACTGATTTTTACTCCGTTTCCCAATCTCTCTTTTTTCCGGCGAGAGTAGTGGTAGAAGTATAGGGTTAAGACAGGACGAGTGGTAAGGTAATCGTTCTCTCTAAGCCCCGTTTTTATGATTGGAGGGGTGAGAGGGAATTTTAGGCATCACAAAAATCTATGGCTTCGAACGGATTACCATAAATAAATTTTTGAAACAGTCCGTACTGGGCTCAATATTGGGAACATTCGTTTTAACACATTGAATAAATTAATATTAATCCAAAACAGTGCTGTCATATCTGTAAAAGCTTGCTTGTCCAATTTGAACTTAAGGATTCTAAATATAAAAAAGTTTATCGTCACTGTTCTGGAAGAAAACACTAAATCGAAAAATGGCATATTGAGTTAGTTATATAAAAATGTTCCTTATTTAAAACTTTACCGCGTGAAAGAACACACTTATATTATTTATAAATTACACTTTTAATTTAACAGTTTTGTACGAGCAAACAAAACGACAAAGGTACGGCACTTCAAACATTTGACAAACTTCCAAGTCTAATTACTCTAATCTAGTATTTTTCAGTTAGTGTCTTCTTCCACAACAACGACGATAATTTTTATTGCAACTAAAAATTTCAGCTATTCCTTCTAATTAATTATTTACTTTGCTAAATTTGACCTCCAAAATTAACGATGAATAACAAGCATTGCTTTATTAATGATTAATTATTTTTCATTCCACATTTAATTCATATAAAAATACCGTTTTATAATTCAAGTCAGTATAATAATTGCTATCTACTAACTCTTCGGCACTGATGATAATAATTAAAATGTCTGACTCACATAACCTGTTCTAATCGACGGTATGTTTTTTTCTTCCTCGTCATTTTTATGCAGCTCTAGTATGCAATAGCTGTGTCCGGCGGAAATGGAAACAGGCTCATCTGCATCCAAACTCAGCCATTTATCCAATTAACTAAGCTCATCTCCTTATCGCATGTGTTGAAGTTATTAAATCGATTCATAGTTTGAGTTAAATCTCTATTTTTTTAAGTGGTATGTTGGTCTGTTTTCGGCCGTGGGAAAGATTTTAAAAGTACCCTTCGACGAGATTTTAAAATGTTTTTATTTTAATTTTACTGAATAATAGGCACGTTGGTTGAAACGGACGATGAGAAACAAATCAAAACAGAATTACATGCATGTTCAACTGGGTATTTGAGTATTGAATTATTTATAAGTAAATAGTTATAAAAAAACGTTTGGGAAGAATCTTTCCATTGATGTGTAACATGCCACACTGTTATATTATTTTTAAAAATGAAACACAATTTGTTTTGAACTACTTCCACATTTGTATAATGATCAGGATCGGTTTAGCTCGTCGCAGACATTATTAACTGATAAGAAATAAATCTTAACAGAGCTATATTTTAAGACATCGACTGAGGGTGCATGATGGATTTTGTACAATTCCATGTATTTTGTCACTAATGGCCCGGGTTTCGACTTTCGGCATCTTCAGGCATTCGAGCACACGAGCGAACTAACACAAATAAACAGTTTATAATGATTATATACAAAATAAAATAAGACTAATCTTATCCCTGTATCTAAGAAATTAGCATCTGGACTAGTTACCACCTTACAAAGGGGGGTTTTGAAATGCAATTCAAAGAACTACTCACCCAATTTCAACTAATGGGCTCTGTCAGGGTGACCATGGACCGATGTATTAATATGGGAAATTCATTACTTTGATTGTTAATTTATGTTTGATTTTGATTGTGAATTCATGTTTATTTTTTACGTACCCATCTCACGTAAAGGGTACAATAAAAGAGAGGTTGGAACATTAAGTTGTTCGTTCAAAATTGGTAAGGAATTTAACTGGGCCCTATTGATTTCCAAAATTTCTTGAGAAAATAGTTTATAGTCCCTCATGTTTTGATGCAACATTTTAACCCCATCATCGGCATTGAAGTTCTCCATAAACAGGTGATTTTCAAATGTTGATGTATCTTTTTTTAATTTAAAAGCAGCTAAGTGTTCTGATACTCTTATATCTAATGTGCGTGTGGTTTTACCCACATAGAAGTGTTGGCAATCACTAAATTGTAATTTATAAATGCCAGATTTGTTCTTAAAGTGGATTCTATCTTTATTTTTAATAAGATAAACAAAACAATTTCAGGTTTCAGATCAGTAGTTATTGATTTTTAAGAGTTCCTTAACATTTTAATTGTGGACTATTCAATTTCGTTTATGTAATATAATTTAATAAGAATTTGCTATATAGTAAGTCTGAAGATGCTTCTGAAAGAGGCAGAACACGTTTAGTGACACAACCAGTGGAATAACAAAGTTATGAATTTAAATTTTATATTGCTTGTTACTTAGTTACTTAACCAATCTGAAGAGATTAAGGATATAAGGATAGGCAAGATTGGTGGTTAAGGAAGGGATATGTTAGCTAATCGCTCTCGCTATGCCCAGTTGAAGATCGGACGGGTGAGACGAAATTTTAGAGATCACAGACATCTTATTCGTACTTGTATTTGAGCCCGTGAACACCGTAACTGAAGCCAACGACGCTTAACACTTGGTTAAAGACCCAGCATATCAATTAGATTCTAAAACATTTAACCAAAGTTTAAAGACGGGCTAATTATACAGTCTTTAACATAGCTGATTTTTAAGGTATAAGTAAAAATGTGTGTTATCAATAAAAACCGCAAACTAAAGAGGTGCACAACCTTCAAATAGCCCACAAGTATTATATCACACGACATTTATTGTACGACGACCGAGACCCGGTTGTGGATCATTATTTAATACTATTACTCCGAGATGTTACATAAGATGCCTCTCCGTTTCGGTACGCCGCACATAGATATGGATACGCCCGCTAAATGGCCAATAAATTTATTCTTTAAATAAAAATAAAAAAAGTCTACATCATATAATTATTATAATAATACGTTTATATAACTCAATTTCACGTTTTCAGCTGGTTATAATACATATAAATCAACATTGCTGTGTTTCACGTATTTGCTACAAAACATTTATTTTTATAGAGGAAATTTTAAATAATAATTCCTACCATTTTCAACAAAAAATTACATTCAACAAACGGTTGGAAAAAGGCACACAATTCAAGTTTATAAATAAAAAAAGGTTAAATTGTTAGGCAATAAACCAATGAAAGTTTTTTGTATACCAAAAATTGTTCAAAAATCTTAGTAGGAAAAGTAGGAAAAGGGGCATTAGTAAGCTATATAATCCCTCAATAAAATTATAAAATAACAGAAATAATACGTACTAAAAAGTATTAGAGATGAATAACAGGTTTGATAGCAATATATATATATATATGACATTACAGCTAATGACAATGCGTCAAATATTGTGAAAGTGTTAATCAGTCGAGATAAACTCAGATGAGAAATCACATCACACACGGCCATGCTCAAGATCGCAAATTTAAATTTAAAACATCTTAATTCTATATTGACCTAGCCGGGACTTGAAACCCGCCTGATCGCTACGGCAATGCTCTTACCACTAGATCACAGATGTCGACATAACATTTTAAATGGCACAGGTGACTCTTCCCTTTTTTTATTATTTCAGATTGTATTTTACTCACTTCTTAAAGTCCTTCTTATTCTATCATCGATAAAATCTACCCAATTAAACGAACTATCTTGTATGATAATTAGTTAATCTATTAGAATTAATATCTACATGTCAATGTACGATACATTTCGTCTTCAAACGTTTAAAAAATACCAAAGACGTGTCTCAGTTGGTTATGCAACAAGTGGAATAACAAAGTTGTCAATTTTATTGACCGCCTTAGGTTCTCAATTTCGACCTATGTGTAGTAAAACTGGACCAGTGGAAAAGCGAGCAAGCGCGTACGACGAAGACTGGTTTTTGAGCCGGCTTCGGAAGACGATCCACAAACGCTCGAACCCGTCTCGATTCACTTTTAATAAGCACTCTCGCCGGCGACCAACGCCTGAGGGCTCAACCGAATTATCTCTTATCAGGCATGTTGTCACACAATTTGACGTTTGGCTTTCGGTCGGTGGAAATTCCTACTCATCACTATACGACAATATAATTAATAGCACCATGGAGTAGCTCCGGTTTAGTTTGCGAGTCAGCATTTTCTAGATATCTAATTTCTTCAATGTTGGTAAGAGCTATTTAGTCATTCTATCACTTAACTCAGGGATTCCCAACTTTTTTTGCTCCATTCCCCCTTTCACCAATGTTCAGGATACAAATTGCCCTCTTTCCGAAGATAGTTCAACTCTCATTCAAAAGGTACTTTCTAAATATGCATATATTTATTGAAAGAATATTAAAAATCTTTAATAAACGAAGACAATTCCTCTCCTGGAATTCTAAAATTCACCTCTAGGGATAAATTACCCACTGGTTAGGAACCGCTACCTTAACTTATTATTCTTTTATAGTATGTATCTTATCACATCTTTCTATTTTCGAACCTTCAGATGAATAATTTTTTAAAGATAAAATACAATAGTTCGTACTAATTCCACAACTTTATCACATACTCAGAATCGGCTAAAAATGATTGCGATAAGCAAAACCGATGCACCATCGTGTGCATAAATTAAAATAGTAAATGGTAGAGCTCAGTAGAAATTTTGAGATCCACTCGCTCACCGTAAGACGTCGTGTCCTCTAATGAAGCATATGGTTTTATATCAAATATCACAATTTAAAGCTCCTGATTGTTGAATGTGAATCACCGTGTAGGCGTAGCTGGTTAAATAAATTGTATTACATCTAACTTGGATTATTGAGATTCTGTACACTTCCATGTATTTTGTCACTAACGACCCGGGTTTCGCCTTTCGGAATCTTCAGGCATTCGAGCACACGAATGGACTCGAACTGACCTGTCATTCCATCAAGCACCCTCAGTCGATGCCTTAAATTATGTATTACATCTGTTAACTATTTTTTATATATTTTATGTTGTAACTTGCATATTCGCCAATTTGCTTAGATTATCTTTAATGGTCTTTGATGAGAAGGGTTGAAAACCGCAGCCGCCGGAGGAGGCGGGAGGAGGTGATGAATAAACTCGCGTAAGAATCGTAATAATTCGATACTTTAGAACAGTCGTCCTTCATCTTTTTCATCGTGACACACTTCAAGCATGAAAACCAGTTAAATGACACTCCTACAGTGTGTAACTGAAAATAGCACTACACTACACAAATACTTAATTTGCTTCAATACTGATCATGGTGTTTCACATCAAATTTAAAATTCCTTTCGACACACCTGGTGATTGTTCGTGACACGTGAGTGTGTCACGCCTCAACGATTGAGAATGGTTGCTTTATAGTATTAATCGTTTACTATCAGCAGTAAAGTGGTGTTTTTCAATCAAGTACTTTTCAAGATCGATGGGACGATAAGGCAAGATAGATACAATTCTCGGTGGAAATAGGTTCCTTGAACTGTACTAGATTTTCTGATGTACAATGCGCGAGTCATCACGGCCATTAGGGATTTCGAATATACGTTGAAAACAAATACTCAATGGAGCATATGGACTACTAATGGAGTTTATATTAATATACATTTTTATACGAGAACTGCTTGGAGAGTAATGATATAAGGATAGGGCTAAGACAAGACCTAAGCCTATCGGAACAACTCTGTTTCCCATGAATCATTCCTTTATCCTTCACCACTCGCTCCTGCATTCCGCTGCTCTGAGGGTCATCGGGAAAGTGAGGTCTAAGAAGTCCTTAATCTGGTCACTCCATGAAAGTTCTGCATTCGACTTTTCCTGTGATGAAGAGCCTCTCGAGATTGTCAGTAGGCTTGCGGCCGAAGTGACCAAAAAAAGCCGAGTAGGTGTCTTGTATATATGGCCGAGAGTCTATAGTATAGATGCGTTTGTGCGTATGACCGTCCTAGGTATTCGGAGCATTCGTCTCCAGCACCACATTTCAAATGGATTAGTGGTTAGCTAAATGGATGGGGGGGGATGCATTTTACAAACTGAATATCAATTCAATCAATATATTCTAATATTCATTCTTCCTTACCCAATCGACGAAAAACTTCTCACTCTTAATGTCTGCAATTAAAACTAGGACTATAATCAATCAATCCACACGTTTAAAATACGGCAACAAATATTTTATATATAGTTACACAACAAGTGGAAGAAAAAGTTATAAATTATATTAATTTTTAATCCATGTCCGCTTCCAATGTGGAATCCTAATGGAGGTATATCAATTTATAAATTTGTTCGTACTGGGATTTGAGCCCACGAGAACTGTAACCGAAGCAGTCAACGTTGACCACTAACTGGACATTTATTATTATAATTGTTATTAACACATTTTTTGTCTCAATTGTTTCAATTGAAGAAGAAATGATAGTAGCTTACATATTTTCACAGAGCTATTTTTATGCGTAAAATGTACGTAGGTAAGCAGTACATAAGATTTTTTAGACCTTTTTAAAAATGCTTAGATTAAATCTCTAATGAGATAAGCCGAATGCCTATGTTACTCAAATCTCACATGCTATCTTAATTAGTAAAACAATCTCGCCTAAAAATATTTTAATAATTAACATATCATTTAATTATTCGTCTCCAGTGACGTGGAGAATTTCTCCACATTTCACTCCGACATTAGAATGCCTACGATTGAGTTCTGGAATGCCATATAAATGTTATCTAGCAGGCTGTGAAAAATATGGTATGCGTGCCATCTGTCCTAGTAATGGAGTGCGCTATTATTGTATGGGACTGTATTGATTCTCCTGTAGCCGAGTGTTAAACGCTTCGTCCTAATCAGCTGCTGTGTCCCGGTTTTAAATCGCCCTATGTACAATTTTTTTTTCTAACTGATTCATGAATTTTGGTTAAAAGGTTTGAATCTATGTCATGGTAACATTCCAACCTACGAAAACGATTGGATAACTACTAGTCATTTCCTAGTCGAATCATTTTATCCTTGCCCTCTTCGAAAAGGAGAGGTTTAGTGATTGGATAACTACGAGGTCTCGTAAATAAAATCTTTTTTTTCACAGGTTTGAAAATGCATATTGAATTAAATTTTTCTGTAGCCTAGTGATAAACGATTTTGCGTAATCAAGGATCAAATCACAGAATTTACATTTACGTACTATTTTAAAAATGAAACACATTTTTTTTTGGTACAACTTCCATATTTTTTTAATGACCAGGATCGATTTCGCTCATCACGAGCATTATCAACTGATAAAATATAAATCTTAACAAGGCTATTTATACGAAAATGAGTGTCAATAATTACCAGGTATATCAATCAATTGGTTCGAGAACTATGATAAGAATTTAAATTATAATCATGCAAATCATACATAAATACAATTAAATAGTTTGCGATTAAAAATGTTAAGGATCACTTAGGAATCAATAACTACTAATCTGAAATAAAAAAATAGTCCAAATTAAAATTCAATTACTAGAAAAAAATATAATGTTTAAATACATTGATTTTTTTATCGATTTGTTGTTGTTTGTCAAAAAGATTCAATGTGTGTGCTATTTATAATCCTTCTAAAACTTACACGCCTATGGTTTTGCATTGTATTATCAAGAATTTTACATCTAACTTCCCAAACAAATATTATTATGTTATAGTAAAATGTAAAGAACAGTTTTGTTATTGTTTTACTATGACTTTAGTTAGCATTGTTTTTAGCTGCTTACTTTATTTTAAAATATAAAACACAATTCATTTGTACTACTTCCACATATTTATAATGATCAGGACCGGTTTTGCTCACCATGAGCATTATCAATCAGTTGATAATGTTCGTGATGAGCGAAACCGGTCCTGATCATTATAAATATGTAGAAGTAGTACAAATGAATTGTGTTTCATTTTTTTTAAATATAATGTCTTTCCACCAATAATTGACAGTTAACACCTTAATAGTACTTACTTTATAATTATAGAAAGTATACCTTTTGATATGCTCGACAAAACATCGCAGGCATGATGATGATGATGATGATGATTATTTCAGATTTTCAGCTTTCAGGAGAATGAAGACAGTCAAAACACGCCAGTTTGGTCGAAGTTATCTTTATTGCAGTTAGTTAGTTCAATACAAATTTCAAATTACACATTTACGAATTAAACGAAGCACAAATCAAAGAGAATAAAACAGCGCATGTAAAAGTGGCGTGCGGCAGACAAACGGCTAATTTTATTGTCGGTGCTGGTTCGTGGGGACGCTTGACGGCATTTGCCGACGGAAACTAATTGACAAAAATAAAAAAAAATCAATATCCAGAATGACACAAACACGGCCCCTCTTCTTGTTTCAAAGGGTGTGGAATGTGGCCAGCCAGGACAAACTCAACGATGGTTTTGGAAACTTTAAAGACCTAGGAGTTGCTTGATAAGATTGAGCCATGTCACTTCGTTGTAAGTTTTTCACGATTTTTATTTTTTCGAGTTGTCAAACATGTTTGTTTCGTCTTATTTATGCTCCAATTTGGCTTTTATAAATAAGGAAACTATTACAAAACTAATAACGAATAATATAAGCTGAATAGTAACGAACTTTTATTATATATTTTGAAAAATATTCAACGTTTTCAAATATTTAATTCAATATGAACAAAAAGGTTTCCAGTCACTGTCATAATCAAATACGACAAGCATGTGAGGAATACAGTCGAATTATGTCGATACGTATCTCGCATTGAATTGCATGGCCTGCAAGATTAACATAACACATGGTCACATAACATTATTGTATGCGATTAGGTGAGGAAGTGATTATACCATTATGTGCATTTGTGAGATACATTACGTTCAATTTGGCTTCTGAGAAATTATCTACAGTACAATATACGAAGTGCACAGTGTGTTTACCATATTCATAAGCCACTACTGTCCACCCCTGATTGAATAGTCCAGGTATTTCGTGAAATTGAAATGGCGTCAATCAACTTACAGCAAAATGTATTTTTATAATAGTAAGATTTCTTCAGTTCGCCAGAAGTGTGTCGGTATGCGTTTTTCCATGACAAAATAGCACTTTTTTAGTTGGCAATATGTAAAATTTCAATTTTGATAGGTATGAACATACATAATAAATTTGCTGAAGGTGGTTAAGTCGTCATTTAAATTAATGCCCTACCTTGAAATTTTTCAACATGCAAAAGGTGTGAATGATTTTTATTATTATTGATTATAGGGTAATCACATTTAATCTTCGCTTTAACAATAAACATGATACGAATCAATATTTGAATTGTTATTTTGACATAATTGAAGGCAGATATTGAATAACAAATAAAACTTGATTTTTACTGCAAAACAAAAAAGGGTTCTTTATTTTCGATGGATTCGGTGGTTTTTGTTTTGTATTAGCACTTTTTTTAACTGGGAGTGTGTACAATTTTTAATTTTGAAAATTTTTTACGTACACAATATGTTTTGTTGAAACTGGCTCGTTATTCAAATAAATTATCTACGTTCAAATTATTTAACGTGTTTTTTTTACTATTGGTTATTGAGTTCACATAATAAATATTGGAACAAGTGAGATGATAAACTATTGCCTATTTCTTCTGTAAAATACTGTATATAGCTAAGATAACGTTTAAGCATAGTTCTGACAAAATCGTGAAGCGGAAATATCTATCAGCAAACTGATAAAATTCTTGTAGAACCAAATAATTTGTTATTTTCAACCTATTGTGCCATTTTGTATTTAAAAATCTCAAAAAGCTATCTTTTACTAGTGAAATATTATTTTCGCGTGTAGTCTGCATGGGAAAATTGCAAAATCGCACAAAGCGAGAGTCCTTTTTCTCTTCGGGATGAGGGGAGTAGTTTCTTCACCTCGGTAAATTGCATCAATCTCTTTCACAAACAGTCCTCGCACCCCCACCGCCAATGTGGCCACACAACTTATTTTGAGTTCGTATTATTTTTGTTTTGAAGAATATTTCATATTGAATACGACCTCTAGTGTCTACTGATATAATAATATGAGGGCGCTGGTTTCATAGCGCATAATCTCTGCCAATGTTTGTTTTTGGCAAATTGACTTCTCAGTATAAAATCCAATAAATAATGTGGTTATTGTTGTTTTGAATGAATTATCGATAAATCAATAAACTGTCATACAGAAAATGTTTCTTTTTGTTAAATATACAAAATATCTACAACTTGAACTAGGAGAATGTGAGTTGTGCTGTGCGTGTATGGAGATTGTTAGTTTAGAAATTAAGTCATCAGGAATTTGTGAGTTTCTTGATTTCTGACAGTCACACGTGCTAGCGTGTACTTCCATAATGTTATCTAAGTTTAGAAAATAACTCAGTGGAATTCACTGAAATTAGTTAAAACTTGAAAAAAGCTGTGGAAAACCGTTAGAGAAACACAAAAACTGTCGGCTATGATGCTACGACTATGGTTGAATTTATGATTCTTATTGGGTGAAATGGAGATTGATAAAAGGTGCTTTCCAAATATCCATAAATGTAATATTGAAAATCTTTAATAAACGTCAGCAATCCCTCGCCTGGAACTCTAAAACTCACCGCATGGAGAGAATTTCCCACTAGTTGGGGGCCCAGTATTGGTAGATACGATTTCAGATGGAGTTTAGGGTCGTATTGTATTTATGAAAATGTCAATTTTGCGATATATTTAGTCTGAAGATGCTTTTAAGGAAGCGAAAGATGCTTAGTACCACTGGCATAACTCAATCAATTTTAATTTTACATTAAAAATGAAGTTTCACAAAGTTATCGCCGAATCCACCGAAAATATTATTTCGCTGTTTAATAATTTCAATAATTTGTTATTTTTTGAAGTTTCTGTGTTCACGTGCACCTTGCAACGGATTCCCTACGAATCGCGAGAGAAACGTGTACAGTAAAAAAAACTAAAACAGAGATAAGAAAATAATCGAATCGCTTTAAGAGAGCCTGCATTAATTGGGAGAGTAACATTTACATTTTTTGGTCAGTAAGAGATGATAAATGGTCCGTATAAACGTGGTCAGTCAATAAAATAAACGGTCAGTAACATATTTGAAATGTTTAAGTATCAAATTAAACAGTCAGTTTTTTAATTAAAGCTAATATAAACTTTATTTGACAATTATTTACCGACCATTTATGGAATAAGTTACTGACCAAATAATTACTTGTATATCACCATTGGTTGGTAGCCCCTGTATTGTTAGATTCAATTTCAGATGGATAAAGTTTGAGGTTTTTTTGTAGTTGTGAAAATCTTAATTTACTATCCTTACTATATAGTTTGAAGACGCTTTTTAAAGATACGAAACACGTGTCACATTTGAAATGTCTAGTATCATAATTCATAATCTCCAGCATATGCAAAAAATGAGTTATGAATGCAGCATTTTTCTTCGTGTTCACACCTTCCATTTAAATTATAAAATATATTTCTCAACTTACATAATTTGTTATGTTTTTTTATATAGTAACTGAGTTTTGTTATTTTTTAACGCTTGCGTACTTGCGGTACTTCTTTACAAATGATTCCCTGTGAATTGCTAGAGAAACCTGTACAGTAAAAAAATAAAACGGGAATATAAAAAAAACATTTCACTTTGAAAGTCCAATTCTCGACCAGCGACATGTTTATTTCGTCGATTATATAATCAAGTTTTCAGCCCTTTTGTGTTTTAAAACCGCCAAGGACATCCATAAATTCAAATTCGTCTCGCCAAAGTCATCGCCACAAATCTCTCCCGTCATTTGTCTTGCAGCGAGGTGTGAAAGGCCGCCAGGAATCCGAACCTTTCTGGAAGAATGTGTCGGCGTATTAGTCTCTTTTTACTTAATATTTTTTTATTAGCGCCCATGGTGGTATTATATCAGCCCACGTATTGAATAATTTACAATGGATAATGTTTCACCTGGAGATGTGTCGTTCAGAATGCAAGACGAATTTTTAATGTCGCTCACAGAAAAAAGGTTTTATTATATAATATTATTATGTGTGTCCCGTAATATTAAATATGTCTCAGATTATATTTATTACCTCTTAAATCAGCGGTTTCCAAAATTGGGTACTTTAGGCGATATGTCGGGTACGCAAAAAAATGTATTTATAGAAAAAAAATATTAATTTCTACAAAAAATCTCTTACGTTTACAGTTAACGGTTACTAGGTAAAAATAATTAGTATGTAAAAAATAAGAATTGTTAACTCTTTCATTCTATTTGTTGGGTAACTAAGTATGAAACGCGTCACTTCTTTTAAAAACATCTTACAAAATTTGTAAATGAATTATTAGTTATAATAATTTGAAATATATAATAGTAAACATTTGGTAATTAAAGTTCCTTCCACTCATCTTATTCTAAAAACGGGTCGTAGTGAGGGCGATTAGCTTACCACTAGTCCTGTTATATTCCGTGATATTCTAGCTTTATTCTTCTATCCCTACGCTCATCGAAAAAGGGAGGTTGAACAAACGAGTAACAAGCAGTTCCCAAAGAAAAAAAACGTCCCTTAAGATACCTTTATTAGGAGTCTATATGATTAACATTGGGAACGAACATGTGATTTCTCTATTTACATTAACTTCCTTTGAGATTTCCAACTCACTCGCAAGGAATTATTGATGTTTGAGATAAGTCCTCCCTTTCTTCTTCGCCCTTATTTTGTATTAGGTACGTTAAATATTTAACATAGGTAATAAATATAATATCTACAGTTAATATATTTTTACGAAATTTAGCCTGAGAAGGCGTCTTATAGAAGCGAAACACGGGTCACGCTCCAGCAAGTGGAAAAACCGAATTATCAATATTTTTTTTTACATTTTAATTTTCTTTAACCATGTCCGCTCCCAATGTAGAGCATATGGCCTCCTAATGGAGGAAACTCAACAGAAGTGGTGCGAAAAGAGTAGAGATAGAAGGATAAGGCATCTTTAGGTGCGAATGGGTGGGAGGGAATTTCAGGCATCAAAAACATTAATGCTGACGGACAGAAATCCATAAAACGATTCTTAAATCAAATGATGAAACTGTCCGTACTGTGATTTGAACTCGTGAGATCCGTAACCGAAGCCAACGACGTTGACAACTGCACCACAAGCCATGATATTTATAAAACAGTGTCATAAAGTTTATCGATAAAGGAAATATGTTTTCAGTACATATGTAAACTTAAATTGTATAAAATAATTCGAAGACGCCTAAAACTATTTACTATTTTAATAATCAGTGCCTTCCAAAGCTTTTCGTAATTACGAACACAAATTACTTTTTTAATGAGTCTTAATAGCTAAGCATAGCGAGATAAACACTAATTATATCAAATATAAACAGTTTCTTATTATCATATCGTAGTTCCTCTGGTAATCACATATGTGATGTTAATATTGAAAATATTGAATGAAATGTTTTTAAAAAATTCTGGGTGGGCCACACATTATCTATCTCTCTCTGTTATATTATTACCGTGTAATGTGTTTTGAAATCAAAGACTTACAATCTATAATCAGTCTTTGTATTACGAAATCAGTATCATTCATAGAAAGACTTTCTCAAAAACACAAACATTTTTTAAAAATATTAGAAGTAATATTTATCAAAGATGAGCGATACGTTAAAATAAAAAAGTATTTAGTTCTACAAAATTTTATTAGGTAGTTGATAACTATTTAGGCTTGACGCCATCGTCAGAACTATACTTAAACTTTTTTTTTCCATGTCCGCTCCCAATGTTGAGCATATGTTCTCCTAATGGAGGTATCTCAACAAAACTTTTCTATGAGAACTGTTACTCAGTTGCTCAACCTCTATTTTTTCGAAGAGAGTAGGGATAGAAGGATAAGGCTTACATAAGGATAATACAGGATTAGTGGTTAGCTATTCGTTCTCGCTACGCCCAGTGAGGATTTTATAGGGGGGTGAGGATGGAGTCTTTAGACATCACAAACACTCAGACTACGAACAGAAATCCATAAATCGAATGAGAGATCAATTTATGAAAGCTGTTCGTACCGGGAATTGAACCCGAGACGTCCGTAACCGCAGCCAACGCCGCTACCAACTGCGCCACGGACGCCGGCAATCTTATTTTTGCTTAGCTATATATACTGTTTAGAAGATAGACAATATCACGTCTTGCGTATTCTTTTTACCTTATTGCGTTACATAATTGTATGATCATTTCGTGTGTCCAAGTAAAATATGACTAGAAAAAAAAAAAGAGTAACTCTCGTTCTTTTTAAATTATCCTATAATTAAATTAACGTGCAGTAGTACACACAACGGTTAATTACAGGTATTACTTCTTAGAACCATATAGTCATTATTGATTATGTTTTTGGATGTGTTTGGTTAAACCCCTAGCAACTGATGAAGTGGTTTAAAATTACGAAACCGGTCCATACCTGTAAGCTATTAAATCTTCGGTAAACTCGTAAATTGTTTCGGAGCGAAACAGTGCTCGGAGATTATTTTTAGGTATTTTTTACGCGCTATCAATAATAATCATACTAGATGATAATAACCTGTCGTCGAATTATAAAATAATTGAATTATGAAATAATTATTAGATGCTGCCATATTGTGAGGGGACAGAAATGTATAAATTTAATTGGTATTTACTTTGTAAAACTATATTGTTTCGATAATTAAAAGAATAGAAATATTAGCAATGTTTATCTTATATATAGTAACCCAGAACGTTCTGTTTTATTATTATCACATGTCACATGTAGGTATGACATTTTTTCATGACCTAAGCGTTCGCGGTATATATCTATCTATATATATAAATAAATGAAGATTTGTTTGTTTGTTTGTCATCTATGCATTCCTTTACCATTCATCCGATTTCGATAAAACTTTGGTGGGTTGTTGTGCGCACACCCGTGAAAGTTTCTAAAGAAAAAAAAATTAAATCTTAAATCTAAAAAAATTAATCAAATACGTACAACTAGCAACATCTCTGAACCAAACGGAAAAATTACTTCATAATTTTCATACCTTAAATAATTTATTTCAAATGTGCTATAAATATCGATGGAAATATGGAAAAAATAACATATTATATTACTATATTAAAAAAAATCGGACTTTTTTCGGGCTGAGAAAAATAAGTCTGGGCTTCGGGTCGGGTTCGGATAACAAGTGTGATATTAAGACTCGGGCTCAGGCCGGACCGGGGCTGAAGATGATAGGCTCGGTTTGGGTAATTTTATGAAATTTCGGCCCGTGCAGACCTCTAATCCAAAAGCACTTCAATAAACAGAATTGAAACACATGCCCTTTCTTTCTTTGAGTAGCATTGCAACGCATGCCGGGTACTCAATCATTTATATACCAATAAATGTTTGTTTGTTTTTATGTCCCGAATGTTCTTCTATACTATTCACCCGATTGCGATGAAACTTTGGTGAATTTTTGGGCGGTTTCTCGGGAAGGTTTCTGAAAACTAAAAAAAATCTAAAACAAAAAATCAAATAAACTACAAACTGCGACATCTCGGAAAAACCTTATGACGTATTCGTGTACGCACCAGACGGGACAAAAAAATATTGTGTATCCAAAATCTATGGGTCTTTACTCGACCCTGACTGTGGTCGGGTTTGGGCGGGTAAAGACAATTAGATTCGGGCACGGACCGGGCCCGGGTAAGGAATTAAATTTTCAGAAAAATATTTCGGACTATGTTCAGTTCATAAGTCACCCATAAGGCAATAATAACTTAAATAATTTTTTTCACACGTGTTATGAATATCGTTGGAAATATGGAAACCATAACATGTATTGTAAGTATAAATGAATTTATATATTTAAAAACAATCGGGCTTTTTTGGGCTCAGAAAAAAAAATCTGGATTTCGGGTCGGGTTTTTGTAACAAGTGTGATATTGAGACTCAGGTTCGGCTCGGGCTGGGCCTGAAGATGATCGTTCATTCGTGTGCTCGAATGCCTGAAGATGCTGAAAGGCGAAACCCGGGTCGTTAGTGACAGAATACATGGAAATGTACAAAATCTCAACAATTCAAATTCGCTTATATTAGTTCATCTAACACCTCTCTCTTTCTTTTGGACTTACTTCTTTTAATCATACGAAATGAGGATTTCCCTGTTTTAAGTTATATAATTTTTAGTGATAGATAAATTTCCGCTCAATCTTTTGATTTTTTTAAAATTTTACGATTCAAATGAAAAGATATTATTTGTGACATTTCTATTATAAAAAAATATATTAAATTAAACACAAATTGAGTTAAGTTAAGACATCGACTGAGGGAGCTTGATGGAATTTCAATATCAAACGTTTACAAATTGAGTTGTTATGACATGACGGATTATTTTAGTATGGAGCGGTTGATATGCACATTTCCACTCCTTCCACATTTGTATAACGATCAGGACCTGTTTAGCACATCGCGAGCATTATCAACTGATCTAAGCAAGGCTTGTTGAGTGTTGACAATTAAAAGGTATATTAAACAATTGGGTTAAGAATCATGACAAGTATTTACAGATATAAATCAACGAAGTAAATTATTATCAACTGATGATGAGCTCGAGATGGGCGAAGCCAGTCCTACTCATTATATAAATTGTGGAAGTAGTACAAAACAAATCGGGCTTGAATTTTAAAATGTAATACATTTAAATGTATTAGATATCACCACATGATAATTTAATATTTATTTAAAATTGCTGATTTGAAAAAGTTGAGAATAGCTGATCTTTATAAATTGTGCAAGCTGTGGTTGCAAATCCGTATCAGAATTTTTATTTTGGAAAATTTATCTAATTCTTTGTAATCCAGTGGCAGCGCACAAAAGGAGGATACAAAATAGAAATAAATCCGCCCACCCAAATTTCTTTCAATACAAGCTATTTATTTTCACTCTCGCCTCTCCCCTTTTTCTTTTCTTACGCTGTTATACAGACATAATAGGTAACAGTCCTTATCGTTCAATACACGCCGCGGTGGGCCGATTGAAAGCCGCCAGCAAAATATTGTTTCTGACAGCACCCACCAACCCCAAACCCTTACACACCCCCGCGCCGGAGTTAGTTCGTGACCTGAAGCGAAACCGAAAATTGTACGTGTGCTTTTTTACCAATGTGATCTCCGACCCTTTCTGAATTATTTGTGCATTTCGGTTATACATATTTTCCTCTTATTTGCTTCAAAAAATAAGCCTCTACGTTTTTTTTGGAACCTTATAAGCTCCCTGACTAAAGGAATTTATTCCCTTAGACAAAACGCAAAGACTGTAAAACCATGGTATGTGCAAATTTTTTGATTGTGACGTTTTTGTATTTTATATCTATTTGTTTTATTTTTCCACTGTTAATTAATAATATAGTATGCCTTTAGCAGAGCTGTCAACGTCAATGGCTTCGGTTACGGTACCCGTTGATTCGAATCTCAGTACGGAAAGTTTCATAAAATGATCTTTCAATTGATTTATATCCGGGAGTAGGGTATTCGCCGCATAACTTTACAGTTTTCTGTATAATACAAAATGTAAAACGATATTTGTAAATATTATTCCACTATACTATCATTGACTATACTCGGATAGTATCTTATTGTTAAACACGTGTTAATAAAATGTATACAAGTGGGGTACGAATCAATAATATTCGGTGTATAGTGACCATTTGAATATTACTTTTCCCTTTATCTTAATATGAATTATTTGCAGATGTCTGTGTGGATGGTCGATAATCGCATAGCACGGTTTAAATAGTCAGCATGATTTTTTATCAGCATGATCATTAAAACCGCTATGCCTCGTTATGTCCGCGTACGTTATAACCAAGTATATTGTATGTATACTATTTGTCGGAGCTACGCAGATTTCAAAGAAAACGAAATAAATAATAGCAGGGTGTTTCGCTGTGGTTTTTGTCACCCCGTCAAGGGATGTGTTTGGTGTGGTATTTGTATGTATGTGGTCGGGAAGCCGCAGCCTCCTCTGGCAGTTGGAACTCGGATAGCGCGGCGGATGACAGCGGCTCTCAAAATGAAAATAATCGGTGCCTCTCGACGTGAAAAAGATTTTTCTGAATTATGAAATACAAAAAGCGCTCATTTGAATTTCAATTGCTGAAATTTTGTACATTTCCATGTATTTCGTCACTCCGGGTTACGCCTTTCGGCATCTTCAGGCATTCGATCACACGAATGAACTTGAACTGACAAATTTTATATTGATATTCCATCAAGCAGCCTCAGTCGATATCTTAAATTATACAAACAGCGCTGTTTTACAAAACGATTTTAGAGATTCAACATGAAGTCGTTGATTACATTGCATGCATTTTTAATATGAATATTTCGTCGTTATTCTGGATGAAGACACTTATTGAAAAAAAAAGTTTTGAGTAATTGTGCCTTAAAGTATTTCAAATATTTAAAATGCTATATCTTTTTCATATAGTTTAAAATTTAACAATAAAAAATCTTCTTTTTCGAAAAAAGATTCTCGTAAGCAGACCAAAATCACAGATGTTCTTAATAAATAATAATTATGAAACATCTTTTATATAAATAGCCCAGACCACTCTGTAGACGCTTTATTATTATCATATATCACATGTAGGTATGAAGTTTTCTCATGACGAAAGCATTCGTGGTATAAACAATGCACGCACAGTTTCAACGTACTAGCTACTATAGACATTCAGTTTTTTAATTTCAGTACCGTCTATGACGAGTACGGTTATACTAGTTTTAAATAACACATAGTCTGCTCTAGAACGAATTTTTAGAAATCGTTCCTAATTTTTATTACACAGACTTTATTTAAGAATAGATTACTCTGATTTAATGTGAGAATACTGCGAAAGAAAGTATTGTCGTCCGTTTCTGCTGATGGTATTGTGCGTTCTGCTCGTTTCTATGTTGCTGGTCTAGTAATGCCATCCCGTCTGGGTTGCCATCTGTATTGATTCGTTCTACACAAATAAAATTTTTCTAAAAGTTCGAATCATCCTGAATTATGCTTCTCGTTTATCCGTGCAGCCCTTCCCGACCATTAGCCCGGATAAAAGTGAGTTTACTATATATATATATATATATATACAAATATCATCGAAAAATAATACACCCTTGAAATACCTACAAATGCTTTCGGTGGATTCGGCGGTAACTGTGTGGAAATTCTTTTTTTTATATAAAATTAAAGTTAATAACTTTGGTTTTCCACTGGCTGTGTCAAAAAGTAATACGTTTTGCGTTTCTTTAACAAGCATCTTCAGCACCTACAGATACGTTAACTTTGACGTCAGTAAAGAAATATGCAAGGTAAAAATAGTGATCAAGATTAATATCAAACAATATCAGATTCACCGAATTAACTATTCTTATTCGTCGTGATAACGAATCTACCTTTGAGAAACATCTTCTTATAGACGCGGTCGGAGTACTAGCCGCGTTCGGGCATCGAAGCCGGGCTTCTTGCTCGAAGGCCTGGCATCGCATCGGTGGTCGTCGTGGAGCACTGACCGCAGGACCGGTCTGGGGAGGGCACCCCACCCCCCTCGCGGCCCTCGCCACACACCCGACCCGCCCACACCGTCATATATATATTATGTATTATGCTTACACTTGACTCGTAACCTCACTTGGGATCCTCTGGCGGAACGGTACGAAGACTCATACTAGATCCCACGTAAGACAAACTCTGATTATACTGATTGTTAAAAATCAGTGTTATTAAATTGGAAGACGTTTCAATTCAAAATAAACCTGAATTCCTAAAATGACATAAAAATACAGTCGTTGTTGCAATGGAGTTACAACTGGAGATACTTCATGTAGAATTCAACTGCGAGAAAATACAATTATATAGACATAACGTCGTAACTAGTAAAGGCAAAATTGTGTCGACAAAATACATGTCTTTACTTATTTAAGTACAATCAGCACAAGGGTGTCGGGTCCGTCGTGCAGTGATCAACGTCGTTGACTTCGGTCACGGATTTTGATTCCCAGCACGGACACCATTCTAAATAGTTTTTTCAATCTATTTGTTGATTTATGTTCGAAAGCATGGTTGTTTGTGATGTTTAAAGTTCACTCTCACTCATCCGATCCTAAAAACGGCGAGAGCAATCCTAGCCCTAACCTTCTTTCTTGGCTGTCTTTGAAAAAGAGGGGCTGAGCAACTGAGTAACAGATGTAATAGTGCAATCCGCGTAGAAAAACTTCTGTTATGATACCTTATAAAAAATACAATTCAACATATTTAAAGAAAATAATATTTGCCGTAACAGCTAATAAAAGCCAAGGCGTTATCTTTAAAACAAAATTTAAACCACATGATACTCGACCTTCATCTTCATCTTTTTTTGTGCTACGATCCAGGGTGAATTTTGGCAGCCTTATTTAGTATCCTTCAATCCACTCGGTCTTCCGTCTTCCTACGTCAACCGCTGACCTTCAGCACTCATCCTGTGATACCCCGTCCATCCAACATAGTCACGGTCTTCCAACGCTCCGAGAAACTCTAAATGGAAATTTGAAATGTTACTGGGATCAATTTGAAGAGAAAAGAAATCGCAAGCACCCAAGTCCAAGATCTCAAACGACCAATTGAGAAATCCCATGTCGGGACTTGATCACAGCCCTATCTGATGGCAAGGGTAAAATTTTTACCACTGTACCAAAAAAGCCGACAAGGAATAATATGGTACAAGCCAGGCATTAAATTAACTTAGAATGCAGTAAATTAGCATCTAATTAAGGATAATTAATAAAATTTCAATAAATATCAATTCATTTATTTTAATGATTATATTAATTAATAATACAACGTAAGCTCCTTTTCCAAAAACAACACTTTGATTAGTTTAATTTTGAATAAATATTATGATATTTGGATACGTGAGATGATATAATATTGTCTATGTCTTCTAAACAGTATATATAGCTAAGCTATAATACGTTTAAGTATAATTCTGACGATGGCGTTAAGCTGAAATAGTAGTCAACTACCTAATAAAATTTTGTAGGACAAAATACTTTAATATTTTATCCTATTATAATGGAGTTCTACCAAGTAGATGGAAATTCAATCAATTCAATTAACATAATTTAAGACATCGACTGAGGGTGCTTGATGGAATTTCAATATCAAATTTGAGTTATGTCAGTTCGAGTTCATTCGTGCGCTTGAATGCCTGAAGATGCCGAAAGGCGAAACCCGGGTCGTTAGTGACAAAATACATGGAAGTGTACAAAATCTCAATAACTCAAATTAAATTAACTCTTTATTTTTAGTTAAACATTTTTCTATACCTGCTGTTTAGATCATATTTTCCGGTCACCAATTGTTGCACTCAACTACTGAATAGACAAATGCCAATTCAATAAATAAATAGGCAATAAAGATGACTGTCAACGCGTTGGATACTTAAATCGAGTATTCTCCCAATGTAACGCATATGAGCTTCTAACCGACCGCTTCTGATCACTACTTCATGTTCAAAATTAGAATCAAAGTTCTTCGTGTTCAATACAACATCGAGCAAAAATATGTATTCTAGAAATCATGGCTGTTTGCGATGTGATCTAGAGAAAGTGAATAGTGAACTTCTAGTCATTATCTAGACAACTTTCAGAAAAATAGGCTTGAGCCACTGAATATTGAGCAATATTTGCAATAATGTTTTGGTACTACATAAGAGTCAATATGACCCACATTGGAAGCGAACATAAATGTATGAAAATGGAACTAAATACTGTTTTTAAAACTTCTAATATGTATTTAAAAAACTCTGCCTTTTGTTTTAGAATTTTCGTTCAAGTATTCATTCGTCATATGTTTTCATTTTACCACCTGTTATGCGCTATAAAAGTAGGCAAGTCATGTGTAAAAACAGTTGCAAAATATTTATTTATTTGATTTGATTTACTGTGAGTGTTTATGATTGATAGTCGCTTAAAGGCAGATTGGTACAAATAAATAAAATAGATTGGCAAATAATATGGATGGCTGAATAGAGGCAAGCCGGCTGCATGCCTCAGTACTGGAATGTTCGTAATCCAAGTACCTAATGCTTCGTGTACACACACTTATTGCATTCTCAATTCTGCTCCTAGACGTCGGAGATGGATACCCAATAAATACCCTATCAAATGTAGTTTTGTTAAAATCAGTTCTAGTTTTTTTCTATGAGAGTGCGTCACTAGAATGTAGATTATTGTTTTGGTTTAGTTCGGCTTAGACTTTCTGTTCTTAAACATCGTGAACTTTGATAAATTTGTTAGTAAAATTATATGCAATACATTCTTATAAAAATACAGATAAGTCAAATAGTCTTTGTAACAAAAAGACGTAATTATGTATTTTTTACAAACTTTTAATATTTCAATGATTATAATGTACGAAATATTTTTTATATCGCATGTTCATTGCTTATATTTTGTAAGGTTTCTAAATAAGGTAAATATTTTTATTTTATTTTCAACAAACCTTGTCCTTAACACTGCGATATCTCATACCTGTGAAAATCTAGATACACCCTTATGTTATTCATTTATTAGTCGTCTTCCTCACTGGTGAGGGTCGCAACCTCTGCCTATCACAACAGCTCCGTTTCCCTTGACGCCACTCGCTCCTAAATCTCACTGCTCTGAGGACCATCGGTATAGAAAGGCCTGTGGCGTCCTTTAGCTGGTCCATTCAGTGAGTTGGGACCTTTCAGCGTCCCTTCTGTCTTAAACGTAGAGTCTCGCAAGTTTGTCGGTAGGCTTGCGGGCGATGTGGTCAAAAAAGCCGAGTAAGCTATTCAGGATTTGTAACTTGCTCAGGATAGATGCGTTTATACGTTTGGTTGTCCATGGTATTCGGAGCATATTCGTTCTCCAGCAGCAAACTTCAAATACGTCTAGCCGTTTTAGTTCTTTCACTTTTAGAGTTCATGTCTCCACGACGTAGAGGCAAATGGAGTAGACCAGCGACTGTACTAGGCGCATTTTTTAGATTCTGTCCAGCCTAGACATTGTGGCCTTAGCCATCCCAATTCCCTTATTTCTGATCTGATTTTTGATCTGATTACATTTTGTGTTCAGTTAGTTTGAGAATATTTTATCATACAATTTTGTTCTATTTAAAATATAAATATTTATGGTTTCGCAATATTTAAGGGAGACTTTTCATTGTACACAAATTCTTTTTTGTAATAACTAATTATGGAAAATATATAAAGTGAGAAAAATATAGCACTATCCTCATATGGAGTAAAATGCTCGGTTTGCGCAAGAGATCGCTCGATATCTATACGTGAGCTTGCTTTTAATCGCCGGATAAGGAACGAATAGAGCGATACAATCGGTACTTGTACTCGGTACTTGCTTTTAAAGATCGTTTATAGAACGGAAGGTTCACAGAGGAAGTTTGTATTAAAAATTGAAAATGCTCTGTCATCGCACATATAAGCTAACGAATCAAATACGTATAAAATAATTGTTTTAGAGAAAAAGCCAGAATTAATTATTAAAAATATTGGTCTTGTAAGGAAAGTTGTGAAGTCATTTTAAAATCTACCGGATATATCTTTTATCTAATTTACAATACCGACATTGATCGCTTTACCATTGATAATTTGATAATGTCTTAATAACGAAATGTTTTTGTCTACGTCTTAACAGAGAAACAATATTTTCTCTTTTCATCGCATATTTCAAGAAGTATTTTTGTTGCCTTAGGTATACCCGTTATGTGTATGCAGTCGCTGTTTAACGGCCACCTTCCAACACGCAATAACGAACAATAGAAGAAACGTATTAACGCCTATGTTTTTTATCTGGTACAGAGTTCCACGAGAAAGATCTTTTGCCATGCGCTATTGTGCTTAAGAAAAGAAAACATAGAGATAGCTATAAAAGTAAAAAAGATTCGACTTGCCCAATCACTTAGTTAAAGTTATATTATATATTGCGTACCCTGTGTATCCGTATACTGATAATCTGCCGTAACGCTAGAGTTTAATCTATTCCGCGTTGAATCTAAAGAGGAATCAAGAATATCCCGATGCCCATATGATGTTCCAAATTTATCGAATACCTCGTTCGCTCAAGTTGAGATCAAGTTGAGCTCATATGAATACAAACCACAGCAAACAGCACTGCTCGTTCAGCATTCATCTCGGGGCAGTCCAACAGAACGTGATTAGCGTTCTTATGATTGTGTCCACAAGTGCAATCCCGGCTTTCAACCAACTTGCCCAGCCCAAATAGTTAGCCGTTGAACTTGCCATGGCCGGTTATAAGCTGGCAAGCCCAGTGGCCAGATGAAAGACTCTTCACCTTAAGCCTACAGGTCACCCCCAGGAAGAAGAGATATATTTGGCACTCTATTTAAAAATTGGTTTTAAAAATAAAATCATCATCCCTAATGTATCCCTAATGGTTTCACTCTTAATATTTATTAAAATAAAGTTGCTATGAATTCAATAAATTTTCTTTTATAAAAAAATGAAGCAATGGAAAAACCTTACTTGGGGCATGAATAATCAATGGTTCTTTTAGCGAATCATTTTTTTTTATTAAAAAAATATCGGATCGAAAATGGTGGGTAAAAATTATAATTTTTTCACTTGGCAATATTTTAACAGAATATTGCCTTTGTAGAGATCCTGCACTTTCTTTTCTTGTTTTAATTTCTAAAAATACTAATTCAGCCGGCTGCGGAAAAATCTGAAATTTCAACATTGGTCTGTGTATCAATTCACCCGAACAATCTTTTTAACCCTTAAACCCTTCGACGAAAACAGCTTTTCTTCTCATAACAAAGCTAATTAACCCCGTTTTATTCGCCTTTTCTTTTTACGGGTTTCCCCGAAATCTTTTTTATAAACCCTAACCCTTTTCTGCTCCTTTTCCTGGCAGATATTCAATTTCACTTTTGTTGCCGGCACAAAATACCTAAACGTAGGGCAATCATATTAAAAAATAAAATTTCGCCAGGGAAAGAGCAATGGCCTCAGAGAATCGACGGAAAAATGAATAAGCTTCTCGAAGCTCGCCGGCTAAATCATTCTCCATTTTTTTCACCCATGTCTGTTCCTAATGAGGGTCATAATACATTGACTACTCATGCTACATTTCAACAGAAGTGATAACCTTTCTTAAAAATCAGTTTGTAATTCTCGCGTTGCCTGAAACCGGTGCTAATAATCATAAAAAATGTTGAAGTAGTATAAAAAAAAAATATTTTTCCTATTACAATACCTTTCCAACAAGAATTGACAGTTAACAGCTTAAAAGTGAGAAGTGGTAATTGTTGATTATCAATTCATTCAACCTGTTTTTTCGTAGAGGAAAGGATAGAATCATTATGAAATTACTGATCTTGCTTAAAAACCATGTCCATTTCCAATGTGCAGCATATTCCACGACAGCTGTTTGTTACACAGTTGCTCAGCCTTTCTTTAATTTTATTATCTAACAATCTCGTGGCTTAATTTTTGATGTCCGATAAGAAGTTATTAATTTATAAGATGTCGTTATCATTTTAATTGATGACTATTTAATTTTGTTTATTATCTATAAATCCTTGTCTTTGTCATTTTTTGATATACCTTTTAATTATTAACCCTGAATTTCATGTAAATAGCCTTGCTAAGATTTATATTTCATCAGTCAATAATGCTCGCTATGAGCAAAACCTGTTCTGATCGTTATAAAAATGTGGAAGTAATACAGAACAAATTATTCCGCTTTTATTTTTGAATATTATACTGAATTGTAAACATATTCAGCATTATACCTTAAAAGGAATTTTAGTCAATGCCGTCCTTTAAATAATTTATTTAAGCTTTCGCGTTTTTATGATTTGTTATTTAAAAGCTTAGTAATTTGATCTCGAACCATTAAAAATGTTAATTTCTAAAAAAATAAGTCATTAATCTTAAAAAGAAAAACATCACAAAATTACGGCGTTCTGTGTCAGTGATCATCAACCTATTACAATCGAAATGGCTGCTAAGCGTATCGTGACAGATTATTTTTTATTTTTACCACAATCCTCATCATAGCGATCTGAGTAAGGTGGTAATATAAATACTATTTAAATTATATAGATTCATTTTTATTGAAATTTTTACTATATTTTTTTCACTTAAGAATGTAGAAATAATTCAGAAAGTTAGCCAGCTGCAATGTAGAGTTTTGTAGAATTTTTTTTACCATGTCTGCTCCCAATGTGTAGCATATGGCCTCGTAATGGAGGTATCTGAGCAAGTGTAAATTAAGCACTAACATGCATTTAATATTAAGAAGATTATTTTATTTAATTAAGCGTGCTCCTGAAATAAAAGATTATTTGATATTAATACATGACCATGTTCGCGCCCAATGTGGAGCGTACGGCCTCTTAATGAAGGTATTTCGTCTTTGGCTACAAGGATAGGACCAAGACAGGAATAGTGGTTAGCTAATCGTTCTCGCTGCACCTAGTTTTTAGTATAGGATAGGCGGGAAAAAAATTTAAACATACCAAACCACCAAGCCTTCAAACAGAATCCACAAATCGATTGAAAAATCAATTTATGAAGCCGTCTGAACTGGGACTCGAAGCCGTGAAATCCGTAGCCGACGTTGATCACTGCACCACCGACCCGAAATTTGTGAATACTAGTCATAGCGAAATATCCATGTAAAAAAACTCACTTCACCTTGTTTTATGGATCGGATGGGTGTAAGGTAATGTTAGACATCGACGACATCCGGTCCTTCGAAAAGAAATCCATAATCACTTTTAAGGTGTTGACTGTAAAAAAAATTTGTGAATCAATTTATGTAACTGTTCGTACCGGGATTCAAACCTGTGAGATCCGTAACTGAAGCCAACGATGTTGACCAATGCGCGCGGACCCGACCGAATATATGAACCCGTACTTTTATTAATAAAATTGACACTTGACTCGTATGCATCGAGTTTGATACCAATGTTATAGCAGCTCATAGTAGAATAAAGATTACGTTGCTAAAAATAGTATCTTAATGTTCCAAGGGTAGAAAAGGAAATGTTAAAAATAAAAAATCGTTGCACAATTCAGTGGATAAAATAAAAATTTTACTCATCGTATTTTATTAATATTTGTAAATATGAGCTTCCACTTTTTTTTTCCACAAACTCGTCTCATTGAATATGTTTTATCGGAAGCTTTTCTTGTGGCTGTCTCATATTATTGTTATTCGTTGGTTTTTCTAGATTCTACACTGTTCGCCCATTGTTTACTGGGCCATACTTTTCGTTTGATTAAAACAGTATGGTTTATGTTTACGGCTTATATTCGCAGAAGAATTATGGAATATTATCAGCTTGAAGGGCAAGGGATGTAACTGTCAAAATATTGAACAAGATTTAAATGCTATCTTCAACGTATAATATTAAAAAAAAGATAAATTGATAAAAAAAAACCTTATTTCTTGTAACATATTTTATATTTATTTTTTGTAAATGAGTATTTATGAAGTATTTTTCAATTCATTTTATTACTCTCACACAATTGACTTTTATTTCTACTATAGCGATATATAATATTAAAAAACATTATATTTGACAAAATAGTATTTATGGAAAATCATCAACATGACGATGCAGATTTACGAAACATTATACTTGCCAAACTTGAATTATAAATAGAAGAGGATTCTGAAAATGCAGTCAGGAAATTCAAGCGTTGGCCGACATATATCACGCAAATTCTGCATACGTAATGATAAAGGTGAATACTCAAAAGCAAGTCATGATGACTAAAGCAGAACACAGACAGCCGACGACCAAAGAAGTCGCGCCCGGAATTGGATACATCTCTTCGGAATTATATAAACTTCACTCGTCATACCTACAGTTAAACCTCGTCAATCCTAAAACAATTGAAGTTATATTCCTAAACTGCCATTTTCAACAGACCTTTTCTACGAGAACTTCTTTTTACTCAGTTGCTCAACCTTTCTTTTTCGGAGAGAGTAGAGATAGAAGGATAGGGCTTGGACAGGAATAGTGGTTAGATAATCGCTCTTGCTACGCCCTGTTTTTAGGATAGGATGGGTTTGAGGGAATTTTAGACATCACAAAAATTCATGCCTACGACCAGAAATCCATAAATTGATTGAAAATTCAATTAATGAAACTGTCCGTACTCGGACTTGGACCCGAAACATCGGTAACCGTAATCAATGACGTTGACCACTGCACCACGGACCCGATAATGGAATTAGGTACTGAACAAATAAGTTGTTACTCTAATTAAATAACTATTTTTGTTTAAATATATCTACTGAGTTTGTATTATTTCGAAATTATCAATAAAACATGTGTCAATAAAACAAGTAACAGGTTCTATAGTTATCACAATAAGCGTGTCCACTAGGGTGTCCAATCCCAATATCCCGGGATTGACATTTAGACAATTCCGGGATTTCAGGATTCATGTAAGTGCTAAAAAATAGGTCACATTTGAAATTAAATCCTTCTTGATTAAATCTCAACAATTCAAATTTGATATCAAAATTCCCTTAAGAGCCCTCAGTAGATGTCTTAAATTACTTCTTGATTAACTAAAACGTGTACCTCGGTTTATTCATTTAAATAGTTTTTATAATACTTATATAATAAATGTAAATGCATTGTGGCCTTTCTCCTTTTCATATTTCGTAACAGTCGTTTTTCCCCAATTTGAAATCGAGGACAATATTTTGGTGTGAAATTGAAAGACCTGTCCTCTTTTTGGATACCATCTGGTAAAACCATCCTTTGAATGCAATAAATAAAATAAAATACAAAACTATTTTGATGATTATGTTTTTCAATTTTTTTTTTTTGCAAATGACTGTCCGGTTGCCGATCAATAAAAAAACATTCCAATGCCCAAAATAAACATCAAATCATATATACATTCCAATTGACACAAATTAAATTTTAAACGTACAATTTAACTCATGGGGTTATACTTAATGACCAATCCCGAAATCCCGGGATCATAAAAAGGGTCTGGGATTGGATGCCCTAGTGTCTACCCCTGTATTTTCTCTGCAGTATTGGAAATCAAATTACGTTCTTCTTCATAGACAACATTAATATAATTGATTACCAATTATTGTGGATCTTATAATGGCGATTAACCTCTGGCCGTGTGGGGAAAATCGCCGCCATATTTAATCCGCACAGCCTTTTTATTATGCCCTGTCAGCAGAATGCCATTATCTCAACAATACCTAATTCAGTACAATAATTGAATCGGCAGTTCGCACGTCCGCTAATCTAAAAGCGAGATCTCAAATCGAAAGTTGGTACGTTGTGCGTTTGTTTGTTATACGTGAAAAGTGAATTTTCGGAGAGAGTATAACGTATGGGTTTACCTGTCCATTTGACAGCGGCGCTACATAGTTAACCCAGAATAAATGTATAATCAAAACATGTAAAGAAAATATTATGCGATTTAAATCACGAGGCTTGTAGAGTTGGAATCTTGATTTATGACATTATAGGTGGAATCAACGTACTCGGCCGGCTCCATTTGTATTTTGATTAATTAGTTTTTGCGGGGTAATATTTTTTATTTACGTTTTTACCATCGTCCTGACCCGTCATTTTTTATGTATGACGCCAGGTAAAATAAGAAAAAATAACTTAATTTAATGAATTTCCACAAAAAAGCGTAATGTAATTGAAAGCTATTTCGGCACCACGACATTTTTAATGGTATAAACCAGCAGTCGAGAGAATTTCAGATTTCGCGAACCATTAAGCTCACAATTTTGAACCCCGCGGGCAAACTAACAAGAGTTTTATAATAACAAGGTGAGAAGGACCGAATCGAAGAGAGGCGAGTGACTGGTTATCGACGTCCTGGAAGGGATGGGATCTCAAATAGACACCATTACAAATCCGGTTCAACACTTATTTATTTTAATCGAAGATGCAGTGGTTTAAAATAGACAAAAATAATCTTAACACAAAAATTGATTCTACATTTACATTTACTTAACAACTGAATTTACTTTAAGTTATAATGCAAGTGACACAACAAACGATTTTAAATTAAGTCCAATTTCAAAACAAACACAAACAATCCGCAACGTCAACGGTGCCGACCACACTGGCTGGCAGCTCCCCTCCACTCGAAGGCTGGTAATCGACTCTCGTAAAATCAGAAATCGGACTCCAAACCGTCGGAGTCACCCCTTCCGTCAAAAATGGACTCGTCCTGCGAACGTGTCCGTAGGCGATGGTGATCGCCCTTCACGACAGAGTTGGGTCGATTTCTCCGAATCATTGTTATTACCGCTGTGCGTTTTCAGTTATGGACTCTAATAAAACTTAAACTTAACAAAAAAACCAGTTTGTGTCAAAGGATACACACGAATGTTCAAAGCGGTCGCGGAGTAGTTTTTAAATCCCCACTCACAAATTTTGGGTTGGCGCGCATTCAATTAGGACGATGGCGTAATCCAGAAGAAGTTCTATTTTTTATCATGTCCTCTCCCAATGTGGAGCGTATGGCCTCCTAATGGAGGTATTTTAACAGAAGTGCTCTACATAATCTCCTTGTTACTCAGTTCCTCAACCTCTATTTTTCGAAAAGAGTAGATATAGAAGAATAAAGCTAGTTCAGAACTAGCGGTTTGCTAATCGCTCTCGCAAAGCCAATTTTTTACGATCGGATTGGTGGGAGGGACTTTTAGCCATCAAAGACATCCATGTTTTCGAATAGAAATCCACAAATAAATTTATGAATCTATGTACTGGGATTTGATCTCGTGAGATCCGTAACTGAAGCCAACCACGTTAACCACAGCACCACAGTTCCATCAGTCATTCAGATTAAGAAAATTAAAAAAAAAAATGTAGCTTCGTCAAGAGCCCCTATCACAAAGCACGCCATTTATTCAAATTGGTGATATACTATGTATATTATATATATGTACTTTCGTATTCCATTTAAGGCATCTACAGATTGACCAGTCTTCCAAAAATAAGCGGGACATTTTAAACATCTAAGAGTGGGTCAAGTTCAACTTGCGACAGTAAAGATATGTATTAAAACTCTCTGTCTGAACTGGACTTAACAATAAAATATGCCACGGTTGTTGGCTTTTCATTCAAATGTTTATGCAATAGTTCATTCTACGTCATATGTTGTTGATTGTGCAATGATTTCGTAAAGTCTCGTAGCATACAAATCGAAACGTTAAGATTATCACATGTGATTCCAATCATGCCGATTCTCAGATCTACCGCTTGTAATTATAGATATGTGCGTCTTATGCCTTGCTGTCCAAGACTTTTATCCGGACCGGAGCGCGCTCTGTCACTTCTCATCAATGTTAGACACAATAATGTTGAACGACTTGAATATGTAATATCTCACCGTTTTAATAATTTATAACTGTAAAAAAATATATATTACCAATTTACAGAGAAAACAAGATTTTCATTTTTAAGGAGCATCATAAAACTTTCAAATGCAATAAAGTCACATTAATAATCAATTATCTGAATATTTGCTAGTTTTTTGGTAATGAATATTAACGAACTATTTTAAACCCATTGCATTTTTCTCAGATAATTGATTTTCAATGTGACTTCATTTTTGATTTAGGATATTGCCTAAATAGCCATGTTATGCTTTTATTTTTATCAGTTAATAATGCTCACAATGAGAGAAGCTGGCCCTGATCATTATAAACACGTGGAGGTAGTACAAACAAACAGTTTTTTATTTTTAAAATATAATGCCCTTGACAGTTAACACCTTAAAAGTGTTTTAATTTTTTCAATCTGTATTGTGATTTAAGCAAAAATTAAGAATGCCCAGATAGTAAATAAAGTCGGCTAATTTTGACACAAATAAAAATGTTGAACAGTTAATCCGCAACTAAAATACAACTCTCGGATGATTAAAATCGATATCATTCGGAATTATTGAAATTCATCTATGCATAACTTCATACCCAAACAAATTCGAATATCGAATGACGCGTTTTGTTTCGAACATTGCAAATTTTAAAAATAGATTTGGTCATCCTAGGTGTAGATTTTTTTGCTATAGCAATACGTATATCGAAATGGCGTCGTTGACCCGTGGTCACGTGGTTGCACAACGGCGCTAAACCGCCAAATTCCTACAACAGACACGAAAATAAACAACTCACCAACGCTGCCGTTAGCTGCAAAACTTGATAGACAACTAAATATGAATACACGCCCAATCGAAATATGACGCGTAAAATACCAGCTAGAGCTCATTATTGATTCATATATTTGTATTTATAATATTTACACTTACCAGAAGCGGTATTTTGCGTGACCAAAATCAATGTTATTAAATTTCATTCGCGAGTTTTTGAATGGCATGGTTTATTAAAAAACATCAAAAGTTTAATAGGGGTCACTTAAATTTTACCTTCTATTGGTACAATTTTATAGTTTTATAGACATTAAAATTTCGTACGTTATCGGGCAAGTCACAACAATGACGTAACTGGTAACAAATGATGTCGCATTGCCAAAAATGAAGTAAAAGCCCCAAACTTGTGTTATGAGAATTGAGTCGCTGAGTCACTAAGCACGCTCCCGGAGGTTTTAGAGTTTTGAGTAAATCACGAAAAACTGTAAAGGGCAGTATTTTGTGTCTTCCGGTGTATAATAAAATATTCTTTTACACTGTCGTTTTCCTGGGGCTCGTCGACCGTGTAAAAGAAGGATCGAGATCGTGTAAAAAAACGAATTTTTTTTGTCACTTGGGTACATTTTTAATGGGGACGAAAAATGTAGAAATTTTAGACTTGCAACTGTAAAAATTGATACATCTATCAATAGAGCACATACGTACATTAAAAACTCATTTATTGAAAAATCGCGAGGAGGGTGTTTAGCGACTCAATTCACCAATCATGACTGCATTTCCATCCTCATCAGTCTCACCATAGAATAATATGAATTTATTTTGTTGACAAACGGAATTTTTGACATTCAAATGACAGTAGCAGAGTAGAAATAATAGCGCCGATATCACTTTAATTGAATGTTTCTATGAATTAAGTGCATTTTCGGCATTACTTGTCAGTTAACACCTTAAAAGTGATTACTTGTCAGAATATGTAAATGCTTCTTTTCTATGTCGATGTGATATTAAAGAAGGATTTATATCTACGAATGCAAAATACACACATATCTCTCACTCTCTTTGCTGTGGCATTTTTATGTGTAAAAAGATGTCGAACATGTTCCACATGGAAATCCAATTGTGCAGACAACTCGTCTCAAGAAACACATTGCGCAGATAATTTAAAAGACGCATGGCTGATATATGATATTATTTAAAATTTTACATTATTCTACAATTAAATAAATAGTATTATTATCGTTTGTGTCTTACACTTTCCGCACATCCAGCAGAAGGAAATAATCCCACCCCACCCTTCATTTTTATGTTAAGAAATAGAATCATTGTTTACCTTAGAAATAAATGACCTTGCGATATATTAAGTCTGCTTCTCAAAGAGGCGAGTCAGTGGAATGAAAAAGTTATAAATTTTAATTTTATATTAAAAATGAATTTCCACAAAGCTCCATCGAAAATATAAAATTATATTCAAATTGTGTAAAATATCAAAGTAAAGCTAATTTAGCTCTAAAAATTTTTTTTAGGTAGTTGATAGCTATCCCTGTGATGATTGTACTTTTATCAGTTGATAATGCTCGTGATGAACGAAACCGATCATTATAAACATGGAAAGTAGTACAAACAGATTGTGTTTTATTTTTAAAATATAATACCTCTCCACGAAGAATTGACAGTTAACATATTAAAAGTGAGTGTCTAATAAAATTTTGCAAAACTAAATACTTTGATATTTTACCGTATTATAATGGAGTTCTACCAAGTAAATGCCGATTCGTTCAATAAATTATATTATACGCTATCAGGCAACAAAAGATTTCTTATAAGTAGGAAGAACAATTATAGGGTCACCAAACCAGAATTACCAAAAGAGTAATTTTGCTAATTATAATTGCAGAAATTAAGAAATGTCTCAATAATTAGAACAGACGATAATGAATAGTTTAAAATGTTATATTTCGGTTTGAGTTTGAAGGCGTTCGTTGACTGTGGACATCCATCTGACTCTCCGATACATCAATTTATCTTTCCGATGACAGGTCCAACGTACCAACGTAGATTTCACACGTTATTGTAATGTAACTAAACGTAGTACGTGAAACGTAACGGTGCCACACTCACGTTAAACACACGTTGTCCAACGGCATGGTATTAATAACGTTACCGCCGTGACAGCCAGTTGCGTATTCTGCCAGGTTTTGCAATTGACCGATCGGAATCCAATCAGGGACGCAAAAATATGTCTGGCCACTATAATTATCACGCAAGCGAAAAAGCGGGACTATGAAATATTTCTACGGTTCACAATGGTGACGCTCACTGTATATTTGTAGCTAAGATTCATGGGTGACATTTGGGAAATTTAATTTTAAACACATAATAAAATTGTACGTTTTTATTATAGGGTAAAATATCTAGCTACAAAGTATTTAGCTACACAAAATTTTGTTAAGTAGTTAATAGCTCTTTCAGCTTAACGCCATCGTCAGAAGTATTCCATCGTCTAATCTAGAGTCGAATTATTCTATCGTCATAAATAGTTCTGACAATATGACGTTATCCGAAATAGCTATTAACTAACTAACAAAATTTTGTAGCACTAATTACTTTGATAATTTAATCTTATTATAATGGAGTTCTATCAATCAAATGCCAATTCAATCAATATATTTTTATTATTCAATTTTTGGTAACGCTGAAGGAAACGTCGTAAGTAGGTTGAATTTGTTCAAAATTTGTACATTTTCATGTAATTCGGTTACAACGACCCGGATTTCGCCTTTCGGTATCTTTAGGCATTCGATTAAAAGAATGAACACGAGCGGACAGTAAAAAGTTTATAAGACAAATTAATAAAAACCAAGTCGGTTAACTAAATTGAAATTTGAATTAATTTTTTTACTGATTTTATAATAATGATTTTTAGCCTTAATTGGGAAAATAATCCTACAAACAATTAAAACCTCATAGAACTTAGCAATTGCATTAAATTTTTCTGAATTCGTCTTGTAAGTCGATATCGTAAATTGTATTTAGTAGGATTCAAGTATTAACTGAATATAACTATTTATCCATTACCACCATCATATTATTCAATTTCATCAGTCATCTCGAAAGCATGAAGATTACCAAAAATGAAACATGGGTCATTATTAACAAAACTATCCCCCATCGCATTGTAACTTACCAACGAGTAGTCGGTCGCGAAAGAGTTAAGCGAGTGTTAAAAGACCGACTATTTTGTGGAACGTATTTATGAAAAAAAAAAACCTTTTCATATTGGAAGGCCGCATACGTTTATTTTTACAAGTAATTTCAAATAGATGTACATGGAAATCTATATAGATTATTTAAGAAATTAATGAAAACTTTGATTCAGTAAATGTCTGCAAATACTCCACACAATTTAAAATTTTCTGTCAATAGAATGCTCCATGGCACGTATTTCTCCAATACTTGCCATTAGTGGCCCTGGAAGCCGGTACATCAATTCGAATTTGTTTCCTTCAGTCAAACTTACCGTTTTTTGTTGAACGAGCGTTGCGTATTATGACGAAAACCGAGAAGTTTCCATCAAAATATCTTAGCTTTTTTTTATTTATTCATAGTATCTTAAGACAACACATGTAAAAATGAAATGAACTTTTTCACATCATTTCGTGACAAACAAAAAAATAATACGTGAATACAGTTACCTACAGTTAGTTGTACATCGTTTGCTTAGCTTGCAAACTGGTTCTCTATTTACTATTATTTGATCAAAATGAATAGAGAAGAAATTGATTACATCAAATGCATTGCATTGAGTTTAAGAGATTCCTTGCTTAAATATTAGAACGTAACAAACGTTTAATTATATCACTAATATATTATCCTCTTTTTTTGAAGTATATCCGCCCCTTATGTGAAGCATGTATTCGCCATGCGATGCCTGTCCCACCAATCGCCTTGCTTTCTTTCATGACATGCCAGTCTCCTTCAGTTCCGCCGAATAGATTTCTATATTACTTATATAGGTTAAATTTAATTTTAATACGCAACCGACACTTCGTGCTCCGAATTGAAAATAGCAGCTTGATATTCTCGTACTTGGATTAATTCTAAAATATTATTTAATCGGTGTGACATCCGTAGCATATAATATAAGCTCAAAGTGTGCATACGATGTATTTCAAACAAACACTGTGATTCACTGGCCCCTCGACAGTCAACACAGCTTGTTTGTCATTGCTTCTCTGGATAGTAATTTATACAAGAAACTTCAACCTCGGCCCCTATGGAATTCCGGCCCTATGGTCGCTGATCTACCGTTAATTCCCTACGGCCTACGCCACTGCAGCGATATCTGAGAACTTTATAATGGACAACATGCTTGGGTGACTGTTTGAGCGGTAAATATTATTGTAGTTGTAATATTTGTGGTAAGTAAATATTGTTTATTGTTGAAAGCGAAATGTTCTGAATGCATTTTTATTGATGTTTTGATACTTACGGTGGAGTTGTCCTTAAAAAAGTTTGCCTCGCGACAGGCATGACTGCAATCGAAGTATTTATTGACTCGCATTTTATGCAGTCATAAATTAAAAAAATGATTAAACCAACTGTTTTAATATAAATTAACGTTTTTAATATAATACTAATTTATAAATAAAATACCTACTGCTATTTCTGTGGCGTTCAAAAAATGATATATCCGGTTTTGTCTTATGAGGGTTCTAGTATCATAACTCATAATCTCCAGCATATGCAAAAAAATGAGCATGCAGCATTGTTCTTCGTGTTCACATCTAACATTTAAATTATAAAACATATAAACTCCCATCTAAAACGAATGTGAAAATGTTTTGTTCATTTTCAAAACATATATTCTCTAATGCCCAATAATTTTCTAAACTAAAAATATCTATTCCAGCCAACAATGAGAGTGCAGCTTTGTACTGTCATGGCCACTAGTGTTTGTTTACATATCACTGTGTAAGCGTCTATTCTATGCATTTGAATGTAGCATGGAACTTGTTTTTTGGGTTTGCCAAAATCGAGCATTGACGAAGATTCTGAGTTATGATACTAGAGCCCGCATATTGGGTTTATTTTCACAATAAAATATTTGTCATCAAGTGGTGGTCAAATTTGGTATGCTAGTCATTATCCATGATGAAGATCCATTGAATATGTGTATTATTCATTGAATTTGAATTTTTGGTAACTTATTCAACTTCATATTTATTGTACTTTAAGCTATGGTAAAACTGACATGTCAATTTGTATCATAACGCCACAGATTAAACATTTGGTGAAAAGACAGTAAGATTTAATGGTAAAACTATGTGTAGAAAATTTTTCACGATTTTCATTGAAAACCAGAACCGACTTTGCTCATCTAGTTGTATAGCTGTTACGATACCACGCTATCTTCACATTTTATCAATAAACAATATATAATTATGACAGTATAATTCTTTTATATTTTTATCTTATTATTCTTATATAATTCAATTTTAATGTAATAATTTTTTTGATAACGGATCAATTGTAGACCATTTAATTTAATTTTTGTATAATTTTTATGATTTCCTGTAAAACTTGTCATAGTTAATAAAACTATTATTATTTTATATTTCTGGTAATTATTAACACTCGCCTTGTTAAGATTCATATTTCAACAGTTGATAATGCCAGGATTTAAAAAAAACTGGCCCAGATCATTATAAATAATGTGGAAATAATACAAGACAATTTGTGTTTTATTTAAAAAAATGTAATGCCTTTCTAACAAGCATTTAAAGTTAATATCCTACTATGTAAATGACAATTCAATTGAATCATATTTAACTGATATGAAAAGGTAAAATGAAAATCTATCTAAGTCTCTAAGATACATATTTCAATGCGTCATTCTAAAACAGTAGCATTTTCACTCAACTATTGATCATGTTCAACTGATATAAATTAAAATTGAATAATGTCTTTCATTTCGGCATATTTTCAGAATCATTACAGCAAAGTTGTTGTCAAACAAATGAATTATGTTATGGAATAATCGCAATTTAGAAGTTTTACACTGTTGCGTAGAACAGAATTGCAAAATATTAGTTCGTGATAGGTATAAAACTTTCAAGACAATTGAAATGGTTTCTAAAAGAAATTATATTACATGATTGGTATGGCTTAACATTTTTATTACTGACATAACTTATGATTGAAAAGAGTTATGTTATGTAAATTAATCTTCTGTTGTTTCATTAGAGGAGGACATCAAAACATTTTATTATTTAAATACTATATGGAATCTATGCCTTCACGGTTTGCTTCCCCCCATTCTATGCCAACATCCTTTAGTTCCGCCAAGTACACTCTGTGGAAAATGGAAAGTAACAAACGATCGTCCGGAACGCCGGAATCCCACCTGCTAGAAGAACAGTATGGTTGAAGCTCTCCAGAGGAATTCGCAGCACGTGTCTAAGCCAGTTCCAACGCTTTTCACGAAAGCTGACGTTACAGGACGCTTGCCACTGCAAAGAAAAAAAAAGATTTATAATAGCTAAGTTTTCATATGAAAACAAAAATAATTAGCAGCTTTAAACTGTATTTGTCTATAAAAGGAATATTCTTCATTTGTAGTGTGAAATACCAACTTTTTTAGTACTAGTGAGTTTCCACCAAAGGGAAAATAATACTTGAATTGCGGACAATGCCAAGTATTTAAAATTTGTCTAGACAATGCGACAGATCGGTTCATTGAACACGAAATTAATTATTATCGCTCATCGATAATTCATTGAATTTTACCATCTAATTTACGATAAAATTGGGTCCATTGTAGTATTTTTTAAACCATGACCTCTCACAGTGAAGATAATCTAAATATCCTATGCAGGACAGTCTCAATGGTATTGTAAACATTCATCAGAAAACAGCTGTCAAATATAAATGCAGAGAAATTCAAAATCATGGATGTCAGTAATCTTTTCACACCCCCAAACTCACCCTCAATCCGATCCCGAAGACGGGGTGTAAAAAAAGCGACTTATTACTATTCTTTTCCTAACTCGACCCTTTTTCCTTATCTTCTCCGAAGATACCGGCTGATCGACTGGCTTACAAATCAGTCTTCATTTTCAACAAATTTTGTTGAGATGCTTCACAAGAAGTCTAATTACTTCACATTACGATCAGTCGCCTAACATTTTTTTAATAATTGATAACTATTTCAAGGCCATGGTGCAGTGATCAATGTCGTTGGCTTCGGTTACGAATCTCACCTGCTCGAATCCTATTACGGACAGTTTTAAAAGTTGATTTTTATTCGATTTATAGATTTCTGATCGTAGGAATGGTTATATGTGTTGTCTAAAAATCTCTACCACCCATCCGATCCTAACAACGTGGTGTACCGAGAGCGATTAACTAACCACTAGTCCTGTCCTAGCTATATCCTTCTATCAGTACTGTCTTCGAAAAAAGAGAGGATGGGCAACTGAGTAATATGCAGTTCACTTAGAAAAACGTATGCTGAGACACCTTCGTTATGTATTCATATGTTCCACATTGGGAGCGGATATGGCTTAAAAAATCAGGGTTTTAATCAGCAAAGATTTACCAGACCGAACTACCGTCATAACTTTAATACGTTTTTCTAAATAGGTAAGTATATGGTATTGAACGATTACCGTTTAACAAATAATTAATATTTTTTACAGAATTAAATGTTTATTATATATTTTAAATACATCATTTTGTACACTTAACTTTTATTGAGTGCTATTTTCTAAACTAAATTAACTCCCACAACATTTTTGTTTCCAAAAATAATATGCATGTCAGTTTGATTAAAATAAATCAAATTATTTATTTTAGCTGCCAAACTTTGCATAGAATCCGCCCACGCATCCCGCGGTCTGGTTGGAAAATCTTACCTAGGCGGCAGAACAGGGTCAAGTCCACGCCGGTCGCATTTGGACACGTGTGGGCACGTGGTTTGTAAATGCGCGTTTTCCTTTTCAACTTACAATAAAAGAAGATTGATGGAGATAAATTGTTGAAGTGATTACTAGTTCATTTGTAGTTTATTCAGAGGATTGGAGCGGTATCAAAGTACTACTCCAGATCAGCTCCATGCTCCAGGTAAACAGTTTACGTGTTATAAAATAAGCTTCATGAATCATCGTTTCTTCATGTATTTAAAAAATATAAAATGGCCTCCAGCAAATCATCTTTCATCATTTGCCAAAAACATTCGTTTGAAACTTAGTATTGAGCATAATTGATGACAGTGTTATCGTATTTTAAATAATCACAGTGTTGCAAAATGCGAAATACAATTTATGTTTAATGGTAGAATATAGAGATTTTTTTTAATGTATTCATTGTACTTTTAAGGTGTTAACTGTCAATTCTTGGTGGAAAGACAATATATTTTAAAAAATAAAACACAATTCACATGTAAAGACCCATGGCTCCACTGCTCCGAGCTCCGCACCGACCCTCGAAGTTTATATCGTCCGAATGAGGATTGTCGGGTCGGTGGTGGAGTATTCAACGTCTTTGGCTTTGGTTACGAATGTCTTAGGCTCAAACCCCGGTACGGACAGCTTAAGTGAATTGGTTTTTGATCCATATATGGATTTCTGTTTGTAGACATGGATGTTTGTGGTGTCTAGAATTCCCTCCCATACATCCGATCCTAAAAACGGGGTGTAGCGAGAGCGACTATTTACCACTAGTTCTGCCCTAGCACTATCCTTCTAGAGGTTGAACAACTGAGTAACGAGTAGTTCTTGTAGAAAAACTGTTGTTGAAATATCTCCATTAGGAGGCCATATGCTTCATATTGGGAGCGGAAATGATTAAGAAAAATGGTAAGTTTGTTATTTCAATGTTTGCGTTATTAATTGATTCATTTTTGTCATTTCTAAGTAAACAATTAGAATCAATGTCATCTATGGATTCGGTGGTAACTTTGTGGAAAATCATTTTTAACATAAAATTAAAATTGCGAAATGTTTCGTCTGAAGATTAACGAGGCACAAAGTGTCAAGTTAGTAATCAAACAAGTGGAATAACAATGATTTTAATTTTAATTTTATGGTAGAATCAATGTCAACGTTATGAATAAAAACATACTTTAAGATAGAGTTAGTCTAAAGATGCTTCTAAAAGAGGCGAAACATGTCTGACTATTAGTAACACAAACAGAAAAATAACAAAGTTATTGATTTTAATTTTATATTAAACTCGGAGCTGTTTATATATAAAACATTTTAAAATGACGCTTTTAATCAAATATTGGTAATTTAAAGCGAACAGAAATGCGTTAATTTATCATTTACGGATGATTTGGGCTGATTGCCAGGTTGGTTGAGTGATTTACAAACCTGTAGCAACGTGTCGCGTAATATTTGAGACTAAATAAATGTCATCCGAAAATAACTAAATATGTAAATATTGATGTTAAATAATTAATTATTGAAAATGGTAGACATTCTTAATGCCAACTGAACTAGTCAACGACAGTTGGTGTTTCTCATTTCTGATGTTTTGCGTAGTAATATTTTGATTGAGAACTAAAATCTTTTAGTATTTCAAATTCAAATTGATGAAATAGCCATTTTAATGTCATATTTTAATTTAAAGAAACACCTTATTTAATGTATTTATTAAAATATACCTTTTATGCTTATGATATAAATAAATATATTATTTATTAATTTCTGTATGTAACAATAAAACCAAATGATATTTAAATCTCAATAATCCAAATTTGATATTGAAATTCCATCAAGCACCCTCAGTCGACGTCTCAAATGATATTTATTCAACGCTTGCATCCTTGGAACCTTGATGAAGACTCAGAAAAACCTTATACTGAGCTTGGAGAATAGAAGCTTGGGTCGGATATTGGGGACGGATTAGAAAATGAACCAAGCAGCGTCCTGTTACGTCGGTGGTCATAGAGAGACATTAATACTGGCTCGGTCCCGTGCGGCGGAGGGTTTCAGTCCTGCTCGATTCTTCTTCCGACCGGTAGGATTCTGGCATCCCGTACAACTATCGGGTAATATGCATAGAATGTACTCAACGGAGCTGAGATGTCATGGGAGGAAGTAAAGCAATTGGAGGTTGAAAGGGAATCAAGGAGGCACCGCGTGGTTGCCACATCCTCCACACAGAGAGTGACTTTGGACAAAGAAGAAATAGAATGTAATATGAAATATCTAATAACAGTTTTGACACCTAATTTCTGGACCAGCCAATTCATAACTGCCCATGGTCACTTTGCCGATTGGCTGATAGTTCAATATGTAAATGTGGCAATATGATTCACGATGTTAATCACATCCTTTGGGAATGTCCAGACATAGACAATGAACGGTAAAAAATGCTCAAGACGATCTGTGTGCCTCGACGGTCATGCCGACTTGGTTGCATTTGAGGCATATCACAAGGCATTCAAAAAGTTCATGGCGTCCCATGGAAAGCGATTCCTAAAAACATAAAACCTTTTTTCAATAGGATTATTTTTTATTTATTACTTCCTTGAAACTAGAGTGCATGCAACCAAGTCTTGAGGAATTTCTCCTCGGAAATTTCTGGCAAAAAATTTGAACCAATGTAATTAATAATAAACTAATTTGAAATAATATGAAATGGCAGGATTGATTTATTGGTCCGAAAACAGCAATCCCAACTAGCCATAATTTTTATTTTTCTTTTTCACTTATTTTTGTGATACAAGTTTTAATATTTACAATACCGGTGTTAACGTATTCGTCCGTGATTGCAATCCCTAGACATAACGACACCAAACACCGAACAGCAGTGATGACACACGACTCCAATTCGTAGCGGGAACTTAAAAATAGATATGCGGTATAATGTTACCGAAATATTTGATAGATTATACCTTTGTTGTGTTATGCAATACCGTAGCACTAGTGCTGTATCGTAATGTATTCACATGTGAGTGTGTAAATATCATATGTACAGGTGTGTGTCCAAATACGAGTGGATCTATTCCACTCGACAATGGCCCCAGGCGAAAATGCAATGTTTATAGCGATTCTCACTTGATGTGAGGTAGGCTTGAAATCGTCATAGTATCAAAAAATGTCAAATGGAAATTCTAGCAAATTTTACAATAGCATTGATTGAATTGGCGTTCACTGGGTTGACATCCATTGCATTATAATACGGGAAACAAATCACAGAATTCAGTTCTACAAGAATTATATGAATTGCATGATAACTATTTCTTGTTTATCTATATATATTATATTGGCTTAGGAGAGATACACTATTTTATTACCGTACTGGCAGAAGTTGGTGGGTAACATATTTACAGTTGAGAACTCTAGTATCAATGCATGTTTTTGGCAAACCAAGAAAAACCGTTTTCATGCTACAATTACAAATGCATAGTTTGATACAAATAAAACTTTAGAACAGACGCTTACAACATGATATGTAAACAAACGGTGGCCATGACAGTCCAATACTGCTCTATCATCGGCTGGAGTGGAGATTATTAGCTTAAAAAAATATTGGGTTTTAAAGAATATGAGTTTTGAACATGAACAACATTTTCACATTCATTTAATATGGGAGTTTAAATTTAGAAAGATAGTGAAGACAAAGAGCAATGCTGCATTTATAACTCATTTTTTTGCATACGCTGGAGATTAGGAGTTATGATACTAGACCCTTCAGTTCTGAGTAAACAGTGAATGAAAATTTCAGTTCGTGTGATAAAGTCTTTAGCCTTGGTATGTTATGTTACATGGATAATAATAATATCAACATATAGATGGATTTATGTCGATCTAACACTAATCAAGACAGGGACCATTGCTTTCCTAGAATATACTTACTGATAAAATAAATTGCTGTATTTTTCCAAGCTGGTTTAATTAGCGCATCTACTGAGTTATTCCAGACAAAGAATTGATATCTAAATATCTCACTGTGTACTTACATAGTTTTCGCCAATTTTATTACTGGACGACTTCTGGTAGTACAGTGACGATAATATTATGGCCTGTTACCTTTTTGGTAAATCATACTTTTAGCTGTTTTTTCTCAATGTAGGTCTTAAATTTTAGTATCTACAATTTGTAAAATATATGATTCGTACTTGAATCTTGTTTTGTGAATTGTGCTATAAAATATAATCTTATATATTACTACAAAGCATCACATAATGGTCAGTAATTTTCTTATTATTATGTACCGTAACACAACTTGCAATCCAATACAACAAAATTGTGCCGCCCATAAGGCTTCTAAGGCCATTTAGATAATATTATATTGAAATTATTACACGAATAAATAAAAGTTATTACTATTTTTACCGCTGAATAGAATTAAGTGCTATGGGGATGTTATATTATTACAGTTGTCTATTTCTCTATTTTATTAAAATAATAATTATTCAATATTGTTATGCGGTTTTAACAAGTTCATTTGTCAATTCTTTCAATTTGTGTTAACTGTCAATTCTTGGTGGAAAGGCATTATATTTTAAAAAATAAAACACAATTCATTTGTACTACTTCCACATATTTATAATGATCAGTTTTTTTTTTTTTTTTGAATAACCGGTTTCGCTCATCACGAGCATTATCAACTGATAAAATACAAATATAACAGGCTTATTTATATAAAATTGAGTGTAAAAATGAAGGTATATAAAACTGATGGTTCATGAAACTGATGATGGTTCATGAAACTGATGGTTCTGATCAAGTTCATTTGTGTATTTCAGAACTTTACAATGGTAACAAATTATTCGGTCAGTAACTAATTCCATAAATGCACAGTTAGTAATTATGTTTGGTCAGTAAATAATTGCCAAATGGTCAGGTTAGATTATTTTTAATAATTTCAATAATTTTAATTTAAAAAAAAAAAATGTCTGGCATTACAGGTAACAGCCAATGCACCAAATATTTTGAAAATTAGAAAACCGCACGAGATAAACTCGATGAGAATTTTTATAAGTCATTCATGTCCAAGATCACAAATTTAAATTGAAAAAATATTTGATTTTACCTTGCTGAGAGTTAAACCAGGACCCACCTGATCGCTAGGGCAAACACTCACCACTAGACCACAAAGGCCGACTATGTAAGGTTTAATTAAAAAACTGACCGTTTAATATATAAATAATTTATTAACTGACCGTTTATTTTATTAACTGACCACGTGTATATTGACCATTCGTTATACTTACTATCCATTTTTTTTACCATGTCCGCTCCCAACGCGGATCATACGGCCTCCAATGGAATTATCTCAACAAAAGTTTTCAATGAGAACTGTTTCTCTTTTTTCGAAGACAGTAGGGATAGACGTATAGGGATAAGACAGGACTAGTGTTTAGCTAATTGCTATTGCTACGCCTCGATTTTGAGTATCTGATGGGTGGGAGGAAGTTTTTAAACATCACAAACATTCATGACTACGAACAGAAATCAATAAATCGATTGAAAGATCAATTTATGAAACTGTCCGCATCGGGACAGCCAGAGGATTTGAAATACGATCTCAGAACTCACTTCTATGACTTAATGCTTTCTTTCAGTGTACTCTCGAAATACAAATCATGAGTATTTTTTCTATGAACTTTTGAGCCACAGTTTCAAAACGATTGGAATGTGTGACATTATTGTTGCAAATTTTAGCACAGCGTAACAAATAAGATTCAATAGTTATTATTCAATGGCGATTTTCCACGCCATTTTGTGAATGCTTCGCCAGTTCTTTGGTTGTCGAAGATCTCAAGCGCTGTTTATCAGATTCATTTTAGGAGCTGCTTCTATTAAACGTATTTGCGGCCATTTATTGTCATTGACGATCGCATAATTCAAGCAAAGCATAACTGCCATTGAGTTCATATGCGATAAGTTCGACTGTTTCAATTGAGTTGTATTAAACTAGCGGCACACGTACGAAATATAGCCGGAACAATTTGTATAGTCATTCAATTTATTTTTTTCCTCGCAGAGCTTCAGAGAATCTAAAATATAATTTCTGTAAAAAAATTACTAGGAATAGTTATTTTCTTATATTGATTGAATTTACAATTACTTGATACAATTTTGCTACAATAGAGCATAAAATAATATCATCAGTACTAGTTTCACTCATCGCAAGCATTTTCACCTGATAAATGAAGACCTTGGAAGGAGCGAAACCGGTCCTGATCATTTCATAAAATTGATAAATAAATACAAAAAAAAATACTATGCATTTCCAAGCGAAAAATGACAAGATGGATTTTCCTACTATCACCAGTTGTATTTGTGCAGCCAGTGTCTCATGGCCGGCTTTCACAGCGATATCGACAGAACTAAGGAGTATTTCTCTCACAATTATGGCTTGAGTAGAGCTGCACGAGACTGATTTTTCACCACAGTGTACTTGAAAAATAGAAAAAAAAGGTGTGACTAGCTCAACCACCTAAATCGAGTTCAGTAAGTATCCTGTATAAAATACGTATACTGAGAGACTGTCGTTTGAGACGAGTTTATTGACTCTAGTGAGGAGTAATCAAGGTTATGGTGATCCCCAGGTAAATTTAAAATGCCGTGAAGTTAGCCTTGATTAAAATAAAGTCATCGTGGCCTATTGGAACCGTGTGAAGACGAATCGCAGCAAACAGTTCTGTTAGTTCGGAATTCATTTCACACGGCACACCCACAGAACGTGACTGACAGTTAGCACCTTAAAAGTGATCTTCCTTTGCTTAAGTTTTAGAAAGACAAAGCTCCGTACTTTATAAATGTGGAAAACGAGCGGCAGCCAGAGCGATTACCTAACTACTAGTCCTGTCATGTTTCCATGCTTCTAAGCTTACTCGATTGAGTAAAAAGCAGTTCTCTTAGAACAATTTCTGTTGAGATTGGCTAATTATTAAATAAAAAGGGACGATGGACTTGGCTTGGACATTTGCCACAGATACCCCAAGGTAGTTTGAATCCTGCCTGTCTCTTCTACCATTCGGATGGATTCCGTCGTCCTGGAAGGCAGCTGATGACCATTCATAGGATGTACTCGGCTGACCTACGGGACGCTGGGAGGAAGCAAGAAGGCTGGCGGGGGACAGAGAATCTTGGAGGAACCGTATGATGGCCATATGATCTGAGTAAGAAGCGGATATGTTTAACTGCCTTACGAGTCGATGTGCTCCAAAACGAGCATGGTTACAAGATAATTAACCTTAGAATAAGGCGGTCTTTCAGTTCATCAATTAATTATTTATTACAAATGGGATATTAGGTTGACCATCACTCTTTGAAGTAATGTGGTCCACTAAATTAGTTACAATGTGCATTGTTTATGTCTAGTTAATGCGCGGAACGCTGTTCAAATCATAATTTATGCAGCAGCAGGAGCTCTATGTGTGCTCTGTTATCTTTTTGATGAATTATTATTCTGCAGAACCTCAAACGTAAACTATTTACCTATGCAGTTTCTTGTATTCAATAGCGGTCGAAGAAAACGGAGACATAAACCAATGCAAATGTGTTGTACTTACATATCATAGACATACGTATTGTCGGGACCGTGGTGCAGTGGTCAATGTCGTTGGTCTTCTCGGGTCTAAATTCCGTTACGGACAGTTCAATAAATTGAATAAAATTCCCTCTCACCCATTCAATCCTAAAAACGGGGCTTAGTAAGAGCGACTAGCTAATCACTAGTCCTGCCCTAGCCCATGTCCTTCTACCCCTACTCTCTTCGAAAAAGAAAGGTTGAGCAACTGGGTTACAAGCAGTTCTGTTGAGATCATTAGGAGTACATTTTCTCCACATTGGGAGCGGACATGGTGAAAAAAAGACACCACTCGCATTACACAAAACTTCGCAACGGTGATTTCATTAGAATTTTGCATGTTAGAATAAAAATTTTCCCGTCCATAACATTTATAGACGTTTCGTTTCTAATAAAATAAGATTGATAGCACTTTATGATCTTAAAGATAAATATCCGTCATAACTCATGTACTTATGATGATCAAGCTCTCAAAAAAGTGTTTACGTATTTTTAAATTAAGCTAGATAGGGACATTTAAAAATTCGCACGTTAAAAAAAACACTAAAATATAATAATGAATTATTTACAAATTTAACCTAAATAAAAGTTTTAGTCTAAGCTGTATTGTGCTCTACAAGGGGTGGTTCTGAACCTCCAGACCCACTCTTCACTTCGTTTCTGATTACGCTAGTTTTGCGTACCGAACTTGTTGCATTTCTGGAAATGCCGTAATTATAAATGTAATAAACGTTAACTATATCAAAGGGATATGATTCGCTCATCGAGTATCAGTTATGACGAAATTGATATTTGATGTAGTTCAATTATTATTCTTGAACGCATAAGGATAAATGTAGATGGCTTTTTTGTTACTTCATGTAAATACATGAAAGTTAAGGAATTTATTTCCAACTGTTTTAATTTGCTAACTGCATTTGCATTTATACATATTATATTTAATAATTATTATTTGTAAATTTGCGTTGTCTATATTGACGACTCACCGCAAAAGTATAGTTTAAAAACGGCTAACTGCTTATTAGTTTTTTATCTACTCAATAAAACACCTAAGATTGGTCGTGTTTAACAAAACAAAATTAAAGTGACGATATGACTATTTTGCTTTAAACAATTTTTTGCCAGCAAGCGATTTCATCCGGTCGCGATGATTGTCTGGTAAAGACATGTACCCAAAAGGCTCAACAATAATACATCGATTTTGGTTTTAGATTCGGTTTGAATAGTTGCGTAATATTATTTTTTATAAATTCCAATTACATAAATTGGTTTGTTACTATAGCAACCGCAGTGGGTTAGCAGCTAAAGATCTGACAGTTTGAATCACAAGAATAAAATGATGTCTGGACTTTTTTTCCCGACACACCCATTTTCCTGAATACCCATTATTTAGGGATGTGCTTATCAAATAGAGAGGCTTCTACACCACATCCACCAATGCGAGAGAAGATTGAGCGAATAGCTTCAGTAGAGTCTTCGCTTAATTAAATTTTGTTGAAAGATTTCGTTAATAGTCTGCATTTTCCACGCATGGGGACATTTTTAAAAACATTAGTACACACTTCTAAATCACTACTCGTTGCGATTAGAAAATCATTGCAATAGTATAATATTTAAAAGTTTGCGTAAAAATGTCTTTGATTCCGTAAGAATCGAGAATAACGGAACAAAAGAATAAAATACAATATTTAACCAGCTAAAAATGTAAAAGAATATTTGATATGATCTTCTGTAAGAGTTTAAACG